>CM028134.1:712217500-712817500 GCA_016271365.2 Neoceratodus forsteri | reverse complement strand
CAAAGGACTACAGGACAGCAGACAGCATGGCTTCATATGGGGCAGATCCTGCCAAACCAACCTGGTGGAGTTCTATGACTGGGAAACTAGGCAACTGGACAGGGGCCATGCAGCGGATGTCCTGTATCTGGACTTCAGTAAGACATTCGTCTTGGTGCCGCATGGAAGACTGGGAAGTAAGTTAGTAGGCACCAGGGCAGGTGCAAAGCTGGTGAGATGGGTAGGGAACTGCTTCAGGGAAAGCAACAGAGGCTGGTGGTGGGTGGGGGAGCTCTGACACCCAAGTGTAGTGATGAGCAGTGTTCCACAGGGCTCGGTGTTGGGACCAGTGTTGTTTGGGATATTCACTGCAGACATATCATTGGCCATCTAGAGCAAGATCAGTCTGTTTGCTGATGATACCAAGGTAGGAGTAGTGGTGGATGACCTAGAAGGGTGGCAGAGGTTGCAGGATGATCTAGCGAAGCTTGAAACCTGGTCAGACACATGGCAACTGGGGTTTAATACCAAAAAGTGCAAGGTGCTGCATTTTGGGATGAAGAACCCAAGGAGGAGTTACCAGCTGAGGGGAGTGCAGCTAGTCCAGACAGAGGAGGAGAAGGATCTGGGGGTGCTCTGTACAGGGTCAATGAACAACTCGGCACAATGTAGAAAGGCAGCTACAAAGGCCAACAAAATGCTGGGTTGTATTGCAAGGGGTATATCCTTGAGGAGGGAGGAGGTGATTCTGCTACTGTATAGGTCATTAGACAGCACCTGGAGTACTGCATGCAGTACTGGCACCCATATCTGAAGAGGGACATTAAGTTACTGGAGGGGGTGCAGCGCAGGGCAATAAAGATGTTCAAGGGGCTGGGGACTTATCATATGAGAGGAGGCTGAGGGAGCTGAACATGTACTCACTGGAGGAGAGGAGGGACGGGGGAACATGACTGAAACCTTTTAAGTACATGAAAGGAATAAACAAGACAGGTACAGAGAGGCTGTTCAAAGTAAGGGAGGGGAAGGACACCAGGGGCCATGATATGAGACTGGAGGGAGGAAGGTTCAGAAGGGAGATGAGTAGACACATTTTTACAGAGAGGGTGGTGGCTGGGTGGAATGCATAACCTGCAGAAGTGGTATCCAGTAGAACAGTGGACTGCTTCAAAAGGGGATGGGACAGGACAAGGGGGAGGGTCATTGAAGGGGAAGGGTGGAAGGGAGGGGCAACTGCAGAACAAAGAGTGCTAGCTGCACATTCCAGCAGACTTGATAGACCTCTAGGCCTTCATCTGCTGGCAAATTTCATTGGTTCATATTGTGGCACTATCAGATTCTGCATATGTGTAATGTTTTAAAAAGCAGTTTTCTACCCCCACAACGTTCCTGATAAGACACATGGATATTTGCAACTGTGGTGCTGTAGTGAAAGAGGCACCACTGGATTGTGCATCAGCATAGTGCCTTTGAAATCAGTTTTCAGTCTCACAAAATGCCTTGAGTAAACATATAGGGGTCTGCCCTTTCTGAACCTTACTGAATAATTTGACTTATGGTGTCACCACCAGATTATGCATCACAGTAGCAGTTATTTAACAGTTTTCAACCTCACAAAGTTTCCGCCGGGTGAACATAAGAGCATTTCCCTATTTTGGGCTTCACTGAATATTTCTATTTATAGTCGCACCATCAGATACTGCATCAGCATAGTGCTTTAAAATCTGTTTTCAGTCTCACAAAATGTTCTAAGTGAAGATACAGGTGTTTGGACCTGATTAGCATTGCCAAAAAGTTCTATTTGTGGTGTAACCAGCATTGTGATTATTAGACAGCTTGCAATCTTACAAAATGTTGATAGTGACCATATGGGCATTTGCACCTTTTGGGCTTCAGTGAATATTTCTATTTATAGTGGTACCATCTCAGTGTGAATCAGCATAGTTGTCAGTCTCCCAACATTTCCTGAGTGAACATACAGTTTTTTTCCACTCTTGGGTCTTAGTTAACTATATGTAGGCCTAGATAATCAAAAGTCCTCAGGCACAAAGCACAAGTGCCTACGCAGTGAAACCCAAATGCACCACCCCAACACATTGCCATATTCAGCTGATGTGCCATAGGATGTGCCAGAGCAGCCGTGGCTGAATATACCATGGATATGTTATAGCGCAACCACACATGCGTTATGCAGAAGGGCAGGACTGAATATAGCAAGTGGAGCAGGCCTGCCTGAGACTGGAGCAACATGTCAGTGCCCATGGTGGACCATGAGCAATGTGCAAGTGCAAAGATTGGAGGATCCAGCAGCCATGGCCATGGTGAACAGAGTGGCATTGCACAGCTGCAGGATGGGCACTGCACAGCACACCAGGGAGACAGAATGTGGCAACACAGACACACAGAGGCAGGCAATGTGTCCAGCAGACACTGACGGCAAGGCACAGACAAGGGCATGGATAAAAAGACAGAACATAGGGGTTTCCATTGGACAGCATGGCCAAAACAGGAACCTAGATAACACTGCCAAAGAGCCAAATGTGCCCGATGTGTGTAGGCCACGAAAGGTGCACATGTCCAGGGGCACATGTAGTGGCAAACAGTAAAGCAGTGCAGCATGGCACATGGTGCAAACCCCATGGAATACACAGCACTGAAAGAGAGACACACTGAGCATGCCACTGTGGGCAACAGTGGGAGACAGCACAGATATACCACAGGGACACGAATGGCAAGCAGGGTGTGGGCCTGTGTGGGTGGACAGGGTGGGTGTGTGCAACTGGTTACAAACAGGCAAGCCATGCAGCCCAAGGGGCAGTGGGCTGAAGAAGCAACAGAACAGCAGACAACATCCACAGCACATGCTCGACCACAGATACAGGGAAAGTGCAGTACAAAAGACTTTAATGTAACACACAATAAAAAAGGAACACAAGTATGAAGACAAAGCAAGAACAAAAACATAAACTCCAAAGCTGGGGTGTGGAAAAGATGGATAGGAAAAAGTGAATGCACGTGGGGCAGCAAATTACAGGTGTTGAAACAGGGGAGGGGAGGGAACATGGAGGTGCAAATGCAAATGGCCAATCCATGCCAGTCCAATGGCCACACAGTCATATGACTCCTTCTGGTCCATGTCGGGGAGGTGATTAAGCTGGCCCAACCCATGGAGCACCATCATTTATTCCCTGATAGGTCTCAGGATGGCCTCCAGCCACCTGTAGATCGCACCCTGCCTCCAATGCATTGGAGTTAATGTCCCTAGTACATTGCAGACCTTGTCCCATCTGATGCCTTCAAACCTGTATGTACCATGGGCACCACCCTCAGCAGGCTGACCTGTGTGGGGAAACAGAGGACATGCACTCAGTGCCATGACATACACAGGCTATGCCCTGCTTGGGATTGATGCACACACTGGACACTGATAGAACACATGTATGGTCCCAAAAATGCACCAAGCACACAACAGGCCAGTGGAATGTTGCACAACAGTGCCACACAGTGACCTGCATGTGGGACAGTGGGATGTGTTGGTAGCATGTGCATGCAATGGACATTGCCATGGGACATGATGCCATGCCCACCCACACTGTATAGGGTCAATAGCCACATGCACCACGTCTGGAGGCCTAGTGGAACCGCATGTGTGCCATGCTGTGCACCCACAGTCCTGATGGGATACAGACAATGTGTTGGACACACATGAGCATGGTGCACTTTGAGACCGCCACATGGTGACAGGACAATGGCCACAGTGTGCCGACCAGCACACCTATGGCATACGTGACTAGCGGCCATGGGACCATGGTGGATATGGGAAACTCACACCACCCCAACCCCACCTCAAACAGCACAGAACAAAAACAGAAAGGCACACCTACCTTCCACAGGCTGTGATGGCACTCTGCGCAGCCCAACACCCTCTGCCTATGGTCTCCTGGCCCTACTGCACTAGTGGCCCCTATCCACCAGCTCCTAGCACTCTTTCCAGCCAGCTAAGGGAACAGAATGGAAGGGAAACATGAGCAGCATGCTGTCACCACCCCACAACCCCCCTCCAGCAACATTACACACAATCAAACCACACCTCACACCCTGAACCCCGTAGCACCCACAGAACACATTAACACCACCCCTCAACTACAGGAACATCATGCAGGCAATGGCAGACTGTGCAAATGGTGTGGCACATCACTCCTGCAGGCCCACTCCTGCAGCAGCCGCAGCCTACCATGGGCCCTCCTTTGTATTTCTCTGAAGCGGTGCCTGCACTGTTCACCATTGTGAGGCACCCCCATTCTCCTCACAAGCCAATCAGCAACTCTGACACAGACCTGGGCCCTTGTCACCTGCAAGGCCACATACCCAAAAAGCTGGCCCTCAACAGGCTGCACCAATGCCACAAGATTGGCCAGCTCTGTGTCACACCAATTGAGTGCCCAAGGCCCAGCTGCCCCTGTACATGTCATGATCATAATAGCATGCCTTCTGGCAGCCTGTGTTTCAGCATGCAGCACTGCATACTATATGGCCTGCTCATGGCCAGTGTGCGATAGGCATGCATATGACATCCTGTGCAGTAAACAGATGTGCAATGTCCACGTGCGGTACGCAGACTATTGTGCACCACTGCTCATGTGTAGTGCCGCAATGCTGGGCGGGAGGACGGGGTCATGTCATTGCACATTTCACATGCATGACCAGACTGGTGGCCATCTTGAGAAGGCTGCAGCTTGCCACACATGCAGCCAACAGCATCATACAATGTCAAGGTCATGTGCCGTGCAACATCATGGATCATGCCCCTCCATGCATGGCATGCATGCCACTTAGCATCACGCATGCACAACAATGCACTGCGCTGCAATGCACAATGCATTGACAGGAAACAACTGGATGTGCTGCCACGCATGGTGGGTATGTGCCAGCAAACTGCGCATGTGCAGAGATGCACTATGCAGAAGAATGCAGCACAAATACATGTGTGGAGCAAACTGAGATGGGCTGAGTGCAAAACTGCTATATTCAGCCAGGATATGCAGATTGCCCCATTGCCCAATCACAGTCCAAGTCCCCACATTAGCATGGCAGGCTGCACGAACCCTCATTTGCATGTGCTTAGCCATAAATGAGCTGCTCTGCACCACCACACACCACTGGTGACCAGCAGGTACTGCACCTTGGAGGTTTGTTTTCCACAACTACACTGTTGATGGGTCTCTGGCCATGAAGACATCATGCCTGGGAGCAGTGCATTAGGACTGTGTACTATGCTAACACCTGTCACACTTCCACCCCACAGGCACTAGTATGGCAAAGGAGGAGGAGGAGGTGAGACGGAGGAGACATCTGAACTTCATGGATGATGAGCTGGGGTCCCTAGTCAAGGCCTATGTCTGGTTAGAGGACCACCTGTCAGGGAAGATAGGCATGCAGCAGGAGAGGACACAGGGGTGGGATTTGATTGCACAATCTGTGAATGCCCATGGGGTGTACAACCACACTCCCTAGGAGTGCATGAAGCAGATGAACAGTGAGACGACCAGGGCCATGGAGTGCCTGGCCACCATATGGGCATCCCTTCATGCCACAGTGGGTGGGCCATGCACCATGCCACCACTGACATCACATGAGTAGCTGCTCACATCCACCCTGTCCTGTGCATCTGTGGAGGGTGTTCCTGGAGGTGGGTTCCAGACCGGCACAGGCTCTGCACAGCACTATGAGTAGGAATGTGTCAGAAATGTCTGTATGGCTTTGTGCTATGATTCTGGGTATGCAGGGCATGCCACACATGGATGCACACTGTGTCACCATGCCACTGTGCAGTGCATCCTCAGTTGGATGTACCCCACCACATGGGCAGCAGTGTCTCCCTTGCAGCCGGTGTGTGCTGCCATGTCAGGCTGTGTCACCTGGGACATTAGTCTGTTGGGGTGGCCAGAGGTGGTCACTGGCCACCTGTGTACATGTGCCACATCTGTGTACACCTAGTCCTGCTGCATTCAATGCATGCAACACACGGTGGTGTGGGTGACAGAGGTCACAGTGCCAGTACATGCCATGTGTGGCAGTGCCCACACAACTGTGATTCATGGCACATGGCCCCATGTACACCAGTCAATGGACAACCATAGACCAGTAACACTGATCATGCATACATGTCTGCATTACAGTGCCATCATGCCTCTGGCGAGCTGCAAGGCATGTCCCACAGGCGGAGGGTCCAGAGGGGGAAGTGGTGGAGGAACCTAGGCCATCGACATTGGCTGGTATCATGGTGATAGGTTCAGATAGGGCACACATATTCCAGGACCTCCTAAGTTTTGTGGGTCTGAACACTGCCAGAGTTAGAGCTGCCTGATGACCTCACAGTGCTGGCATCAGCAATGGAGGATGATGATGATGAAGATGATGCCTCATGGCTTGTAGTGATAACACACAGCGGTGCCACTGCCACAGTGCAGGTGGCCACATGGATAGCGACAGACAGGGTGGGGTACCCTGCACCCATGCACATTCCTAGACAGTTTGCCCCACTAATGACTGCACCTGAGGCAGTTGTGGGTGGCTAGGTCTGGGGTGTGGATGAGGAGACTGGGGCTGTCACCCTGGTGCAGCAGGGCATTGTGTGGGAACAATGTGCTGCCCATGAACAGGACATGCTTGTACAAGGTCCCACTCTGCCTCACCATGCCTAGCCCCACCCGAACAGTGGCCGGCCATGCAGCATCCACAGGCTGTGGATTTGCATTGCAGACCAGTACACCACCCACCCATCAGCGTCCCCCACAGGACAGGTCCCCTGCTTATGGGCTTGATGAGCATACCCGGCTCCTACTGACTTCTGTGGGGCATCAGGGTGCGCTCAGAGAGGGATGTCAGGGCTGTGTGTGCAGGTGGTCATCATGGATGACCATGCATCTGAGGGATGCTCACAGTTGGTTGGTGAGATATGCCAGCTCCAGGTGGACGTGGTTGCTGAGATCCACCAACTGCAGGAGGACATGACTGCAGGATTTGAGAAGATAGCACAGGCCACTGAGGTGGGCTGTGCTGTCCTTTTGCCCCACAGACACAGGAGTGCCCGCCGCATCCTTCTTAGTGACACCGGCACTCCCGCCTCATAGCGTTGTGTGGCCACATTGGATCTGATGCCACCTCCCCTTAGGTATTCCCAGCACCCCTGGGTCCCAACTGGACTTCGGGAATGAGACACCCATGAGCATTAAGTCTCCTGGGTCTACCCCTGCTATCGCAGTTGGGTCCGCTGCTGGGGTGGTTGCCACCCCAGAGAGGGTCACTCATCATGGATGTGGCCACTCACGTGTCCATGGTGGCTGCAGCAGGACACAGTGATGCCACCTGTGTGCAGTTGTCATGGCACAATCATCATTCAGGTGTTGCTTGCCAACACACCCCACTGTCTGTGGCCAGGATCACATGTGGGGGCACATGCATGGGCCTGTGGCTTGCATGTCCATGCCGTCAGTGTGGTATTCCAGGCTTGTGCTGGGGCACTACTGCTGTGTTGTCTGGCATGGGCATGATGAGTGCAGCCTTATGTGTCCACTGTGCATGTGTGCAGGCATTGTCCACTGATCCATGCCATACACCACAGTGCCCCATGTAGCCCTGGACATGACTGAACTGCTGTAGTCACACCTGCATAGGTGTATTCCCCCACCACTGTTGCTCTGTCAACCATGCCTCATTTGCCAATCTTTGCATGTTGA
Source organism: Neoceratodus forsteri (assembly GCA_016271365.2). NCBI lineage: Eukaryota > Metazoa > Chordata > Ceratodontiformes > Ceratodontidae > Neoceratodus > Neoceratodus forsteri. Next base: position 712,809,782 of record CM028134.1, on the reverse strand, counting down.
CCCCCTTCCCATATGATGTTGCACAACCCCCATGTTCCTCCTCTGTTACCCACCTGCAGTCTCAGAAATGTTCCTACACAATCATGTTCCTGTGCCGCCATGTCCTGGTGGCCAGCCGTGGGTCCCTACTGTTGTGACGGTCCTGCCTACCCCAGCCTGGGGCCCCACATCCTTGGAGCTGTCACCTGACTCTGCCTGGACATGGATTCCACAGTCCATGGCCATGTTGCGTGGCATACAACAGGCCAGAAATATGCCACAGGCCTTCTCTGGGCTGTACTGTAGGTCACCACCAGACCTGTCCAGGCATCTAAATCACATTTTAAGGATGCTGAGCACACACTCGATGATATTATGTGTCATGGTGTGTGCCTCGTTGTACCTATTCTTCACCCCAAATGAGGGCTGGTATATGGGAGGGAGCAGCCACAACCATAGTGGGTATGCACAGTCACCTGTGGAAAAGAAACGGTGTTAAGTGTACGTCATACAATCACAGGTGTGCTACAGCCCTATGGTAATGCATGTCTGTCATTGATCTGTGTGGCCCCCACCTTTGCTGTCCCACCTCACAACACACAAACCATACATACAACATCATGTCGGTGGGTGCACTGCATGTGTGTTGCATGCAGGGCACATGCCTGGCATGCCATAGCCTCCCACAGCCATGCGCTGCTGTTCACATGTCCTGCCCCTGCTGGAACACAGCCACCGTCCGGCCCAGCTGTGATTCTCTGTAGCACCCAGGCCCTGTGCCACTGCATGGCTGGATGCATTTGCATGCTGTGTGTGTACCCAGCCCTGCCCCTCCAGAGTACAGCACCCTCTACCGCATGTGGTTCACAGTGCAGTGAGCACACATGGCCTGTGGCACAGCTTGTCTGTTGGGCATGGACACCCCTGTCTATTTCCCACACAGTGGTTCCACACACTGTACTGTGTACCACTGTATGCTGTGAGGGCCCATTTTCCAGCCCCACTCACTCACTAGGTGGCCACTAGGTATCCCCATTCTTAAACAGGTGGCAGAGGGCCGACTGGTGCCATATGTTGGCATCATGTGTGCTTCCAAGGTGTGTGGCACACACATTGATAATGCACCGCATGGCATTGCACACCACCTGTCAGTTTACAGGGCTGCAGTCCTTTGTGTTGATGTATGGTACACCCTTGTGGCCAGGTAGTGCACGTATTGCCACATGGGTGCAGTCTATGGCTCCTAGCATGCCTGGCATGCATGCTACTCTGTGGAAGTGCTGCATAGTTTCTGTCTTCTCTGCTTATGTGCTTGGGAATTTGATGTACTCCAAAGCATGTGGCAGCAGATTGGTGAGGAACTGGGTGGGGAGACGGGACATGGCAGACTGTGTGATGCAAGTGGTGTCACGCACTGACATCTGGAAGGTGTCTGTAATGAGCAAGCACATTGTTGCTGTCATCTTTGCCTCCACCATCATGGTGTGATGTTGGTGCCTGCAGGTCATAATGGAGCAGCTCACAGAGCTGTCTCAGCAGTGCCCTGTTGAGTCTGTACCAGCCAACAAGCTCCATGTCACTTAGGTGGTCGAATGTGACATGTGCATGGTACCTTCTTTGCTGGGCATACCACCTACAGGCCTGTCCACATTCATGCTGTTGTTCCTCCTGTCTCCTCACTTCCCTCATACTTGCTGCCATCAGGAATGCTGTCCCATCCATGGCTGCTATGCTGCTCTCTGCCTGTGGGCGGACTGGACTTAGGCATGCTTTTTTTATGCCTATCTTTGTGGGACACATCTGCATGATGCATCACAGATGCACAGCGCATTTTGGTAAAAATATGTGACTGCACAGCACATTCATGGGAATGTCCCCTCCACATGCACTGCATACATTATGTTTGTGCTCAGGCGCATCCGGTTTTGCACTGTGCATCCGTGTCCTTTCAATATTGCACCACAGTTCATCTTCTGGTTTGTGCTGGTGCATCTCAGGTTGTGCAGCGCATCAGCTTTGAATATCTAGGCCATCTATTCTATAGTGGAAATGCTAGAGTGTACATGTGGGTAGTGTTTTCATTGATAGTTCCTAGTTTCACAGAATTTCCTGAGTGAACAGATTTGCCTTTACCAATATTGTGCCTTAATGAAATATGCAAACTATTCTATAGTGGCATCACCAGAAAGTGGTGCAGAACAGTTTTCAGTTCCAAAATAATTTCTGAGTTTACATATGGTTCTTTTCCACTGGAAATAATTCAGAGCCGCTGCATGGTGTGTGATTCACACAGAACATGAACTCCTAGAACAATCAGTAAACTGTTACACTCACTCACACCAGATAAAGTGAAAACCAGCTCAAAGTGATGCAGTACTTTATTCTTTATTACTTAAAAATCATATGCTACAAGATGCCGACCTCTTGCCAACCCAGAAAGGAAAATGCTCAACATTATGTGCAGGCACACTGTTCTTTGTCAAGAGGATACTCTACACAGCACCATGATATTATTAAATACTGTGAACAGTGATAGAATAATAAAAAACAGGTACAAGTAGTGAAAAGCGTAATCACATGTCATACTAACAAATAATGCATTGCCACACTAAATGCAAAAACTGTTACAATTCATTGGCAATACATATGCTAAAAAAAATCAATTGCAGAACAGTGCTGAATTTCACAAATACATAGAGAGCAGCGACAGAATGCTTCAGTGATGGGTGCTACTAATATGGAGATAGATCAACCTTGTCATTGAGGCCAGAATAATTATCAGCCTGTAAATCTGAAAATCCATTTTCCCCTCAGGCTAGTACATTATTTATGTCTCTACCTCTGGGTCCATCCTTAGCTTTCTTAATCCCTGTGAATAACCATGTATGACTACTAGGATTAGCCATAGTGTGTGTATGTTGAGCTGTGGTATATTCCAAATTGCCACTATTAATAGACATAATGTGCTCACCAACACACTCCTTAAACTTGTGTTTTGTGTGGCCAACATAAAAAGCACCACATTTACAAGATGCCAGGTACATTACATAGCTAGAATCACAATTAATGAAGTCATTTATTTTTAACAACTTGCCATCTGTGGGATTTAAGAAAGTATCTGTAGCATTAGCAAAATATTTGCATCTCTGGCATTTAGAACATCTGTGTGGCAATGATGGTAACCAGTTAATGTACTAGCCTCTTGGGGGAAGGTGGCTGATACCTATGTGTAAATTTATCCCCAATTTTAGTAGAAGATTTATAAACCATGCATGGTGTTTTCAACAGTTTTCCATTGTTGGCCAGTTGTGAGAAATACATTCGATACTGGAACCTCCAGCATGTGTACTCATGTAGTTCTTTCAACTGTAGTTTTTAATCAAACCTAGTGGTGAAGGCCAGCATCCCTTGACAAAGAGTCATGAGCAGATGCAAATCATGATACATTCTGCAACACTCTTCACCTTTACATGTTTATTTTTTCTGCTTATGAATTTATTTTGAAATAAAGAGAATGGCCTGGATATTCAAAAGGGTTGCGCCATGAGCAACAGGGTTGAGCATGCGCAAGTCAAAAAATGCGCCATTTTGCGATATTCAGAAGGAGGCAGTTGCGCCACCGAAAACATGCTGAGCAACAGCGCAATGAAAATGAAGGCATGCGCGGCGAAGGGTGGATCCATGCATAAAAGGCGCGATGGGCGTGTCAAAGACTTGTACATGTGCAATAGCGGCACAAGCCGGAAAGTGCGCACTAGCGGAAATGAGCCAAAATAAAAAGGCTCAGAAGCGGTGCAAGAACGCCAAGGCTGCCAAGTGGGGAGAGAGAGAGAGAGAGACAGACAGACAGACAGAGACAGGCTCGGCAGGCAAGGCAAGCGTGGGCCATAGGCTGTAGAGGCCAGCGGGGTGCCGGTGCAGTGGAAGTAGCAGTGAGGACAGCAGGGTAACACAGCAACACCAGCAGGGGGTCAAGCCAGGAGATGGACAGTGCTAGCTTCCACATGGAGAAGCTGTAATGAAGGGGTGAATGCATGCAGGGGGGCGTGGCCGTGGAAGGGCCCGTGATATGCCCCCAACAGGCAGTACCGTGCCCACATCAGCTTTGAGCTGTACACAGATGTAGAGATCGTGGGCCGGTACTGCCTGAACAGGGCAATACTGAGACGGCTCTGTGAGCTGTGCAGTGATGTGATGCAGGCACCCTCATGACGGAGTCACGCTCTGTCGGTGGAGACCAAGGTGACAGCCTGCATGTGCCTGCTCGCCACGGGCACCTTCCAGAGGCCAACAGGGGACACCACAGGCATCACACAGTCGGCCACGTCATGCATCCTCACCCAGTTCCTCAGTGCACTGCTGCCACATGCTGCGGAGTCCATCCATTTCCCCAGCACCGCGGCAGAGCATACAGCAAACATGCAGGAGTTCCACAGGGTAGCATGTATGCCTGGCATGCTAGGGGCCATAGACTGCACCCATGTGGCCATTCGCACGCCACCTGGCCCCGATGGGGCTGCATATAGGAACAGAAAGGGTTTCTCCAGTGTCAACTGCCAGGTGGTGTGTGATGCCACTGGGCACATAATCAATGTCTGTGCCACACACCCTGGTGGAGCAGATGATGCCTTCATATGGTATCAGTCCGCACTGTGCCATCAAGTTGAGAGTGGGGACATCCCCACAAGCCATCTAGTGGGTGAGTACACATGTATGAAATGCAAACTTGGGGCAAGGGTGGGAATGCCACAGGTGCCATGGTAGTGGCACACAGGGATATGGGCAATATGGACCTGAACATGAGACTGATCTCCACTATTTCCACACAGGTGACAGCGGATACCCACTCCATCCCTGGCTGCTCACACCGTAGCGGTGCCCCATGACCCCATCGCAGCAACGCTATAATGAGGCACATGTTTCCACACACAACATCATAGAGTGGGTGTTTGGGATGCTCAAGGCAAGCTTCCAATGCCTAGACACCTCCGGCAGTGCCCTACAGTACAGCCCCCAAAAGGCCTGTGGGATATTCCTGGCCTGTTGCATCCTGCACAACATGGCCAAAGACCATGGGATAGCCATACAGGTTGAAGAGGGGGACAGCGATGGGGACGCCAGTGGCGCCGGTGTTGATGGTGATGATCAGCCCCCCCAGGATGGCGGGACCCCCAACTGATCCGGCAGGCCCAGCTGCACCGGGACACCATCACAGAGGAGCACTATGCAGAACACAGGTAAGTCAAGGGGACATGTGCAACCAACACTGTCCATGCGCAAACCACAGGCACACAGGGTAACACACCAGGGGTGCATGATGGCCAGGAGTGGAAGGGTCCAGGCATGCAAACATACCATCAGGGAGGGTAAAGACTCATATGGACACACACACCAGGCACAGGCGTACATGGGCAGATGCACAGCACAGCAGAACCGACATTGCTAACACACAGAACCACGACCACCCCCACCACCTGTGCACTGTCCGTCTACGTGTGTCGATGCTGGGCACCCTTGCACCTTGGTGTACAGTACAATGCAGGCATCATCATGCATACGCACCTGTGGACAGCAGTTGGGAGGGTGTGCAGGTGGTCGTGTGTCGGCGTGGTGAGCAGAGCACCCAGCAGTGCACTGCCCACCATGACACACATTGCACACAGGGCAGCACCAGACAGGGCCCGCACTGGGAAACAGGTCAGTCATGTAGCACTGTCCCACGGCCACTGCGGATGCGTGGGCGGCCCCACCGTGACCCAACAGCACTGGCAGGCTGAGCAGCGGCCACATGGGGTGGCACTGTTGGACCACCAGGGGTTCCACTGTGTGAATGCGACCTTGCCCGCACAGGGGTCTGCAGCATGCTGAACAAACCTGCACTAGGGGTGCTCAGGATGGCCACAGCAGAACCCGGTGTTGACAGGCCTGGTGTCGCACGACACCGGGAACGGGGAGTGGAGAGTGAACTGTGTGGGGTGTGTGGTACAGGGGCACCTGACTGTGTGCCCAATGCATCCACGACAGAGACCACTGCCTGGGTCAGCCTGTCAATGGCGGCGGTCACATCCGTCTGCATACGAACCAGCTCTGCATGGTCCAGAGCACACTCCCTGCTGTGCTGCTCCACAGCCACAGACAGTGCCTCCACGGACATTGCAACCCGCCTCTGCAGCTGTACTGATTGCCTCAGCAGGCGGGTGTGCTCGTCCAATGGGTACTGTGCCCCAATGGCATCCTGTCCCCCCAGGGTGTGGAAGGTCCTGATGCACAACACCCCTTGAGGGTGGGCGCTGTTCGCCAGAACCAGGAATGGGTGGATCAAAGGGGGGCGGACATGTGCCACTGCTTGACACTGTACCCCCAGACCTGGTGGGTGGCTGCTGCTGCTGCCCCTTCAACCGCTGTGCCCCAGGGTCCACTCGTTCCACCGCTGTGGCAGCAACAGTGCCAGACACCTGCACAGCCACTAGTGCTGCCCCACTGGTGCTGACAGGCACAGCCTGGGACTGTGCCAACATGCTGGTACACAAGTTGGAACCAGAAAGGCCCAGGGGCACGTGCTGGCCTGCTGTGTGTCCGTCATGGGACACAACTATCACTGCCCATTGCAGTCCTTGCATCATCAATGGTGCAGGTACATGCTACAGCCATAGTCACAGCATGCTGGCATGCTTGCATGCCAGACTGCTGAGACACAGGCTGTGCACCCCCCGCACCCGAATCACCGACACCAGAATTGGCGGCCCAGCGTGCATGCTGCTGCAGTGCATGCTGGCTGGTGACAGAGGTGGATGGACCCTCCTCCATGTCCAGCAGGTCATCATCACTGCCTGGACCCACCACCACCATCTCCTGAAGATGAACAGGATCTGTAACAGAAAGAGAGTACATGTGAGTGCATGTGAACAACCTTCCCCCCCCCCCAACACCACCACCATGTCATACCGTGCAGTGATGGGCTTCCACCTGTCTGGAATCCACCTCCTGGTACGCCCTCAATAGCGCTCTGCTGCATTGATGCAACCAGTGTCTCCTCAGCCAGGGTCAGCTCCAACACTGCTGACTGGCCCGCCAGCTCAGCCAGCACATGCCGCCTGAAGGCTGCCACCTTCTCCTTCAACCTCCTGTGGTCTGTCCCCATCTTCTTCTTGCATTCCTGCATGGGCGTGGTGTCTTCCATGCAGGTTCCACGACCTGAGCTACCTCCCATGCAGCCCTTGGGACTGAGGGTGCCCTCACGTCCACTCAGTAGTGGCTCCTCATCCAGGTAGGCCTGGAAGGGGCCTCTGTCTCTGCTAGGGGTAAGTTGGGCCTCCTCCTCGCCCACCATCCTCACCCTCACCTTGGCTCTGCTCGGTCATGGCGATCTGTATGGGGAAGTGGACACCTGTCACTGTGCAGTCTACAGCATTTTCCCATGACCATTGTCCAGAACATCACACAGCATGCAACTCACCTCTCACCTGCAGTACCCGAATCTGGCCAGCGCAGCCCAATGTCGCACATTTATAGTGCAATGCATGCAAATTAGGTGTGGAGCAACTATAATGACATGCAAATCGTGCCACTGCGCCTTTGAATGGCTGATCATATGATTTGCATGTGTCAGCTGAATATCGCCAATTTGCTGCTTGTCTGGTTAGTCAGCTGAGCCAATGGCATAGATCTGTGACTGTGTGGTACACTGCATTGCGCATGCCCAGATAGCACGCGCGGCGTCTGCCACGCAGCTGACATGCTGTCTTGGCGATCGGCAATTCAGGCCATGGCCACTATTGTGCCAGTGGCGCTACAGCACTGGGCACCTATGGCGCTGTGGCACTACTGCGCAATAGTCCACTGTGGCACTGGTACACAGCTGGTCAGTCGGCGCAGGATGCGTGTACGTCAGATGGCGCTGTGCGTAGCCTTGTGTCAGTGCCCATGACCTGGTGTCCGACCTTTGCCCCCTGGCCCTGTTCGGCTGCCATGTGTGCAGCCCTATTGCGCTGTCTGGTGACAGGCGCTATAATAGTGATAGCGTGTTCGAACAGCGTGATTGGAACCTGTGGTGGTCTAGTGCGCAACATCTCCACGTGGGGTTACGGTGCAGCGGGGCGCCATATTGCCTGCTGTAAAGTTGGTACCATGGCTCGCAGAAGAGCAGTGAAGTGGACCCCTGTAGAAGTGGCCAACATGATGGCCCTAGTGGAGCCCCACTATGGGGCACTGTATGGTGAGGTGATCCTCACCATTGCTAGGATGCAGGTCTGGCAGCAAGTGGCCAGTGACCTGGTGGGGGTCACTGGACGGTGCCGGTCAGCTGAGCAGTGCCGGCACCGGTACAGTGACCTCCGCCGGAGGGATCCTCAACTTCTGGATTGGCTGCGGTCACGTGCCAGGAGGGGCGTGGTGCCTAGTCCAGGTGGGTGTACCATCTATGCACCTGTATTCTCTGTAGGGGTGTGAGTGTGTTTTGGTGGCTGTGCATAGGTGATGGCTCTGCCATGGTTGGCTGTGTCAGTGTGTGCAGGTGTGAGATGTATGGGTCTGGCTGTGTGGGCAGGCACTCTCACTGAGGCAGGGGGCAGTCTGCTTTGGAGTCACACTGATGTTTTTCTCAACATATGTCTCCCACAGGCCGGAATGTGAGGATGCAGGCATGGGGTGAGGAGGGCCGTGCCAGGGCCCCAGTGCCGGTGGGTGTTGCGCCCCAGCAGCAGCAGCAGCAGCAGCAGCGGCAGACCCAGCTGCTTGAGAGTGTGAGTATCATTCACGTCATGGATGCTATTGCATGCTGGAGGCAAGACCACCAGCCATGCACAACACAACCATGCAGGAAAGGGAGGTCATAATTCCACTATACAAGACACTAGTGAGGCCCCACCTGGAGTACAGTGTACAGTTCTGGAGACCATACCTACTTAAGGACATAGACTGGGTACAGAAGGTTCAGAGGAGAGCAACAAAGATGGTGCATGGATTGCATCACAAGTCCTATGAAGACAGGTTGAAGGAACTGAACATGTACTCCCTGGAGGAGAGGAGGGAGAGGAAATGATAGAGACATACAAGTATCTTACAGGGAGGAACAGGGTGCAGGAAAACACTATTTTTAAGCGAAAAGATGTTCCAGGACTAGAGGGCATGGGATGAAGTTGGAGGAGGACGATTCAGAGGAAACATGAGAAAGAATTTCTTCACAGAGCGGGTAGTGGACAAGTGGAACACCCTGCCAGAGGAAGTGGTGGGGGCTGAAACAATCACGGATTTAAGAATGCACGGATAGACATAAAGGAATTCTGGAGGTCAGGGTAAATTGACTTCTAGGAAAACAAACTGAACTTACAAGCTCAAATGGGCAGACTGGGTGGGCCATAGGCCCTTATCTGCTGACACTGTCTATGTATCTATGTATGTATGCATGACACAGGTGACATGCATCACTGTCCAGTGTCACAGCACGTCTGTGTTTGCGTCACTGGTGGTCCATGCATGCACTGGGCACATAGCTGTGTAACTGGCACCACGTTGCCACGTCACTTGACAGCCTTGTTTGTGCTGTGATGGACATGGGCAGTGTGTGTGTGTGCAGTGGTGCACATAGCTGGTGCAGCCTGTTTGTGATGGCCATGTGCATGTTCACTGTGGGTGGGTGCATGCCATCACAGGTGCGGGACATTGGGCTATATGGCTTGCAGGTTGGGTGGTGTTCAGGGTTGTGGTCAGTCACAGCCATTGACTGTGTTCCCATTTTCCTAGGCCTCACAGTTCTCAGGAGGATCCATCGGGACATACGTGGCCTAACACAAGTGTCCCTAGATAACCAGGCCATCCTGAATGACATCCGGAGACATGGCCTGCGGAGGAGGCATCGCAGAGAACAGCGGCACCGGGCAGAGGACGACCAGCCTGCTGGGCCTTAGGCCACATTACCCTTCCCACTTCACCCATCCCTACCACCCTGCCTTCCCTCTCCAAGTTGTTCATCCCTACCCCTTGCCCACCCCTACCTTGTACCCGTCCCCCCTTGTAAATAGTTCTGGTTTATTGTTTTGTACTTTACACATTTTGAGAATACATTTATATTTTGATATGAATACTGTGTTGGTCTCTGATTTGCAGCTGGCTATGGTTGCTCAGTTGCAGTGGTGTACATGCCATCTGGGGTGGTATGGTCCTGGGTGTGTGTGTGTGTGTGTGTGTGTGCACTCGTGTGTGTGCATGGGGAGGTATCTCCGGCATGGCAGTGACTTTCTGTTGCTCTTGCCGTCTGCTGCCATCCACTGCTGGGTGCACAGGGTGTGTCTGGCTTGTGCTTCTCTGCTGCAGGGGTTGGCGTGCTGGGGGATGCATGGTTTCCTACAGTGCCAGTCACTGCACATGGGTGGTGTCTTGGGGTCATGGTGCAGGGTGTGCTGTGCGTACAGGGGCTGATGTGCACTGTGGTTGTCAACCCCCTGTGTGTGGCACTCTCAGCCTGCCAGTGGTTGTGCTGGGGTGTCATGGCTCTGCTGTGCTTTGTTGGCTTGTCCCCATGGGCCAGTAGATCATCCGTCCCACCCCCAGTGATGCTGTGCTTGGGGTGTGCAGGTGTCTTGGTTCTGCAGTGTGTTCCTGTGCCCATGTGTGGCATGGCTGGCGGTGGGCCCCAGCCTGCCTCCCTGGATGTGCAGTTCCATTGCTCTGGGGGGGCTCTGCTTGCGCTATGGCACCTCTGGACTGCTCAGCTGGGCTGCCCTGGTTGTGCTATAGCGCAACCTTTCTGCTCAGCTTCTCCTTCCTGGTTGCGCTATGGCGCAGTATGTGCGATATTCAGACATTGGCTGCTTGCGCAATTTGTTCTGCTCCATGTTTGAATATCGCACCTGTTGCGCATATGCGCAATTGGTTTGTGCTTGCTCCTGCTGTTGCGCACATTTTGGGCGCAGTTTGAATATCTGGGCCAATGTTTGTAACTTGTAGATTGTCTTCAGGCTTCCTCTGAGCATCCATAAATAAGAGGGTGAGTACTTTGCTATCTCCGTTTTCACATAACATATGCAATTTTTGCAATTGGCATAGAGCGCCTTTAGTTGCTGAAATGCAGTGACTTTTTGTTTCCAGTTTTAGTTTCCTAGAATTTCCTGAGTGAACATGATTATATGGGCTCTTTCCACTGCTGGTCCTTAGTGAAATATACAGTCTATTCACTGTAAAAGACTACAGCATACTCATGTATACACTAGGGTTACAAAGCTACAAAAGGAAAGAAATTAGTGTTAGAGTTTTCATTCCTAATTCTCTCCCCATCCCATAGCCTTATAACCCTAGGCCAAGCTACAGATCCAGGCAATGCCCCATGTTTCTTCAGCTTCAAGCAGCAGATCTGGGGACATGACCTATGGATGCCCGATAGGTGTCTTATCGGATATAGGGCTGTACACAAAGAAGAACACACATCACGTATAGCCCCCAAACCTGTACCTTCTTTAAAGATTCAAAGTAGCGGACTCATGGTATATGGCTCCAATCCCATGGTGCATAAGTGAAGCAGCAGACCTGTGTTCCACAACTCTGAACTTGCACCTTGTTTTTCACAGGTTACTTGGGGCCCCACATAAGGCAGTACACCCATGGAGTACAGTGTTGGATGTGTAGCTTGCGTCACACAAGGTCTTGCAGGACCTATTTAAGTAACAGATCCATGGGGCATAGCTACAGATATGTATCTTGCTTCACACAGGGTCCAGTAGGCCCAATATGAAGCAGCAGTCCTTTAAGCATGGCCCAGACCTGTAGGTTAAAGTAGCAGACCTATGGGACATAGCCCTAATGGTGTACGGCTCTGGAGATGTGGGGCATGACCCTAGACCTGTAGCTTGAAGCAACAGACTCATGGGGCATGGACCTGGGCCTGTAAATTGATTGTAGAAACATAGAAATATAATGTTTGTCAGCAGAATAAGACTGCTTGCCCCACCCAGTGTGTCCAGATGCTCCCTGACTAACCTACTTATTCAGACCCTACCTGTTCTTCAGTGACATTCCTGGCTTCCTGACACTTCTTTTTTGTAAATGATATTATTTTATAAGACAGAAATAATCCATAGCATAAACAATGTGACATAATATACAGAGAATTACATTCTTACCATAGAATGCTTACATAGTTATGCTCAGGGTGTTCTCCCAGTTAAGGAGAAAAGAGAATTTCTACCAGTGGAATACACTGATAATAAAACAGCAGGTATTATTAACAAAACAACATTGACACACCTGTGATGGTCCATGTACACATTGTGCCGGATATTCAAAGCAGTTGCACATGGAGCAACTGAGTTGTGCCGGCGCAAGTGCGAACTTGCACCAAGGAGCTATATTCAGCAGGAGCCATTGTGCAGCACAAATCCCATTGCACCAATGCACAATGATAATGAATACAGGTGCAAGTGCAAGGGGTGTGCCCATAATTATATCCAGCACAGTGCGATATAAAACCGTGGAACCATGGTGCAAGTGTGGAGCAAGTCTGAGATGTGCAGAGTAGACTTGAGCCTATAAATACAGGGTGCAACCACACAGACAGCACTTGTGCCAGGTGAGAGGGGAGAGAAAGAGAGTGACAGAGAAAAAGAAAGAAGGAAAGAAAGACAGACAGAAAGACAGGCAGAGAGAGACAGAGCAAGTGAGAGACAGACAGAGGCAGCCATAGAGGAAGAGGGACAGAGGTGGCAGTGGAGAAGACTGGGGCAGAGAGAAAGTGAGAGGGACAGGCAGACACAGTGCAAGGGAGTGCACCAGGGTGGCACACAGCCCACAGCAGCTAACCACCCAGGAGGATGTAGGACATCAGGGGCCATGGATAGTGTTCCCTTCATGATGAAGGCCATAATGAGGGGTGTGAGGTGGCAGGAGGAACAGTGACGTGGTCAGGGAAGGGCCCATCGGTGGTATGCCCAGAACAGGAGATACTGTGCCTGCACCACCTTTGAGAACTACTCTGACACCGAGATTGTGGGCCAGTACCACCTGAACAGGGCCATTTTGAGGCAGCTCTGTGAGCTGTGCAGTGAGAAGATACAGGAACTCACAAGACAGAGCCACGCAATGTCTGTGGAGACCAAAGTGACAGCTAACATGTGCCTGCTCACCACGGGCACCTTACAGAGACCAACAGGGGCCACCACAGGCATAACACAGTCAGCCACAGCACACCTCCTCACACCATTCCTCAATGCCCTGCTGCCACATGCTTCAGAATATATCCATTTCCCCTGAACACAGGCAGAGTGTACAGCAACCATGCTGGACTTCCACAGGGTAGCATGTATGCCTGGTGTGCTTGGGTCCATTCTCTACACCCACATGGGCATCTGCATGCCACCTGGCCCTGAGGGTATGGTCTACATAAATAGGAAGGGGAGCCCGAGCATCAACTGCCAGGTGGTGTGTGATGCCATGGGACGCATCAGCAATGTCTGTGCCACACACCCTGGGAGTGCACATGATGCATTCATCTAATACAGCTCTGTGCTGTGCCACAGCCTTAAATGTGAGAACATCCCCACAGGCTACCTAGTGGGTGAGTATGGGATGAGCAAGGGATGATGGGCAGAGCAGGCCATGGGATGGGGGAGGGCGGTGTGGGCATGCTGGCAAGGGCACCAGGGACAGGCAAGGGGCACAGCAAAGGATAGCAGAGGGCTATCCATGTCATTATCCACACTGGAGACAGTGTCAATCCACTGAGGCTGTAGCTGCTCACCCCCTACCAGCACCCATTTCTCCAGCAGAAGAACACTACAACGAGGCACATGCCAGCATGTGCAACATCATCGAGCACATACTCTGCATGCTGAAGGCATGTTTCCATTGCCTAGACAGGTCTGGTGGTGCCCTACAGTACAGCCACTCAAAAGCCTGTGGCCTATTCCTGGCTTGCTGCATACTGCACAACATGGCCATTGACCATGGGACACCTGTTGAGGCTGTTGAGGGTGACAGTAGTGGGGATGACAGAGGCAATGGGCGGAGAGTGGTGGACATCCTTCCCCAGGTGGAGGGATCCTTGGCTGCAACAGATGGTGCACCAGCATTGTGACACCATTGCACAGGAGCACTATGGTGCACGCAGGTAGGTGGCATGAAACATATGCATGAGCCACACACAGAGGTACAGCACACATGCAGGAGCGTGCATTCAGGGGTAGGGGAGTCAGTGGCACACAACTACACACAACTGCATTCAGCATCACAGAGCAATACACACACGCACCCACACACTCACAGACCCAGCCATTGGCATGTGTCAGGAATCAGATGCATTGCACCAGTTCACAGTTGCAACTGGTGCTGAACTGCCCTCATCATACCCACACCACATGGTCCAGTGGCTGGGCAAGCATTCAGATAGGCAGCATGCGGTGTGATACACAGTCACCACACCAATGATATGCATACACACACACCACCCATGCACACACAAGGCAGCAGCCGCAGACTGCGGTCCGGGCGGCATGCACATCAGGGCCACCGCATGGAACCATGACCACCGAGACCATGGGGACAACTGCACCAGGGCTGATCAGCAGCCACAGGCTGCTCATTGGCCACAGGGGGTGTTTGCAACAGCACCCCCAGGAGTTGAACTGCTGGACCATGACTGGGTCGGCACGGGGGTGCATAGGCGCCCAAACAGGCCTGTCCCAGGTGTGCCTGGGATGCCAACATCAGAGTCCAGTATCGACAGTGTGGTAGTTGCCCAACACTGGGATCATGGGGTGGACAGTGCACTGCGTGGGGTCCGTGGTGGCTGTCCATGAACTGTGGCAGCCAGCATTGCAAGGCCATCCATGATCGCATTGGTAATGTGATCCTGTGATGCAGTCCTGCATGTGCCACATCATCACAAGTAGCTGCGCAGTGCCACTCTTGCACTGCTCAGCTGACTGGCACACCTCCATGTGTAGTGCATGCACCCCAGTGGCAAGCTGCACCTGTTACTACATGAAGGCCCAAAGCAAATGGGTGTGCTCAGCCAGCAGGTCTGTGTACTGGGGATGCCAGGAGGGATGCCTACCCTCCTGTGGTGACTGGTTATGCTATGCAGCTCCCCCTCTCAGGTGGATGTTGCACAGTGGAGTCCTCATGGGGTATGTCCCCAGCTGGCATCCCAGCTGTGGATCCTGTGTCTGACTGCCCTGTGGCACCTGCAGCCTGCTGCCATTGCCTGTCTGGCCACTGAACGCTTCCCAGCACCTGTAGGACTGCACCACCACCACCACACAGAACAGCTGTGGCAATGCACATAGCTGCACCCACAGTGACAGCAGGCAGCTGTTCTTTTACTGTCAGGTCACTGGGCACACTACCTGTGCTGGTGTCAGGCATGGGCATCTCTGCCACAACAGCGCAAATGCTGTCCAGGATTAATGTGATTTAGTCATCGGCATTGGACCCCACTTCAATCTGTGTCTCCATTCAGAGGACGCCGAGACTGGCATCCTGTAGTAACATATCCAGGGCTTCATCTGATCCCATGTCCAGGACATCTGGCTGGAAAGTAGTGGTCTGCTGCAGCCTTTCAGGTCCCCTGATGCCTATGGAGGTGGATGACTGGTCCTCCAGGGCTGGTCCTGCTTCTACGGCTGCTGCTGGCACCCCATCCTCCGCACGCAGGCATACGAGTGCTGAATGAGAATAAAGGTGCATCAGTGATGTAATGCCCACAAGTGCCCCCCCACACAGTCACTGCATGTGTCCAGTTGCATGGCATGAACATCGTTGCGCACACATGCACAGGTCATGCATGGGGGCAGCATGCACACCAGTATGCCCATGTACACACCATACATGTCACTAGCTGTCCATGGCTGACATATGTACCATACAGTGATAGTCTGCCACCCATCTGGAATCCTCCTCCAGGCACACCCTCCTAAGTGATGTGGCACATGGTGGCTGCCACCAACTCCTGCACCATGAGCTGTGGTGCATCTGCATGCCCCCTCCAGTGACATTCTGGGATGCACGGATGGCCGCCACCTTCTCTGTTATGCACCTCTTTCCATGCCCACCTTCTTGCGGCACTCCTGTGCTGACCACTGGGGTCTGTCCTGCTGGTTTACACATGTCCCCACCTCCTCCCAGGCCCCAGCCCTGGCCTGTGGTGTGCCCTTGGCACCACTCAACAGCAGCTTACTGTTGAGATAGGCCTTAAACAGGTCCTCTGATTCTGCCTTAGTGAATTTGGGCCTGTGCTTGCGAGCAGGCCCATGCTCCTCACCCTTCTTTCTTTCTGACATGTCACTTCCTGTGGACATGGACAGCACAGTGTGTCAGTGGCAGCAGCACCCTATTCCATCCCCCCTGCTGTGCTGGCTGGGTTCAGTGTGCTCCAGCATCATACGTAAGTTACCTCAAAAGGATGCAATACTGTTCCATGGCCAGTGCTGATCTGTGGTGCTTTTATAGCGCATCACATACAAATGAGCTTTGGTGCAATGGTAATGACAAGTTAATTCCCCCAGTGGGCCACACATTGGCTGATGAGCTCATTTGCATGTGGTGGCTGAATATCGTGATGTTGCTCCGTGCACAATGAGATTGCTCTGAAGCAAGTCATGGTGCAATGAGCATGCATGCACTGTGTGCAGGACCTCAGTGTGCATGCACCCAACAGTTTACTGTCACCTATTGCATACTGTGTGCCAGCTGCGTGGTGGGGGCCATGGCACACAGTGCGCCAGGCTTGCTATTGTGCACATGCACACTGTGTGGTGGCTGACCCTTGACCCCTGCTCTGACCTCTACCCCGGGTGACCTCCACACCAATGACCCAGCCTAGCCATGCCAATGCTGCGCATCTCCGAGACTGCGTGATGGGTGGACACGGTGCATGTTCCCTCAGCCCGTGCATCTGGCACATACTGTGGCCACATATGCCTACCACCACCATTTTGCTCAACAGCTCATACCTGAGGTTTGTGCAGTGGCAAGCACCACAAGCAGCCAACTGGACACAGGTTGAATTATTCAACCATGTTGACTGCACTCACCCCCATGCACCCCAACTATTTGGCCAGGTGCCACTGTAGCAGCCCCGGGTGGCTGTGTGGCAGGCCATTGCTGCGCCACACTGTGGCAGCACACAGGGGTGGCCAGGACAGGTGAGCAGTGTTGCCACTGCTGTGGCGACCTCACAGGGAGGGACCCAGACCACCTTAGGAGGCTTGAGGTGTGCATCAGGCATGGAGCTCTGCCACAGCCAGGTGAGTAGGCCCAAAATGCATGTGTGCCCTGGTGTTGCACTGTGCTGTTGGTCAGGCTGCCTGACATGCCCTGCAGGGTGGTGTACTGCCATTGTGTGCATCGTGGGGTGGCATCACACTCTGCTGCTTGCATTGTGATGCCACTGGGTGGGATGTGTCAGGCAGGGGCTCACCCTGTGCACAGAAGTGGGGGTGATGGGCAACTGCTGTGGTTGGTTACTGATGTGTACCTGTCTCTGTTCCATTCCCAGGACCTGAGGACAGATGGAGGGCAGTGTTGGCAGGAGGGCAGGCCACAAAGGCCCAGGGCAGCGGTGGTGTAGCAGCTCTGGCACCAGTGGGGCCACAGAGAGCAGGTAGGCACTGACTTTGGCCTTCACATCATACCTGGGGGATGGTGGGGGCGTGGGTGTGGGCATGGCCACCTGTGCTATGTGCCATGGTAGCTGTGTGTGTTGCACTGTGCATGGTGCCGCCGCTGTGGTGCATCCATTGGACATGTGTGCCAGCTGTTGGTGGGGTGAGTTTGCACCCGGCTGCGACTGATGTGGCTGTGGTGCTGCCGGAGCACTGTGCCATGTGACTGCCATGGTGCAGTCGGGTGGCCACTGTGTGGTGGGGACCACCAATGTGCACTGTTATGGTGTGCTGAGTTGCTGGCAGGCATTGGCCCACACTCCTGTGGGCAGCCTGTATGGGCCCACGGGAGGGCGTTTCCACTTCCCAGTGCACGCTGTGGATGGGCATGGTTCCTTGAGATTTTGCACTGATCACCTATCCTGTCCCTTGTTCTAGGTGTCTGGTGATAGTGCAGGAGGCCCCTCTACTGCTGGCTACTGTACCAATTGGTCCTGATCACATCTACAACCATGGAAGAGGTGCTGCAGGTCCATCAGATGCTGTTAGCGGACAGAAGGCAGCAAAGACTGCAGGGTGTGGCAGGCCATGGCCACTGCTAGTCTGGCCCTGATTCTCCTGTTTCCCCAGCCTACTCCCCCCGCCAGTCCCCCTTCCCACTATACAATCCCTGTTCCCTATCCCCAACCCTCACATTCCTACCCTTCCCCACACTGTTCTCATGTAAATAGTTGTTTTCCACATTATATATATTTTGACATACCTGCCTGTGTCTGTGTCTGCTTTGCAGGTGGTGTGAGGAGCCATGCTGCAGTGGCCTGGTGCCTGTCCATGTGGTGTGCTTGTGTTGGGGCACATGTTGTGCTTCTGTGGATCACTGCTGTGTGCTGAGCTGTGCCCCACTGTGGTGGTGTCCCTCCACTTGGTCGGTGGCTGTGCATTGAGGTGTTCGTGGGTTGGCTGTCAGGGGTATGTGGCAGGTGTGTGCTTGGCTGCGTGGTCCTGGGTGTAGCCAACTCTGGTCTGGATGTGTGGGGGGGCACAGCCTGAGGGAGGCCCCCCTGGTGGCCTTCTGTCCACCATTGACACCCCCTGTTGCCTACTGTCTGTGCCACTGTAGTGTTCTGGAGTGGGGGTCTGGATGCCTGTGTGTGCCCTGCTGTGCCCAGCTGGTGGTGGCCTCCTGTGGCCTGCCACTGTGCTTCCCTGGCTCTGTCCCTGGGTCACCTTTCTGTGCCATGCCTCCCTCTGTTGCTCTGCTTCCATGGTTGCCCTTGGGCTTCTCTGTCTGTCCATGGTGCATCTGTGGTTGAGCCATGGCACACCTCTTGTTGTGCCATGGCGCATCCATGGTTGTGTCATGGTGCATCCACAGTTGTGCCATGGTGCAACTATGCCATATTCAGCCAGGTTGCACTGGCGCAATGTGGCCAGTACAACCTCTGAATATGACTC
Source organism: Neoceratodus forsteri (assembly GCA_016271365.2). NCBI lineage: Eukaryota > Metazoa > Chordata > Ceratodontiformes > Ceratodontidae > Neoceratodus > Neoceratodus forsteri. The sequence continues at coordinate 712,790,760 of CM028134.1, read as the reverse complement.
CTATTTCACCTTGGCACATTGTATTTGTGCTGTGCAGGACTTGCTCTGGGCTTTGGCACATTTCTGAATATCAGACCATTATGTACAGAAACAAAGGTTCAACAGGCTGATGATCAGCCATCAAGTCTCACACCATTATTGGCAATAATGAAAAAAAAATGCACCAAGAGTTTAAACTGTGCTTCCCCCACAGCATGCCCCAATTGGGCAATAAAGGGCTGCAAGGCAATATCTTTCTGCATTCAAATATTTAGGATTTAGGAGGTAGTATAGCACAGTGGTTTTAGGCTCTGAGCTTTAAACCCGGAGACCTGTTTTTGAATCCCAGAGCCCCCACTTGCATACTGCGTGACCCTGAGCAAGTCACTTAATTTCCTTGTGCTCCCAGGTTGTACCTGTAAACAAGCTTTGAGCTTAGTGTGCCTGTTCTGGTAAAAAAAAAATATATGCAGTCCATGATCACAAAAAAAAAAAAAAAAAAATCCACCTTTCGGAGAGGTTGCATGATCATTAGCTGCTTTTTTTTTTAATGTAAAACTTTTTTATTAAGATTTCCAAACAGTACAATCAATACAAACCATAACAAACATTACAAATATACTTTATGTAAGACTGTTATATAAAATGAAAAAAAAAGAAGAGACGAAGTAGGGTGGTATAAGATCCTTGGCATTCACTGCTAGTTTTTATGCAGAGCATAACATCAAATACCTTTTATATTCAGTGGACAGGTACAGTCCATACACAGTAAGGATGGGTATAATGCATAGGCAAATTAAAAGCAAACAGTCACAACAGAGTACTCCTCTCACTCCCCATCCTGGCAGTAGTTGATTAGATGAGGTGATTATTTTGGACAGAGCCAAGCTAATAATGCTGGGAACTAAGAAATGTGGACCAAATCATAATAAACATATCAGTTTTCCCCAAGGCAAGATGAAGACTAGCCATGAGCCATCTAGATTCTTAGCTACTTTGAATAACAACAAGATGCAACTCCTGTAAAGAGGCAGTGTGTAATCAAATTCAGGCTGAAACATCACTTAATAAACATAAGATAGGTACAGAAATCAAACCTATGTGCATTGAAAAAACAATTAGTGCACTGTAACTTGACTGGTACAACAGAGATAGCCCCCCCCCCAAAAAGCTTCTACCAGTGTTTAGAAAATGGGATTATGATTAATATTTTCAAACAACATTACTTGTCAACATATTTGAGTCTTTGATAGCCCGTGCCATGAGAAGGTTCATAGTGCCACAAACTGCCACATAGCCATTGCCATTTTAGCTCCAGTGTGTGTGTTATGTTCCCCAGTTCAAACCCTATAATGATAGTCCAAGTGCAAAGTTTATCAATTTTGAGGAAATAGCACAGAGGATTTGCGACTTTTATCATAGGTGCTACCCTCATGGCTTACCTCCTCTCCTATGCTGTTGGTAATGAACTCCATTGCAGCAGCTCATTCTCCTTCACTGTCCTTGACCATGGCCTTAGGTTGAAAGCCCATTTTGATTTTTTTCGGTAATCCCCCTACATCATTTGGATCCATAAATAAATACTGTTTACTGGAGTAAACCACTTTCAACTTCATGGGGTACTGAATTGCATGGGATACCCCTAGGGCTAGGAATTCTATTTGGGTAACATCAAAGTATTTCCTGAAGTCCCTGGCTGCAAAAATGAAGTCCAGAAACAGAGAAATCATGTCATCTGGGGTCGCCAATGGTCATGTCCTCCTCTCTGCTACCATCTTCGAGTCTCTGTTGTTGGGACCTGAAAGCTGGATCAGGACCAAGTCACCTTCTTGGGGTGATCTGAAAGGTTCTCAATACCAAGGGTGTCAGTTCAAGGTTCAGGTCTGCACTCAGCCAAGACCCTACATATCTTGTGGCCTCTGGCACCACAAACGTCAAGCATCCAGGATCCCTATTATGATGTCTTTAAAATGTGTGCCCAAGGCATTCATATCAGAGTCACTATGCATTGCACCTATGTGCTGTAGCATTCACACTTTGAGTTGCCTGGTGGTCCTACCCATATACATTTTTTTGCAGGAACAGCAGGCAGCATGTATGATTAATACAGTGTAACAACTGGCAAACAAGTGAATTTCCACCACTTTACCCCCCTCTCCAACACATACAGTAAGCAAATGCACAAGCTGTTCATCTTTTACAAGGAAAAGCCAGTAAACTTACCTTGCAGCCAAGTTTCCTTTTTGGGTTCAGTGTAGTGGCTCTGTGTAAGGATGTCATCTAGGTTGGGACCCCTTGAAAAAGTGACCTTTAGTTTCAGTCCTACAATTTGAGCCAAATTGGGGTCCAAAAGTAGGACAGGTCAATGCTTCATTACTGTTTCCTTGATTTACAAGCCAGATGGGTATAACTGGTTACAGAGTTCAAATGTGGCTTTTCTTTTTTGTTGTCATTTCTAGGGACTAAAAGGGATCCCCTGGGTGTTCCTTTTGCCCTTTTATAGGCATGATAGATAACATTTCCTGAGCAACCCCTGTCCCAACACTGATTCTTAAATATCTCCTCTCTGGAACAGGTCCTCTGATCCTCGTAAACTGCCCCACAGGGATACTAGTGACAAGGGAAGGTGAAAGCCAACTCTCAGCATTAAGCAGATTTGAAAGCTGTATCTTTGCAAAAGATGTCACTTTGCATGACACCAAATTCCTCGACAGAGAATCAAATATCTAAAAATCTGATGCCAATGAACTCACTGTACATATAAAATGAAGGTTGAAGTTATTGATATTCAACTAACAAGCAAACTTTCCAACCTATTCAAGACAGCCAGACAAGGTAAGAATAATGTCAAGTTTCTCCCATCAGGCCAGGTACAGATTTACCTTGGACCTGGAGGTAGAACTGCCCAGCAAATGAGAAATAGTTGTGCTGCAGTATGTAATCTAAAATCTGGAGAAGGAAGTTCAGTGGCACTGCAGGGAGAGTTCCCTGTTGTCTTCTCAAAAATTATGTATAGCCCAAATTCCATGGTGATGTAGAATGCTTGTATAGAGTGATGTGACATCAATTCTCACAAAGGCATAAGTTTCTCACTAGCCCAAATCCTGGACTTTATTCAAAATATCCATAGTATCCTAGAGATAGGACGGTGTCCAAAATAACAATACTTTCAAAAGAAAATCAACACAGCTGGATAAATTCAGAAATACTGACTTTAACCCCAAGACAATTAGTCATCCAGGTGGACTGGTGAGAGATTTAGAGACCTTAGGCATCAAGTAGAATGCAGGGCAAACAGGGTTTATTACTCTGATAAAGTTTGCTTCATCATAAACTAAGTTGGTCATTCCACAGTGCCTCATTTTTAAAGTTGTTCAAAACAGTTTTGAAGGTAGACTTAGGATCACCTCTGATGGGTCTGTAATTTTCATCATTCTCAAGTTGTCTCAGTGACTGTTGTGTATATTGTACATAGGGCATTAACACAATGTCATTACCCCTGTTCACTGATTTAATTATGATATCTTGCATATATTTCAATTCCTTAAATGTCTGGCTTTCAAAGGCGGCAAAGCTGTAATAAATGTCATGTGGTTTCTTCTTCAAAAACAAATCATTACTGTTGAAATCATATTCTGTAATACTTCAACAGTTGATACACATGGGGTGAGTGGTACAATTATAGACTTACAGTAGGCGTGAAGCCTGTATATCTGTACTGTATTGGTTCTTCATTTACAGCATTTCATTTGCAAATGAAGTCAAAGCAAAGTCCATATTGAATTCCACATCATTGTAATCCATGAAAAAAATTGTAGAATGCTGGCAGCAGAGTGGCTGTGTCTATGTGGAGCTTCCATAGCTAAGTGAAAATTGTCTGTTTTTTCTAGTTTTTAAATATTTTTTGTGTACAGTTTGTGGACTGAGAAGAAGGGTATTGTTGCATACAGGAAGATGTGGGATGTGTATGTTTCATGTTAGTTGGGAGCAGTATATTCAGCGTGTTTGTTACGTGGTGAATCATATCTTGTGTAGGTTTCATTTTATTCATATACAGTAGATAGGCAGTTTGCTTGAGATTTTTGTGGGGTTGTCATTGTCATCAGGATTAGCTGGCTTGTTGCTGGGTGGTGGCAAGTTGTTTAGGTGGTACCATGACTTTGTTTGTCACTGTTTCAAGGAATTTCTCAGCTGATGATTTAAAAGGCATTTATTAAAAATATTTTTTGAGCCAGAATCAGGTGATTGCTAAGAAACAGATTCCTTGGCATGGTGTTCTAGTTTTTATAGAACACTGGAAGTAGCAATCTACTGAGTTCTAGATTATTGAGATTGTTGTTACATTTTGACGGTAAAGTGAGATAAAAATTTATGTATTTTTGAATGTTATAGTTATTTTATAGTTATATATAACTGGAGGCTAGGAGAAGCTGGGCTGGGAGGATGTGGGGGAATAGGTACATGTATGGGAAGCAGGAGGGTGGCAAACTGCAATAGCTGTGGGGAGGCAGTCTTTCTGGGGGAGATGTGGGGTAAACAGGGATATCCTGTGTGTAAGAGCATGGAGCAGCTAAGGGCTTAAATAAGGCAGGTCAGATGGGAGCTGGGGTAGATGGTATGGGAAGTCAGAGGAGCAGAGCAGTGGAGGGAAAGGCAGAGGAGTGATGCCCAGGGAAGTGAAGGCATCAGGCAGGGGATGGGAGTGGGGAGGAGTACCCAGGATACAGGAGTATCTCTTCCTCAGAGGACCAGGGAACCCAGGGTTGGAGGAATGGCAAGTGGTAAGGGGAAAGGGTGGGAATGTAAGAGTAGCATTAGGGGTGGGGAATTCTAAATGGGTGCATTTATTGAATAGATTTGAACCACTGCCTGGAAGGAGGGAAGGGGCAGCAAGAGGTGAGGTAGGAGGTCAGGTTGAACCAGGACTGAGAGTAGGAGTACAGGGGAGGGGAAAGGGAACTAATCAGAGTGGGCAGGGAAGAGGAGTCAGGCAAAATGGAGAGGAGAATGGGGGAAGAAAAGGAAAGGAAAAGGGAAGGGAAAACTGAAAGCAGATACAGATAGTCAGAAGGGGAAGGGCAGAGTGGGAGATGGAAAAACAGTTAAGGGGATAAATTGTGAATGTGGAGATAAGTTTGCCAGGGTGCAGAGGGAGCAGTTAGGTGGGAAAGCAGCTAATACCAAAGGTAAGAAAGGAAGGGTGGGGAGCATGGGTGCAGAGGATGGAAGGGTGGCAATCATAGGGGACTCCATAATTAGGAGCATTCATTGGGGATGGAAAGGGGACCCAAATGCAAGCAGGAGGGTGGTTTGTATGCCAGGGATGACAGTGGGGAAGGTGGGCCCAAGAATAAGGGAAATAGTAAGGGAGGTTGGAGGAAAACCTATTTTAGTTATACATTTGGGAACCAACGGCCTAGCTGGGGAGAAGGTTGAGGTTGGGGACTTCAACCTGCCCAAAGTGGACTGGACCATACCATCCACAACATGTGCTATGAGTCAGATGATCCTGGAAAGACTGCAGAGTGGTTTCCTGATTTAGGGCATCACTGAAACAACAAGAGCTGAGGCAATTCTTGATCTGGTACTGACAAATGGTGAGCATGTACAGAACATAATGGTCAGGAAGCCACTGGGTGGAAGTGACCAATGTACATTGTGATTCCAGTTGGATATGGGCAGAGAAAGCATCCCAACTAAGACCAACATCTTGGATTTCAGGAGGGGCAGACTTCAGGAAAATTAGCAAAGTGCTAAGTAGCCATCTGGTGGGCATCAGAGAAGATATGGGGGTGGACCAAAGGTGGTCCATCATTAAGGAAGAAACACTGGTTGCCACAGATGAGTGCATTAGGCTGAAGGGGAAGAACACAAAGGCCAAAGTGCCCAGGTGCTTCAGTTCTGGGTTTACCCAGGCAGTAAAGGAAAAAAGGTTGGCCTATAGGAAATTCAGGAAGACCAAGGAGAGAGAGGTGGATAGGGAAAATTGCTTAAGGATGGCTAGTGAGGCAAGTAAGGAAGTCTGGTGAGCAAAGGCACAAAAGGAGCTGCAGATAGCTGAAGGAATTAAGAAGGGGAAGAAGGCTTTCTTTCGCTATATAAGTGAGGAAAAAAGACTAGAAGGAAGGGATTGTTAGGCTTAAGAAAGGGGTGGAGGATAATGGGGGAAAGCAGTGATACTAAATGAATACTTCTGTTCTGTCTTCACCAGTGAGAAGGTTAGACCAGTGCCTTCAGGAGGGAAAAGAGGAGTGGGTGGAATGAACTCATATATAGTGATAAAGGAGAATAGAGTGAGGGATGTGGCAGTTGGCATTGAAGTTGGACAAATCACCAGACCCGGACAGAGTACATCCAAGGGTACTTAAGGAACTGGCTGAGGAGCTGGCAGAGCCACTGGCAGATCTTTTTAATAGTTCACTACAGTCAGACATGGTACCACATGACTGGAGAACAGAACAAGTAGTGCCCCTCCATAAAATCAGTCCCAAGGATGACCCAGGGAATTACAGACCAGTCAGTCTGACCTCCATTGTGGGCAAGCTCATGGAGACCATACTAAAGGAAATGTTGGTGGAATATCTAGAGGAGTATGGTCTCCAGGATGAGAGGCAGCATGGGTTCATGGGGAGTGGGATCATGTCAAATGAATCTGATTGACTTCTTTTACTGTGTCACTAAGACAGTAGACAGGGGCCAAGCGGTAGATATCCTCTATCTTGATGTCAGCAAGGCCTTTGACTCTGTGTCCCACAAAAGGTTGATCAAGAAATTGGTGGATCTTGGGTTGGGGAAAAGATGGCTGGATATGTAGAAAACTGACTGAGGGACAGAACCCAGAGGGTGGTTGTGGGGGGAGAGTTATCTGGCACCAGAGAGGTACCCAATGGGGTCCCACAGGGCTTGGTGCTGGAGCCAGTGTTGTTCAATGTCTTCATCAATGGCATTGGGATGGCATTAAGGGCAAAATGTCCTTATTTGCAGATGACATCAAGCTGTGCAGAAGAGTAGACACAGCCAAAGAGATACAGGACCTACAGGAAGATCTGCAAAAGCTGGGGAGGTGGTTCAGGATCTGGCAGCTTGGCTTCAATGCCAAGAAATGCAAAGTTAAGCATATTGGAGCCAAAAATCCCAGGACTGAATGCTACCTGGGAGAAGTCTGAGTATCTGCATCAGAGGAAGAGAAGGACCTGGGAGTGATGATCACTAGTAACTTGAACTACTCCTCACAGTGCAAGAAAGAAGAAGCAAAGGCAAACAAGATGCTGGGATGCATATTTAGGGGGACCAGTAGTAGGAGAAAAGAGATTATACTGCCCTTCTACAGGTTACTGGTAAGGCCGCATCTCAAGTACGGAGTTCAGTCCTGGTGCCCACACCTCAAAAAGGACATTAACCTGCTGGAGAAGGTCCAGAGGAGGGCTACAAAGATGATAGCAGGTCAGCAGGGTAAGGCATATGAGGAGGGGTTGAGGGCACTGAACATGTACTCCCAGGAAGACAGAAGAGACAGAGGGGACCTGATTGGGACCTTCAAGTACTTGAAAGGGATAAATAGGGTTGATAAGGAGAGTCTTTTTAAGCTGAGTGGCAACCATAACACGCTGGGGTCTTAAGCTGGAGGGAGGCAGGTTTGGGGAGGTCAGGAAGCACTTCTTCATATAGAGGGTGGGGAACACTTGGAATGCACTGCTGAAAGAGGTCATCTCACTGAAGACAGTGTATAGCTTTACAAGAGGCTGGGATAGGCATATGGGGAAGAGAAGGAGGATGGGAGGAGTGGGGAGGGAGGGCAGGGACAGTAGTTCAAGCTGTGGACCCTGCAATATGAGCAGACTTGATAGTTCAAATGGACTTCTGCTGGCTTCTTTGTACTGTATGTTTGTAAGTATGTTCGTATAATTGTTCAGAAAATATAAAATGAATCTATGAACTTCTTGTAATCATAGTATCTTCATGGTTGTTGCCTTCAAAATTATCAGGTCTAACAATTTCTGATGTAATCATTTTATCACTGAAACAAATTTTAAAATGTTGTTTTCTGTACAGTTTAAACAGTTGCATTACCACCATAACTGGTATGGTTTCATAGTCAGTATACAGTTTAAACCTTTGGACAAAAACTCTTGTTTACATTTCTATTAATTCAACATGTTATTTATCACTTCTTTGGATTCACTTCTCTTGTTAACTTGCAAATAGATTGCTGAAATTGCTTTCTTTTTTCCTCTTCCTCCTTGTTATCCATTGTGGCTGCCTTGACCTTCGTTTGCTTTGTTGGGTGGGCCCCTGTTTTTGTGATGCTTCCCTCTTCCTGTCTCTGTCAAAGACACTGAATGTTCTTTACTAGTGTTGGGATGGGGACAAATCAATATCTGGGCTTCTGATTTTATTACTGTTAATTCTAGTACAGCTTTTTGTAGCCCTGCTCCTACTATATGTGAGTGACTAATACTAACAATCTTTGGCTTCTCTTATGGGCTTCTCCCGGAAATATACCTGTCTAGTCACATAATAAAACAAATCTCTCTGTAATTTATTCATGTTCCTCTTTTTGATCTCAAGACCCTAAATTGATAGCAGATACTTTCAATGTGGCATTCTCAGACCTTAGTGACATACTCCTCCTAGACTTCCTAGATGCAGCTACAGACTAGAGATGTTGCGAAATTAAATTTCACCTGTGAAAGTGCCACAAACTCAGCATTTTTGCCATGTGAAACATTTCATGAAATTCTGCCATTATGTGAATTTGCTTTATGCGAAGTTGCGAGATTTCACCAATGAAACATGACATTTTGCTGCAAAATTCAAAATTTCACCAAATGTCACCCGAATTCCACCAAATTTTGCCAGAATTTCACTGTTTCGAGGGCAAAACTTCATATTTCATGGGCGAAATTTCACATTCACAGTGAAATTTCACATTTCGCAGGTGAAATTTAGCAATTTGTACCCACAAACTATTTTGCGTAATGCACGAATTTCGAAAAATATTTTGTGGAACAAAATTTTCCAGTTTTGCACATCTCTACTACAGACACCACAGAAGCTTACAAGAACACCAACAATGGATCCCCTACTAGACCCACCTTTTCTATTTTAAAGAAATCTCTGGTGCTGAGACCAAAAAATACCTCCAATGTATGCTTAGTAAATCCAGGCATAGTAAAGACTCACTCAAACTAAAGCTTATTGCCCTCATCCTTGATGAAGTCTTATTGCCTCTCACAATACTGTACTTAACTTGTCCCTCAGGCTAGCACAGCTCCCCCAGAAATGGAAAGCTGTGGTGGTCACACCGGCACACAAAAGCAGTGATCGAGCCCTCCAAGTGAATTACCAACCCATCTCAATCCTACCCCCCTCTCCAAGACACTAGAAAGGATTGTTTTTGGCCAACTGGTAGACTACCTTGACAAATATAATGTCCAGTGCCCCCAGCAACATGGATTCTGGAAGGCACATAGTACTACTACAGCATTAGTTGAGTACACTGGCTTCCTCCATGAGTCCCTAGACAGAAGCCAGCTTGTGGGGGTGATTTACATAGACCTCACTAAAGCTTTTGATACTGTCAATCACAACCTACTGCTCAACAAGCTCCTTGCCATTGGACTCTCTCCAGTAACTGTAGGGTGGTTCAAAAGCTACCTAGCCAACAGAATGCAACAGGTCAAAATAAGTGACACCCTCTCCAATAGAAGGCAGGAGAACATGCATGTGCCACAAGGGTCGATCCTAAGTCCCCTCCTGTTCAGTCTGTTCCTAAACCATCTTCCTCTAGCATGCACCAAAAAATACTCCTTTATGCAGATGATATAGTCATTTTTTCCAATACTCTGCATCCACGCACATTGGAAACATGACTCCAAGAAAACTTTGCCACCATTGAGGCTTGGTTTTCTGAAAACAAGCACCTACTGAACTATAGAAAAAACAAGGTAATGTTGTTTGTGAGTCCCCAAAATAAACATAAATCCTACCAACTAATCATACTCAACAACAAAATGGCCCCTCTAGAACAGGTAAATATCTTTAAGTACCTTGGCATCACTCTTGATAGCTCCCTATCTTTCACCAGTCATGTAGATCATGCTGTTAAGGTCAGCCACACTAGAATTGGTCTGTTATACAGACACAGACATAGTATGACCACAGATGCTCTATCACTCACAGTAAAAAGCTCAATCCTCTCTATTATTGACTATGGGCTTGTTGTGTGTAGCTTAGCCACTGACACCACTATTAAAAGAGTCAGTACGACCTTAAATAAGGCCTGTAGGCTAGTCTTAGCAACACACAGGTTAACCCACACATGTGACCTGTATGCACAGTCAAAGTGGCTAAACCTAGAGGGCAAGGTGAAGTACCAGAATTGCCTCTTGGGGAAAAAAATATCACCTTGGCCCAACCCCCACAGACATTCAAAACCTCATTAATCCAGCAAACAGTCCTCACCAGACAAGAGGTATGACTAGAAACTCTTTACATGTTCCTTTCTGCCACACATCCCAAGCACAATGCTCCTTTGCTCACAGAGCACACCCCTGGATTAATGATCTCCCTCCTGTCATAACCAATGAGCCAAAGATAGGTCTGTTTAAGAAAAAACTCTCCAACACCTTACTTTAATATGTGGTTGTGACTGTCAACCCTGATACATAGATACATAGACAGTGTCAGCTGATAAGGACCTATGGCCCACCCAGTCTGCCCATTTGAGCTTGTAAGTTCACTTTATGTTTTCCTAGAAGTCTGTTGCCCCTTACCCCTGAAGTCCAGAATTTCTTTATGTCTATCTCATGCATTCTTAAATCCTGAAATTGTTTCAGCCCCACCACTTCCTCTGGCAGGGTGTTCCACTTGTCCACCAGCCATTCTGTGAAGAAATTCTTCCTCATGTTTCCTCTGAATCGTCCTCCTTCCAACTTCATCCCTTGACCTCTAGTCCTGTAACATCTTTTTCACTTAAAAATAGTGTATTCCTGCACCTATTCCTCCCTGTAAGATACTTGTATGTCTGTATCATATCCCCTCTCTCCCTCCTCTCCTCCAGGGAGTACAGATTCAAGTCCTTTAACCTCTCTTCACAGGACTTGCAATGCAATTCATGTACCATCTTTGTTGCCCTCCTCAGAACCTTCTACACTGTGTATGTCCTTACGTAGGTAAGGTCTCCAGAACTGTACACTGTACTCCAGTGGGGCCTCACTAGTGTCTTGTATAGTGGAATTATGACCTCCCTTTTCCTGCTGGTGATGCCCCTGCCCATGCATCCCAGCATCCTATTTGCTTTACCTGCTGCCTTGTCGCACTGTTTCCCTACCTTGAGGTCATCAGAGATGATAACCCCAAGATCCCTTTCCTGCTTGGTGCTTGCTATATCCTCACCCCCCAACTGATATACTGTGCCAGGGTTTTTGTGCCCCATATGCATTATCTTGCACTTCTTTGCATTGATTTGCAGCTGCCAAACCCCTGACCATTCTTCAGGTTTCTGCAGGTCCCTTCTCATTCTGTCTACACCCTCTGGTGTGTCTACAATGTTACAGAGCTTTGTATCATCATCGAACAGGGAAATTCTGTCTTCTAGGTCCTGCACAATGTTACTGATGAAGATCGTGAATGGGACTGGTCCCAGCACTGATCCCTGTGGTACCCCACTGGTCACTCTTCCCTATGTGGAGTGACAGACATTTACCACCACCCTCTGTGTCCTGCCACCCAGCCAGTTACCTACCCACCACACTACTGTCCTACCTCCACCCATATTCCCCTGTTTGTGTAATAGTCTTCTATGTGGCACAGTGCCAAATGCCTTGCTGAAGTCCAGATAGGCCATGTCCACTGCCCTACCCTGATCCACCTCCCTAGTCACCCAATCAAAAAATTCAACGAGGTTGGTCTGACATGACCTCCCCCAGGTGAAACCATGCTGCCTTGGATCCTGTAGTCCATTGACAACCAGATGTTCCACCAATCTCTCCTTCAGTAAATCACCTCACTCTACTGGCACGTCTTCCCCCACCTCCCACCTCTTACCCTTCCTGCCTACACACCAGCCCCTGCCAATCCTATCCCTACGTAAATGCTTCCAACCATCCTACCTTTCACAATCCTTATACCACTTACCCTCACAACTCTTCTCTTCTATCCTTCCTGATAAAATCAACCTCTGACTGCTTTCAGTACATATACATACCTGTATTGTTTTATATGTTTTGCTTTCTATTTATGTACCTAATTTTGCCTATCATTTTCTGTAATTTGTTATTGTCATGACATGGAACCTTTGTAAATGAGCTTCTAGCTCAAAGGTGTAACTCCAAGATGATAAATAAATGAATAAATAAATAATCAAATAAATAAATAAATAGATAACTAAAAACAGTTTGCAGTAGGTGTGGAGCAGGCTACTCTTCTGGAAGCTTCTGTGGATGATGTAACTGCTGCTGCAGGTAATTATATTTCTGAGTTTAAATTGATGTGAGCTGGGATTGTATTGCCACAGTTTGCAGTGGGGGAGGAGCAAATGGGCCACAGCAGAGGACGGCAGGAGCACAGTTTGAAGGGAAGTGAACTTTAACTTTATATTTGTTCCTTTTCCCAGCAAGGGTATAAAATGGCCAAGGGTTGCTGCTATTTACTGTGAGGTGGTTGATTGCCTTGCAAGAGACTGGGAGAGGGTAGGCCCAGAACCACCCTCATCTCCATTTATAGTGAGGCTGCTGCTTCCTGATTGGAGGAGAAAGGGACTTCCCTAACTGGGACTTCTCTAATAATCACAGGTATCGATATAACATTATGGTCTGAGCTGTGCAACAAAATTAAATGATCAAGGAAGAGACAGTATCATATCGTAAATGGTATTGAGTTAGGATACAGTACTAGATTGGCAGGCATTGGGACTAGGTAAGTAAAGAGTACAGGGGTACCAGAGGATTGGGCAGACAGGCTTTAAGGGCAGAGGCAGGAGTTGGGACAGGCACTGAGTTGGGGAAGATGAGCTGGAACAGTGCAGGAGGGGATATAGGAAGGATAGTTAAAGATTGCATGGAGGGCAGGGAGTACTTGGTGTGTAAGCAGCTTATGCAACTAAAGGAGGAAATTGCATGACTGAGGAGGGGGCTGTGCAGAAGAGAGGAAAGGGTGTGGAGGGGTCAGCTGGGAACAAGGCACTGTAGGAAGGCATACTCAAATGGCACAGACTACAGGCACAGAATGTAACAGGCAGGGGGATCAAATGGTCCAGCCCCACTGTACCCTCATGAGCCACTACAGGAAAGGGGCAAAGGGGTGGACAATGGTCCAAAAAAGGGTTAGACATGGACCTGGGTGGGGATGGAACTGGAACACTCAGTACAAAGGATTAGGGACAATTCAAGGAGTGATGAGAGAGGAGAGCAACAGGATCTCTGTGCTGGATAGTCTGAAGGAGCTGGAGGGCAGAAATTTCAAGGGGGAGGCAATAGCAAGAGGGAAAAGAAACACAACAAAGGCCATCGGCCTGGCTGATGGCAAGGTCAGGGTTTCAGAGGATACAAGTAGAATAGCAGAGGCTAAGGAGGGGTTTGGGATGGAGGAGGCATTAGGGAAGGGTGAGAAAGCAGATGGTGGGTAGAGGTTGAATGAAGGTGGTAATGTTGGTGATGATGGGGGGCTGAGAGGGCAGAAAAGAGGGGTGGGCAGTGGGGATGACAGTGGGCCTGCTGCTGATATAACATGGGTGGGGGTCAGGAGGGCATTGGAACTTAAAAAGGCTTCAAGCAGGGGAAGGAGGAATAGGTAAAGCAGGAGAAAATGGGGACATGGGGAATGAGGACCCACATGGGGACTGTGGCCTGCAAAGGGGAGGCCAGCCAAGAGGCAAGCATGATGGAGTGGAAAAGTTCATTGGATGGGGGGACTGGGATATAGGAGAGGGAGGGAATCACACAGATTATGGGAGACAGGTGGGAGGGCAGCAACGCTATGCCAGTGAGAGAAAACAGTCTCTCCCTGGAGACAGCACAATGGAGGAAGCAAAGACAAAAGGGGATGATGACAGCCCTGGAGGTGTGGGACAGCAGGGTAAGAGGCAGATTATGGGTGAGGGAACTGGGGGGCTGCAGAGATTAGAACAGAGGATCATCATACTGGCTGACTCAATAGTGAAAGGCATCATGTGGAGGGGGCAAAGGAGCCAGAAAGTACTCTATCTGGGTGGAATGCATGCCAGGTATGACAGCAGGTAGAGTAGGACAGCATGTCAATAAATGTGTGAGAAGATGGGGTGAAGCCTCACATAGTGGTGCACTTAGGCCCAAATGATCTGGAGGGCAACAGAGTGGAGGAAGTGCAGGACAATTTCAGGGAGTTGGGCAGGTTGTGCAGCATCGAGGGCCAAACAGTCACATTCTCTGAGATCCTACCAGTACCCAAGACAAGCACAGCTAGGAAACAGAGGAACATAGAATTTAATGCATGGCTGGCAAAGTGAAGTAGAATGGTGTGCCAACCACATGGGAAATCCCCCACAGCGACAATCTCTACAGGTTTCAAGACTGTCACTGTGGGGGACCCAAGGGCAAAATTTCACCTTTTGCTGCCCCTTCAAGATAACTCTGACTCAGAGTTAGGAATCATTGGGGGGGTGGGCACATGGAGTGTATCCCTCTGATAGAAAACACACTGCTGTCTGACAGGCAAAATTTTGCCTGTCGACATCGGGGATCTTGCTATGTCAAACACTGACAACAGTGTTTTCGAATCAGCACAGGTAAACCATGTAGAACTATGGGGTTTGGTTTAGTAGTGGGTTGGGGGGCAACATGGGATAACAAGAACCTCTACTCACCAGATAGGTTTCACCTGAGCAAGGAGGGTTCCTGTGCCTTGAAATAGAAACTGGGGGAGTTCATTACAGCTAAGTATAATTTAAACTGACTAAGGGGGGGAGACGTAGCAGTGGGCAGCAGCCAGAGCCAAAAGGAGAGGGAGGCAATGTGCCTCCTCCCCTAGCTAGCAAGGAAGGGAAGGGGCAATCAAAATGTGGAGAAGGTAGAGGGGAGGGGAGTACTGGGTTAAGCAGGGGATCTGGCTGGAGGATGGTGTCACTAAATGCAAGGAGCTTTGGGAACAAAATACCTGAGATCCAAGCATTAATGGCAGAAGGGGAAGTGGATATAGCTGCCATCACCGAGACATGGGCCAACCAGCACCATGACTGGGACATCATGTTTCCGAGACACAGACTATCACAGGGATAGGACAAAAGGGAAGGGTGGAGGGGTGGCTTTATTTGTGATGGAAGGGATGGTGAGTAGTAGGGAGGAGGGGGAGGTCAAAATCCTTATGGGTTCACCCACAGAACAATAAAGGTAAAATGGTCAGACTGGAGGTTGTGTACTGACCACCCTCACATGAGAGGGCATCAACAGAGAACTGGCAGATCAATTACAGAAACACCATGGAAGGGGTGACACTGTGGTGGTCACGGATTTCAATCTACTGGGGTGGATTAGAAAACCATGTCTTAGCACACACGCTAGGGAGCAGATCATTCTGGAAGCCTTCCAGGATGCATTGCTGTCACAAAAGGTAGAGGAACCAAAAAGGATGGGAACATCTGGGATCGTGTGCTGACTGATGGAGATTACATGCAGATCATATGGACTGAGGACCCCCTATCAAGTAGTGACCACCAAACAGTTTGGTTCTCCCTGGATATGGATAGGGAGGGGACGTCTACAAAAACCGAGACAGTGGACTTCAAAAGGGCTGACTTCTGCAGGATGGCTGACATCCTCAGGGGGCATTTGACTAGCATCACCCCTAACATGGATACATCCAGAAGTGAACCATCCTGAAGGAAGGCCTGTTAGTGGCCACAGACACCTGCACAAAGAAACACAGTAAGAAGGCAGGGACCAAGAAGCTATGTTGGTGGTCAAAGGAGGTGCAGATAAGGGTGAGGGAGAAAAAGTCTGCCTTCAGAAGATGGAAGTGGTCCAAAAGAGAGGAGGATAAGGAGAAGTACACAAGGAAAGCCAGGGAAGGGATCAGAGCTGTGAGGGCTGCCAAGGCTTCAAAGGGGATAAGGCCAGCAGAGGGGATTAAGGAGGGGGACAATGCCTTCTTCAAGTGCATAAGGGAGAAGAGGAACTGCAAGGAGCAAATCACCAGGATAAAGAAGAATGGAGGCTGGGTAGAGAAGGGGGTTGAAAAGGCAGAGATGCTCAATGAGTAGTTCTGTTCAGTTTTTACCAGGAAGAGAGATGGGCCAATACAGAAGAGGCAGGGCAACACTGGCAAGGGAGGAGATAGGATAAAAGATGGGGAGATTCCTGTAGGCAGAGTGCTTGAGGGTCTTAAGTCACTGAACACGGACAAGGCTCCAGGGTCGGATGGGCTGCACCTTAGATTCCTGAAGGAGTTAGTTGAGGTCCTGTTGGCACCACTGGCAGACTTGTGCAATACCTCCCTCCAGATGGGGTGCATGCCTCAGGACTGGAGGATAGCACATGTGGTACCCCTGTACAAGAGCTGTCCCAGGGACACACCTGGTAACTATTGACCAGTCAGTCTGACATCCATTGTGGGTATGATCATGGAAATGATCCTAAAGGAAAGGTTGGTGATCCTCTTGGAGTTGAATGGTCTTATGGACAACAAGCAGCATGGGTTCATCTCTGGGAGATCATGGCAAACTAACCAAGTTTACTTTTTTGACTGGGTGAAGAAAGAACTAGACACTGATCAAGCGGTATATGTCCTGTATCTGGATTTCAGCAAGGCCTTTGACTTGGTACTACATGGCAGCTAAACTAGTAAATTGAGGAACCAAGGAGCAGGGAAGAAACTGGTTAAGTGGGTTGGTAACTGGTTGAGGGACTGACATCAGAGCGAGGTTGGGGGGACTCTCAATTCATAGGACAGTCACCAGTGGGGTCCCACAGTGTTCAGTGCTGGGGCCAGTGCTGTTTAACATCTTCATAGCCAATATATTGTTAGTGCAAGCTTTGGCAGACAGAAATCTTGCTTTTAGAGCAAGAAGCAGCAGACTACAAAACTATAACTGTTTTTACTAATAGAATACTTCTATCTCAGCAGAAGTCAGTGCCTGATGGGATTAAGAAAACAGATTCTTTATTAGAAGTCGGGGGTCTTATTTAGAGTAAAAAAAAGAAAGTCAGTGTGTTTTTCTGTGTTAGGGAAAGGGAATTTGTTAAATCAGTAGGGGAGAAGTTAATTGAGGGTGTGGCTTAGGAGTACAAAGGCAGGTGTCTCCAGTTACAGTTCCCTAGTGCTAGCTTTGACAGACAGAACTCTTGCTTTCAGAGCAAGGAGCAGCTGACTACAAAACCAGAACGTTTTTACTAATAGAACACTTCTATCTCGGCAGGAGTCATTGCCTGTTGAGATTTAGAAAACAGATACATTATTAGAAGTCGGGGGTCTCACTCAGAGTAAAAAAAAAAGAAAATCAGTGTGTTTTTTCTGTGTTAGGGAAAGAGAATTTGTTAAGTCAGGAGGGGAGAAGTTAATTGGGGGTGTGGCTTAGGAGTACAAAGGCAGGTGTCTCCAGTTACAGTTCCCTAGTGCTAGCCTTGGCAGACAGAAATCTTATTTTTAGAGCAAGGAGCAGCTGACTACAAAACTAGAACTTTTGTTTACTAATTGCCCTCCTTCCCTCCCCTTCACCATTCCACCCTTATCCAGTTCTACTTTTCTAGGCACTGGATTTGACAAACAACAGGAGCTTCCTGTTTGACAGTAGGAAATGAAGGATCACAGAGACATATACTGTAGGTTTCATCATCCTTGAAGGAAAAGAGTAGCTCTCCCTCTCCCCCTAGCTGCTGGAGGTCTGACTCTGAGCAAGGAAGATGGAGACTACAGAAGAATACAGGAAGTTCCTGTCCCAGAACAGGAAGAGCGAGAGCTGTAAGGGCACATTGGCAGTAGGAGGAAAAACAAACAAACAAAAAAATAACAGCGAGGAGAGGTTAAGCATACAAAGCAACAGGAGAAGGATCACAAAATAAGACATGATGGGAGTGGTACAGTGCAATGGCTGAGGGGAGGCAGTCTTCCGGGAGACATTCTGGAGGCTGCGATGCTGCCCTATTTGTAGGCACCTCTCTGGTCTGGGGAGGAGGTTGCTCATTTCCAGGCTAACTTGGCTAGGATTTGTGAAACCTTCTCCCCCACCCAGGTACCATGAAGTCCACCGCTGCTACCTCAGAGGTTGCCAAAAAAGAGGAGTGGTTTGACCAAGATGGGATCAGAGAAGGAGAGGGTGGTGGAACAGAGGCGCATTCCTCCAGTTGCACCTCTCCACAATTCATACGCTGTTCTGGCGGAGAGTGGTTCTTCTACTGAGGCACCTGCAGTGGAGACCAAGGAGGATGCTGGGAACCTCCACAAAGGAGATCCACAGGAGGGAGGCATGGGACCCCACCGGGGAAGGAAACAACTCCTGGAGGGGGACTCAATTGTTATGGGGGTAGAACTGAGGTAGGAAGGGGAGAGAGAGGTAAGGTGCCTACCTAGTGCCATGGCTTGGAAGGACAGGGAGTGAATCCTCAGGATCGTGGGAGCAGCTGCACAAGGGAGGGAGCTGGATGTCAATGTCCACCTAGGGACAAATGACCTGGCTGGTAATGAGGTCAGAGCAGTGAAAGAGGAGTTTGAAGAGTTGGAGGAGCCTTAGACAAGCAACACGTACAGTAACCTTCTTGGAAATGCTGCCTGTCTATGCCAGGTGTGATGCTAGGGTACTGTACACCATAACAGTCAATGAATGGTTGAAAAACTGGTGCAGAGCTCAGGGTTTTGGCTTCATTGGGGCCTGGGGGTCCACTGGAGAGATGCAGGCCTATACTAGTGTGATGGTCTGCATCTGTCTGGGAGGGGAACCAGGATCCTTGGTGATAGGTTTAAATGATTCATTGGCAAGCATTTAAACTAGCCACAGGGGGAGGCACTGAAAAGGAGCAGGGAAAACCCAACATCCCCTGACAAAACACAGTAGTTAGAGAGGTAAACACCAAGGTAAAGAAGTCACCAGGGAGCAGGATGGGGTAAATGCAGAAAAAGGCAGTGAGGAGAGGGATGGGGCTAAAAGGGGGTAAGGCCATCAAAAATTGAAGGGTGATGAGTACCAATGCCTGTAGTCTGTGTAACATGCTCCCTGAACTAGTGGCCTTGATGTAAGAGGGACACCTGGACATCATGGCAGTCACAGAAACATGGTACACTGAGAACCACGACTGGGATATCAACATACCAGGGTACACAAGCTACAGGAGGGACAGGGAGGGTAAAAGAGGAGGAGGAGGAGAAGCCCCCTATGTAAGAGAAGGGATCAAAGCAATGGAACTGAAGGATAAACAGGGAGTAGAGAAGGCACTGTGGGTCACCCTGGAGACAGGATATGGCACCACAATCGGCACAGGGGTTGTATACAGACCCCCATCTCAGGGGGAGGCAATGGACAAGGAAATGATAGAAGGCATCCTTAGAATGGCAGAAAAAGGGGAGATATTGTTGATGGGGGACCCAAATATGCCAGATGTTAACTGGAGCACCTTTGCCGCAGCCACATCCAAGAACAGGGTTATTCTTGATGCCCTACGAGGGGCATGCCTCAGACAGCTAGTGGTGGAACCCACTCAGGAGGGAGCAATCTTAGACCTCATACTGTCAAATGGGGAGGAAGAAAGGATCTCAGATTTAGTAGTGGGTAGCCATCTGGGACAAACAGACCACCAAACAGTGTGGTTCACGATAAACACAGCCATAGAGTCAAGCTGCAGAAAAGCAAGAGTATTGGACTTTAGGAGGGCTGACTTTGGGAAAATGGGAGAGTGTTTCAGAAAAGCACTAGCAAATGGGCAAGAAGGAGGGGTGGAGGAACAATGGGGAAAAATCAAAACAGCCATCACAGAGGCAACAAGCCTTGGTGTGAAGCAAATAAACAAAGCAAAATGAAGGAAAAAAACACTACGATTCTCAAAAGAGGTTGCTGGGAAGGTTAAGGAGAAAAAGGTAGCATTCAGGAAGTATAAGGAAACACAGAAGGAGCAGGACAAAGAACTGTATCCATTAAAGCAGAAGGAAGCGGGGAAAGCAGTCAGAACAGCAAAGGCCCAAACTGAGGAAAAGATAGCCAACCCAGTTAAGAAGGGGGATAAAACCTTTTATAGGTACATTAGGGAGCAAAGAAAGACCAAGGAAGGGATAGTGAGGCTTAATAAAGGGAAAGGAGGGTGGGCAGAGGGGGACAGTGAAAAAGCAGGGATACTGAATGAATATTTCTGCTCAGTATTCACAAAAGAAGAGGAGGGGGGTACCTAAATCAAAGAATAAAATCACTCTGGATGGGGAGGTCGATACCAGTCCTTTCACAAAAGAAAGGATTCTGAAAGAACTCTTAAAACTTAAGGTGGACAAAGTAATGGGGCCTCAAGGGATTCACTCAAGAATTTTTAAAGAACTAAGGGTAGAACTAGTGGCACCACTCACTACCCTCCTTAACAAATCATAAGAGGATGGTGTGGTACCTCAGGACTGGAGGAGGGTGGATGTGATTTCCCTTCACAAAAATTGGAGCAAGACAGAGGCAGGAAACTACAGACCTGCTAGTTTGACTTCAGTAGTAGGGAAAATGATGGAATCACTTCGGAAAGAAAGAATTGTTGAATTCCAAGAGGTCAGTGGGGCACAGGACCCAAGGTAGCATGGATTCGTAGCAGGAAGGTTGTGTCAGATGAATCTAATAGATTTCTTTGACTGGGTGACCAAAGTTGTAGACCAGGGAGGGGCTGTGGACATGGCCTATCTAGACTTTAGCAAGGCATTTGACACAGTCCCACACAAAAGATTAATATACAAGTTAGCTAGCCTTATAGTGGGTCCCAAAGTGGTAGCCTGGGTAAAAAATTGGCTGGACAACAGGATGCAGAGGGTAATAGTAAAGGGAGTTCACTCTGAAGAAAGGAGGGTTACTAGTGGGGTACCACAGGGTTCAGTACTGCTACCAGTCCACTTTAATGTCTTTATAAGTGACATTGCTGGTCCTTATCTGCCATCAAATTCTATGTTTCTGTTTCTATAGCAGTTGGAGTTAAGAGCAGAATCAGTTTGTTCACGGATGACACCATGTTGGGGTAGCTGTGGATAGGGTAGAGGGAGGAAAAGTACTCCAAGAAGATTTGGGAAGGATTGAGCAGTGGCTAGACACCTGGCAGCTGGGTTTCAGTATTAAGCAGTTTCCATCTAGGAGGGGTTCAGCTGTTCATCTCTGAGAGGGAAAAGAATTTGGGGGTAATGGTCACAAAGAATATGAACCACTCGTGTCAATGTATGAAAGCAGCGGCAAAAGTCTATAGAATGCTGTGGTGCATTGCTAGAGAAATCACTTCTAGGAGGGAGGAAATCATTCTTCCACTGTACAGATCACTGGTGAGGCTGCACTTGGAGTACTATGTACAGTTCTGAAACCCATGCTTAAAGAAGGACATCAGATTACTGGCAGAGGTACAGCGAAGGGTGACTAAAATGATCAGAGGTATGGAGGAGAAGCCTTACAAGGATAGGTTGAGGGACCTCAACATGTACTCGTTGGAGGAGAGAAGGGAAAAGGGTGATATGATCAAAACCTTCAAGTACTTAAAGGGCATCAACAGGGTTAGTACGGAGGGCATGTTTGATTAAAGGGAGAAGGGATTACTAGGGGCACAGCCTGAAGTTAGTGGGGGGGGAGAGTCAGGATGCAGGCGAAGAAGCAATTCTTCATGGAAATGGTGGTAGGGGGTTGGAAAGCGCTCCCTGAAGAAATGGTATCTCTTAAAAGAGTGGAGAACTTTTAAAGTGGGTGGGATATGGTTAAGGACAAAATACTAGTCAGTGGGAATACGAGGGGGAAGAGAGGAGGACAAGGGGTGGGGGGGAGCAGCTGGAGTCTAACCTCTGTGCTGCACAATCGAGCAGATGTGATACACCATTTGGCCAGTATCTGCTGGCAGTTTCATATGTTTATATGTTCATATAACTAAATAAATAAACACATAAATACATTTTCAGACTTACCTGTTCTTAAGTTTACTTTCCAACCCTGCGAATTGTGGATTAGAACTGTGTATTCTGATTTCTTATTTTTGAAACACAGAATTTGAGGGCAGTTAAGGACCATTTGGCCCCTCCAATCTGCCAATTTCACCCTACCTACACTATTACATCAGGCTTTGCCCAATCTACAGCCTTTTTTACCTCCCCCCTTCCTTTGCATTATCATTCCTTTGTGCTTATCCCATGCATTCTTGAACCTCCACCAGTTTTTTTTCCCCATCACTTCCACTGGAAGGCTGTTCCATGAATCGACCACTCTTTCTGTGAAGAAGTACTTCTTCACATCACTCCTAAATCTACCCCCTGCAGCTTCACAGCATGTTCCCTTGTTCTTGAGCACCTTTTCATGTGAAAAATATTCCTTACCTGTACCATATTTACCCCGTGAGATACTTAAAATTCTTTCTCATATCTCCCCTCTCTCTCTCTCCTCTGTTCCAGGAAATACATATTGAGGCCTCTTACTCTCTCCTCATAGGGTTTTTGATGCAGTCTCTGCATCAGTTTAGCTGCTCTCCTCTGGACCACCTTCACTCTGTGTATGTCCTTCAATAGATGTGTTCTCCAGAGCTGAGCACAATACTCTAGGTGGTGTCTTACCAGCAATCTGTACAGAGGCAACACCACCTTTCCCTTTCTGTTGTTGATACCCGTCCCTTTGCACCCCAGCATCACACTTGTCCTTTTTACTGGATTGTCACACTGCCTAGCCACCCTTAGGTCATCCAATGTGATTACCCCCAGGTCTCTTTCCTAATTGGTGTTCATCAATAATACCACTCCACCTATTTTGTACTTCATCCCTGGGTTTCTGTGCACCAAGGGTATTATTTTGCACTTTTTCACATTGAAATCCATCTGCCATACCCTTCACCACTCCTCTAGTTTTCTCAGGTCTCCACTTATCCTTTCCACTTCGCCAGAGTTTCCACCCTATGCCGGATTTTTCATCATCTGCAAAGAGGAAGACCTTTCTTTCCAGCTCCACTGTAATGTCACTTATGAAGACATTAAAGAGGACCAGTTCCAGCACTGATCCCTGAGGTACCCCACTGGCCACCATCCCTTCCTTGGGATGAACTCTGTCTACCACCACCCTCTGTCGCCTATCGTCTAACCAATTTCTTATCCAGTTTACCACCTTGGGACCCACTCCTAAGCTTCCCAGCTTGCTTACTATACTCCTATGTGGAACAGTGTTGAACACCATACTGAAATCTAGGTAGGCCATTTCCACATCTCCTCCCTGATATAGTTCCTTGGTCACCCAGTAAAAGAAATCTAACAGATTCATTTGATATGACCCCCCCATGAAACTATGGTCATGTAACCCACTGGATTCAAGATATTCCACAATTCTTTCCTTCAGTGGTGATTCCATTAACTTTTCCACCACTGATGTCAGGCAGACTAGCCTATAATTTCCAGCCTCCTCCCTCCTACCATTTTTGTGTAGTGGGACTACATCTGCACTCCTCCAGTCCTCTGGAACCACTCCTTTTTCCAGTGAGCTGTTTACTAGAACTGTCAGAAGCGCAGCCAGTATTTCCATGAGCTCCCTCAATACCCTTGGATGTGCACCATCTGACCACATTGCTTTGTCCACCTTCAGATTAGCAAATCCCTTCAGGACACTCAGCTCCAAAAAAAAGGTCTAGTCTAGTGTTTCTTCCAGTTTGAATTCTCCCAAAAGAACAATACAAATCACCCTGCCAGACAACTGTTCTTTTCTATAAAGAATTCCTAGCTTGTTACTGACAAATAAACCTTCACCTCAAGACTGGGTGAATAAATGTACCACTGGAATCTGTGAGTCTCTGTAACTCCCAAACTCATGACTCACTGTAAAGGAAATAGGGCATCTAGTTTGCCATTCCCCTAAATGTATTGTGCTACACTAGGAAAGACCCTGGGCTGAACTTTCAAAGCAAAGAGGGAGCAAGTCCCACTCCAATACTGCAGTTGCAGTCCAAAATCTCTGCAGCTACAGAAATTTATATTTTCAGTCCACTGCAGCTGTGGGAGATGTTACACCTGGTCCCATGGAGAGTAGCATTTTCTCATAGCTGTAGGGAAAAACAGCCAGAAGCTGTCAGAAATCATGGAGCCAGTTTTAGCTTTGTTTTGGAACCACTCACTAGTCATCTTATGGAGGCCTACAGTAGAGGAAGTGTTTCTTCTGCATCAGAACACTGGTAACTGTTTGGGGTGGAGGGCCACTGCCAGTTCAAATCTGAAGGGACTGATCAGGTCAGTAAATGGAGGAGATGAAGGAGAGGTGTGATCTGAGTCAAGCAACAAGCTGGTGCCACTGTCAAATTGAACAGCAGCACAGAAAAGCATAGAACTAGATATCAGAGGTCAGCACTCTGTAGTTTGGCCATGTGGGAATAGTGCATGACCAGTGGGGAATGGAGAAAGGAACTGAGGTTGATGACTACCAACCAGTGATCGTGACTTGAGGGCCAAACTTCATGGCAGTCAGGGGTCATCAGTGCACAGTGCACACTATGGAGCAGCTCCTGTACAACTGTACTGAAAGAAGAAGAGAGAAAGACAAGTGAAGAAACTTGCAGGAATTTGCAAATCTATATTCAACTTGAAAAAAAATCAGAGGTACTGAGTTTTAGTTTTTATCACCTACAGATTCATGCCTGTTTAATGCTTGCAGCTTTCTTGCCAAGATTTTATACCTCGGTTCAGTGGCACCAATTCCATAAGTAGCACTGAGTGTGTGACTGTGCGACTGGAGAGTCAGTGGACCTTAGATCAGATTTGCTTTTCTTCTACTTGTATAAAATCAGATTGTTGGATGAAAAAAAATCATTAAACTCAGCATGAGTCAGACTTACAATTTGTGATTGTCTAATTCTGGTTATTTTACAGAAGGTAATTCTGTTTTTCAATGGCCTAATCCCTGCTTTCCTATATTATTTAATTTTTAGTCAAGGTGGTTGATGCTCTGTGCCAGTCCCAGATATCAGGTTTCTGGTGTATGTGTTTTTCATATTTGATAAATTGTTTTTTTTTTTTTGTGAGGCTGTATGCAGGATCATCAGATGTAGGCTGCTGGCCTGACTCTAGTGTGTAGGATACTGGCTACAATTCCCACCAAAAACTGTCTGCAGTGCTGATTTTAATAATCCCTCCCAGCCTGACTGGCACACCACACACAGAAGTTAATGAATGTGCTATTGTCTGTAATTCATGACCATTCACTGCATTTTTCATTTTTTGAACCCGGTTTCATCAAATAACCATATTGTGTGGGCTGTTCACACTGGGGATTGTATGTGTAAAAGCGTTGATGTTGGAAAATGTAACACAAAGTCTTCAATCAAATGCAAGGGACTTATAATTTGTTGAAACTAGTGGCAACTACAAAGTTTCATTGCTTAGTCACGTTTATGTATTGAAAGTTTGCATGACAAGGCTCAGACACATGACCTATGCTGATGGGAGGTCCAGCATAGTGCTGTGCATAAGGTCCACAGCAATGTAAATCTGGCTCTGTTTGCCTCCATTAGTTTGATTCCACCCAGCTATAAAATGAAAAAATAGAGCTCAACTGAACATGAGAAATAACTCTAGAAGGCTATCCTGGGTAAATTAATTGTAAAAAGTGTTAATTCAAAAAATTTACATCGTAACTAAATTACATAATTAATATAAAGGAGATGAAATGGTCACCTTTATCACTGGTTCTAAATTTTTACATCTGATCAATTTATGTTTCCAAGTAAAAAATATAACCTACAATGTGATTTCTAAGTTTATGGAAATATTTGGAGAAAGTTTTCAAATAATGATTCATTCAGAAAAATGGTGATATGGTCATGCTCAGAGCCTGATCCTGTCAAAGGTGTTGTCTTAGAGGTATGCCACCAACCTTGAAATGATACATCACTATAGAAACAGACAGGACTTCCTGGTTTTGATGCATGCAGACTAATTATCTACCAGGCAGAGGGAGCAGAGATGCTGCACCTGGCACAGAGCTGACAGCCTAGTACAAATTTAGAGCTATTTTACAAGCTGATGTTAGCTAATGGACCATGGCTATACTCCTCCTGAGCACAAGAGCAGCCCTTGGCTTCTACTGTATGAACAATTATTCATCCAAAGCTTTATACCATTCAACATTTTTTTACTGAGCATAATAGCTCAACAAGAAGTCATTTCAGATGGCACAGATATTTCACAATCTGTTTGCCCTAAAAAGATGTATAAACTTTCCTGTAATAGTAAAAAATTTGTAAACATTTTTCTTCTGTACTTAGACTTGAAAGTATTTATAAACATGTACACACCCTCTAGTCTTTCTCTTGTTCTGGTTCCCCACTCCCAGACTAGATGACAGGCAGTCCTGTGAGCACCCTCAGTGGCAGAAGCACTGATTATCTTTTTCTTCTGTCTAAGCTGAGGTCTGATACTCTATGATAACCTTCTTTGAGTGCCAGGCACAACCTAGGGTGTGGGGCATCGTTCCAAGGGTACTCTCCAAGTCTGAGGGTACTCTGTTGGCATTACTTGCAAGAGGCCTCAACTGTGCAGACATGCCACATTTAATAAACTATCTACAACTCTATACTCTCTTCACCATTCACTCTAAAGTGAACTTGACTTAGGTTTGTTGAATGGGCATAGGATTAAATACTCTGGATACAATCAGTGTTGTTCACAAACAGTGGGGGAATTCAAGGATGCATGGGACAGACATAAAGCAATTCTAGTGGAGGTGTAGGCGGAAGTAGACTGTTGGTTAGCTAGAATCTGCAGCTTATCAAATAGGTAGGGAAATGGGAAGACTGGGTGGACCAAGCAGTCCTTATCTGCCATCAAATCTATGTTTCTATGTTCTCATGCTTGCTAACATATTCAGTTATTCAATCTGGAACACAGTTCCTGAATCACTCTCCTTGTAAGCACTATTCAGATGAGCTAGATTTATTCATTTATTTAAAAGTTTTACCAGGAAACATAGAAACATAGACTTCAATGGCAGATAAGGACCACTTGGCCCACCTAGTCTGCCCATTTCGCTACCTACTGGATAAGCTGCAGATCCTAGTTAACCAACAGCCTATTTCTTCCTACCCCCCACAAAAATTGCCTTATGTCTGTCCCATGCATTCATGAATTCTCCCACAGTTTTAGACCCCACAACCTCCTCAGGAAGGCTGTTTCATGCATCCACCACCCTCTCTGTAAAAAAAATACTTCCTTACATTGCCCCTGAGCCATCTCCCCTCTGTCTTCAAATTGTGGCCACTTGTTCTTGCACATCTCTTTTTCTGAAAGATGCTACCCTCTTGGACTTTGTTGATTCCACTGAGGTACTTAAATGTTTCTGTCATGTCCCCCCTCTCCCTCCTTTCTTCAAGGGTATACATATTAAGCTCCTTTAGTCTCTCCTCGTATGGCTTCTCTTGCAGACCCTGCACCATTTTAGTTGCCTTCTCTGGACTGCCTCCATCCTGTCTATGTCCTTGCAGAGATGGGGTCTCCAGAACTGGATGCAGTACTCCAAACGGGGTCTGGCCAACTGTCTGTACAGAGGGGTAACAACTTCCTGTTTTCTGCTGGTGATGCCTCTCCCTATACATCCCAGTATCCCTCAACCCAGCCCTCCCTACTGTCTTCTCACATTGCTTGCCAACCTTTAGGTCATCTAATATAATTACTACCAGGTCCCTTTCCATTTTTGTTGTTGTTATTACTACCCCCCCCCCCATTGTGTATTCTTCCCCTGGGTTTTTGTTTCCCAGGTATATTATTTTGCACTTCTTTGCATTAAATCCAAACTGCCATACTTCTGACCATTCCTCCAACCTTGCCAAGTCCCTTCTCATCCTTTCCATGCCTCCTTGTACATAAACCCTGTTGCAGATCTTTGTGTCATGTGCAAAGATGCATATTTTCCCCTCCAGTCCCTCTGCAATGTCACTTATAAGGACATTAAAAAGGACTGGACCCAGTACTGAACCCTGCGGTACCCAACTAGTAACCCCCCCTTTCTTCAGAGTGGACTCCGTTTACTATTACCCTTTGTGTCCTGTTGTCCAGCCAACCTTTTAGTCAGGCTACCACCCTGGGACCCACTCCCAGGCTGGCTAATTTGTTTATTAATCTTTTGCATGGGACTGTGTCAAATGCCTTGCTAAATTCTAGGTAGACCATGTCCACAGCCCCGCCCTGGTCTACTAGTTTGGTCACGCAGTCAAAGAAACTGATTAGATTCATCTGACATGACCTTTCCACTGTGAACCCATGTTGCCTTGGGTCCTATGCCCTACTTGCCTCTAGGTACTTAACAATTCCTTCCTTCAGAAGTGATTCCATCACTTTCCCTACCACAGAGGTCAAACTGACAGGTCTGTAGTTTCCTGCCTCTGTCTTGCTCCCACTTTTATGAAGGGGAATCACATCAGCCCTCCCAAAGTCCTCAGGTAGCACACCGCCCTCTCATGATTTGTTAAAAAGGTAGTCAGTGGTGTCATTAGTTCTCCCCATAATTCTCTTAGAATTCTGGGGTGAATCCCATCAGGCCCCATTGCATTGTCCACATTCAGTTTTAGGAGTTCTTTCAGAACCCTTTCTTCTGTGAAAGGACTGGGATCCACCCCCCCCCCCATCCAGAGTGCTTCTGTTAATTGATTAGGCACCTCCCCACCATCTCTTTTGTGAATACTGAGCAGAAGTTTTCGTTCAGTATCCCTGCTTTTTCACTGTCCTTCTCTACCCACCCACTGTCCATTCTATTCAGCCTCACAGTCCCTCCCTTTGTCTTTCTATGCTCCCTAATGTACCTATAAAAGGTTTTATCCTCCTTCTTAACTGAGTTGGCTATCTTTTCCTCAGTTTGGGCCTTTACTATTCTGACTATCTGCCCTGCTTCCTTCTGCCTTAACTGTTACAGTTCTCTTTCCTATTCCTTTTGTGTTTCCTTATATTTCCTAAATGCTATCTTTTTCTCCTTAACCTTCCCCACCACCTCTTTTGAAAATCATAGTGGCTTTTTCTTTCATTGTGATTTGTTTATTTGCTTCACACAAAGGCGTGTTGCCTCTGTGATGGCAGATTTGATGTTTCCACATTGTTGCTCCACCTCTCCTTCTTGCCTGTTTGCTAGTGCATTTCTAAGGCACTCTCTCATCTTGCCAAAGTCAGCCTTCTTGAAGTCCAGTACCTTCACTTTTGTATGGCTTAACTCTGCACCTGAGTTTATCGTGAACCACACTGTTTGGTGGTCACTTGTTCCCAGTTGGCTACCCACTTTTAGATCTGAGATTCTCTCACTGTCCTCATTTGAGAGTATGAGGTCTAAGATTGCTCCCTCCTGAGTGGGTTCCAACACTAACTGTCTGAGGCATGCCCCCTGTAGGGCATCAAGAATGGCCCTGCTCATAGATGTGGCTGCAGCAAAGGTGCTCCAGCTAACATCTGGCATATTCATGTCTCCCATCAACAGTATCTCCCCTTTCTCTGCCATTCTAAGGATGCCTTCTCTCATATCATTGTCCATTGCCTCCTCCTGAGATGGGGGTCTGTATACAACCCCTGTGCGGATTGTGGTGCCATTTTCAGTCTCTGAGGCAACCCACCGTGCCTCCTTTCCTCTCTGTTTACTCTTTTGTTCTGTTGCTTTGATCCCTTCCCTTACATAGAGAGCTACTCCTCCCCCTCTTCTACCCTCCTTGTCTCTCATGTAGGTTGTGTATCCTAGTATGTTAACATCCCAGTCATGGTGCTCTGTGTACCATGTTTCTGTGACTGACACGATATCCAGGCATCCTTCTTCCATCAAGGTCACCAGTTCAGGGAGCTTGTTTCCCAGACTATGGGCATTGGTACTCATTACCCTCCATTACTTGATGGCCTTACTCCCTTTTTACTCCATCCCTGTCCTTATTGCCTTTGTCGTTTTCTCCATTTACCCCTGCCCTGCTCCTTACCGACATCTCTATCTTGGTGTTTACCTCACCTACGACCCTGACTTTTTTGAGGGAGCTATGATTTCCCTGCTCCTTTCCAGTGCCTCCCCCTTTGGTTAGTTTAAATGCTTGCCAATGACGCATTTAGACATATCACCTAGGATCCTGGTTCCCCTCTTGGACAGATGAAGACCATGGCACCAGTATAGGCCTGTATCACTCCAGGTGGACCCCCCAGTCCCCAATGAAGCCAAACCCCTGAGCTCTGCACCAGTTTTTCAACCAGTGATTGAACCCTATGGTGTGGACCACCCTAGATTCACCCATGCCATAGACAGGCACCACCTCTGAGAAGGTTACTGTGTTTGCTACTTGTCTAAGGCCCCTCCTCAACTCCTTAAACTCTTCTTGCACTGCTCTGATCCATTTCCCAGCCAGGTCAGTTATCCCTAGGTGGACAGTGACATCCAGCTCCTTCACCTGTGCAGCTGATCCAGTGATCCTGAGGATTTGCTCCCTGTCCCTGGCCTGCCAAGGTGGTCATGAGTGGGACAGACAGGAGATGCAACTCAAAATTCCTAAGAGAGTAGGGCAGGAGTGCAGAGGCTAATAGGGAAGAGGTTAGATATGGTGGAAGAGACTGTGCCCAGAATTTAGCTGTGGTGCTGGTGCAGTGGCAGACTTAGTTGGCTTGTAATGAGGGGAGGCCAAGGGTCCGGTAGAGGATGCAGTGGTGGGTGGTGGGGGGAGAGACAAGGGCAAAGCAACAGAAGAAGTGAAAGAGGGGTCCAGTCTGGTTAGATTAGAATAAGGGGCTGAACTGTAAACAACATCACCATAGTCAAAGATAGGATGGATCATTTTTTGCACAATAGTATGGTGGGCCAGCAGCGGGATGCAACCACAATTTTGGTACTGCGTACCCAGTTTGGGGTGAAGCTTTTTGTGGATGGCATCAATATGCTCAGAGAAATCAAGGAGCTGGTCAAGCCAGATCCCAAGATATCTGAAGGAGGTGCAGGTCTCGAGGGGAGACCCATCCAGGGCATTGAAGATAGGGGTAGAAGGTATCTGAGAAAGTCTCTGCCGAGTACAGAAGGTCATGGAGACCATTTTTTTTTGTATTGAGAAAAAGCTGATTAGAGAGAAATCATCTCCTTGCTTCTTTTGAAAAACTTCAACATCATTAAATGAGTTGATGTTCAGACATGGATACAGTTATAACAGTAACTGGGCTTGATCACTCCCCCATACACAAGGTGACCAGTTGATATCAGGGATTGTGTATTTCACTAACACCATTCTACTTGGCACTTGGCCCTGGACCTGCACCCTACCCCTGATATTTTATTTGCCCCCCCCAAACTAAGTAGATTGTCCCATGCCAATTTTCCTAGACCTTTTTAGCCAGCCCAGCTAGACAGGCATTCACTCAAACTCCAACCATGCTATAAAGTGTTCCCAGTGTAATTAAATCAGACTCCTCTGCTTTTTAAATTATTTATCTGTTGAGTTCTTGTAGTTCAGTTCTCTCTGTTGTGCGCTCTATTTAACTAACTTCAGTTTTCTCCCTGTCCTCTTCTTTACCCAGACCTCTCTCCCTAAAGGATGGTGTGGGTCCTAAGGTTTTGAAGAGTCCAAATAATTTTCCTTGTGGAACATTAGTGTCATTGAGTCCCTCCATATCCTTATCTCCCAAACCTTCAGCCATCAGACACCCACTGTGAGGATCACATCAGAATTCCAGTGCATTATTATCCTTGTATGTGCCCTGCAAGCAAAATCCTGACTAATGTACATATGTCTGTAGTACATGCTTACAGTGTCAGTAGTACCAGAATTAGATCACTGAATATAAAAGCTACGAATCTCTACAAAATTAATTGGAGTTCCTGATGTGCTGTACATGTGCTCAAAATGTGGTGAGTTTTGGACAGTTCCAAGGCAGGCTAGATTCTGACTCCATACAGTACATAAGTCATAACCTCAGGGTTCCTTTCACAAAGGTTGCATGTACCCTTCTCACACACTCATAGGGCCAATGGCTCTTTTTTTGTATAGAAACATTTTACTGATTATTCCAAATATATACATAAAAAGTGATAACAATATCAGAGAAAAAAGAAACACAGCAAAAGTAAAGATGACAGATTATCAAACCATCTTCCAAGCAAATACATAGTACATGCAATCTTTCTAGTTAAAAGAACAAATTAATGTAGTGCTATATAAGCATAACAGGCTATGGCACCACAATGTAACTTATAAAATGAGGAAATATTAGAAGCAACAAAGACTTGAAGCAGTCATTGATAAATGTAGATATAAAACAAGTAACAGGTAAGAGGGCAAAATAGAATAGTAAATTGGAAAAGCTAAATAACAATGAACAGTTAACTAACTACTAAAAACTAACAAGGTATCGCCTTTCAATAAGCATTTCAAAGCAATTCACTGAAAATAGAGCACATACCTCCCTGCTCACACAATATTGTATCAAATGTAAACATATTTAGCAGAGTCTAGTAGTATCTAATCCAACACCCCAATATGTCTTAACCATAAATCCCAAGATTGGTGGAATTTTTATGAAGATTTTCTTCTCCAATAAATCATCTGCAAATAAGAGGCAGTTCATCAGTCCAAGACCTGCTCCATGTATCTGTGTCCAGTGGTTCCTGACATTCATGTAGCCATTGCAATCCATGTGGTTCATAGTCTGGAATATATCTCTTCTGTAAAAGTTTATAAATCAGACTTGTCTGGCCCTTAACTGTAGCAAGCCACTGCCACTGCATAAGGATTAAGTCTGTCTGTATCAAAGTACATTCTTTCATAAACCCAGTTGCAAGAACATGTTGAAGTTGTAAGAATTTCCAAAAATCATGATTAGGAGGACCATGTTCAGATTGCAAGAGGGAGAAGGATTTGAGTACCCCAGTATTTGGGTCAAACAAATCTCCCACCAAGAGTAGCTTGATAGAAATCCATGGTGATCATAAGATTGTAGAACCCCCTATCTGGAACTGTGAGTCATTCCACAATGGCTCATAAGGGCCCAGAAAGGAATACTTCCAGCACAGAGGTTTAGCCACAGTCCACCAAGTTTGCCTTGCTCACCTCATATGGGCAGTACAACAATTGGCAGACAAAAAGGGATTCCTAAGAAAGGTAACTAGGGGAGGTCTCCTCACAATGGATTGTTCAATTTCCACCCATAATGGAATAGCATTCTTATTTGGATGGAGCCATTGGAGACATTGCTGACAACCATTCACAACATAATATTCCCACAGCCAGGGAATGTTCTTTCCACCCTTAGTAACTGGTGCCCTTAAAATTTTCCTACTAAATCGAGGAATTTTAACCCCACCCCATATAAAATGGGAAAAAAACTTATTTACTTTAAACCACATTTTGGGGAAAGGGGCATTGCTAAGTTACTTAGACAATACAATAATTTAGGGAACACCATTAATTTAATAATTACAACCTTGCCAGGGAGAAACAAAAACAATTTAGCCCAGTGATTCATCCCAAAGTTAGGCCTTCCAATACATCATTAATATTCTTATCAGCCATATCTTGTATATTAGATGAAATATACATTCCTCAATATCGAATCCCCATAAGGGCCCATTTTAAAACCTGTGGGTACATGGTCGCCAGGTGAGGTCTGCTTTATAAAGGGAGAGGATCTTGTGTTTTGTTCAGTTTACCCTCAGACTTGATAAGGCACTGACAGAGTCAAGAACCCCCCAAACTACAGGGAGAGACACCTCAACCTTAGTCCATATTAAAAGTAAATTGTCAGCATATGGAAGAGTAGAGAAAGACTGAGGTCCCACATTTATCCCAAATATCTCTGGATGCTGCCTCAAAGCAGCATTAAGAGGCTCCATAGCAAGCAAAAATAACAATGGGATCAGGGGGCAGCCCTGTCATGTAACCAGAAACAATGAAAAGCATTCTGAGAGGACTCCGTTAACCAGTATTCTGGCCTTGGGAGAGGAGTACAAACATCAGACACAATTCAGAAAAGCAGGGCCCATCCCAAAAGCTGAAAGCATATAAAACAAAAACTGCCATTCAATAGAATCAAATGCCTTTTCAGCATCTATTGCAATTAAAGCAGCAAAATCTGGTCCCCTGAAAGCAATCTGAATAAAATTTATCACAGCTCTGATATCATCACTGCCCTGCCAACCCCTCATAAAGCCTACATGTGATTTATGGGTAACTAATGGTAAAACCTTTTCCAACCAGACAGCAAGGATCTTAGCTAAAATCTTACAATCAGTGATATTGGCCTCCTGTTTAGAGGGAGATAAGATCCCAGAATCTTGAATCACTAGGAAAAGTTTATATAGCCAAGGGGATAACAAGGGTTCAAAGGACTGATAGAAATCAGAGCCTAGACCATATGGTCC
Organism: Neoceratodus forsteri; assembly: GCA_016271365.2. Lineage (NCBI taxonomy): Eukaryota > Metazoa > Chordata > Ceratodontiformes > Ceratodontidae > Neoceratodus > Neoceratodus forsteri. Next base: position 712,756,298 of record CM028134.1, on the reverse strand, counting down.
TGAGGCCTTACCTGAACCCAGGGAGTGGATCACATATTGAATCTTTTGCAGGGTTATGTCCTCTTCCAACATCTGGGCCAATTCCAGAGATAAATAGATAAATTAAATTTATTGAAAAAGGCATCATAATTTTCTGTAGTGGGGGTTACAGAAGATTGATTAAGGGTTGAATAATATTCTTGAAAAAGACTGGTCATTTGACCTGAGTCCAGAATTAAATGGTTATCATTTGATTTCAAAAATGGAACTGAGGTTTCCATGGACTTATTTTTCAATCTGTAAGCAAGTAACTTGCCTGCCTTGTCTCCCAATTCCCAATACACCTATTTCAAGAAAAATATGGCTCTTGTGACCTGCTGAGTGTAAATAATGTTTAACCTATGCTTAAGAGAGGTAACCTTGCAATGTGATAGTCTTGAGGCAAGGGTGATGCATATATTCCCTCCTCCAGTGATTTGATTTGTTTAGCAAGGTCAGAGATTTCTTGTTTGAACTGTTTATTAAGCTTGGATGCAAAAGAAATAACTCAGCCCCTAACAAAGGCCTTAAATGCCTCCCAAAGCATAAATATATAAACCTCAGATGTTGAATTAGACTCAAAATAAAACTGCATTTCAGCCCGCAACCAGCTCCAAAAATCCTCCCGACAGAGAAGCATAGAGTTGAAATGCCACCGAGGTGATTTAGTAAATGTAGTCCTGGGGACCCAAACCATGCTAACTGGAGCATGGTCTGATAAGATAATGGGAAGAATGATTACCTCTAATAATTCTCCCATAATCATAGAACTACTTAAGTAGTCCTACTGACTACAAGAGTTAAACCTATGTGATCTAAAATAATAATCTGGTATCAGGGTGGTAAATCCTCCAAGAGTCTTATAGGCTAAACTCCAGACACAACTGATTGATAACAGTCCTTGACCTAACATGAGATAGAATACCCCTCTTCTGAGAGGACCTATCTAAGATGGGGCCAAATGCAAAATTGAAGTCCTCCCCCCACCCCAAAATAAGAATTGTGGAGTCAGCAATCTTGTCACAGATCAACTGAGTAATCAATAAAAAGAAATCTGGGGAATCAACATTTGGAGCATAAACATTTACAAGAAGAAGATCTAATCCATAAAGTTAGGCCTGCAATATAAGCCAATGGCCCTCTTTATTTGTAATAGCTTTTAATACCTGCAGTGGATAGGAGGCAGTATAGCAGAGTGGGTTAAGACTCTGAGCTGCAGATCTGGAGACCTGGGTTTGAATCCCACTGTTGCCTAGGTGCATACTGTGTGATCCTGAGCAAGTCACTTAATTTCCTTGTGCTCCCAGGTCACATCTGGTAACAAGCCTATGCTTAGAGTGCCACTTCTGGTTAAACAATGTTCCCTTTCCCCCTTCCCTTTTCCTAGCCAAGATTGAAACACCCCTTTTCTTGGACAGAAATGAGCTGGAAAAAGCGTTCACCACCCAGCCTTTCACCAGTTTACCTGCCTTCCATTTAAGAAGATAGGTTTCCTACAGGAAGGCAACATCACATTTTGTGGATTTAAGAAAGGAAACATAGAAACACAGAAACATAAACTTTAATGGCAGATAAGGACCACTTGGCCCACCCAGTCTGCCCATTTCCCTACCTATTGTATAAGCTACAGATCCTAGTTTTACCAACAGCCTACTTCCTCCTACCTTTCACTAGAATTGCCTTATGTCTATCTCATGCATTCTTAAATTTCCCTACTGTTTTTGATCCCATGACCTCCTCAAGAAGGCAGTTCCATGCGTCCACCACCATCTCCGTGAAAAAAATACTTCCTTACATTGCCCCTGAGTTGTCTCCCATCTACCTTCAAATTGTGCCTCCTTGTTCTTGCATATCTCTTCTTCTGAAAGATGCTACCCTCTTGGACTTTTTTATTCCTTTGAGGTACTTGAAAGTTTCTATCATGTTCTCCCCTCTTCCTTCTTTCCTAGAAGGCATACATACAAGCTCTTTTAGTCTCTCTCTTCATATGGCTTGTGGTGCAGACCCTGCATTATTTTAGTTGCCCTCCTCTGGACTGCCTCCATCCTGTCTATGTCCTTAGAAACATAGACTTTAATGGCAGATAAGGACTGCTTGGCCTGCCCAATCTGCCCATTTCCCTATCTATTGGATAAGATTCAGATCCTAGTTAACCAACAGCCTACTTCCTCCTACCCCCCACAAGAATTACCTTATGTCTGTCTCTTGAATTTTTGAATTCCCCCACTGTTGTTGACCCCACAACCTCCTCAGGAAGGCTGTTTCATGCATCCCCCTCCCTCTCTGTGAAAAAATACTTCCACACTTTGCCCCTGAGCCGTTCCCCCTCTATCTTCAAACTGTGTCCCCTTGTTTTTGCACATCTCATTTTCTGAAAGATGCTACCCTCTTGGACTTTGTTTAATCCCTTGAGGTACTTAAAAGTTTCTATCATGTCCCCTCCTCTCCCTCCTTTCCAAGAAGGTATACATTATTAAGCTTTTTTTAGTCTCTCTTCATATGGTTTCTGGTGCAGACCCTGCACCATTTTAGTTGCCCTCCTCTGGACAGCCACCATCATGTCCTTGCAGAGATGGGGTCTCCAGAGCTGCACACAGTACTCCAGATGGGGTCTCACCAACTGTCTGCACAGAGGGATGACAATTTCCTGTTTTCTACTGGTGATGCCTCTCACTATGTATCCCAGTATTCCCCCAGCCCTCCTTACTGGCTTCTCACATTGCCTGCCTACTTTAGGTAATCTGATATGACTACCCCCAGGTCCCTTTCCATTTTTGTTGTTGTTAGTACTTCCACCCAATTGTGTACTCTTCACCTGGGTTTTTGTTTCCCAGTGCATTATTTTGCAGTTCTTTGCATTGAATCCAAGCTGCCATACTGTTGACCATTCCTCCAGTCTTGCCAATTCCTTTCTCATCCTTTCCACCCCCCTTGTGTATCAGCCCTGTTACAGATCTTTGTGTCATCTGCAAAGAGGCATAATTTTCCTTCCAGTCCCTCTGCAATGCCATTTATGAAGACATTAAAGAGAACCTACCCTAGTACTGAACCATGCAGTACCCCACTAGTAACCCCCCTTTCTTTGGAGTGGACCCATTTACTACTAAACTCTGAGTTCTGTCATCCAGCCACATTTTTTAACCAGGCTACCACCCTGGGACCCACTCCCAGGCTGGCTAACTTGTTTTTTAAACTTCTGTGTGGGACTGTGTCAAATGCCTTGCTAAAGGCCAGGTAGGCCATGTCCACACCCCCTCCCTGGTCTACTACTTTGGTCACCCAGTCAAAGAAATCTATTACACCTATCTGATATGACCTTCCTGCTGTGAATCCATGCTACCTTGGGTCCTGTGCCCCACTGGCCTTGGAAGCACTGAGGGAGGCTGACAGTGAAAATGCTGACCTCCCCCACAGTGACGGCACAATACTGACGTTGTTATTGTGCCACCCATGCAGTGAGTGTTTTCTGTGGGGGGCTCTGCCCCCTCACACCCCCCATGCTGGGGGCTCTGTCCCCAGCACCCCTAAGGCTTTAGGATTCTCAGCTCCAGGTTGGAGATGGTCTGGGGGGGCACTGGCAGAAAGTGAAGTACCAAAAAAGGACCATTACAGCGACTGTCGCCGTAATGGTCTTTTTTTGTGTTTCGCTGTCAGGGTGTTGACCTGAAGGGGTGCACCAGCCGGCCTCTAGGTACTTAACAATTCTTTCTTTCAGAAGTGATTCCCTCATTTTCCCTACCACTGAGATCAAACTAGCAGGTCTGTATTTTCCTGCCTCAGCCTTGCTCGCATCTGCCTTCCTCCAGTCTTCAGGTATCACACCATCTTCCCAAGATTTGTTAAAAAGGGTAGTCAGTGGACTGGTGTCACTAGTTCTCCCCTTAGTTCTTCTAGAATTCTGGGGTGAATCTTGTCATGCTCCATTGTCTTGTCCATCTTGAATTTTAGGAGTTCTTTCAGGACACTTTCTTCTGTGAATGGACTGGTATTGACCCCCCTAGCAGAGTGCTTCTATTGTTTGATTTAGGTATGTCCCTCTCCTCTTCTTTTGTGAATACTGAGCAAAAGTATTTGTTTAGTATCTCTGCCTTTTCACTGTCCCCCTCTGCCCACCTCACTCTCCTTTATTAAGCCTCACTACCCTTCCTTGATCTTTCTTCACTCACTTACGTTCCTATAAAAGGTTTTATCCCCCTTTTAACTGAGTCGGCTATCTTTTCCTCAGTTTGGGCTTTTTCTATTCTTACTTCCTTCCCCCACTTCCTTCTGCTTTAACTGATAGGGTTCTCTGTCCTGCTTCTTCTGTGATTCTTTACACTTTCTTTTTCAACCTTACCTTCCCTGCCATTTCTTTTGAGAACCATAGTGTTTTTTACCTTGATTTTGTTTTGTTTATTTTCTTCACACAAAAGCTTGCTGCCTCTGTGATGGCAGCTTTGATTTTTCCCCATCGTTCCTCCACCCCAGCTTCTTGCCCATTTGCTAGTGCTTTTCTCAGGAACTCCCCCATTTTGCCAAAGTCAGCCCTCCTAAAGTCAAATACCATAACCTTTGTGTGACTTGACTCTATGGTTGTGTTTACTGTGAATCACACTGTTTGGTGGTCACTTGTTTCCAGATGACTACCCACTTCTAAATCCAAGATCCTCTCTCTGTCCCTATTTGAGAGTATGAGGTCTAAGATTGCTCCCTACTGAGTGGGTTTCAGCACTAGCTGTCTGATGTCTGCCCCTGTTGGGCACTGAGAATTATTCTATTCTTGGATGTGGCTGCTGCAAAGGTGCTCCAGTTAACATCTGGCATATTCAGGTCCCCCATCAACAATATCACCCCCTTTTCTGCTATTCTAAGGATGCCTTCTATCATTTCCTTGTCTATTTTCTCCCCCTGAGATGGGGGTCTGTATACAACGCTGAACGGATTGTAGTGAGTCAGGATAATACAGATCAGTTGGCCTTGTGAGTGGGGCAGGAGGAACTAGCAGGAGCCAGCTTTGCTAACTGAATCACTGGGAAGCAGTGGACCAGAGGAGAAGCAGCAACTGTAAGGAGGTGCTGATTTCTTCTGTTTCATTTTGATATTGGAATAGTTAGTACTGTGAGGGTAATATGTGGTAAATGGAGCACTTAAATTACTGTGTGAGTAGTACTGCTGCAAGGGTATGGTACAGATCTAGCCTAACTAAATAAGCATTGCAACAGGGGCTGTGCAGTTAAACAGCCATTCTTGCCTGATTGTTTCTGAGGAGGGCCATTGAATGGAACCGACCCACTCTTCTCTCAACCCACCCACCTCAGTGCTCATCTTTCCTTTATAGGTCACTAATCTGATAACCTGCCTACTTAAGCATACATGCCTGCTCCACACACACCTCCAGATGGAGGGTCCTTTTCAAGGTGGGTTTTCTCACCATTAAAGCCCTATGCAGACTGTGTCCTGGCTACCTGTCAGAGGTCCTGACACTGATGACCTCTGCTCACTCCCTCTGCTCCTGTTTGAGGGGCTTCCTGGATGTTCCTAGGGTTCAGCTAAAGACCTCAGGAGATTGTGCATTCAGTGTCTGTAGGCTGACCATGTCGAATTCCTTACCATCTTCAATCTGGAAGGCTCCATCGGTTGAGGTGTTCAAGTGGTGGCTGAAGGCCCACCTCTTTGCCCTGGCCTTTCCAGATTTCTGAGTCTATCTTGTTCTAGTCCCTTTCTCTGACAGTCTGAGATTTTAGTCTATTTTAAATTGTCATATTTGTATTTATGCATTGTTTTTCTTTTTATTTATTTATGTTGTTTCTCACTATGCTGTGTTATAAATCCTATTAAGTGCCCAGAGCCTCTGGGCTTGGGCACCCTACAAATACAATTGCCTTGCCTCTGCATTTCAAGGCACTCAGGATAGTAGATGAATCCCTTATAGAACTAGCACAGTACAACATGAATTCTTCAGTTCAGTGGTCCAAGGGACAAAGCACCAGCCAAATAAGAAAAGGGAACATGATGGGCAGCAGTATTCAGGAAACCCCCATCTACAGGCACCTCTCTGGGCTAAGAGCTGAAGATGCCGGTCTCTGGGTCAATTGGCTAGGATTCTCAAGTCCTCCACCCCCACACAGATACCACCTCATCCACTCCCACTACCTCAAAGGTTGCCCAGAAGGAGATGTTGGTAGATTACAGTGGGCTCAGGCAGACAGGAAAGGTTGGGAAGAGGCACACCCCCAGCCAGTGCACCTAAGGAATTCCTACTCAGCACTTGAGGAATGGGACTGCCCTACAGGGACACTAGAGGTTGCACCCAGGTAGGATGAGTGAGCCTTCCATAATGGAACTCAAAGAGTGGACGGGGGAGGACCCCAGAGGAAGAGGAAGGTACTCTTGTTAGAGGATGCCATACTCCAGAGGGTAGAGCTAGGAGGAGCAAGGGAGGGGAAAGAGTGGGAGATAAAGTGCCTACCAAGAGGCAGGGGTAGGAGGGTGGCAAAGCAGATCCAGGGGAGCACTAGGGCAGTAGCAAGGAGGGAGAAGCTTGATGTCATTGTCCATCTGGGGATTAATGACATAGCTGGGGATAAGGAAGAGATAGCGACAGTTCAGAGGGAATTCAGAGAACTGGGGATGGGTCTGGGGCAAGTAGCAAACGCTGTGACCTTCTCAGAGGTGTTGTCTGTCCATGACATGGGGGAGGCTAGAGATCTCCATACCAAAAGTTTCAACAAGTGGCTGAAGAATGGTGCATAGAGCAAGGATTTGGCTCCATTGGGGAATGGGGTCCACCTGGAGGGATAGTAACCTGTACAGAGCTAATGGACTGCATCTTTCCAGTAAGACAACTGCCATGAGCTTCTGAAGAAGGACTGGTTGGTCCGAAAGCTAGAGCACTTTGTTCTTGTTGTTACATCTATGTTGGTCCATTAAAAGGTATCAAATCATTTGCTTCTGGATCTTTCCAGTAAGAGCACCAAAGTCCTTAGTGAATGGTTTGAATGCTTCATTTGCAAGCATTTAAACTAGCCATGGAAGTGGAGAAAATGAGCAAAGTAAATCATATCACCCACCCCCACATGTAACTGCAGCCTGCATTAAGGACACAAAGGTATATGGAGCTGGAAATGAAACTAATAGCAGGATGAGGAGAGTGACATCAGTTCAGAATACAAGGCATAATGTGGAGGCTGAAAAGCAGCAAAAAAAGGGAAAAAAGGGTAGGAAGAAGGAACAGGATGGTAAACACAGGACTAGAGGGAGGACAGCCAGCAAATCATGCAAGGCAATTGTGACAAATGCCCACAGCCTGGGAAATAAAATCCCAAACCTGAAGGCATTGATAGTAGAGGCAAACCTGGACATAGTGGCAATTGCAGAGATTTGGTTTATGGCAAATTATGACTGGGAAATAAATGTTCTGGGGTATGCCCTATTCTGGAGGGATGGGGAGCAAAAAGGGAGGAAGAGTGGTCCTGCACATAAGGGAGGGCACTAAAGCTATGGAGGTCCAGGGTGGACAGGGGGAGACTGAGGCACTGTGGGTCACCCTTGAGCCAGGAAATGGCACAGCAATTCGAACAGGGGTGATCAACAGAGCTTCAGTGCAAGGGGAGGATATGGACAAGGACCTAGTGGATCAAATTTGGAAGATGACAAACAAGGGTGAGGTATTACTGCTTGGTGACTTCAAATATCCTAGACACTGATTGGACCATACCAGCAGCTGCTTCAACCAGGAGTAGGGACATCCTGGATTCATTGCGGGGGGAAGGACTCAAACAGCTAGTAGGAGATACCACAAGAGAAGGAGCTATTATGAACCTGGTACTGACCAAAGGGGACAGTATCTCTGACATCTGGGTGGAAGGGCAGCTGGGATCCAGTGACCACAACATAGTGTGGTTTAACATGGTAACAGAGACACTGTCTACTCACACTAAGGCACAAGTTCTGGATTTTAGAAGGGCAGATTTTGATAAAATGGGGAGGTATATCAAAGAGGCCCTGGTGAGATGGGAGAAAGGAGGGGGAGTTGAGGAGCAGTGGGAATGCCTGAAGGGAGCCATACAGGAGATGACGAACCAGTGCATCAAGGTGGTAAGCAAAGGCAGGAAAAGGAGGAAATCACTATCGTTCTCAAGAGAGGTAGCAGGCAAAGTAAGGGCCAAAAGGGCAAGATTCGGGAAGTACAAAGACACTCAAAGGGAGCCAGACAGGGAGGAGTACCTAAAGAATCTTAGAGAAACAGGAAAGACTGTAAAGAGAGCAAAGCTGCAGACTGAAGATGATTGGTGCAGACAGTGAAGAAAGGGGACATGACTTTTTTAAGGTATGTCAACAAAGAAAGATGGCCAGGGGGAATTGTAAGGCTCAGAGTGGAGACAAGAGAGTGCAAAGAGAGAGAGACCTAGAAAAGGTGGAAATACTGAACAAATACTTCTGCTCAGTATTCACTGAGGAGGGTGAGAGTCACGGACTACAACTGAGTAGCAGGAATAAAGATGAGGGAGTGGTAAACACTAGTCCATTCACTGTGGAGAGAATCCTGAAAGAGCTCATAAAACTAAGGGTGGACAAGGCAATGGGGCCAGATGGCATACATCCCAGGATATTAAAGGAAATGAAAAGGGAGCTAGCGGTGCCACTGGAATCTTTGTTCACTGAGTAACTTAACACAGGTGTGGTTCCAGAAGACTGGAGGAGGGCACATGTAGTCCCTCAAAACAAAAATGGTAGTAGGGAGGATGCAGGGAACTATAGACCCATCAGCCTCACCTCAGTGGTGGGCAAGAGCATGGAGTCACTGCTTAAAGAAAGGATAGGGGAGCAACTGGATTCCATCAGAGCCCAGGATTTGAAGCAGCATGAATTCACAGCAGAAAGATCAAGTCAGACAAATCTAATAGACATTTTTGATTGGGTTATGAAGGAAGTAAATCTGGGGGGGGGGGGCCGCGGTGGATGTCGCTTACCTCAATTTCAAAAAACCTTTGACACTGTGCCACACAAAAGGTTCGTCAACAAAATGAGTAGTCTGGGCATGGTGCACATGGTAGTAAACTGGGTTAGGAACTGGCCTACAGACAGGAAGCAGAGGGTGGTGGTAAATGGGATCCAATCAGGGGAGAAAGAGGTGACCAGTGGGGTACCTCAGGTATTGGTCCTTGGGCCAGTCCTGTTTAATGTATGGATGTCAGTATAGCCTAGAGGTTAGAGTAATGAACTGTGAATGAGCTTGGTATATCCAGCATACCAGACATGGGTTTGATTCTGACAACCTCCACTTGCATTCTGTGTGACTCTGAGCAAGTCACTTAACCACCCAGTGCTCCCAGGTCACCCCTGAAAACAGGAACTTGTGCCTAGTGGGCCTTACTGGGTTACCAAAGACATAAAAAAAAGTCTTCATTAGTGACATTGTGGTAGGATTGATAGGAAAGGTCTGCCTGTCTGCAGGTGACACCAAGATCTCTAACAGGGTGGATGTTCCGGACGGAGTAGAGAGAATGAGAAGGGACCAGAAGAAGCTTGAAAAATGGTCTGAATTGTGGCAACTAAGATTTAATTTCAAGAAGTGCAAAATAATGCAACTGGGAAGAGGGAATCCTGAGGAGTGCTACAGGAAGGGGTAGAGTTGTTGACTATTACAAAGGAAGAAAGGAATCTGGCAACCTAAAGGTGTCTAAGCAGAGTACAAAGGCTGCAGGGAGGGTCAGTGGCATGCTAGGATGCATACAGTAGGTAGAGGTATCACAAGCAGAAGGCGGGAGGTGGTTATGCCATTGCACAAAATGCTAGTGAGGCCCCATCTAGAGTACGGTGGGCAGTTCTGGAAGCCATAACTTCGTAAGCACATTAACAGGGTGGAGGCAATCCTGAGAAGGGTGACTAAGATGGTACAAGGATTGCACCAAAAAACATATGAGGAGAGACTAAAGGACCTCAGTATAAACTCACTGAAGAAAAGGAGGGATTGGAGGGACATAATAGAAACATTCAAGTACCTTGAGGGCATAAACAAGGTGCACGAGGGAGACATCTTCCAATATAAGAGATGTACAAGAACAAGAGGGCATGACATGAAATTGGAGGGTGGCAGGCTGAGGAGAAATGTGAAAAAGTTTATATTCACAGAGATGGTGGTCGAAATATGGAATAATCTACCACAGGAGGTGGTCAGGGTGAACACAGTGGAGGGTTTTAAACATGCATGGTACAGGCATAAGGTACATTGGTGGTGGGAAGGAGGGGGGAAAGCCATTGACTAGGTAGGGTCAATGGAAATAAACTAGTGTAGGCCTTTTGGGCAGACTGGATGGGCCTGGTGATCCTTATCTGCCAACAATTTCTATGTTTCTGTGTTTCTATAGTGCCATTTCCTGTCTCCAGGGTGACCCACAGTGCCTCCTCTCTCTCCTCTCCTCTCCTCTCCTCTCTCTCTCCTCTCCTCTCCTCTCCTCTCTCCTCTCCTCCCTGTTTACCCTTTAGTTTCCATTGCTTTGATCCCTTCCTTTATGTAAGAGCTACTCCTCCTCCTCCTCTTTACCCTACCTGTCCCTCCTGTAGATTGGAAGCTTGTTACCCGGACTATGTGCATTGGTACTCATTGCCCTCAATTTTTTGATAGCTTTACCCCTTTTAGCCCCTTCCCTGTCCTTACTGTCTTTGCCATTTTCTCCATTGACTCCTGTCCTACTCCCTATAAATATAGAAGGTGGCATTCAGTGTGCAGGTGCGTCCTTGGAGTTTTCATCGATTTAGATCACCTAGCTGATATTTGCGCGGAATGCAATTGCAGACCATTGGACTTGAACCCCTATCACTACCCACATCCTGCCTGGTTCATAGCCTATTGCCCTAGCCACTATGCTAAATAAGCAGTTAAATATAGAAGTCAGCATTTAGTGTGCAGGTGTGACCTCTGAGTTTTCATTGATTCATATCACCAAGCTGATATTCTCAAAGAACTCAATTGCAGACTGTTAGACTCAAACCCCTAACACTATCCACATCCTGCCTGGCTCATAACCTATTGCCCTAGCCACTACATTAAATGAGCAGCTTCAGGAATATATCTTCTTCTTCTGTTTAATGGGGTGAACATTCCATGTGAGCGCTTTTAACTCCGCCATACTTCAAAATAATAATTAGCCAGACAAAGAGTGACAGGAAGGCCCATACCTGGTACTATACCAGCAAAAAAAAAAAAAAAAGTAATGGTGGTGCCTTTGAAACTATACAGTAACTAATCCCATAAGCCTACCCAACAATTGTAAGTGGCTACACAACTATTAGATAGAAAATTACTACACCATCAAGGCTTTAAACATGAACTAAGAACCATACACCAGCCTGACGGTGCAGAGGGTTGAGGCACTGGACACACACCTCGCACCACACCAGTAATCTGGGTTCAGGAACAAGCCCAGGCCATCAGGGATCAGTGGGAAGAGAGAGGATTGAGCATTTGAAGAACAGCTCTCCTCTCCCGGGAGGTAGGGGGGACAGGCTCGGCACCTAACTGGCCTCTGGTGGAAGCCAGAGGCACAGCAAGAGCAGTGCATACAGAGTGGGTCGGGGAGTGGTAGACGTTGGCAGAGCCACATTGATGTCAGGGTGTATGGCACTCCCTGGAACAGGGAAAATGATGTCGGATCACTGAGATGAAGAAGCACCTGCACAGACCCTAATGACTCCTGCCTACCTGACCACTGGAGGGATCCAACAAAATTGAAAAAAGGATATCAGGGTGTATGGGCCCCACCTCGTACCCACCTAGAGGGTATTGCCATGGCTCCATGGAGGTCTACCGGGGATTCAGGTAAGGCAGTGAAGTGGGCAGGTGCATAGGCATCTCCTGATAGAGAGGGGCTCCAGCGTGTGGGGGAGAATAAAGAGAAAGTAAAAAAAAAAGAAAAAAAGAACCATACACCAGCCCATATCACAAACCCAGTGGTGCATAAACCTACTACCATTCATAGTCAGGGAACCCCAAAGAACAACAATTATTAGATAACCTAAAAAAACACTCATATATATATATATATATATATATATATATATATATATATATATATATATATATATATAAATTGGGTAGAGAATAGCAATCAGTTTCACCAGTGTAAATAGACTCTGTAAAACCAGTAGCTCAAGAAGGGAGACCAAAAGAGCAAGTGCTGGGAAACTGACCATGCCCTCCTCTCTCCAGCAGGCATAAGGTAATATATCCTATGCAACCAAAGAAACACCATGGAAGGCAGCCAAAACATGCTCTAGTCATGCCTTATGTACAGGTCTGTTAGTGAATGATAGACCTGTTTAAAAAAGAACAGCTCCACCAGAATTGAAGCTGTACCTGTGCAGCATCTCAACCCCGACACTCTATGGGGCTGGAAGATGAACTGGGAGGTATCAGAGGGAGATGTATAAAAAATACTAACCACAAAGTATTATTGTTATGATATCTCCTAAACACAGGGAGAACTCTCTCAGGTCATCTTCCTGAAAAGAAAGTGAAACTAAAACATATTAGAACATCCCCCCCTCTGAAGTTGTTCCCTTAGAAGAGAGTGATACTACATTCATGCCCTGACTAGATGAGCCAGGGTATCTAAATAAACAGCCAGACCAAAATAATAACAGTCCTTCAAGAACCGTAGGAAAGGTTCTTTAGACGGTCCATCTCTGGAGCTAGCAGAACAGTCCACTCCGCTAGGATTAACCTCTGATGCTAAATCACCACTGTCAGGGGTAGAAAGAGAGTGCAGAAGCCCAGCATGTCCTTCGGCAGACAACGGTGCAATCAGATCTTCTTCTGGGTAATCAGCCCAATCCATATCCAGAGGCTGAGATTTTTCAGGAGACCAACCAGGGAAAGATGAGGGTGCTTTGGTTCTGGTGTTTAGGCCATTCAGAAGGGCTGGAAGTAGGCAGAAGATTTGCAGGCAAAGGGACAGATTGATTTAAAAAGGGGCCTTCTGCCATAGGAAAAACTGACCGTTGAGCTCCATTCTTCGCCTTCTTCTTTCCCACCCAATGCCTCTTTGGTTTAACATTATTAACAAGATCTCCCTTAGTGGATGAGCTGGGGGCAGATAGTGACCCTTGCTGATATGAAGGTCCACCTGGAGTCTCTGAAATATAAAAGTGAGCCATAGCCAAGGAGTGCTGCAATGCTGATTCCTGAAGTGGTACAGGAGTAGAAACTACAATGGCAAAGGTAGAAACAGTTTTAATCCATTGTGTACTATTAGCCACAAATTGCTGTGCTTCATGTAGATGCTCAAATTTTAACCATCGACCTTCCCACATAACCTGGATCACAGCAGCATAAAGCATGGAATATTGTACTTTGTGGCACGCTAACTCCTTCCAAATGGATGTGAAAGCGTTCTTCTTAGCAGCATCCCCCTTAGAAAAAGTCCTAAAAAATATAGATTGTGTGTCCATTTCACTTAAGAGATCCTCTTTCCCTTGACAAGCACAGAATTTATTCTTTACAGAGAGTCAAGTCATGGTAAAATGGTTTAGGAATACAGAAACTTATATAGTAACATGTTTAGAAATGCAGAAAATAATATATATAAGTGGATATACATACAGCATATATAAAACAACAATAATGGAGTAGATTATTGGGGAACAGATATGAGCTAAGTGCTAAAGTACACACTAAATCCATGGAAAAATTAAACAATGAACCAGCAACCAGGTGATTAATGATAGAGAAAAGGTAGCAGAGCAAGGGGTTGAAGGGGAGGCTATGGAGTAGGCATAGTACTTAGGAGGGAGGGATGCAGATGGGGATGAAGGTGCAGAAAGGGATTAGGTAATGTGTTGTATTGGAGAGGAGAAGAAAAAGGGAGAAAAAGGGATTAGTTACAGGTACAATTTCTGAAAGGAAGTTATGCAGTGCAAAGGAGATATAGTATGGGGAGGATGAATGATGAATCTGATGAAGAAGAGCATTCCATAGCTTAGAGAATCGATGTGAGAAGGTCATCTGACCAACCACAGTTGACCGGTGGGGGACTACCATTAAATGGGAGTCAAAAGATCGGAGAGAGTGGGTAGGGGTGGGAAGGATGGACAGTGAGGAGGTAATACATGAAGGGAGTGTACCAAACCAAAATTTAGACACAAATTTGGCACAGTGGAGATGTCGTCGATTTTCTAGTGAGGAAAATGCCAAAAAGTGATAAAGAGCACAGTGATGGGTGAGGGGAGGGAGTCCAGAGCAAAACAACAATAGGAATTAAAAAGGGTGTCCAATCTGGATAAGGAAGACTTGGGCTCAGCACTGTAGACTACATCACAGTAGTCAAAAATAGGTAGACTTATCTTCTGGACAAGTTTACTTCTAGCCTGTAGTGAGAGGCAGCTATGGTTCCTGTATAATCCACCTAGCATGGGGCATAACTGTTTCAGGATCGTGTCCACATTAGCAGAGACATTAAAGTGTTGGTCAAGCCACACCCCAAGGAACCTAAATGATGACGTGTCCTCAAGGACGGTCCTGTCAATGGTATGAAAGAATAGCAGGGAAAGGAGCCTAGAGAGCCTCTGCCTAGTGCCGAAGGTCATTGAGACGGTCTTGTTGGCATTATTCTTTAATAGAAAAATGAATGAAATGGGCAATTATGGGTCAGGGAGGAAGGTCTCTTGCTGGTTTAGGGCCTAATGATCTCTGGGCTCATACTACCTCTAAAAGGGTATCTAAGTGGAAATCCAGGCATTACAGAAGGAATAACTGCAGAAAGGAGCAATATTAGGGCCCTCCGACCCCTCTGATATCCTGACAATTCAGAGATTTTCTGTTTTCCAAATCATCTGGTTTACTTTCCAACAACTGAATTTGTTGTTACAGATGAGTAATTTTGTTGGCCTGCCTAGCCGAATCAGATTACACTTTGGATGCCAAAAATGTGGTATCCACAACCTGCAATTCTACCACCTCCATTCTTTGGTCAGGTCAGTCCACAGATTCTTTGATGTTGGGAACATCACAATGAGAGTTTGAAGCATCACCTGAATATCTGAATGGTCCACCAGATGAACTATGATGTGAGATCCAGAAGCCTACATTGTCTGTCTTGCCACAAGTCACAGTTAATGTAGCACAGTATATCGGGAGAGTGCAATCAGGCAGAACTCAGGAGGTAAAAATGATACAGTCAGGTACCACAAAGATTCTGCATGATAAAGATGCTAAAAATGAACACAAGAGGCAAGATTAATGGATAAAAAATGACGGATTATGGCATGGTGTCCTGGAGCTATGCTCTTAAGCCATCATAAGGCTCACTGTCACACTTGTGCCTGGGGCTAATGACTCTTGTTAGTCCTTGTAATTCACCAGTGCGTGAGGCTACACATCAGAATATAACTGTTCAACTCTACATTGCTGTATACAGTACTTTGAGTTATACTCATTTTCGCAACTACAAGTAACACCTTGGTATCAAGTAGTTGGTGTTCAGGAGATAGTACCACTGTAGGGACTTTCACTTGGACATTACTGGCTAAGGGCTAAGGGCCACCTCTTCTCTGGCCACCTCTCCTTAACCAGATGCCTACTCACACTGGACAGTGTGCTAGGCATCAGTATGGGGGCACATACCTCCACTTGCCCCCTAAGAGCAGCTGGCAGTCTTCCTTAGGCACTCTTCTAGAGGCAGATTCTCTAATTTACATCCCAGTAGAGGATTCTCCAAATCAACAGTAGATCTATCTCCTACCTGCATATGCAGCTCAGCATTCATCACCAGAGTTCTTACTTTCTTCAGCATTATTAGCAGCTATTCTTCTCCCACAGGAGCAAGACCAAAATTCCCCTTCCTAGGCAACACCCACTTTAGTGAGATCCTCTACATTGCATGGCTGTAATGAATTGTTCTTGAGGGGTAGCCCCTTGGGATATTCACTCCTGGTAATTCCTTACACTCCTATCAGAATTAATAGATATCTACTTTAAAAGGCCTCGGACTCCAAAATCCCCAGTCATTACTACTGTCCTGGTGAATGTCCTTAGGGACTACCCAATAACTAAGCAATGGGTTCTGCTGTTTTCACATATACTATTAACCAAACAGCTACTACTGCGTTCTCAGGTGGCTGGGGAAGTGACCAGAGGCAGGGGTGTTTCAGAGACACACCTATACTTTACTGTTACTAAGCCATCCTGCCATGCATCTGCAAATAACTAACAACTGGCACTTCTCCACAGACTGGCTTTGAGACTCCACCAATTGGCAGGCTCTGTGGTCTATAGTCTAGTAAATAAGCCCTCTCCTGTTTCTGGCTAAATGGGGGAAGGAGGTTACAATTTGGGTTGAAATGAAATACGAACTGATTCTCTATTTACAGTATACCTATGTTGCCATAAGAAGTAACCATCAAATTGAATCAAAAGCTGCACTGTGATCAGTGAAGGCCACATAACGGTCCATTGAATCAGTTCACCTACCAGGTAAACAAATGTCAAATAAATCTATAAATAAATATCATTTGTTTTCTAATCTGAATATATTTCTCCAAAGACCTCGCACCATGCCTGGAATAGGAACTAAAGCCCTCCCTTACTTACACTTATTGAAAAAATATGAGCAAAAAAAAAAAATAATAAGACCATAGAAGAGGTTTGTGAAAGTATACCTCTGCTGGGTTTCCACCTGGACCAGTGGCTTTATTATGTTTAACAGAATTTACTGCAGTAATAACTTCAGAAATAGAAATTGGATTAGGACCAAAAGAGTTATTTATTAAAAATTATTAAATCATACTCACCCTCTATAGCACTAGTATCAAAGAATAAGACAACAGACAGCCAAGTCTCAGACAAAATAAAAGTATCGATACTGGAGCTACAGTTAGTTGTACATTTACCAACCAAGAGCCAAAAGGCCCTACAGTAATTTTTTTTAGAGAGAGAATCAGCATGTATATAGCCCTTTTCATACACAGTATCCCAAAGCGCTTTACAAGCAATGCTAGACTGGTAGTGAAGTGACTGAATGTGTGGTGGCGGCCATATCGCACATCATCACCCACACACAGCCTGGATAATTGCATGAACCAGTTTATGGGAAGGGGAATGTTGGCCAGGACACCGGGAATGTTCCCTGCTCTTTGCGAAGAGTGCCCTGGGTTCTTTTACTTCCACTTGGGCACCCACCAGGACAACACCAGGATGGGCGGAAGGGACCTCAGTTTAACATCTCATCTGAAGGGTGGCACACCCCAGCAGTACAGCACCCTCCAATACTGCATTCGGATGCCAGCGATTTTTAGGTGCAAGTCCAATCCCGGTGTGGGACGAGAACCCATGACCTTCTGGTCCAGAGGCGGATGTGCTACCAACTGAGCCACGCTGACATCCAATATCTAATGTAGAAAGTGGGACTGGAAACTCATTCTGCCTATTACAAATATCAGAATTAACCTGATTCTCTCAATTTGAAAATAATGCTATGGAAAAGGAATTACTTTCTATCACATTAATTATTTGCATAACTTTCCAGGCAGTTAAAGTTAAAAATATCTAGCATCTTTTCCCATTGCCTACTTTTCTGACACATATTCTCTTCTTTTCTTTCCTCTTCATCTAAACCCTCCCTTCATGCAGGCCTTCCCCTGCCCCATCACCAGGCTTTCCATGCACGTAGCTTAAAACTCTATCCTTAGCTTGTCACTCCCTCTTGCCAGGGGATGGAGGGACAGGCCATCACACTGCTTAGACCAGGTCCCAGACTAGAGAAGAGACACGTCACCAGTGCAGGGCCTGTGAGATGCAAGATATTCATCCTGCCTTTCTGCTGGGATATTTCCACCTTTATCTGTCAGACCCATTTCTTGGGATGCAGGTGACATGGGTACACATGCACACACATGAACTTGCATACAGTAGCCCGACACCAGCCTATGTCACCCATTCACTGTGCCACTCCAATTATAATGCCACCTCTTGTCACCCCAGTGGTAGCATAAAAATGGAGCTGGCAGCCCTCCCTCCCTGGAGGAGGAGAACATCCTCTGGTATGCTAAGTCCTCCTCCTCCTGACCACCCCAGAGAAACCCTTGTCCATTTTTGTACCTTGGTCTCTGGCATTGCAGCAGGCGAGGTGCCAGCATCTCAGCCCTTTGTACAACTGGGCCAGCTGAAAGCATACATTCTCTGTTGTTAGAAAATGTTGTACACTTTCCGTCCTGATTCAATATCCTGCAGTTAGATTTAGATGGATGTTTTCTTGTAAATCTAACAACTGCTAAATAATTTAGTCTTCACTTTTTGGCAATGAGCGTCAAACCAGCCACCAAATTTATAGGGGTTTTTTTTGGGAGTCCACATATAGGATTGAGTGAACTTAAACTAAAAGACCCTCTAAAATATATATACATTTCAGAGGTTGAAATATTATCACAACCCAAATTCATCCAAGCATCAAAGGTAGAAATAAGACATTATCAAGGCTTAGAATAAGATCAACATCCCATTGTACCCCTTTTTTATTTCCAATATCTAATGTAGGAAGTGGGAATGGAAAATCATTCTGCCTATTACAAATATTAGAATTAACCTGATTCTCTCAATTTGAAAATAATGCTATGGAAATGTAATTACTTTCTGTCACATTAATTATTTGCATAACTTTCCAGGCAGTTAAAGTTAAGCTCCTTATGGAGATATACAAGTCACACCTTATCACTGTCCAGTCTACCACTGAAAGGTGTAAAAGTTATATTCCTGCATGAACTTACACATAATTAGGTTAAGACCAGCACTGTTAGTCTTAAGATCCAAAAAATTCCTTTGCAGAACAGACCCCTCATGAAGCAAGTACAAAGCTGTATTATTAAGAAGGCCATCAAATGTATTAATATAGACATTAAGATCACCCATCAGTAGAATTGGAATACTAAGTAAAGTAACTTGTAAATTGTCTGTTATATTGTTATATCACTCAAATGCACTTTCACATCAGTAAAATAGGATTTGAAAAATATGGCAGAACATACATACTGAATGAATCAATATTATTCACTCCAAATTAATATTAATGAGAAGAATTAGGCAACAATCTGTGTTCTTTATGAGCCTTGGAGATAGTAAATAATCAGTCCTAACATAACGAGCTAAATCTTCCAAAGCTCTGCCCACCTTCTTAACTTTGTTGACAGGAACCTGAAACAACTTGTAGCTATTAATATTAATGTACTGATCACCAGAGTGCCACGTCTCTTGAAAACATAAAATAGAGAACCTATTTATAAAATTACATTATTCTGGATCTCCACATTTTGATTCAAACCTGCAATATTCCAAGAAACTTTTGCCTTAGAAAAATCATCAAATGCATCCATATTTTGAGTTTCCTCTAATAGGATGATAGTGTAACCGAATTTTTCAGAGACAGTAGGTAGTTTCGGATACCTGGTCAGTAAATGGAATTTGTTAGTAGTGCATACTGTATAGAAATCTGTGAGACCACTAGAAGAGTTGGGACAATTGTTTTCATAGGAAAATTTGAAATACAACAGCTATTGTTAACCATTTAAATAGCCATGCTAGCCATAATGTTGAATTTCATCAGTATCCTATCTGCGATGTCTCTACATTTAAAGATATCAACCTGAGCCCCATCAAAACCCTCCCTCATCTTTGCATGAATGACCCTCTGCCTGCCAAGACAGGTCTGAAGATAGAAAGAAAAGCATAGTTACATTTTGTATGGTTCACATCATTTTCACATGCCAGTTGCTTCAGACCAAAAATTCTCAGTGACAGTCAAGTTGTCAAAGTGACCATCACCATTTGAGCATAAAGATTTCTGCCTTATGTAAGAATCAATTTAAATGTTTCTTGGAAATGAGAATTGTTCCAGAAATAATTTGCTAGCCTATGAGTTGCATAGTGATGTGTATATGCTCCAGGCACATTTCATCTTTTCTTTTAAAAACTTCAATATTGTCTCCCTTCTTTACCTCCTCTCCTGTTTCTGATGTAAACAGAGTTACTACTGACTCATAAAAAAAGGCTTCCTTATTGAAGAAGTGTTATGTACCAGGCCATGGAATCTCAAAATTACATGATCAGAAGGTTGAAATGTATATGTTGACCCTACATTCCCTGGGGTTCCTCTCTTCCCAGTATCTAATTCAACCTGAAACACAGGAGAGCTACAAATATCTGACACCAATGGTCTCTATCAGCCTTAGAATTACTTCACACCAGTGTTTTTTTATGTTTGCTTGTGCACATTGCAAGAAACATTATGCGGCAGCTTAGGAGTGAAGTGGGTTGTGGAGGTGTGGCACTGTGGCAGCCAACGGTAGCACTGCATTTAGGGGCTTGGCACTGGTAGACCAATGCAAGCAGACTGTACTGATGACATTGGTTTCCAAAAGTGCCACAGAGTTGAAATGATTTCACCTTTGCAATGAAGGCCCCTTCGTCATTGCAGCTTTAGCCATTCCACTGCAATTAGGGAGCGAACTGTCATTGCTGGGTGGTATCTTGTGTAGTGTAACATTTTTTGTAAACATGGCAGCTGCTTGCCACCACCTCACAGCCCCATGCAAGCCAGCTGGGGTGGCCAGTTTCCCTATTGGCATGCCCCAACCCAGTTCATTTGCTGATGGGTGAGCCCACTCCCCGTTGGCATAATTTAACCCCCCTCCTCACTTGTTGTGTGCCGAGGGGGTGCCCAATCCCCTTGGCATCATGCCAACAAACAGTCATTTCTTACCAATTGGGGGCCCAATCTCTGCCAACGTAAGTCCCTCACCCCAAAAAAGACAAGTGACACACTGGAGCCCACCCCAGAGTGCTGAAAGCAAGCCTGAAAAATAAAGAAACCTTCCCATTTTTTTTTTTTCTCCTTGAAAGAAAGGAAATGGTCCCACACTGGTCAACATCCCATCCCTCAACTCACACCCATCCACTGCCTACCCTACCTCCCCACATACACCTCACCCCATACTTACCTCAAGAGCCTGGTGTGATGATCTTCAGTGGACTGGGAACATGTCTGCACTCTTCAAAGCTGACCACAAAATGAAGAAATGCCAGAAAGCTGTATAATGGCATAAATAGGTTTTTTTCAACTTTGGTGCATATCTCAGGTATTTTTAGGAATTTTGGCACCAAATATTTAACATGGGGTTATTGGGACCCCTCCTCATGAATTCAGCCACTGTCATGGCGTTATTCAGTCCTGAAAGGTGATTTCACAGTCGCTGCACGGAATCACCTTTCGGGACAGATTAATGAAACTGTGTTCATGAGATGGGCTCTCAAAAAGCCTACGTTCGAAATTTGGTGTAAAAATGCAAAAAAATTGCTGTTTTATGAGCATGCATTGTGCAGTTTCCATGTATGCTAGTAACTTTGTGAATTTGTAATATTTTCACTCCAGATTTTCAACACTGGCATATTTCCACACCTCCTTATGAACAGTACAGCTGTCATTTTTCACATCCTGACTGAAATATGATTTCACACTTCTGGTGCAGAATAGTGTGGTAACTGTTGGAAATCAGTATTTGGGACACATTAATGAAAATCACAGTGACACTGTTCATGAGCAGAGGTCCTAAAATGCCTATGTTGAAAATTTGGTAACGAAAGTGCATAAAATGACTGTTATGAGCATGCATTGTGCATTTTCCACGAACGCTCATAACTTCACAAATTTGTAATATTTTCACTCCAGATTTTCAACATTGGCATTTTTTCCATACCTCCTTATGAACAGTGCAATTGTCATTTTTCACATCCTGGCCAAAATGTGTTTTTGTGCTTCCAGTGCAGAATAGCGCAGTCACTGTGGGAAGTCAGAGTTCGGGAGAGACTAAAAAAATCACAGTGACACTGTTCATGAGCAGAGGTGCTAAAATGTTTATTTTGAAAATTTAGTGACAAAAGTCCATGACATGACTGTGTTATGAACGTACATTGACAGTTGCCATGCACTCTTGTAATTTTGCGCATTTGTTACATTTTCACTCCAGATTTTCAACACTGGCATTTTTTCACACCTCTTTATGAAGAGTACAGCTGTCATTTTTCATTTCCTGCCTGAAATATGCATGGACACATCTGGTGCAGAATAACGTGGTTGCTGTGGGAAATCAATGTTTGGGACAGATTAGGAAAATCATAATGACACTGTACATGAGCAGAGGTCACAAAATGGCTCTGAGCTGCAAATCTGGTGACATCCAGCAGACCAGACCTGGGTTTGAATCCTACAGCTTCCACTTGCATACTGTGTGACCCTGAGCAAGTCACTTCACTTTCCTGTGCTCCCAAGTCACTTCTGTAAAAAAGCTTTCAGCTTAGTGTGCTACTCCTGGTTAAACAACTGAAAACAAAAATGCCTATGTTAAAAATTTGGTTAAAAAACTCCACTAAATGACTGTGTTATGCGCATGCTTTGTGCATTTTCCATGTAAACCTGTAAGTTTGAGTAGTTTTAATATTTTCACTTCAGATTTTCAACATTGCCATCTCTTCATACCTCCCTATGAATCGTACAGCTATCGTTCTTCATATCCTGCCCGATCTGTTTTCATACATCTGGCGCAGAATGGCACGGTCACTGTGGGAACTCAAAGTTCAGGACACAATGACAAAATCACAGTGCCACTGTTAATGAGAAGAGGTCCCAAATGCGTTCATGAGGTTGGGGTCACAAAAAGGCCATGTTGAAAATTAGTAGTGCAAATACCAACAAATGCCTGAAGCATTAGGGTTTCTAACCATAACGTCCCACCCTATAGAGACTGACAAGACATCAGGGGTGTGCCTTTGGATTGCCAGCTGTAATGATCATGCCATTCCACCCCCACCCCACTACCATGCAGCCAGTGACAGGCACTGAGGCATGCCTTGGACTCTTTAGGCCCAGAGTTCACCCCATTCTCCTATACTGCACCCATTATAGCACATGTCCTTATGGAATGGGGTAACGGTAAAACAAAACACCCCAAGGCACACCTCAACATGTGTTGGTGTCTGCAGGACAAGGGAAAGTGAAATGGCATGAAAGTTATGGGCAATGATCCAAATGCATACCCCAGTGCTTGTCCATCTCTGCAGGGTGGAGGAGGGGTTGATGTGAAGTTCAATATTTCACTGCCATTCTTATTCTGCATCTCTCTAACTCCTGCATTTCCATTGCTAATACCAGCAAGCAAACATTCAGCATTGACAAATACTTGTTTTTTAAGGGAAACTATTTTTATCATGGACCTGTTTATTACTAGAAAACTTTGAATTATGGGGACATGTCACTTAGTCTGGTCAATTTTCTCCTTGAGAACTCACTGTGGAGTATTAGTTGTGGTGTTGATTGTGTCCCTGGCAGATTCACTCCTACTATCTGTCATACTGCACTCCATCAACAATTACTGCACAAGTGCAACTTTTAAAAACCTTGACCATATACTGCCTCATCTGGTGGGCAAGTGGTGCCCACCTGGAGTTTATTTTATAATATCTATTGTGGGGGTGAATTGCCACAGGGTCAATTTGTCAGGAACATGACTGATGTCACAGTCAATAAGCTGGAGCAAGTTCCCACGTAGCACATTGACTGGAGCAACATGACACATCGCCTTGAATTTCAGCCCAAATCTTCATCATATTACTGAGGAGCTGGTTCCAATCCTCTTGAAGAGAAATTACATCTGCACAAGTAGCTTATACTTTAATTATTAGAGGAGCTACCCAAGATGGCCAACTGAGTGGCTGACACCTGGAGGAGAGCTCTGAATTAATTGTAGAAAAAGTTTTTTGTAGGCTATGCAGAGGATGGTTTTGGCAATAAACTCATCTAAAGGATGTCTAAATAAATTCATCACATGAAAGATTTACCCAAAAGAGAGTTATCTCAATGAAAGAAATGGATTACATGATCCAAACTTCAATTGCAAGAGGAAGTGGAATCCAGTGAAGCAACACTGACCTGTTCAGGGAGTCATTCTCATCAAAAAACTTTGCTATTTTTTGCAAAATCCTTCCAGTTTGTTAAGGTGCTTTCTCCACTACCAGCTACACCCATCAGGATTGGAAAGCATAGAGGAATCACAGAAAAATACAACTGCTACCACAAACAAAACAGTTTCCATAGCAGCAACGAGTGTGACACAACAGCAACAGCTGATAAAAGAAATGGAGTAGGATGAAGAAATGATACAGTGGGCATACGTAGAAAGACACAAACTATACAATGCAGATGCTGAAGTGTAGGTTAGTGCTAACAATGAGATATGTTGAGAAA
This sequence comes from Neoceratodus forsteri, assembly GCA_016271365.2. NCBI lineage: Eukaryota > Metazoa > Chordata > Ceratodontiformes > Ceratodontidae > Neoceratodus > Neoceratodus forsteri. The sequence goes on along the minus strand of CM028134.1, from coordinate 712,732,017 downwards.
AGGAGAATGAAAGCACAGGCACTTCAACAATAGTTAAAACTAATGACTTAGTAAATATTCCTGAAAGAGACAGGAATGATAACATGGCAATAGAGACAGAGACAGCAACAAAACATACGGAGACTTCTAACGTGTTAAATTTTCTCAATCCATATGAAATGCTTAACCACTTTAAAAATGAGCTTAAAATGAAAATTCAAAAAGGGTTTGACAATGTAACTGCCGCTTTGTTCTCTATTAACTAAACAATTGTCGACTTGAAGAAAAAGTTAGAAAATCTGATTATGCATACTTCAGCTGTTGAACAGAGGGTCTCTGATTTGAAGGATACAGTCAATCCAATACAACAAACAATAAATGATCACACATTGCAACTGATAAAACTACAAAAAAAAAAAAAAACAAAGCAAGAAGATTGATCAAGGAGAAAAAAACAGAGAGAATACTGGTTGGGTAGGTGGTAGTAATGAGAATTTTATACACACTCAAGGTGTGGGATGCCACTTTATTATGACATTCCACATGGAGGGTGTGTGTAAAATTCAAGTTTTACACACCTTCCTAGTCTTTATTTTATATTCTGCAATAGGCGTGGACTCAGAAGCCATTGAATAAATCCATCTATCTTCACAGCTGTTGAATAAATAAAATTTATCCATATAGTAGCTATGTCACAATCACTCAGGAACTCATTTAGAATGATCAGCCTCAGTAGCAGTACTATCCATATTCAAATGTGAATAACTTTGAAATGAAAAAAGATAGCATAGTACTGTGAGCATGAAAGTTGTTAAGCACAAAATTATCTACAAAATGAGTGGTGTTTCATGTATAGATACCGTATAGATTTTTTTATAATTAGCAAGAAAGAGCAGAAAAAGTAGTTTTTTGTTCACTTTTTTGACAAACATATGCAAAACAAGATAAGCAATCAAAATCAAATGCCCCTGCACTGACAGAAAGCATCCCTATTGCATAAATGAAATATACAATAGTGATCTGCCAGATAAATGATTTATCTACACTTGTGATGTTTGACCTCAGACACCTCACTCATGGCATACACCATTCATGAGGTTACCTGAGGTCAAACAGCACTTGTGTAGATAAATCATTTATCTAACATCTCTCAATTATATATCCCATATTTATTGCTAGGTCACGTTTTTTCACCACAGCAATTATATAAAATAAAACCACCTTCCTGTTCAACTGCAGTCATGACTTGTGAGACATTTTGTTACATTTTTTCTTTCATTTGAAAGGCTCCATTGCCCAGGCACTTTGTAAAGAACTATAGGGATCCAAGGTTACAGTTTATTTTTTTTCTTTAAAAAAAATTACTTACCACCAAGAACGAGTGGTGGTGCAGTGTTCTGGTGACCTCAGGGAAACAGCTGGCTGGTGCATGCGCAGAGTATGGGAAACCTACATGAGTTTTTGCTGTTATATCCAGGTGTCCCTATGGGAACAAATGCGACCCAGTAATTATAGTAAATTAATTAGGATTCCAAAAGGTATGGGGAGACCCACTCCCCTTTTTTGAGAAATTGATTTCAAATGCTTTGGGAATGAAATACCCAGGAGAATGCACTATCCTGGATATGGCTCATCATGGGGGGGGAGTACTTACAATGGGACACCTTAGACAATAACACCCACATTCAATACAATTGCTCCATATTTATCAAACCCCACTACTTTCAGGATAGAGGAAACAATACTGCAAAAAGCCAGAGAGGATGAAGGCCTGCATTCAGCAGGGATAAGCTTTTCAGCTTATCCTGATTTCAGTACAGAGATTGTGCAAAACATAAAAAACATTTCTAAAAGCACAATCTATGTTACAAGATCTGGGTATACAACATACTATACTTCCACCTGCTAAAATAAGATTTTTTTGGTGTGGCCATTCTCATGTCTTCCATTAAGCCAAACAAGCCGAGCACTATATTAAAACTCAAATATTGGTGACTTCAAACATGACACAGCAAGAAGAAGAAGAAGATGATGAAGTAATTATTCAAACAAAAACACAGCGTAAGATTTACAGAAAAAATGATGTAAAAAGAATAAGTGATATATAAAGACGACCAATATCTAAATGCAATAAAATGCAAACTGAAGTATTAACAAATTGATGTAAATGCATGATAAAAAAAATCTACACACGCTAAATAAATCTATTGTGTACAAGTAATAAATAAAGGGGAAGGGTGAACATACATATATATATATATATATATGTATATATATATATGTATATGTATATATATATATATATATATATATATATATATATATAAACAGTTATATGATTTAGAAACAAAGAAACATAGAAGTCAATGGCAGATAAGGACCGCAAGGCCTATCCAGTCTGCTCATTTCTTTTTCTGCCTTATGAATGTGCCATCGGTCTTTGCTCTGCCACTGGCCTATCTATTCATACTCATCTGTATTGCTCCCTTATGCCTATCCCATGCCTGTTTGAAGCCATGCACTGTATTCATATTCACCACTTTTGAGGTAGGCCATTCCATGCATCCACCACCCTTTCTGTGAAAAAGAACTTCCTCACATTACCCCTTAATTGACCTCCCTCTAATCTCATGCTGCATCCTCTTGTCCTGCTAGTTTTCTTATATTGAAACATGTTAGACTCTTTCACCTTGTTAATGCCCTTAAGGTGTTTGAATGTTTTGATCATATCACCTCTCCCTCTCCTTTGCTGTAGGGTATACATATTGAGCTCCATTAATCTGTCCTCATATGTTTTCAGATGCAGTCCCTGCACCATTTTGGTTGCTCTTCTCTGGACTGCCTCAATTTGGTTAATGTCCTTGTGAAGGTGTGGCTTCCAAAACTGCATGTAGTACTCCAGATGGGACCTAACCAGTGTCTTGTAAAGAGGGATTATTACCTCCCTCCTCTAACTTGTGATACCCCTACTAATACACCCCAACATTCCCCTAGCCTTACCTGCCACTTTAGTGGTCTGCTTGGATGATTTCAGGTCATCAGTGATTATGATGCCAAGTCTTTTTCTTTCCTTGTGACTGCCAGCAACTCCCCTCCCAGATTTGAGCAAAAAAAAAGCAAATAATAGTTAATAAAGTGATATACTTATGATAGAAGGGGTAGTGGTATATGAGCAAATGCATTTAAAGGAGGAAAATTAGGGTGGGGCAGCATACAGTAGTAACAAGCCTGGGAAGGCTTGGTCCCTTTGCAATATAAGAATGAAGTATCAGCAGGCTCCATGGCCAGGAAGTACTGTCACCTTTTATGGCCACCATGGTTGAAGTTAATAGGGGTAGGGGTGGGGAAGTGCACACAAAAGGCTTTATGTTTTATACTGCATTACATTTAATTTACAGTTAGGTGCACTTTTAGTTAAGAAGGAGGAAAGAGGGGGTGGAAAGAGTCAAGCTATCAAAAGCGTATTATCAGTATATGATTATGATGTGTTTAGAGGGAGCCGGGAGGGAAAAAAAAATGGAAAAAATAGTATGAAACAAACTGTGAAGATAATAACAGGGCAAGAAAACAATAAGCAAAGTAACTATATAAGCTATTTAATTGAGACGCTTAAGAATAAGGATAAGGTCATTCACAAATACTGCATAATACATATATATATATATATATATATATATATATATATATATATATATATATATATGGAGACATAAAATTTATGGAATACGATGTATTAAACAGGTATTTTTGCTCAGTCTTTACTGAGGAAGAAGAGGGTGATGGGTCTGAAGGGAGTACAAGGGGTGGGAATGGTGCAGAAATGGACACAAGTCCCTTTACATGACAAAGGGTCCTGAAGAAACTTGAAGCAATAAGAGTTGATAAAGCAATGGGGCCAGATGGGGTGCACCCAAGGGTCCTTAAAGAATTAAGAGAGTTGGTGGCTGAACCTCTGGCAATCCTGTTTAGCCAATCACTGGAAACAGGGAGGTACCCAAAGACTGGAGGACAGCAGATGTAGTCCCCTTATACAAAAGTGGGAACAAAGAGTAAGCGGGGAGCTACAGACCAGTCAGTCTCACCTCAGTGGTGGGGAAGATCATAGAAGCACTACTGAAGGAGAGATTGGTGGAACAACTGGTAATCAATGGACTACAGGACCCAAGGAAGTAGGGTTTCACCAGGGGGAGGTCATGTCAGATCAACCTCATTGAATTTTTTGACTGGGTGATGAGGGAGGTGGATCAGAGGAGGGCAGTGGACATGGCCTACAGTATCTGGTCTTCAGCAAGGCCTTTGATATGGAGCCACATAGAAAACTATTACATAAACTGGGGAATATGGGTGTGGGCAGGACAGTAGTGTGGTGGGTAGGTAAGTGGCTGGGTGGCAGGACACAGAGGGTGGTGATAAATGGCTGTCACTCCACAGAGGGAAGAGTGACCAGTGGGGTACCACAGGGATCAGTTCTGGGACCAGTCCTATTCAACATCTTCATCAGTGATATTTCGCAGGACCTAGAAGGCACAAAGCTCTGTAGCAGAGTAGAAACACCAGAGGGTGTAGACAGAATGAGAAGGGACCTGCAGAAACTTGAAGAATGGTCAGGGGTTTGGAAGTTGAAATTCAATGCAAAGAAGTGCAAGATAATGTATATGGGGCACACAAACCCTGGTAATATATCAGTTGGGGGGTGAAGATATAGCTTGCACCAAGCAGGAAAGGGATCTTGGGATTATCATCTCTGACGACCTCAAGGTAGGGAAACAGTGTGACAAGGCAGCAGGAAAAGCAAATAGGATGCAGGGATGCACAGGCAGGGGCATCACCAGCAGGAAAAGGGAGGTCATAATTTCACTATACAAGACACTAGTGAAGCCCCACCTGGAATACAGTGTACAGTTCTGGAGACTTTACTTATGTAAGGACATAGACAGGGTAGAAAAGGTTCAAAGGAGGGCAACAAAGATGGTACATGGATTGCATCACAAGTCCTATGAGAACAGGTTGAAGGACTTGAATATGTACTCCCTGGAGGAGAGGAGGGAGAGAGGGGATATGATAGAGACATGCAAGTATCTTACAGGGAGGAACAGGGTGCAGGAATACACTGTTTTTAAGCAAAAAAGATGTTCCAGGACTAGAGGGCATGGGATGAAGTTGGAGGGAGGACAATTCAGAGGAAACATGAGGAACAATTTCTTCACAGAATGAGTGGTGAACAAGTGGAACACCTTGCCAGAGGAAGTGGTGGGGGCTGAATAAATCACAGGATTTAAGAATGAATGGGATAGACATAAAGGAATTCTGGAGGTCAGTATTAAGGGGTAACTGACTTCTCGGAAAACATAAAGTGAACTTATAAGCTCAAATGGGCAGACTGGGTGGGTCGTAGACCCTTATCTGCCGACACTGGCTATGTATCTATGTAAAAATGACATGAAAAAAATGCAAGAAATGCTAAGGATCTTAACTTGGAATGTGAAAGCATTTCAGGACAGAATAAAAAGTAAACAGATATTTAATTATGTAGATAGAATGGTAGCTAATGTATTAATGTGTCAGGAAACACATTTAGCTCTTACAGAATTTACCTATGTAATTTGAAATGGGGCCTAGGAACAAATGCATCATATGGCCCAAATGCAAGAGGGTTGGCCCTATTCATCGAAAATAACTCAGGGATAGTCATCAAAGAAATCAATCAAAGATACTCAAGGTAGAAATATAACATGTGCGGTATCAGTAAATAAATCTACTTATATTTAGTTAATATATATGGACCTAATGAAAATTCACCCCAATTCTTTGATGAAATATTTCTAAAAATTACAAAATTTAATTCTCCACTTGTTATGGGTGGAAATTTTAATTTGTTAACTAATCCAACATTGGATAAATTCATCATATTGGATTATAAACCACAGTCTGCAGCAATAAAATTGATAAACTATATGATGGATTTATGCCTAATTGACCCATGGTGATATGATCACCCCACAACAATACAGTATTCTTTTTTTTCTGCACCTCATCAATTATATACCAGGACTGATTTATTTTTAATATCTGAAAGCATATTACATTGTTTGGATGGTATAAAATATAGAACCAGTCTCATACCTGATCATGCTCCTGTAATTCTGACTATTAGGATGAAACAACAAGTAATAAATACAAATTTCAGGATGGATCCCACACCACTTAAAGATATTTATCACTTATATGGCAAAAGAGATTACAAACTTTTTCAGTTTAATCAAAATACAGATGTATCTCCATTAACTATATGGGATACTTTATAAGCATATATTAAGGGTGTTACCATAGCATATGGCAGCAAAAAGAAAAGAGAATGCAAACAACAAATAGAACATTTAGAAATAAATATAACTAAAAAAGAACACTGGTGTAAAATAGACAGGAATGCACAAACGCTATAATATTTATTGATTGATATAAATCAGTATAACAGATTATCTACACACCAAGCTGAAAAACAGTTATTGTATACTCGAGCAAAATACTATGCTACCAGTAACAAACTGGGCAAAATTCTAGCTTGGCAACTTCGTAAGGAACAAACATCAAATCTTATTACTAAAATTAACAAGTGAAATGGCGAAATTACTTCCAATTCAATACAAATAAACCAAGTATTTGAAAAACATTATCAAAAACTGTACAGTTCAGAAAGATAATAAATATATAATTGATTTTCTACAAACAATTACATTACCACACTTAGATGATACACAAACCATAACTTTAGATAAGGAAATTACAATAGAAATTGAAACAACTATAAGAGCATTAAAAAAGGGTAAAGCGGTGTCACATGATGCACCTCTCTGAGTAAGCAGTTTGGCTCCCTGGCTCTGCTTCTCACCCTGCTCTAAAAACACTTTTCTACCTGAAATAGGACATCATCAGGGTCTCCAACTATTTTAAGTTATTGTTAACATTGCAGCTATTTTAGCAGTGGCAAAAATTTACTGCAATATGGACTTGGAGATTAAACCAGCTCTGGTGCATCACACTCCCCCTCCAGTGTTGGAAAGGGACAAGGCCTCAAAGTGGACCAAAGCACAGGGTTCCTTTGTTTCCAAGCCTGAGGTTCCCTCCCAGGCCTCAACAGAGGATTGTTTCCTTCAAGATCATTCTCCTCTAAAGGAAGCCTTAAGAACAATTATGGATGAACTGAGAACAATAAGAATTGCTACAGACAAGCTTATGCAGGAGCCCAAATAAGCTCTATGGAAGACTGGCGCAACTGCTCCTAGCTCAAAACTATGACCCTCAGACAATGATTACACCACTTAGAGGAAAAGATGGAAGACCTTGAGGGCCGTAGTAGGAGGAACAATCTAGTCAACATATGCTGACAGAGAGATCCGTAGTCCAGATTACCATCTATTCTATCCAAATGTTTTGTGAGCAAATTTCCGGGCCCTCCCCCAACAGACCAGACTATATCATGGAATGAGCTCACAGACCCCTTCATCCTAGCCCTCCTCTGGGTGCTGCCCCTCAGCCGCTAATTTTCAAGTTATTAAACTTTCAGGATAAGTCACACATTCTCAGTAAAACCAGGGAGCTCAAATAGATATCCAGGGATGGTCATAAAGTTTGGATAGCAAAGGACCCCCCCCCCTTTTGGTAAGACTTAAACGAGCAACACACGGTCCGCTGATTTCTAAACATATGGCAGCGCAGATCCATTTTTGAATGTTGTACCCTGCAGGGCTCCAAATTTCCTTCCAAGGATCATTGAAGACCTTTAGATCATATGACTTGGCTAAAGTGGAAATGTCTATGTTCTTTTCTGACTTATTCAAGTCCCCAGCGTGAATAATCAATCTGGTCTGCTAAATCTTTTCTACACTTTCTGCTTTAATCTTGGTAAATGGTCTGAGAACTGCTCATTTTTTCTTAGAACTGTAACTCCAGAGATCCAGCCTCCTTCAACATTTCATTATACAGTAGCTCTGGTGCAACTCCAGGAGAGGTGACCATCTGTAACTTGCCCTGGACTCAAATCTGAAACTTGTTATACCCTCAGAGGGCAATCCAAGAGATATTCACAGTCTGTATAATTAGGGCTCAGTCCCCGCCTTACTACGACCTAACTTCTCAATACTGTTTACTTACACTCTTCCCACAGGGTATCTGGGCTCTTCCTTCTACTGAATTCATGGAACTTTGTGTCCTTGATGCCACTTGACTGCTTGAAATACTAGCTTCCTTTCAGAACCTTGATGCCTTTTAGTGCAGCTTTTCCTTCTTCACAATAGGATTCTGGTTTGAACTGGATTCTAGCTTTAATGTACTTTTCTTGGCTCGTTCTTTGATACACTCTGCTTTTCACATTGTGTACTGAAGCTTCTGCAATCAACCAGTGATATCTATATCACAAGAGGAAACACTTTCCTACTTTTTTTACTTGATTGGCCAGTGCTTATTACCTCTAAAAATACTTTCAGCTAGTTAGAATTTAGACCGTTGCCTCTTCTGTAGTACTGACTTAGCCATCCTAAAGGTTCGAAGCAGAATCCCATACCAAACCTTATTTCTACAACGGTGTAGGTTTCTTTTTCACCTCATAAGTTCGAATTATCCCTGCCAGATCCCGAGGAGATCTACCCATCTGTGTCCTCTGGCTCTTCACAGCAGCTTGATGCCTTCCTCTGAGAATTCTTTTGAATTTAAGATAAAAGGACATGGACTCAATGGGTTTCAGTAGGATGTTTGCACCTATTTCATTACTGTCTTTTGTTTTCAATGGGAACTGTAATTGCACAATGCATACTGCTACACTCCATGGGATGCATCCCACAGAGCAGACAAGAGTTCGAGCAAAAGCTCCTTGATTTTTTAATCATGACCATCTCAGTCAAATAAGCTTTGTGAGTACTATGTTAAAATTTCATACCTCTGGTGGGGCGGAGAGCTGAGGGAACTTGCTAAATCACATTTGCTAACTGATTGTGCAGAGGTGGGGGGGGCAGTTCGTTGACCACTAATCTTGATTTCTCTTTTTCTTTTAATATTGCTACAAATGGTTTGGGAGTAGGAGCCCTGGTGTCTTCTGGTGACTAACTGCTTGCTTACTTGCCCCTTCTCTTCGATTGCTAGACTCCCATGCCTTCCCCCCTCCTCCTCATCCCCTTCCCCAGGTGCAGTGGCATATTGAAAGCTCAGGCATGGACCATACTTGCAGCTTGCTCACCATTCCCTCTCTGGGCCATGAGTTATCCCTCCAATCCAGTTTGGAACATGTACTGGAAGCCTAGTGTTGGGGAAGAAGGTCTGGATTCCCTAGATTCTCCCCCGAGACGGCTTCTTAAATGTGTGTATTGATAAGCAACCTATGGCAAGTCTGACTACTGTAATGCTGCCCATGTTGTGATAGGGAGATATTATGGGGGAAGGTGTGGGATGGTTTGTTTGACAGGTGGGCAGATGCAATAATCTGTGTTAGTATTTTGAATTCATGACTGGCAGCTGATGTGTACCTATGAGCTCCCCTCCCTCCAGACCTACACCTCATAGTGAACCCTCTAGGTGCTTTCTGTGGCCGGTGGCATCCCATTCCCACTGGCACACTTAGTACTATATTTATCTGCATGTATTCTTTAGACATTATTGGCTTTAATTCTCTCTTTTCCCTTGGTTGTCCATCACTCGTTCGAGGTATGCTTATTTGAACTTGATGTTTTTGTTTCATTCAACAACCACCCTTTTTTCTTCTGTGGGATGCTACCCCTTCTACAACTAAGTGGCTTTGTCTATCAGTTTTCCTGGATTGTCTTAATCTTTGTAACATGTGAAATAGGTAGTGTTCCAGGTGTTTTCATATTCCTAATTAGTGTTCTTTAACAGTAGACATGTTGAGTTCATAGTCAGGTGGAAAGGGTATCAGTTTTCTTTAATGTTAGACTAGACTGTGTACTTGGATTCTAAGTGTTTTGGAGAGTCTGGGGGGGATTTCAGGGAGTTAGGTGTGGTGAATGGTTTTCATCATGGACCTATTCTTTTTGTGGTTGTGGTCATTGGCTCTGAAGTTATCTTCATTAATACAAGTGGATTTATTTTAATATTTTTCATTTATTTATTTATTTATCTTTATTTTAGTCTTTGGTAACTGGGTAAGGCCCACTAGGCACAAGTGCCTATTTTCAGGAGCAACCTGGGAGCACTTGGTGGTTAAGTGACTTGCTCAGAGTTGCACAGTATGCAAGTGGAGGTTGTGAGAATCAAACTCATGTCTTGTCTGCTGGATGTATCAAGCTCATTCACACCTCCTTCCTCCCTCTAACCTCTAGGCTATACTGCCTGAGTTTTTGTGTTAGTGGGGAGGGTGGGTGGGGGTGTCTCAAGCAGCTCAGTACTTTTATCTGGTTTTTCATGCTACCTTATTGGGGCTTTCTAGCTGGGAACCTTCACACAGTGCAGAGATCTGAAAAGGGTGGGGCCATATAATCTAGTGACCTGAAATGTAACGGGGGATAGGGACAGGTGTAAAAGAGAAAATACTTCACCACCTGAGACAGTTGCAGGCAAACATAGCATGCCTGCAGGAGACCCACGTGTTCCATGAGGATATCATTTATTTTCATGAAGACTAGGTTGGACATGCTTATGGTTCGGACATTAATACAAGAACAGGTGGAGTGGCCATTTTGATATTCCACTCTCTACCTTTCAGACTTATTCAGGAATTTTGGAATCCTGAGGGTTGTTTCATTGTATTTCATGGAGTTATTTAGCTGTGCCAGATAGTCCTCAGCTACATTTATAGTCCTAACTCTGATTCACCCTCCTTTTTCACACAGTTGGCCCCTCTTCTTGTGCCCTTAACAGACTGTAGCATCTTCTTAAGATGTGACTGGAATACAGTATACCAGTCAGAGTGGGACAGGACTGACGCTTGTAATCCAGTTCTTTTACCATTACAGAAGAGACTATGGAAACTCAAGGATGCTCTTGGCCTGATCGATCCCTGGCATCTCTTACACCCCCGGGATAGGCAGCATACATAATATTCCCTGTTGTATGAAACCTCATCTAGAATTGGTTACTTTCTTATTACTCAGGACTATTTAACTGGTCTCATCACAGTTGATATATCCACAACAGTTATGTCAGATCATGCCCCAGTTCCCATTCTCTACTCTCCTAATAACCCGAGGGAGCAGATTCTTTATGGTGGCTCAACACTCTGTTGTTACACAATCAAGATACTATTAAGATCATCAAAGAATTTCTAAGTATTTTTTTTCTGCAGAATGAGGGCTCAGTTGCCACCCTAGATAATCTATGGGGTGCTGCTAAATGCGCCATCCGGGGGAACTCATAAGGTTAGCAGTCACATAATCTAGACAGTTCAAGGCCAGGTTGGAATATCTACTACTTGAAATTAGACGTCTCATGTATGACCTTTCTAGGTATATTTCCAAAGAGACTTTTGCCAGGCTCAACAATCTGAGAGCCCAGTACACAGACCTGCTATCCCAAAAAGCTGAGTTAGCCTTGCAATGCACCAAGATCAGGTATTTAGACTCACGTGGTAGAGCGGGGAAGCTGCTAGCCATCAGACTATGATTGCTGGACTGAGTAAATAATATTGTCAGTATTAGGGATGGAACCACTGACTCAGGTGAAATGCATCCTGTGATTTTTCATGCTTATTATTCAGAGTTGTATGCAGAAGACTCCTTTAATCTCCCCTCTGAGAAGGCAATAGCTTCTTTCCTGGATCCCCTTTCACTCCCTGTATTAGACCCAACAAGGAAGAGTCTTCTAGACTGCCTGATTTCTCTTCTCAAGGTCCAGACTGCCATCTCTCAGGTACCTCTTGACAATGCCCCTGGTCTGGATGGTTTCAGTAATAACTTCTACACTGCCTATGTTGCTGAGTTAGCTCCGTTTCTGGAGAGATTGTATAACTTCTGTTATTCATTTGGCTTGACAGATCACTCTTTTACAGAGGCACTAATAACCCTCATTAAAAAAACTGGATAGGGACAAGTTGCAGCCTAGTAGCTATAGGCCAATTTCTCTATTAAACACAGGCATTAAAATACTAGCAGAAATTTTGGCTAACAGGTTAGCTGCTGTGCTGGACTCCCTGATTAGCCCAGCTCAGGTGGGCTTTATGAAGGGCAGATTGTCCAATGATCACCTGCAGAAACTTCACCACATTATTTCTGCACCAGGAAAGAGCAGGGTCCCTGCAGCTCTTGTCTCTCTGGACATGGAAAAAGCTTTTGACCATGTCTCTTGGTCATATGTTTTTTTGGTTATTTTGAAATTTGGTCTCCCATATTAATTTATCTGATGAATCAAACTTCTCTATACTAGTCCTGCTGCCTTAATATGGTGCAATGGTGTCCTCTCTGACCCTTTTCCCTTATCTTGAGGTACTCAGCAGGGTTGCCCTCTGTCCCTATTGTTATTCAGCTTATATCTGGAGCACCTGATCTGTAGTTTACAACTTAACCACCAGACTCAGGGAATCCCTGTTGGGGGGAAAAGGTATCTTTTATCAGCCTATGCTGATGACCTTCTGTAACACTTGGAAGGCCCAGTCAACACTTTTCCACATGTGCTCAAAGAAATTAATTGGTTCTCAAGTGTCTCAGCTTACAAACTGAATATCAATAAAACCAAAGTTTTACCCCTAAATGGTTTAGTTCTAAGGGGCACCAGGCTCATGATGCCATCAGGCGTACTTTTCTATTACTTGAATATGCTACAAACTGATGTATACCCTTTGTCACCCTGAGTCTTAACACATAGAAAGCATTTGACAGGGTTGCCTGATCCTTTTTATGGGTGACCCCATTTCATTTTGGCTTCCCGGAGGCCTTGGTGTCCCAGCTTCAAAAAATTTATCATTCCCCCAAGATCTATGTCAGCCTGGATGGTGCTCTTTCAGACCCTATTTCTCTGGCTAGGGGCACTCGACAGGGGTGCCCCCTCTCTCCCTAGTAATTCATATTATACTTAGAACCACTGGCTGCTGCGATTCATCAAACACAGGGGATGGAGGGAGTCCCTATTGCAGGTAGAGAATGTAAGCTTTCTCTGTTTGCAGATGACATATTGCTTACCCTTACAAACCCTGAACATTCAATCCCAGAAGTCTGGACACAACTTCGTAGATTTGCGGGTCTGGCAGGATATAAAGTTAATGAGCAGAATAAATGAAGTTCTACTATATAACTTTCATCCCACTCCACAACTAAAACTATCTTACCCTCTAAAATGGAACAAAGTCACAATGAGATATTTGGGGGTAAAACTGGCGACCAACCTAGAAGTTATTGACCTTATGAACTATGAACCCCTTATTCCCAGTTGGTCCTGGATATGGCAAGATGGTCCCACTCACCCTTAAGCTTTTTTAATTGCATAGAATCCCTAAATCAAAATGTTTTATCTGGGTTCTGTTTTTCCTGCAAAACTTGCCCCAGACCCCAACTAACATATATTTCATAGCCTGGGATTGGTTGATATCTACATATATATGGGCTGGAAGGCCTCCCCGGGTGCAATTTTCAGTACTGCAACTTTCAAGGGAGAGAGGGATCTGTAATTTACCATGTTTCAAAACTATCACAGGGTGACCCATATACATGTTATTGTGGGATGGCTTAATCCACTATATAAAGCCTATTGGAACCAGATAGAGACAGTTTATAATGACTTGAGTCACCTTCCTAAATTGTTTTTTGCCAACCCTGTAGCATGCAATATTTTAAATAAATACTCCTCCTATGCTAGGGAACCTATGCGGATCTGGATCTGGCTGCATACCCATTATTTCACCCAGCAGGAAAAGCTTTTAATGAGGGCAGTTCCCTCAGATAGATCATTCTCCGCAACCTGGTAGGTGCTAGAACCTGGGTTTGGTGGACTAAGAGTTTAAAATATGTACATCAGATGGTGGGACTGACTGGCTTACTTGCGTTTACAACCCTGCAAAAATCATATGATCTTTTGCCCATGGAATTCCATGGGTATATGCAGCTAAGACTGTAATCCAAGGATTTTGGAAAAAGGTGATAGATGAGGTACAGGAGATTTATGACAGGGGAGTCCTCGACCGCCCTGTGTTCCTGTTAACATTTACCCTTCCCCAGGGATCAAAGGTTGATAAAACCACTTATAAACAAACAACTTTGTTAATGGCTGCTGCCCATAAAGCAATTATGTGCCTGTGGCTAACCACAACCATTCCTACCAAACTATCCTGGGTGAAAATTGTCCAGGAAATCTATTCCCTGGAATGCCTCTTGACGAGCCTTTTAGACCAAAAAGAAGCATTTGAAATCCACTGGCAGAAGTGGGTTATTCACCATTTAGCTCATTATCCAGAGTTTATAAACTGATTATCATTAAGAAATTTAGAATTTAATTAAGTGGTGTGTGACACTTGTGCCTGATACCCCCTGGGTATTCCTTGTATACTTGCCCTTTCTCTTTCTTTTTGTAATTTTTTGTATACATCTACTTGTCTATAATCATGATGCTTTGTTTTAGAAATCCGCTTGTCCATTTATAACTTATATACTGAACCCTTGTTGGGTCAGGCTTAGGCCTATCTCCTTGAATGCATATGAACTGTCTGAATTAAAGTATATTGTCGTGTCTACATGAATAAAGAACACATTTAAAAAAAATGGTTTCGTTCTTAAGAAAGATATCATGGACCTCACCCTAGCCTTGGAATCCCATATCCTGACTTATCTTGGAATACATCTATCTCATTCCTTCCATCACTTTAGTGAAAGAAAACCTCACCTGATTACTCCAAGTACTTAAACTTGACCTACAGTAAAATGCACCAGGATGAAGAGCAGCACTGCAGAATTCTGCTGTAGAGTTGCTGCAACAAACAATGCAGTTTCAGTGGGAGTTAATCCCTTTTGTCATGCAGTAAACCTGTGACACTGCACTTTATCCTGGCGGTCTTCACTGTATGCAAGTGAGCTTCTCTCACTATTTTGCTTTGGGGTAGAGTCAGTATTATAAAGATGAACGTCCTGCCCTGTATACTTTACCATTTCAGCATGCTGCGTGTTTCTCTTTCCAACGTCTGGTTTCAGAGATTACTATCACTCCTTAACAATTTCCTCTGGAAAGGAAAAGCCATTTGATGAGTGTACCTTAAGCTGACAGACCCCTGCTTAAGGGGAGGATTATCCCTTCCTAATATTTTCCTCTACTATAGTGCCCTCCATGCTATTACATTAGTTCAGTGGGGAATGGCAGACTGTCACCTTAATCTTTCTTACAAGCCATTGAAATAGAAGCCTCTGTTGTGCTTCACTTTGATTATCAACTTTGCAGTTTGGTACATTCTAAATACTCCCAACTCCCCATGATCCTTCACTCTACACTGACTGGCTGGTCCTTAAAGGGTCAGTCACAATATGAGTACTACCTCAACATTGACTGGAAAAAGGTATTGATGCAGCCAATACTTTGTAATTCAAACATAAGGATCAATGAACAACTGATTGCACTATATTTTTGCCCTAAGCTGAGTGATGTCTTGGTCTCCAAGCTCCTTGAAGGAGATATATTCTTGCCATTTAGGGCTGCCAGACACCAGCATCTTGCTCCCCATATCATGTCACTTTAAATATCTCCAAATAACACAATCAGTACTCTCTTACTTTGGGTCTAGACCCTGGAAGCGATGGATTCATCAATAAATGAACAATTCCATCAAATAGTCACTCAACCACATCTGTTTTCACCATATTATAAGTTATTCCAGTCCCTGGACCCCATTTCCCAGATAGGGGTCTGTTATTACTGGATCCAGGCCCTTAACATATGAGAGGATCCTACTACATGGCACTCATTTTGGCAGCAGCTATACAAGTATATTAAGCAAGACAGACTTAGGTTGACCCAGTTCCTAATATTGCACAATCTCTATTATTCACCTTCTAAGTTATATACAATGGGCAAGCTTGCTTCCCTTACAAATACTTGATGTCAGTTAGGGGATGGGAACCTTTATCAAATGTTATGGGACTGTCCAGAGGTCATTCCTTTTTGCACTTCCATTAAGGACTCACTTGATCCTTTATTGGAACTTATGGATCTTTTCAGCCCCTCTATTTGCCTAGTTGGCCTCTACCTGTGGGACCTCTTAACTATATTGTAAGGCTCATATGGCTCTCATATTGGCCATTACTAAGCTCATAATCTCACATTGTTGGACAGATGATTTGATTCCATCCTACCAGTAATGGCATTGTGAGATCTTACTTGCTCTAATTTCAGATATGTTGGAGAAACACGTTGCTACCCAAAAGAAGCATCCTCAGCTGTTCTCTATGAAGTGAAAGACTATTTATACTTTATTGTCTATCTCACCTGGTGGGATGTAGCCTCCTATGCTGTTTGTTACTTGTTCTCTCATTAAAAATGTCCTTGTCTGTTTACTATCATTCAGTGTCCTTTTTCTGTTCCTTGTCTGATTCCCCCTTGAACCCCTTTAGTGGCCTTTCCTAATTATGCACCTAGAGCTGCTTGGGAGGAGGGTGAGGGTACATCATTTTCTTATCTGTTTTAGTGTTTTGTTTGTTATCTTTCTTCTGGTTTGAATGTTACTGTGTGTTTAGTATTTGCATTTGCTTTGTTTCTTGTTATTTCCCTGCAAAATGTCAATAAAATATATTGAATTAAAAAAAAAGATAAAGCCACCAGACTAGATGGCATACCAATAGAGTTTTATCAGATCTTTATAGATAGCATTGTACCACATTTTAAAATGTTGTTTGATAATGTATTGGAACGCAATACATTACATCCATCTGCACAAGAAGCAACAATTTTACTATTCAAAAAAAGGATAAGGATCCCACTAATCCCACATTTTACAGACCAATTTCATTGATGAATTTGGACATAAAAAGTTTAACAAAAGTTTTAGTCACAAGATTGGATAAAATATTGCCAGATATAATACATCCAGATCAAAATGGATTTATTAAAGGCCACCAATTAAAAGAAAACATAACAAGAACGGTCAACTTTATTGATCATTTTAAAGGGATAGCATACTCTATTTTATCATTGGACTCAGAAAAAGAGTTTGACCTCATGGAATGGTCATCTATTAAAACATTATTAGAAAAAAATGAATTTTGGACCTCAATTCAGAAAATGGATAAATACAATGTACACAAAACAAACTGCTAAAATAAAAACTAATAAACAAATGTCTAATACAATAAACGTTTATCATGGCACAAGACAATGATGCCCCTTGTCTCCTTTAATTTTTGCATTAGTTATTGAGCCTCTAGCTATATCAATACATAATAATAACACCATAATAGGAATCAAAATAAATGAGGTTGAGCATACAATTAGCTTATATGTGGATGACATCCTTATATATCCTAATAACTTAAATAGAATATTCAGGGATTTAAAAGGAATATTAACAAGATTTAATGTAATGTCAGGATATAAAATAAACTGGGACAAGACTGAGCTACTGGAATCTAAAGTGCAGAGTGTTCCGTTTTCAGAAACACATATTCTTAATGTTAAAAAAAGTCACTGTATTAAAATATTTAGGCATTAACCTGGACCAAGATAATTAAAATCTGTATATTAATAATTTTGAACAGATTAAGGAAAGAACAATAAAATAACTTATTAATTGGGAAACTTTATCCCTAACTTCAATTGGCCAAGCAAACATTATAAAAGTAAATATATTCTACCCAAATTGCTATTTTATTTCCAGAATGTACCAATTATATTAAATGAGAACTTTTTTAAATCATTGGATTCTAATATGTGTACAGTTTTGTAGAAAGGCAAAAAGCCAAGACTGAAAATGGACAATTTATATATCTGTAAAGAGCAGGGGGTTCTTGCATTACCAAATTTCAAATGGTGTCACTAGACTTCCAATTTAGCCATAATGAATGACTGGTTTAATCAAAATCATTGACAAAGAGCAACACAGATTGAATTAAAGGGATCCCATATGGAAAAATCAAATATTTAATTGTTGCAGGTTCATATTGGAAACAAATATTGCAAGTACTGTATTCACTTCTACACAGACCACATGCTGTATATGGGAGAAGGTTCTGTGAATTACTGTACTTGAATGGCAATTTTCAACCATCACTATCAGATATTGGTTTTACAATTTGGCATAACAATAATACCAAGAAAATCAGTGACTTTTTTGAAGATAGATTTTAAATCAATTAAACATAAATTTAATTTAAATCAGAATCATTTTTTTCAGATATTTACAAATTAGAGAAAATATTACAAATAATTGGGATATACAAAATAAGCCCCAAGAAAAAAAATGGAAATTAATGTTAAATCAAAAAAATAAAGATAAATGAATTTCTAAATTATACTGCTATATACACGCCAATCAAGGTATAAATTAACAACCATTAAGGGGAAAAATGGCAAACAAAAACTCAATATCAAATAACTGAACAACAATGGGCACAAATTACAAAGCTAACTCAATTAAGGATAATATCTACCACATTAGAACAAATAAATTTCAACATAATACACTGTGGTCCAGATATTCAGACTGTGTTGGGCAGTGGCACAAGCCTGGGTGCAGTGCTACTGGGATGCGCCAGGGCCAGGACCAGGTGATAGTCAACAGTGATGCACCATGGTGCAGCACCATTGAATATGGCACACACTGTACACCGAGCAGTGGTGCTGCTGCACTGGTGCAAGCCACAGATAGGGAGCACAGGGATGCGCCAGCACAAGTGCAGTTGTGCTAGGTGCATCACCCATGATATTCCATGGGGGCATGCACATAAGGCCATAATATATGCAATGCACAAATGGAGCATTTTACATGTCATTATGGCCCCATTTGCATGCCTTGTGCAGGGCAGCCTGATGACTTGCACTTCACAGCATGATGTGTGCAGTTGGGATCCTGGGGCATCCATCTCCTTGTAGCCACAATTGTGGTAGATCTACAACATAACAGCCACTGGTAGTCTAATGGTCCCCCCTTCCTTCTGATTCCATGATTCCCATATAAATATAAAAGAAGACCATCCCTGGTGGTCTAGTGGCTGCCCCTGCCCTTTGCTGTGATCATGGTACATCTCCATCACAAATATCCCTGGTGATCCAGTGGCACCCTCCACCCCTCTCACCCATACAGAACCCCTTGCCCACCCTGCTCCCCACCATCATTGGTAGGCAGCAGCACCCACCTGTGGGTGGCCCAGATTTGTTCTGACTCTTCACAGGCTTAACTTTGAGCCCTCCTATGCAGTACACTGCAGAGTTGCACCACCCTATGTGCCACACATCCTGGGCTGAAAATCGGGATATGCCGCGTAATGCATGGGCACGCCCCCTGCATCTGCACCGCATACAATTACATTGTTTCTCAGGGCATCAGGATTTGCACTGCACCTGGCAGCCCTTTCAATATCCCACTGGGGCACAATGCATGGTTGCACTGGTGCAACTCTGTTGCACCAGATGCAACCCCTTTGAATATCCAGACCTGTACCTACTATACCTCACATGGACTAACTTTAATGAGTGCAAACTACTCAAATATATGCCCAAGGTGCAAAACTCAAAACACAATATTGGAACACATGATTGTGGATTGTAGAATATTGAATATATTCTAGCACAAAATAATTAAAACAGTGTATCACATTATAAACAAACACATAGAAAGGGATAACTGGACCCTATTACGTACATATGGCTATGAGAATTTAAAATTTGATAAAAACCTATGTAAAATAATGCTTATAGGACATATTAATGCACATAAATCTATACTAAAAAACTGGAAAAATGCAGTTCCAACAGACTATAACATGTGACTAAATATCATGGTAGATACATATAAAATTGAACACATTCATGGTATGTTGCTACAGCGAACAGCAGGATTTGATCAGATGTTGTCCAGGTTCAATATGTACATCAAATCAAGAACCATGAGATTGAACTTGAATTAAGGTATGTTAAAACAAGTAAGAATTTGGGGAAATGAGGTATTCAGGTTGCTTTATGCTTATCCTTAAAAATGTATAAGAAAATATGAATATGCATAAATTACCAAAACTTTTTTAAATTGTATGATGATCTGCTTGTCCTGCATGTTTTTCTTTTTCAATAAATGAAACATTAAAAAAAACTTCAATGATTAGAGAACTACCTACTTTGCTACCAGCTCTAATTTCAGATGCATTAGTCATAACTTACTTTCCTGAGAGGACATTTTTGTTGTTACCAGTATTAGTAGACAGATCTGGGACACTTGTTAGTATAGAAAATCCAGCTGTTCTAGGTAGCTCCATTTGTTGTTTTTTCCTTTTTTCCTTTTCAGTATCTTCTTTGACTTGGACTCCTGTGGCTGTACTTGATATACTAATAAAACTGAATTAAAATCTGACCTAACAGGGATATTTATGAGTTCTGGGTTATCACATACAATGGGTGAAGATTCCTTTGAAGGACAGACCTGATTAAAAGCTTTGAGGATATCACCCATACAGGCACCATTGCTTGCCAAATCTTCTCTAATAGTATCTAGGTCATTTCTAAGAATGACTAATTGCTCCATCCGCATTAGATTGACTGCATCAAGGTTACCCATAAGGTTAATAATGTCCCTACTTAAATATGAAGGAAAATAAGTTATTGGTTAAGTTCTCTTTTCCTGCAAGACAACCCCCCTACAATTTTCATTACCATCTAAGCTAACTGAACCACTTGTACTAGTATGTCTGTTAGTATAAAAGTCCAACTTTAATTAGATTTATCAAGATTATTTAGTCTCATTGTAGTATTCTTTGTTTGTTTATGTGTTTGTTTATTTGGGATGATTTCATTGAGCAAGTTCATTTACAATGATGTCCCATTGTATAAATAAAAAAATAAGTTCCATAAAAGAATACAGAATATCAAAAATATGTAATACATCAATATTTAACACAATGCAATTACATAAAACACTTATCACAAATATATTGCACATTTCATCCTATGTAACCCATTCTATAACATGTTTACATCGTTCACAAAGTGTTATGGCATAGGTCCTTCCTAAGCTCAACCACTGTTTAATTTTAACTATTTGCCCTAGGAACAATACTTTCTTTAGTGGCTCCAGACTGAGGTAAAATAGAGGTTGATGCATTAAGCACTGGTAGCACCAAAAAGCTATTAATCAGCTGAATCCCTACATCAGAATTACTAGGCTGAGCAGCTTTAGAGGATTCAATAAGACCATTACTCAGCTTATTTGCTTCCTGAAAAAGATCAGGGTATTTTAATAGAGAATCAGGAAGACCGTCCACAAGTGCCATGTTTCCACATGGGGTCCTTAGGCTCTTTGTGTGGACAGTTCAGAAGTGGAAATGAGTTCGACAGTCTCTGAAAGCTTATGTCCACCTGCAGAGAAATTATTCCATATAATAAGAAAGGCCAATTGATTTCATTTTCTTCTGTCATTAGATGGACTGTAATTCTGGATCGATTTTTATTAGACTTTGGGGTAGCTTCTTACTATTATTAGTATTAGATACTCCAGACAGGGATCCTGTCAGACTCGATAAGTGATCACTCCCCCACATATATAATCTGGTCCACCAAAACTAAGCACCCCCCCAAAAAAAAAACAAATGCCTGATGTTTAGAAACTTTGTCTGCACTGATACCTCATGATTATTCTCGGATGTCAATGCAGTAGACGAGCAAGCTCTCCTCTCCCTTATGGACGCTGCCTCCATTGTTGGAATTTTCACCAGTGCCCACCTCCAAATCCAGGAAAGGTACTTCCCCCATAGAAACATAGAACATAGAAACATAGACTTTGATGGCAGATAAGGACCGCTAGGCCCATCTAGTCTGCCCATTTCCCTACCCACAGGATAGGCCACAGATCCTAGTTAACCAACAGCCTATTTCTTCCTACCCCCCCACAAGAATTGCCTTATGTCTGTCCCATGCATTCTTGAATTCTCCCACAGTTTTAGACCCCACAACCTCCTCAGGAAGGCTGTTCCATGCATCCATTACCCTCTCTGTTTAATAATACTTCCTTACATTGCCCCTGAATTGCCCTCCTTCTATCTTTAAATTGTGTCCCCTTGTTCTTGCAAGTCTCTTTTTCTGAAAGATGCTACTCTCTTGGACTTTGTTGATTCCACTGAGGTACTTAAATGTTTCTATCATGTCCCCCCCTCCCTCCTTTCTTCAAGGGTATACATATTAAGCCCCTTTAGTCTCTCCTTGTATGGCTTCTCTTGCAGACCCTGCACCATTTTAGTTGCCCTCCTCTGGACTGCCTCTATCCTGTCTATGTCCTTGCGGAGATGGGGTCTCCAGAACTGGACACAGTACTCCAGATGGGGTCTCACCAACTGTCTGTACAGAGGATAACAACTTCCTGTTTTCTGCTGATGATGCCTCCTATACATCCCAGTATACCCTCAGCCCTCCCTACTGCTCTTCTCACATTGTTTAGCTAACCTTAAGGTCGTTTGATATGATTACCCCCAGGTCCCTTTCCTTTTTTGTTGTTGTTACTACCTCCCCACCCATTGTGTATTCTTCCCCTGGGTTCTTGTTTCCCAGGTGCATTATTTTGCACTTCTTTGCATTGAATCCTAGCTGCCATACTTCTGACCATTCCTCCAATCTTGCCAAGTCCCTTTTCATCCTTTCCATGCCTCCTTGTGTATCAACCCTGTTGCAGATCTTTGTGTCATCTGCAAAAAGGCATACTTTTCCTTCCAGTCGCTCTGCAATGTCACTGATGAAGACATTAAAAATGACTGGACCCAATACTGAACCCTGCGGTACCCCACTAGTAACCCCCTTTCTTCAGAGTGGACACCATTTACAATTACCTTCTGTGTCCTGTTGTCCAGCCAAAGTTTTACCCAGGCTACCACCCTGGGTCCCACTCCAGGCTGGTTAATTTGACTATTAATCTTTTGTGTGGGACTGTGTCAAATGCCTTGCTAAAGTCTAGGTAGGCCATGTCCACAGCCCCTCCCTGGTCTACTACTTTGGTCACCCAGTCAAAGAAATCTATTAGATTCGTCTGACATGACCCCCCAGACCACATGCAGAGGGAGAGGCAGAAACACTTGCTGGATCACAAAAGTGCTATTCAAGCTAATGAAAGAGAGAGACAAAAGGTGAGCTGCTTACAAAATCATCCCTCCCCCACCCTTTGGAATAATTATAGACAACTATGTAACTAATGTAAACAAACCACCAAATCCCTGAAAGCAGGTTACTTCCACAAGCTGCAGAAGGACAACCTAAGAACCCCCCACTGGGTCTTGTCCACCATAGGCTCTATGTTAAACCTTCTAACCCTCCTCCAGGCCGTACACCTTAACACCCCCCAGGCCTCATAACTGACCCCTGTGCCATTGCCAATTCCTCAATATGAAATTCCCTGACCTTACTGCCCATCTAAATAAACTACCTACCTCAAATCCTCCCTGCCCAGGAAACTAGCTTGGTCAGTCACCTCAAGATGCCACTTCCAACTCTCCCTTCTACTTTAGAGCCATCTCCCCTAGTGATACCTTCAAACTGTTGATGAGTCTCCCAAACAAGGGAAGTCTGGGTAGGGATGGACTATACCCCTGCTTTCTTAAGCTCATTGCCCCCTGCATCTCCAGTCCCTTCACTATCATCTTTAACCTAGCCTTGGCCATGGCCACCATACCCGCCACTTGGAAACATGCCAAAGTTGTTCCCATTTTCAAGGTAAGAGACAACCTGAGCCCTGACAACTACAGGTCTATCTCCATCCTCCCTCAAGCAAACTCCTTGGAAAGGTAGTCCACCACCAGCTCTCTGAATACATTAACAATTACAACCTGCTTTCCCCACAACAACACCGTTTCAGGAAAAATCCCAGCACCACATCGGCCTTGGCCCATTTCACCAAACATATCCTTAGGAACATGGACACTAGCAAAACCACAGATGCCATGTTTGTTGACCTGACAAAGCCCTTTGACCTGGTCAACCACAACCTTCTCATTGCCAAACTGCAGAACATCAGTTGATCAGATGGTACGTCTATGTCATTTCAGAGCTATCTCTTAGGCCAATTCCAATCAGTTAACATCGGGACTGCCACCACTTCAGCAATGGCAATGTCCTCCAGAGGTCCCCATGGCTCTATTTTATTTATTTATTTGTTGAAGATATCAGATAACATACCTTTGAGTCAAAGACTCCTTTACAATGGTTCCATGTCATTCTCCTTCTAGCCTGGGTCCTCTTCTATTTTCCCTCTTCATAAATTCCCTACCTGCAGATAACCTCACCTGTGAAGCCTTACTAAATGCTGATGATTTAGTTTTATATCACAGTAACAAATCCTTGGCGGATATATCCACCACCATTGCCCAACACTATGGGGCAGTCCGCAAATGGTTCATGACCAATAGGCTACTAGTCAATGAAAAACAAAAAACTAAAGCCATGTTCCTAGGGTCCAAACTTAACCTGTTAAAGCTCCCCACAGCTAACTCCTCTCTTACATTTCTAACACTTGAAGCCCCCCTACAGAACACACCATGTTTTAAATATCTGGTAGTCACCCTAGACCCCTCTCTAACATTTTCTGAGCATATCAATATTACAGTTTGGCAGATCCACCAGAAACTACAAGCAGGCTTTCAACTGAAACAATGTCAGACACTGTAGATGAGCCTTACCATAGCTCAAAGCAACCTCCTGCCCCTATTAGATAACTGCCTGAAAATACCCACACATCCACTTCTCTGCATGCAAGACTAAAAACTTCCTACAATAGTGTCTCTAGGTTTGCACTTATGGCATCCAACTCCACACACCATTGCACCCTGTACCAGTCCTTAGGTTGGCTCCCCCTACAAGGAAGACAAAATGATGCCCTTGGATGCATCATAGATAACACCATTAGAAGCTGTAACCTGTCACCTTACTCATCACTACTCAAACACAAAACTACTTCCCAGTACCTTAGGCAATCCTCAGTTCCACCTTCAGAAGTTCCTAGGAATTTCACCTGTCTCGGTAGCAAAGCCCTGCTCTTCACAGCTCCCATGCTATGGAACAAGCTACCTGCCTTCCTCCACTCCCTAGACTCACACTTTACATTCAAATCACACTTAAAGCCTGGCTGCTTGCAAAATCCAAATCTACTTCCTCAGATGCATAATCCTTTTTCTTTCACTTTGTCTTAGACTGCTTCCCTTGAATCCACCATCATTCACTCTACAGTTGAGAGTCCTCTCTCCTTTCCCAGGTCAAAAAACATCCCACTCTCCTAAGCTAGATGTTCTACAGACTTCCTACCTGTACCATCATATTTATTGCACTTGCACCTCATTTGTATTGCATTGTATTGTATTCAGTTTGTGTTTCTTGCATTTTTATGTATTCTTGCATCTTATCTGTATGTTACTATATTCAAAACAGTCAATGTATTAATGTAATTGTATTGTCTGTATTCCAATGTGCCATCGTCATGGCCCAGATCGTGCCAGGAAAGGGTCCATTGGATCTGTGCATCTACTCGGTAAATAAATTATAATAGTGTTTGTTTTTGGAAGCTTTTTTCTTCCCTGTTTTAAATCCTTATGTGGGTGTGGGTGAAACATATCCTTTTTACATTATTTTAGCTAGTTAGTTAATTAGTTAGTTAGTTCATTAGTTATTGAAAACTTCAGAGATTATCTCTGAACACAATTGGTCATTTAACAAAAGTTTCTTGTCAAATACTTATTACAAGTACTATACGCAGTTCCCAAGGAAATGCTATTGAGTCAGGCTGAAAGCACTAAAGACAGCAATAATTACATACAGTTCAATTTGTCTTATCATAGTATCACAGTATCATAGTAATGTGTCAGTAGAAAAGGGCCATCCTAGCCCATCCGGTCTGCCCATCTCCCCCCTCCCCTACTTGTCACCGGTGCACAAGGAGCCTATCTTCTGTCCTCTAATCAACCCCATATGTCTATCAAACTCTCTCTTGAATCTCTTCACCATTTTGACACCTACAACCTCATCAGGTAATCTGTTCCATGGTATAAATGCTCTTTCAGTGAAATAACACCTCCTTACATTACTATTACATCTTCCTCCTTCCAATCTCAAATTATGACCTCTTGTTTTAACTCTGACTTTTCTTTAAAACAGACTCCCTTTCCTTACTTTATCTATCCCCTTCATGAACTTGAATGTCTCTATCATGTCTCCTCTCTCTCTCCTAAACTTCAGTTGATACAGATTTAATTCTCTCAGTCTTGTCTCATATGGTTTCTCTTGCATACTCTGCACTATCTTTGTTGCCCTTCTCTGAACCTTTTCTATTGCATCTATGTCCTTTCTTGAATGAGGCCTCCAGAACCATACACATACTCCAGGTGCGGTCTAACCATCGTCTTACATAATGGCATCAGCACCTTCCTTTTCCCACTAGCTATGCCCATTCCTATGCACACCATCATTCTATTAGCTTTGCCAACAGCCTTACTATATTGGTCACTTACCTTAAGGTTGTTGGATATTTTAATCCCCAGATCCCTTTCCTGTTCAGTTTGCTTTATCTGCACTCTCTCCAGTGAGTACTTGGCCAGTTGATTTTTACACCCTATATGCATCACCACACACTTCTTTGTATTGAGCTTCAGCTGCCATGTTTCTAACCATTCATCTAATATACTCAAAACCCTCCTCATGGCCTCAACCCCTTCTTCAGTGTTGACCCTATTCCATAACTTTGCATCATCTGAAAACAGACACATTTTCCCTTCAGTTCCCTCTAATATATCACTAATACATATGTTAAAATGAATTGTACTAGTACAGACCCTTGAGGAACCCCACTCATAACCTTCCTTACCCCAGAATGTTCACCATTTACCACTACACTCTGACTTCTATCCTTCAGCCAGTTTTCCACCCATATAATTATTTTCTGTCCCACCACCAGGTTCTCTGCCTTATTTACCAGCCTGCGGTGAAGGACAGAGTCAAAGGTCTTACTGAAGTCCAAGTAGGCAACACCAACTGCCCCTTCTTGTTCAACCACCTTCGATACCCCATTAAAAAATTCCATCAGATTTCTTTGGCAAGATCTTACAAAAGAGAATTCATGTTGCTTTTCATCTAATAGTTTGTTGTCCATTAAGTATTTTACCACTCTTTCCTTTATTAGCGCCTCCATCACCTTACCCACCACTGTTGTCAGGCTGACAGATCTGTAATTCCCTACCTCCTGCTTGCAGTCTCCCTTGTGCAGTGATACTACATCTGCCATCCTCCAGTCACTCAGAACACACCATGTAGCTGGGGACAAGTTAAATAACTTCACTAAATGTGCTGCCAGCTCATCCCTAACTCCCTAAGAACCCTTGGATGCAAACCATCTGGCCCCATTGATTTGTCTACCTTTAATTTTCCAAGTTCTTCCTTGACTCTTTCCTAACTTAATGGGCTTTGATCCATCCCACATTCATTTCTTCCCTTCTTCTTTAACTCAGGTTCCTTTCCATCCCCTTCCACTGTGAATACTTACATTTAATGTATGTATATGTATTCTACTCTGCACCATTATGCCCCAACAGTAATATGAATATACAATACTGGCTATATAAAAATAGAAAAAAGTAAATAGTAAAAAAGAAATGAATACCTAAAAACAATACAAAATATCATGCCTTATTGGTTCCCATGTTGTTCGCAGTATCTATGCTGCCATTGGGAGATATCATTAGGTGATACAGCTTGAGTTTTCACTGCTACCCAGATGATACTCAGCTGTATATGACCTTTTTACACAGACAGGTTGATGCACTCTCACTGGTTAACAACTGTCTCACCAAAATCAAAGACTGGATGAGCACTAGCTAACAGAGATTGAATCTGGACAAGACTGAAGTGGTGGTGGACCCTGGTCATCCAGTGGCAGGTTTGGGGGCTGGACAGGTATCGGGTCTATGGCTTGATGGTGTTCAGCTCACTACCTCAGACCAGGTGCATAACCTGGGTGTTATTTTTGATGACAGCTTGACCCTGAAATCTCAGGTATCAGCTGTCATTAAATCCTCATTTTACCATCTGAGGAATATTGCCCAGTTGAAACACCTGGTTCCCCCGGATGACCTTTCAACATTGATCCATGCCTTCATTACCACCCATCTTGACTACTGCAATGCCCTCTACCAAGGGCTTCCTGGGGTTGATATCTGCTGCTTGCAGCTAGTGCAGAAAGCTGCAGCCTGGTTATTGACTGGTACATCAAGAACAAGTCATATTACACCTGTGCTGTGCAGACTGCACTGGCTGCCTGTTCAGTGGTGGATCATCTAAAAGGTTAGCTTGCTAATCTTTAAAGCCCTACAAGAACAGCGACATGACTACGTGAAAGATTTCTTGTCTCCCTACCCTCCCCCATTCATCATCTATGATTCACCTATGAGGGATTGCTAGAGATTCCCAGGGTTTGTTTAAAAACTTCCAGTGCTCATGCTTTTTGTTTTGCAGCACCAACCCTGTGCAATTCTCTACCTCATCAGTTAAGAGAATGCCTGACCATCAATAGTTTTAAATCTATGTTGAAAATATATTTATTCAGCTTAACCTTCCCTCATTGTTTTTAACTCATTTGTATTTATTGTTTTATTGTTAATTTATGTTGAGAATGCATATTTTAAATTTGTTCAGTGACTTGGTTTTGGAAAGGTGCTATAAAATAAAGTTTAACTTTATTTTACTTTACAATACATTTCAGTATTGTAGCTTCTCAAAAATGAGGCAGGTATCAAATCGATACTTCATAATTAGGTTTTCCAAAAGGAATCCTAGTGTTCAGTGATGAGAACAGGGCTAAAAAGAGGACTCAAGAGGTCATCCCTAGAATTATTTCAGTCAATTCCACTTCAGATGTATCTGCTACAATTTTATGGGATACTTTGAAAATCTTACTGTGGGGGAAAATCATAGCTTACTCAACTAATCAGAAAAAACAAATAGTTGTTCAAGTTTGGGAGCTTCAGGAAGAACTTCAAACTTTGCAATTGTCATTGGCCCAAGGGGACAAGACAGTGGAGCCTCAGATCTGGGTGGTAAAGCAAAATTTACAAAAATTGTTGGATGAACCGGTTGAACAGCAATTAATTTATTTAAAACATGCATATTATAAAGGAGGCCCATAAGGGGTGAGGAATTTAGCCCAATGGCTATGGGTCCATAAATTAAAGGCCTGTCTTACAAATCTTTTTCATTCGACAAAGAGAG
The DNA here is from genome assembly GCA_016271365.2 of Neoceratodus forsteri. NCBI lineage: Eukaryota > Metazoa > Chordata > Ceratodontiformes > Ceratodontidae > Neoceratodus > Neoceratodus forsteri. Next base: position 712,702,701 of record CM028134.1, on the reverse strand, counting down.
ATCTTCTCAAGCATCCAAGGGAGATAAGATCTGCCGTGGCTCAATACTGGTGCACTCTTTACCCAGTCAGAGTTGGAGTCTTATCTGCAAAACATTCCTCTGTCCTAGTTGACTAAGGAACAGGCTGATACCTTTTTGATTCTGACTTCCAGCTGGGAACTGGATAGAGTATTTCAGAAGGCCAAAACATTTAAGGGTCCAGGTTCAGATGGGTACCCTTTTGAATTTTATAAAGAATTTGGAAAATTGCTTTTCTCTTCACTGCTGTCAGTCCATCATCTGGTTCAGAAGGGTGACCCCCCGTGATATGTGACCATAGCTGCCTTTCTAAAACTACAGAAGGACTCAGGATATCCAACCTTATTCTGACCTAGTTCCACGTTAAATTTTGATTATAAAATCTACATGTCAGTTTTGGTGCATAAGTTAAAGAACTTGATACCCTTGCTTATTGATCCTGATCAAGTAGGATTTGTCAAGGGCCACCAAGCCCAGGACACTGTTCAATGAATGTATCTGATGGTGGATTACATGACCACCCATAAAATCTCCCTTGTTCTCTTAGGGCTGGATGTGAGGAAGGCATTTGACAGGCTCACCTGGCCTTTTCTATGGGCAACCTTGCCTCACTTTGGCTTTCCAAATGAATTAATACAGTAGCTTCAAAAATGATAAGCTGCACCTCAGGTCTACCTCAAATTGGATGGCTCCCTTTTGGAACATTTTGTTTTGTCTCACAGAACCAGAAAGGGTTATCTCCTCTCCCCTCCCACATCCCCCCGTCCTTTGCTCTATCTCTAGAACCTCTTGCTGAGAATATCAGACAACATCCAGATATTGAAGGCATTCCTGTGGGGGACAGAAGGCATAAAACTTCCCCTTTTATGGAAGACATTTTGTTGATGCTGATCTCTCCAGAGAAATCTATTCTAGTGATCTAGGAGCAGTTATGCCTATTCAGCTCCTTATCAGGTTATAAAATAAATGAGCAGAAGACAGAGGTGCTTCAGCATAATTTCACTCCTACTGGACAGTTAAAAATTTGATTTCCTTTCTTGTGGCACAAATTGGGCATGCAATACCTAGGCAAAAAGCTGACTAAGAAAATTGTTCATGCAGGACTTCTTAATTATGTACCTCTGAGTAAACAGATTACAAAAGATTTCAATAGGTGGTCCCAGATTCCGCTGAGTTTTCTAAGCAGGGTGGAGGTGGTTCAGCAGAATATACTTCTTCAAATTTTATTCTTTTTGCAAACCCTTCCCATACTCCCAGAACAAGTATACTTCCAGGTATGGGACAGGTTAATTTCAAGCTTCATCTGGAGGGTGAGCTGTTCTCTGTTACAACTTCCAAGAGAAATGGGGGGCCTGAATTTACCCAATTTTGGACAATATGCTGCAGCATCGCAACTTCGAATATTATTCAGTTGGCTGAATCTGTTTTACACTGCACATTGGAAGTAATTTGAAATTACTTGGAGTGACTTAATTGGTCTTACTAAATATCTTTTTAGCCATCCCTTACCTATTACTTTTTTCTCTTGGGTCCCCTTAATACCAGGGAACCACGTCTAAACTGGGCCTCTGTTTTGAATGCATGTCTTACCCCTTCTAAAGCACTATACCTTAAGGCTTTTGTCTTGAATGACTCTTTCTCTCCTAACAGAATAGGCAGGGTATTTGCTACAGGGTAGTTGGGCAGCAAGAGGTTTAAGATATGTTTTCCAAGTGGTTGGCCATACAGGTATATTCCCATTTATATCTCTATGGTCTAAGTATCAACTTCCCCAAGCAAGCTTTTATGAATATCTTCAGCTTAAATCATATTTGCAGCAATCTGGAGAGACTCTCTCTCTGCTGTAGGAGAGAATCCCTTATCCTTAGTTTCCCTAATAAAGACTTGCATTAGAGGCATGCTTGCTGAGCACCTAATTAGTTGTTTATATAAAGCTCTTAGAGAATGAATGAGTGACTTGACTGAACCCATTACAGTCAAGTGGTCTGGAGAACTCCAAATCAACATTTTGGCTCAGAATTGGGTGAATCAGCCCTTTCAGCCCTTAATGTATCTTGTTCTCCATATTGGAGAGAATATTCCTGGAAGTTGAGAGTACATTTTTTCCATACTCCAGCCATTGTGGCAAAATTTTCAGATCCCTTCTTTGGAAAATGCTGGAGAGCTTGTGGATGCCCTAACCCAGACCAGTTTAATATTTTGTGAGAATGTGAGCTTTAGGCCCCTTATTGGGATGAGGTTATACAGGAATTAAATAATATATTCACATGCCCAAACTGTTTACCTCTGCTTATATTTTAATAGCCGTACCTCCAGAGGGGGTTAGAGTAGATAATAACACTTATCGGCATGTCACCTTACATGTCCTTGTTGCCAAAAAAGCCATAATGCATTTGTGGTACAAGAAGACTGTGCTAACACTAAGAGATTGGATGGGCCTAGTCCTAGAGGTTTGTGCCTTGGATTGTATATCTGCCAGACTCCAGAATCAGCAATGAGTATTTGATCTCAGGTCACACATGTGGGTAATGTACCAATAAGAACATGATTCTGATTTTGTCCATAAGGAGGAGAAGGGCTATGACCTGGGCCACTGGAAAATTGAGGCCATGATTATGTCACAGAAAGCACGATTATTTAACCCCCCCACTAAAATATGTGCTCCCCGCAAAATATGCTACTTACATGGGCTGCTGACATTTGTTGTGCCCGCTGTAGATTCTCCCAGCCATCTGTCCCAAGGTTTACATTGCTTGATGCCGCTACAATCCTCTGTGCCTACCCATCTCCCAAGTACTGTCCTCCGACCCTCAGTCCTCATCTTTTCTTGGAGTCCCAACCCCCGAGTGTTGCCTGAAGAACAAGTCCCAAGATATATCTGAAAAACAAGGGCACTGCATGAGTTTGCTGGCGTGTGACGTGCTACTGATGTCACTACAGTGTGTCACACCAGAAAAACCCACTTGAAATGGCTGCTACTTTGTTTGTTTCTTTGTGGCCTTTCTGTCCTTTGTCCCCCCTCAGGTCCACCAAAGTAGTCAAAATACACTATAAATACAAGCAGACAGGTAAGGGGAAGTCAAAGCAGATCAGGTGTGTTCTTCTGCTGGAGCGAGAAGCGAGTGAGTGAGAGAGTGAATGAGAAGCAATGAGAAGCAACAGAGAAGCATCCTGCCTGGTAGTCCTACTCTGCTGACTGCTGACTGGTTGGCTGGCAACACTTTTTCAAAAAAGAGCAAATCACTACTGTGTCTCCAGTAATAAGAGTGCTGCCAACATGACACTGGGAATTGCTGCTGCTACTGCTGAACCTTTATCAATACTGTTGCTGCTGCTGCTGTTGAATCAATATAGGTAAGCTGCAATTAATATCCAATTCATATGTATGGGCTATTAAATAATGTAAGGGAGAATATGCTAGTGGGGGGTGGAGGGATTTGTTCTGTTGCTTTTTGGGAGGGGTTCTCTGGGGAGCCCAGGGGAGCAAGAAGTGAAAAAAATGAAGTGAAATGGTGGGAGCAGAGGGTCCAACTCCAGGTTAGGGGGTCAAGTGCATCAAAAATGGAGGAAGACTGGGAGCTAAGGGAGACTGTCTTAATAAAAACTGTATTGCAGGCTGGCCCATTGGCGCAGCGGTTGGATTCCCGCTTGCGATGCCAGTGACCCAGGTTCGAGAATGGACCCGATCACTGGAGGGCCGGCCAGGGGAGGGAAGGATTGAGTGTCCCACGACAGCTCTCCTTCTCTGGGGGAAGGGCAGGGAACAGGCCCGGTGTCTTGCTGGCTCCTAGTGGAGGCTGGGAGCAGGGCAGACAAATACGGCCAAGTTACTTGGGGGAGAAGCAGATGCCAGCATATGCCTTGTCATCACCACACTGTCTCCCCCACAGAAAACCAGAACCCCACAGAAAAAATTGCCCACTGGCCACCTAGATGATGGCTCCCCGCTCTCTCAGGTACATCCAGTGCCTGTCCAGGGCCTCCTGCTCCTCAGCGATATCCCCGGGCCCTAGTATAAGTGTGTGCCAGGGATCCTCCCTCCCGGTGCCCTTCCCCCTCAGAGGAGGGGGACCCGCCAGGTGATAGGGATACACCGGGATGTCCTGGGGGATTGGCCACGATATGAGGACCTGAGGGGGGCTGGATAAAGGCCAGTGGGGTAGAGGAGCTTGCAGAGCCCGAAGGAGTGGGGGCCAGTGTGACACGGGGAGGCAATAAACATAGCATGCAAAAAAAAAACTGTATTGCTTGGGGGAGGGGTGCTAGGAGGTGCCCAGGAGGGGAAGTAAAACTAAAATAAAAGGAATGGTGGGAGCCAAGGAGGGTCCTGATTAGGGGGTGAAGTGCTTTAAAAACATTGGGCCCTCAGAGAGAAGTGGAGGCCATGTTAAAATGTACAGTTAATGTTTAGTTTTAAGAACATGTCAAAGTGTGCTGCTGTAGTTCTTCTGGGTTGGGGGATGGAGGGATGTGCCTGACACAATGGCACACATGTTGGAAATGGTTTTTCATTGTGTATGGCAGTCCTTGGTATCTCATTGATGGAGTAGAGGGGTGGGCCTGGCAGACTGGCATACATGGTGGAAAAAATTGTTCTGGCCTCTGGTGAGGGAACAGGGTGGAGCAGGTAAGCAGACAGGCACAGAACAATTTTTCCCATCATGTACGGCAGTCACCTGGGTCCATCCTTCGCTCCCATGGTGTGTCCAGGCCTCAGTGCTGTGGTTTCTCATTGATGCAGTGGAGGGGTGGGCCTGGAAGACTGCCACACATGGTGGAAAAATTGTTCTGGCCGCAAGTGAGGGAGCAGGGTGGAGCGAGAAAGCAGTCTGACACAGACCAATTTTTCCCATCATGTATGGTAGTTGCCTGGGTCCATCCCTTACTCCCTTGGACTCACTGCTGTGGTTCCCCAGAGACTGAGTGACTCACAGTAGCTGAGGTTTTACATTAAAACTGCCCGGCATAAAACATTAGTTCACAAGACGTCACTCTTTCAGCACTTAATTGTTGATTTATTTATTTAAATAGATTTTAGTCATTTGGTTTAGTTAATACAGTGTATAATTTATTTTTGGGGGTTTAGTTAATACACTGTCGATGACATGTCTGCACCACCAACACCGAAGCGCACCCGACTTTCACAGGAAGAGGTGAAGGATCGGCATATCTCCTATTTTGTGTGTGACCATGATCGGGTCCCCTTGTACCCAAATGATCTTTACGAGGATGGAGGACTACTATTTTATTGTGCATGCATGCACATCATCGATTTTGTGTGTAAGCATACAGCGGACATGCACATGAAGTCAAAGAAGCATCTGTAGCAGAAAGAAGCATTAAAGAAAAACCAACAAAATAAGTACTACTTTACACCGCTATTTGCAGTTTCTTTTAATGTTTTGTCAGGCCCCCATCATTGGATGGGAACTCTGCCCCTGCTCTGCGTACCATCTCCATTGATTTGTTTTGTTTTTTTGTAGATGCAGTTATCCTCTGGAGGTGGGACATGCAATGACATGAGCTGGACAAGCCAATGTCTGTCCTGCCTCCCATGTAGCTAGATACCAGTTGATGTAGATCCCTTGGCCCTGCAAGGGGTTGCAATTATGTCTGACACACCTCTCCCCTCTGGAGAATGAGAGCCATCCCTCAAACTCTCAAGTCTTTTCCACCTGGTGAGTCCTAATAGTCTTGGGTCTGTTGGCTCTGCTGTGACTCCCAGGTCTGTCAGGTCTGTTCTCAAACCTGGGATGTCATTGTCACATACGGACACCTTGCTAGTGGGATGACCTACAGTTTACTTTTCCTGTGAAATATATAACATATTGATTGTCTGCTTTTTATTTGCTCCAGGTGCAGATCTACTCAAGCAGTCCTTGACTTCTTCTTTTGCCTGAGCAACAACATCATCTGTAGAGCAGAAGGAGTTTGTGCTAGACTTCATTCAGTGTTTGACACAAGCAGAAATCCCTCTGGAAAAGGCTTCTTCATTTCAAGACTTCTTGATGAAGTACAGCAAGCAGGGTGGTAGTCTTCCAGGATCAGCACAGCTGCAGAGCACCTACCTGCAAGAACTTCAGCCAGAGCATGAGAGGTCCTTGAAAGAAACAGTTGCAGATCAAGACCTTTTCATTTTCCTGGACGAGATCACTGATGCCTGTGGAAGTAGCTTGCTGGTTATTTTGGCACAACCTTTGATGAATGTAGGGGAGCAGCCTCTCCTCTTTGGTGTTGAGTTTCTGGAACATGTAAACAACATGACTATTTTCCAAGCCCTACTGAAAGCACTAAACATTAATGGAGTTAATCTAAACAAAGTGTCTGCCATTGTCATGGACAGTGCTAGTTATATGCACAAAGCTTTTGGAACAGTTCTATTATGTGTGTTACCAAATGCGATGCATGTGACCTGCATTGCACACCTCCTCAATTTGGTTTTGGAGGTCTGGGCTGACATACTGTAGGATTTGAACACTGTGGTTGCCCTGGTATTCATGGAATCGAAGCCAGGAATTGTAATCCAAGATGCCAGTGTACTCCATGCAATCTCGATGGTGCTTCTGGGTTAATGCAGTCAAAAATGTGGCTGACTATTTTCCCATTGTTACAGAATTTGTTAGAACACTGCCACAATCAGATGCAGCAACCTTCAAGCGACTGAAGTTCATGTTAACCAGCAAAGCGGCAGAGCTGGCGGCTCAAGCTGCATTTGTGTCTGAACATTCAAAAGAACTTGCGGACCTTATTGAAGAATTACAATCGAACAGCAAGCCACAGGGATACAATATATTTGCTAGGGTTCAAAATGTCAACGTGTTTTTGGATTTCTGTGCCACTGCAGGGGAAACTGAGTACAGACCACAGACTGTCGAAATGTTAGCCAGATGTCTGTGTCAGGAAAATGCAAACTGCATCAACCTGTTTCAGAAGGTGAGGTTGGACAGCAGTGTGAAGTTAGACCACATTTAAAAAAATCACCCCTCACTAAGCACTTTCAAAGATGCCTGTATCTTCGACCCCAAGCAGCTGCCAACACTGAAAAAAGACAAATCAAAATATACCCAGGAGTTCCCTTCTGTTACCTGTGTTTAAAAGTTTGAATGGTATGGCTACAGAACTCTGGCCCAATCTATAACAGATGATTTTAATATTGTTCAGTGGTGGGAAGCACAGGCTGATGCATTGCCAAATCTTTCTGCTGTGTCCAAAAGATACATCTGGCTCCCTGTGAGTACAGCAGATGTGGAGAGGACTTTTTCAGTTTATTTTGATCTATTAAAAGACAATCATCGAACTGTGATGGAAGACAATGTGAGGCTCCTTCTCATGTTGAAATATAATTAAAAAATTCAATGGCTGTCGAAGATGGTGGTTGACAGTTGCTCCTCCATTTGTGTTGCAAAGAAAAATATTTCTCTTACGTGGTGGTGGTTTGTGGGGGATGGTGATGAATCATACTTTTTATACAGTCCAATAATGATCATTGTATGCCTGATTTATTATTGTTCACTGTTTGACTGATTTGTTATTAGATTTCTAATTGCATTTCTGATTTACACAATGATTCTATTATTGCAGATTTTCAGGTGGCCCTTGTGTTTGAGCTTTTGTTTTTAGGTGCTACTATTATACTGCTTTTATATTATTTATTTTTATCCTTACTTGTGATATTTGTTTGATTTGTTTGCTTTTCTTAATGATGCTGCTGTTGTACTGTACACTATTATTATACTGTTGACTTTTTGATCGATACTTGTGGTGGTTGTTTTTTTAATAAAAAATTATTATGGTACCTTGCTTTGTGTCTTTAATATGCAATAGTCTCATGACTTCCACAAAGTAACTGAAACTCCATGTTTTTGGCCTATAGATAGGAAAAATGCATGCCAAACAGTCCGTAAACCCCCCCCAAAAAATGGGAAAATCCTGCAAAATCCCTGCAAAATTTCCCCCAAAGTTCCACAATTTTCCAGTGGCCTTGGCTATGACTGATAGTATGGCAGCAGAGTACTTAAGGGGTTATAGTGGACAGTAATATTTTTCAATACTCTGTTATTTATGTTTTCAGCAGCTTCTCTTTATTTTACTTTTATGGTTTGTATTTGTTGATGTTGGTGAGTATAAGATATCACTTGATTATTAATAGCAGGGTCTCCTGGAAAACATGGATCAGAAATGGCAACCCATTTTATGATTTCTGCACATCTTTATATTGTAGATATTATATCATCTATGGGGTCTTTTGAGAAATGTTTATATTTTAAGTCTGACAAGGGAATCTTGCAATTTTATTAGGTACATAGTTGAGGATGTTCTATGTTGCTGAGCCCTTGTGAGCACTTTACATGATTAATTATTAGATATTGGTGTTTCCCCTTCAATTTTATGGATGATAATGGAACTACAAATATTTTTGAATGTTTATATGTATGTTTCTTTTCTCTCTTATGGGGACAATGTTCAGTGTATAACTCATACAATTTTTGTATTTGTGTAATTGTTGTGTTTTTGAAATCAGTTTGCCGATGCTACAGCGACACCCGCACAGTGAACCCCACACAGCAAAATCCCCACTGCACCTAAATTGACAGTGATGGAGGTTTTGCTTCTAGGGTGACTGGGGATAAATATCTAACTCCACTGTCTGTGCAACGTGGAGTTAGATATAAATAGTAGGGTGTGTGTGTGTGTGTGTGTGGTGCAGCCCCCCTGCATTGTGTGTCATGATGTTGCTTGTTGGTTCAGGGTCACGTCACAGTTAGCTGTGTTGATGGGTTCTCAGTGCTGTAGCAGACGTTGTGGTTAGGGTTGTCGTGTTGGCATCATGGATCCTTTGAAATCAATAAACATTAAAATATAAAAAAAATGACAACAATAGGGTATGCTATTTCAGGATTATCAAAGATAAACAGAGAGCAGTTACTATATACTGCACTGGAGTTCAATAGTCAGATGATTAATGTTTAAAATAAATTGTTTTCTAAAGCCGCGATCTCTTGGGAAATCTTGCTTCTGGTTGTACAAGTTGCTCTTCAAACATCTACAACTGACAGGAATGTTTATTTAAAATCAGAAAGATCAAGCCAGATAATAATCTCCCCCAAAAAAGAAAACTCCATGTAGGGCACTGCCCGTTTTAACACATTAACCAAAAATGATCCTACCTCTTTGAATAATGTATTATTTCATGATATGTTTTTAAAACAAAACTGACTGAGAAACAGAATTACAAGAACAAGAACAGTGAAAATTTAACAAAAATACTGGCAAAAATATAATTAGGACAGACAATTTCTCTAATCATTCACTTTTTATTGCAGTTATAACTGAATGTTCCCCACATACTGTAGTGTTTAAGCTTCTGATATCTCGAGGATCAGAAAACTTGACTGGTAGCCTGAGGTTTAAAAAGAGCAATCCTGAAACTCAGCAAAACAAATCAACTTGCAAGTGGGGCTCATTCACAGATAGCAGCACAAAAAAGTGAGAAGCTGCATAGCTGGTGCGAATGCCACTTGGATTAATGGAACAAAATGCAAAGCTATTTCCAAAATGTTCTAACAGAAAAGTTGGGAGTCCCATTGCTGTCAACACTCAGACACACAACACTGTTTTTACTGCTTTTATAGAGAAAGATGGAGAGTGCCCACTGCAACACTGCCTAACAATGACGTAAGAAAATGTATTGCAACTGCATAGACAACAACTGGATTTTAAACTCATTAACTGCACCTGTTAGGCTATTATGTGAAAACCTGGGAAATTTGAACTTTAAAGAAAAGGACCTCTAAAACAAAAAAAAAATAAATTATATAAAGAGATATGGCAACAGTTAACATGTGGAAAATCCTCCAAACTCCTGAATCAAACAATTGTAAGTGGAGAAACTAGTCTAACATCCTAAAGACGTGCTCCTTGTTATCTGATTTTCTACTATAAGGATTTAAATAAACTAATTGAAATTAAGTTTAATTTTATAATAGGCTCTTAAAGAGGAAAAAATAACTTGTATGTGAGTGACAGCTATGTGAAGACCTTAAGTGCACCATAATAATCACTTTTTACTATTTACAGCCGGTGTTAATATAGCCTTAGCCAAACCTTCTAATTAACAAACACAATGCCAAAAACTGCTCTGAAAAATACCCAAAAGTTAAAACTGAAAATTTTAGGGGAATGCAATGATTTAACAAAGTAACTCTAGAATCTCAGTTCAGTAGACTCATCTGACTCCTGTCTAAACCTTGCACCCTAGCACATACAGTAATTCAGGTAGTCCAACCAAATCCCAGAGGCCTTCACCCACAGTAAGCACTCCAAGCTATGAGCCACAACTACATCACACTTTCCACCCACTCCACTCAACTATATTGATCCTATGTTCCTTTGGTCCTTCATCCAATTTTTCCAACTCTCCACCAACACATGACCAACTTAGCAGTTAAAAAATTTGACCTCTGACTCCTGGCTCCTGAATCAATCTCTCTATCTCAGGACCACAAATGCCATGACTAACTGTGGAGGGGTTTAAACATGCCTGGGACAGGCACAAGGGAACATCAGGTGGGGAGGAAGTGATGAAAAGCCATTGGTCACATAGGGTCAGTGACTACCTACAAACATAGGGCTTACAGACAGACTAGATAGGCCTAGCTGTCCTTATCTGCCAACAATTTCTATGTATCTATATCCTTGGCTCCCTAACCTGAGAAACAGGTAGGCATTAGGTTAACTGAAATCTGAGGGAAACAAAAGAGTGAATCTCTCAAGTTAGCACCTTAAGAACAATTAAATTAAAAATACTGTTAAAGATGTAATAAAATCAGCATACTGAAGATGGCATGTAGATGGCATATCATCTCAAAACCATTAAATGCCTGTTGATGAGGAATATCCCACTGCAGCAGCAGATCTAACAGAGAACTCTTCTCTGTGGCAATCTCCTCAATTTAGTGTCTATTTGCAGCTCTCTTGGTTATAATTACAAAAAACAGCTTATCTTTCTTATAATTACACCATAGTTTCAAAGAAAAGACTGAAACCAGAAAGGCCACTTTATTCACACATCATACAATTATCGAAAAAGTGTGCATTCATATTACATTTAATATATAAAAAAAAAAAAACCAAAGGAGATTTATGTATATAATGTTGTCATACACATTTAATCCCAAAGAGCTTTACAGGCAGTGAGAGACTGGTAGTAAAGTGACTGGAAATGTGTTGTGGTAGCTATTTTGCACATCAACACTCACACACAGCCATGGACAATTGCATGAAACAGTTTTATGGGGATGGTGCACACCAAGAATAAAGCTACTCCCATAAATGTACTCAGGGGCTAGTACTTCATGGTATTCCCCCAATCCCAGTGTGGGACAAGAATTCATGGCTTTCTGGCTCAGAGGCAGATACGCTACCAAGCAAGCGATGCTAACAAAAACATTTAGTTTACTTTTAGAAATTACATTATTGCTATAATATGATATTAAGAACTATATTATTGTTCACTAGGAAAGTTTGGTCTGAAATTTTCAGGGCCAAAGAAGAGACCAGCGTTGGTTTGATGAAAAAACATTAATCTGTTCCAAAGTTATTACGTTTTGACATTTTGGGTTCTGAGCATGCTCAATTCAGTCTTTTGGATAGCTGCATGCAATGAAAAAGCATTTTGTTCTGATGAAAAAGGATTTTACCACCTTATAAAAAAGGATCCTTATGATCCTTTTTCATCAGAAAACAAATCATTTTTCGTCAACTGTCACCTTGTTCTTTTTATTTTAGTCCAAACAAGCTGTCATAATTGTGCCCAGGAATGTCTTCTGCAGCCATCCAAGTATGTATCTTGTTCATCAGGACATCCTTTATTGTTATATGCCTTTAGTTAAATTTTATGTGGCCTGAGAATGCATATTTTATTGTTTTAAATCCTATCTTGTGACTCCCTTCCGTTCCTTTTTCGTCATGACGAATAAGGATTATGACATCTGACGAAAAAGGAATTAATCTGAAGAAAAATGATTGGGGAGTTCCTACACCAGATGGCCTTGTTGGTAATCCTTTTTCATCAGATGTATTTCTGTCTCGTGAGATGTCATAATCCTTATTCATCATGATGAGAAAGGAATTTGTCTAACGAAAAAGGATTACCAACAGGGCCATCAGTCGAAGTAGCCCTAATCCTTTTTCATTATGATGAAAAAAGATTAGGTCATTTCACAAAAAAGGAATTCTCTGATGATAAAGAATTAGGACATTTCATGAAAAAGGACTTTAAAAAGTCGTCCTTTTCCGTAAGCCATCTTAATCCTTTTTCATCGGTGAATTCCTTTTTCGTGAAATGACCTAATCCTTTTTCGTCATGATAAAAAAGTTTTAGGGATTCTCCGACCAGATGGCCCTGCTGATAATCCTTTTTTGTCAGACAAATTCCTTTTTGGTCATGACAAGAAAGGAATATGACAGCTCATGAAACAATAATTTGTGTGGCATAAAAGCATTACTGGCAGGGCCACCTGGTCAAAGGAATCCGTAATCCTTTTTTGTCAGATGTCGTCATCCTTTTTCATCATGATGAAAAAGGATAACAAAGTCTGCTGAAAAAGGATAAGTAAAGTGTATGTGCCAAACAGTTGTTTTTTATTTCTAATGTATTTATAATTTCCAATGTTACCCCTATTGGAGTTCTTCCTGGTGTCTAGTGGCACCCTCCATGCTCATTGCCCCTATGTTTTTTTAAAATATATATATATATATAAAATATATCATTTATTTATTTATTTTATCTCCAGATGCTTTCTTGGGGGGGGCACAATGGTCCCAATTGTATTTCCTGGTGCCTAGTGGTACCCCCACCCTTCAATGCCCAAGTATTCATTGGTGGCAGTGGTGGCAGTAGCATTCCCCTGATGATCCCTTTTTAATTTTTTTTTTCATGAAAAGAAAGAAACATACCTCATTGTCTTTTGCTCCTTTTTAACCTGTAAAAGAAAACCATCCATTGCTGATCACGCCCATACCCCCTACCCAACCACCCACTGTGTACCCACCTCCCGACACCCCCTATGACAGCCACACAGACCCACACTCACCTCAAGAACTCCCACATTTGAGACCCACTCCACCAATCAAAGACACATCTTGCTGCTTGAACCTGCAACTGCAATAGGAACTAAGGTAAATGTGCTTCAATGTATTTCAATGGGGGGTTTCAACTTTTAGTCATGACTCAGCTATTTATTTGGATTCTGGTCCCACATTTTCAACATGGCTGTTTGGGGACCCCTCCTTATTTATTTATTTTTTTTATTTATTTAGTTTTTGTTGACCGGGTAAGTGCACTAGACAAATCCTGCCTATTTTCAGGCACGACCTGGGGAGGGGGATACAGATGAATGCCAACTGACCTTGAACCAGATTAAGCTTTTGGTGATATTTTTAGTGAATGAGGGAAAAATTTGGCCAGGACACCAGGGAAATTCCCCTACTCTTTTCGATAAGTGCCATGGGACCTTTAACATCCACCTGAACTACCACCAGTCCAGGCAGATGGGACCTCGGTTTAACGTCTCATCCGAAAGACAGCACCTCAGAAGTGCAGCACCCCTCTCATGCTGCACTACAGTGTCAGTACTGGGATATTAACCCAAGTGCCAGATGTGGGAACTGAACCCACAGCCCTCTGATCTCCCGGCCTCAGAGGCGAGTGTGCTACCTACTGAGCCACTGACACTGACAAATATGAACAATATGATTGTCATTAGGCAACTCCTGTGATAAAGGTGATTTCACAGTTGGTTTGTGAAATCACCTTTCTGGTGGGGTTTGTGTAATGACAATCATATTGTTCCTGAAGTCTGATCATAAGAATGCTATGTTGAAAATTTGTAATCAAAATTTTAAAAAAAGACTGCGTTATGGGCATTCATTTCAATCTCGCTATATATGCTTGTAACATTGGAAATGTTCAATATTTTTACTCCATATTTTCAACATAGTCCTCTTGTTACCCCACCTCATGCATGTCACAGCTGTCATATATCAAATTCTGGCTCACATCTGTGGTGCAGAATGGCATTGCAGTTGTGCAGAATTGCATTTTGGTGGGGATTTGAACATTTTCTGTACTGGATAACTGTTGTGAGGTAATAAGAAGGTTATCTTGGAAAATTTTTGATCAACATGTAAGAACAATGCCATGGTTATGACAATTTGTCTCAGTTTTGCTATGCATGCTTGTAATTGTGAATTTAAAATATTCTGAGTCCAAATTTCCAGCATAGGCTTCTTAATACACCACCTCATGTGTCACAGCTGTCATTTTTCAAATCCTGGCCAAAATGTGTTTTCGCACCTGCCCTTGCATGGAGTTATGTTTTGGCATGGATAGAAACATTTTCTGGACTGGGTACATGAGGTAGGGTAATTTTTTTTATTTTTACTTTAATTTTTGTTGACCTGTAAGTGCACTAGACAAATCCTGCCTATTTTCATGCATGACCTGGGGAAGGGGGATACAGATGAATGCCAACTGACCTTGAACCAGATTAAGCTGTTGGTTGTTATTTTTAGTGAATGAGGTAAATATTTGGCCAGGACACCGGGGAAATTCCCCAACTCTTTTCGATAAGTGCCATAGGATCTTTAACATTCACCTGAACTACCACCAATCCAGGCAGATGGGACCTCGGTTTAACATCTCATCCAAAAGATGTCACCTCAGAAGTGCAACACCTCCCTCATGCTGCACTACAGTGTCAGTACTGGGATATATTAACACAAGTGCCAGATATGGGAACTGAACTCACAGCCCTCTGATCTCCCAGCCCCAGAGGCAAGTGTGCTACCTACTGAGCCACTGATATTGCTAATAACATGGCTGTGTTGACAATTTGGAACTGTTGTGCTATAACTAGAAGTGCAGGGGCTGGAAGTCCCTGTGCATCCATAGCTACATACATATACACACCTATAGAGGGATGGGAGCGCAGGGTCCAGTAAAATAAGAATATGATTATACTATCTCAAAGAGTAAGGAAATCAATTTCAAAAAACTTAATTAATGCATCAGTTAGGGTTAAAGCAACAAAAGTAGAGAAAGGTGATATTAGGATTTCCAACCCTAACACCTCATTCCCCTCCCTGCACACAACCTAGACCCACAGGCATGGGGTAGGGGACTGTCTTGGGGGCCGTGAACCCTAATGCTCACCTCACTCTCCTATGCTGTACCAATGCCACCTTATTTTGAATTGGAATGGGGTGAACTTTAGGGTTAATGGCACCCAAGATAGCCCCCTGCCCACTGTCTTTGGGTCTGAGGTCTGTGCAGGGTGAGGAATGGGATGTTACATTTGGAAACCCTAACACCACATTTACCTACTTTGTTGCTTTAACCCCAACTGATGCATTAACAAAGTTGTTTGCTATGTATATAATATATTGCAAAACAACTTAATTAATGCCCCATTAGGGTTGAAGCATAAAAAGTAGGGAAATACTATCTTAGGGCTCCCAAGCCTAAGACCCCATCCACACCCTTGGCTTCCAACCCTAAGACCCTATCTCCTACCCTGTATGCAGGAACAGGTATGAGGGGTGTGCCTTTGGGTTACAAAACCTAATGCTCACCAGACTCCAAGACTAAGTAAGGTAACATGGGTACAGAATAAGAGAATGGGGTGATCCTTATGGTTTGAAACCCCAAGGCACCCATCTCACACCTGTTCCTGTATGCAGGGTTGGAGGGTGGGATCTTAGGGTTGGAAGCTGAGGGTTGGGGTGAAGTCTTATGCTCAGGAACCCTAAGTTCATATTTCCTTACTTTTTATGTTTCAACCCTAATGATGAATTAACCAAGTTTTGTGCAATTTATTCCCATACTTTTTGAGATAGTGCAATAGTATCCTTATTTTATTTATTTATTTGTATATTGGATTAACACATTTGAGCTAAAAGCTCATTTACAAAGATTCCATGTCATTAAGTACAAAATACACTAAAAGAGGGGTTATGCAACATTTTAAAATTGATACAGCAAAGTTACATCTTACAAAGTTATAATGCTAACAGATTTGTAATGCTATGCTAAGTTGCCATACTGAGGAGCATATGTAAGAGGTAGGAGGGTAAGATGAATAAGGAGAGAGGTTGGCAGGGGTAGGATAGACAAGAACTGTGTGAGCTGCATGGGGGAGAATGAAAAATAAGCAGCTGATTGAGGATGGACAAGGATGCAGCCACCCACAGGGACCTTGTCCAAGTAATGGAAAAGGTTGAGGGAGGACCAAGAGGTGGACAAGGGAGAGGAAAGGAGGGTAGGAGGAGGCTGCTGGGGAGAAGAGTCAAGGAAAACTTAAGGGAGGTGGGAGGGTATTGAGGGTAGGGTATAGGGGGAGGGGTTATGGTAGGCTATAGGCCACTAGGGGGGCCCAGATGATGCATGAGGTAAGTACATGGGGAAGAGGGAGGAGAGGTTGGGAAAAGGTGTGGAGATAGAAAGGGAGGAGAGTGGCTAAGTGCTGGAGCAGGATGGTAGCCCAAAAAAGGGTAGAGGATTGGTCACTAGTTGAGTAATGGAACCACAAGAAGCACATGGGGGAGTAGTGAGGGAGAGGCAGGGAAGATGTAGAGGGCAAGAGGAGGGAGGTCCGAGACTAAGTGCAGGTGTTGGATTATTTTACTGAGGAAGACACTACACTTCCATCCCTTCAAAGATGAGTATATGCATTTCCTTACTTTTTGAGATAGTGTAATAGTATCCTTATTTTAGTGTTGGAGCACAGGGTCAGAAGGACCCTGCACTCTCATCCCTCCATAGATTTGTATATGTATGTAGCTATGGAAGCACAGGGACCTGTGTCACCTGCTCTTCCAGATGTAGAACAGCAGTCACCAGATTGTAACCTTGCCCATTTTATTACCCCATCTCATGGTGCAGACTCTTTTTCAATTCCCACCAAAACGTAACTCCACACAAGTGAAACGCCAAGCCACAGTGCAGGTGCAAAAACACATTTTCAAAAAGATTTGAAAAATTACAGCTATGCCATACGTGCATAGGTGTAATAATACAGCTATGTAAAAAATTTGGGCTCAAAATATCTAAAATTTCCAAAGTTATGAGCAGGCATAGTGAAATTGCAACAACTAGTCATAACTCTGACATTTTTAGTCATTTTCACCCCAAATGTTCAACACAGCCTTCTTGTGACCTCACCACATGTATCCAGTACAGAAAATGTTCAAATTCCTGCCCAAATGTAATTCTGTGGAACTGCAACACCACTGTGTGCCACAAGTGCAAAAACACATTCTGGCCAGGATTTGAAAACTGACAGCTGTCACATACATTAGGTAGGGTAATAACAAGGCTATGTGGAAAACATGGAGTGAAAATATTGTACATTTCTAAAGTTACACATTTGCATAGTGAAATTACAATGAATTATCATATTGCAGCCATTTTCTGAAATTCTGACCCCAAATTTTCAACAGTTTTTTTTATAAGACCACCTCATGAACAATATGACTGTCATTACACGAATCCTACCAGAATGGTGATTTTGCCAACTGACTACAAAATCACCTTTCTGGTGTGAGTTGCCTAAAGACAGTCATGTTTTTCATGAGGCGGGGTCTCCAAAATACCATATTGAAAATCTGGGGTCAAAAGGATGAAAAGTGGTTGAGTTATGACCAAAAGTTTAAAACCCCCCATGGAATAAATTGAAGCACATTTACCTTAGTTCACATTGCAGTCACCAGTTCCAGCAGCAAGGTGTGTCTTCGTACAGCAGAGTGGGTCTTGAGCTTGGGACCTCTTCAGGTGAGTGAAAATCTGCGGGGACATCACAGGGGGTGTGAAGAGGTAGGTGTACAGTAGGAGGTTAGATGGGTGGCAACAGGCATGATCGGTGTTGGATGTTTTTTTTTTACAGGTGCAGAAAAACTTTAGACATCGAGAGACCAGGGTGGGAGGATCACACTACACCACCAATGGGGAAAAAAAACTGGAGGGTGGGGGAGCTACTAGACACAACAGATGAAGGGTCATCTGGATGGCAAAAGAAACATCTGGTGGGGAAAAGGGTAAATCTTTTTTCAACAGCTGATTTCCTTTTTTGCCATAATGAACAAGGAATGGTGGAAAAGGAAGTTAGCATGTGACGAAAAAGGATTTAAAATTATTACAAAAAATTATTTGGCCATTCAGACATCTGAAACCACAATGAACAACTCATCAACTCCTGATGAGCAAGAAACATACATAGATGTCTCAGACAGACATCCTTGGGCAGAGTTATGACAGCTTTTTGGCAGCAAAATGAAAAAAACAAGATGGCGACTCAAGAAAAAGGATTTTTTCAGGCGACTAAGGATTGCCCCTTGGTGAAAGAGGATTGGTCCCTCAAGAAAAAAGATCCTTTTTCATTCCATTCTCCTACCCAAAAGATTGAATTGAGCAGGCTCAGAATGCAAAATTTGAAAATTAAATAACTTTGGAAGGGATTAATATTTTTTTCATCAAACAAATGCAGGAATGATCTGTGGGGCAATCACTTTCTACCCTGAAAATGTAGATCAAATGCTGGCCAGCCAGCACAGTGGCATGATATCTGCTTGTGATGCTGATATGCCAGGTTCAGAGACGGATGCAGAAGTCGGAGGGCCGGCCTGAGAGAGAGAAGGACTGAGCATCCTAGGGACTGCTTTCCTTCTTTCCTTCCCCTGGGGGAGGGGGAAGAGTGTCTGCCACTCTGCAGATCTCTGGTAGAGGCTGGGGGTACCACCACAGCTGGTGCCTCATGTAAGGGGGGGGCGAGGTGAAAGCTGGCCATCATTGCATGTCCCCACCGCAAGGGATTTCCACAGCAGTCACAAAATCTGTGCCCCATCCTTGATGACCTGCCTGCTGCTGCTCCCACTGCAATCTGTCTACCAGGGTGATCCCACTCTCATGGCCCTAGACTGGGGGAGTAACCCAGGGCTTAAGACTGTTGTCCTTGGGGGGGAGTGTCAGCCCCGCAGCCTTGCCCAGGGGGATAAACCTGGGCATGGGGTGGTGGTGTGAGGGGCAGGGGCCAATCCCCTAAGGGGGAGGGGCTAGGAATGATCCCCTAAGGGGATAGGGCTGGGACCAAAAAAAAAAAGTCAGACCAAACTTCCAAACCATTTGGCTACAGCATGTTGACAAAAAAACTGTGAAGAAAGGTGAATTTTCACATTTTGTTCACTATGCAGTGCACATAATCTGCTGATCCAACTTACACACAACTTGACAAATCAAGAGAGCTGCCCCAGGAGACCGCACATGCAAAGGTTTGTGCAAATCTGTCAAGCAGTTGCAAAGTTATTTAACTGTAAAATTTGAGGTTTAACATTAAAGTGCCTACTCAGCCCTAATATAGGGGCTCTACTGTACCTCTATAATATCTAAATATCTATCTATCTATCTATATATATATGTATATATTTATAAAATGGTGTGGTAAAATCATAAAAATCCCAGTGATACAATTGGACAAAACATGTCACATGACCGTGCATTATTTCCCAACGACCGCACACCTAGCACTACGACCGCACGCCTAAACTACTTCCATTCCTCAAACCTTTTCACCAGCAGCAAGACCACTCACACCTGCTGCAGCTAGACACCCACACTAACACACATATACAACTGACACCCTATAACCACTGTCACCAGTCTGATTAACATAAACCTAACTGTACATATGAAAGTACAACATACATAATTTTGTACTCTTCTCCTCATTTCAAGCCTTTACATACATTATTTTCTACTCCTGTCTTCAATTCAAGCCTTTACATTTACAATACTGCTATCGAAACACAGTACTTTCACTTTCATAGAAATGTAGTGATCTGAGCGGTGCTCATTTTTTACAAACTCAAAAGTTGTTAGCTGCTGAAACTAAGACGTGCAGTGTTTAAAAAATTATAAAAGTCACTGCCTTTACTACTTTCTCCGAATACCGCGATCCATAACACAGTACTTTCACTTTCAATAAAAATGTAACGTGACGGCGGTGCTCATTTTACAAATTCACAAGCTATTACCTACTGAAACTAAGACGCCCACTGTTTAAAAATGTGAAAGTCACTGCCTTTCCTAGTACCTCTCCTAATCGAAAATACTAGCTCCATTTCCGATCCCAAGCGAGCGATGACAGACCGAAGGGTATTTAGAATGAGGGGCGAGAGCGAGTGTTGCCATAGCAACACTCGCTCTCGCTTCCCTCTACGTTTCTAAAATTACCGACTCACTCAATCTACACTCGCTGCTTCCGCATACATTCTGAAAGTAGAACTAAACAAAACAGACAAAACCGAATAAAAGGCACAGAGTTTTCTAACTATTTAAACACACCACGTCTTACTTCCACAACCTAAGAGCTTCTCACTTTCTAAAATTAGCACCACTCAGTCACGCTACATTTCAGCAATTAAAGTGACAGTACTACCAATTAAAGTGACAGTACTATAAATACATACTTTTTTGGACACCACAAAGGACTACTAAAACTTAAATTCATTAAAAATACAATTTTTAACACCAAAAAGTGTCACCTCTACAAACATAACATTTAATTACCAACTACACAGAAGAACTACTTCCCCCCCCAAAAAAAATCTATAACCATTTTATAAGATAGATATACCACTCTGAGGTGTGCGGTCATGTTTGATATAACGCACGCCTTTGTGCGGCTGACGCACACCAAGGTCCGTATATCAGAGCGTGACCGCACACTTCAGAGTGGTATATCTATTACATATGTATATCTATCTATATATATATCTGTCTATCTATATATTTATATATAACATATATATCTATACATATATATATATATATATATTTATAGGGGATACATGATGGGCAACTGTGGAATATGGAAAATATTTCCATGAGTGCAGAGTGAACTGTGATAATATCATGAGTGCCAAAGGCATGAGTGATATTATTGCAGTTCACTCTGCACGAGTGCAAATGTTTGCCATATTCCACAAGTCGCATATCATGTGTACGATTTATACAGTAGGGCTATTACCCTTTAGGAACATTTTTCTCTGTGTTCTCTCCCTGTTTACTTTATTTTGGTAATTGAGTAAATTTTTTAGGGGGGGGCCCTGGGAGCACTGGGCAGTTAAGTGATTTGTTCAGTCACACAGTATTAAAATGGAAGTTGTAAGAATCAAACACAGGTCTGGGCTGCTAGATGTAGAAAGTTTGTTCATTGCTTGTTACTTTAAACTGTAGGCTATACTGCCAACACTGTTTGTGGGTGGTCTGAGTGTGTGTAAGTGTTTCTGAATGGGCTGAGAATGTTAGACACTATGAGAAACAGGTGCATATGATTTGCAATGATAATTGTGTTACCTGCAGCGAGGAGTGAGAAACGGACTGTTTATTCAGTAAGCTGCAGGCTTCCCTGAGAAACTGTTGCAGTCAGCATTCAGAAAGAGAAACTGGTTTATGAAGGAGGCTGGTTTGAAGATTAGCACAGCACAGCAGTGTGCTAAGACTGTCAAAACAACTGTGGGGCACAGGTGATTGTCTTTTACAATGCTAATTGAGTTAGTTGCAGGATTCAGTGAGAAAGAGAAACTATGAAGCTACTAAATGCAGGCTGCAGTGTAGATAGTCTCACTCTGGTGACATCACCATTGTGACTGTATCTGCTGGTGATGTAGACACTGTGGGTTTATCAAGAAATAAACCCACAGGCCAAGATATTCAAACTGCACCAGGCTGTGGCGCAAGCTTGGGTGCAGTTCAACTTGGCTGTGCAGGGGCATGAACTAAGCGATATTCAAAGGAGCTGCACCATGGCTCAGCAGCTTTGAATATCACACCCTGGCCACCCCCACTGTACATGGTGCAGTGGCACTGCATCAGCGCAAGTGGCCAGAGTGGAGCATGGAGATGCACTAGTGCAAGTGCCTTTGCGCCATTCACAGCACCTGCGATATTCAAAAGATGACATGCAAATAGGGCCATAATTTATGCAAGGTGCACATGGGGCCATTTGCATGTCATTATGGCTCCATTTGCATCCCATTTGCATGCAGGTGCGCCGATCCCTGACGACTTACACCTGATGCCCTTCCAAGCAGCAGCCATCGGGAACCAACACCCCCTGCAGCCCGAACGTGGGCATATATTTAAAATAAATTCTCCATCCTATATCCCTGGTGGTCCAGTGGACTGCTTTCTTCCTGGGGGGGTTCTTTAATTACAACAGATGCCCACAATCGGTAAAGTGCGTCCACTGGACCACCAGGGATATTGGACGATGTCTTTTTTTTTTTTATTTTATTTTATTTTTTCATATTTTCTTCTTTACCCTCGCCTTGTCCTCCCTCCACTCTGGTCACGAGACCTCGGAGCCCCGCCACCGGATATCGCCGAAGTCCCCCGTCATCCCTGGCTCACCCCCAGAGAGTGGAGCCACGGTTCACCCCCATATCAGACTGGCGGAACTGTAACTGGTTGGGGAAATGGCTCCAGTGGCCAATCAGGGCATTCCTGGGGCAGAGCGTCATCTAGACGCTTAGGGCGGATTTTTACTCCTATTTTACTCTCCAAGGAGGCGGGACGCGGTAATGATGCCAGCGCCCACCTCCGCTTGCCTCTATTTTGAACATCGGCAGCGTGAGTTCTCCTGCCTCCGCCAGGAGTCCCTAATGCCCGGATGTTGCCCACACCTCCCCAGGAGAAGAGAGCTGCCCATCGGATGCTCAATCCTTCTCCCCCAGGTCTGACCCTCCAACAATCCAGATCCATTCCTGAACCAGAATTGGCCGTATCTGGCGGAGGAAATCACCGCTAAGCCGGTGGGCGGCCATGATGTCTTCTTTTACAAATGTCTGCAATCGGGCATGGGGGGGTGCCACCAGGTGCAGCCAGAACTCAGACTCCCACCCACAGGTGGCAGCTGCCATGTTGCGCCCTGCAATGTGGCAGCTCACCTGTGGGTGGCCATCAGTTGTTCTTTTTTTGGGGGGCTTAACTTTGTGCTGGTGCAGGTAGAGGTTGCACATGCATGGCTCTGCACATCCCGGGCTGAATATCGGGCTGTCAAGGTTATGCATGGGCATGTCCCCCCACCTGTGCCTGCATACATTACTGATGCTCTCCGGTGCATCGGGATTTGTGCCACACACTTTTTCCTTTTGAATATCATGCCAGGGTGCATCAGTGGGTTGTGCATGGCGCAACACTGTTGCGCCATATGCAACTCTTTTGAATATCTGGGCCACAGTGTCTATGTCATCACAGAGTTATTCCACTGCAGTGAGAATACATGTTTTTATTGTCAGTGTTACACGCTAATCCCAATTGTACAAATATATATATGTGAGTATATGTGTGTGTATATATATATATACACACACATATATAATGGTAGCACAGTAGTGCTGCCATAGTTAGGGTTGAGTAGCCCTTTTAAGGTTAAAGGGTCAAACTTTGCACCTTAATAACTTTGCCACTGTTAAACAGATTTGTCTGAAATTTGGAATGCATGATCATAGCCATACATCCTTGGATCTGCCAACTGTTGTACCAGTTGGATATACGGCTGCAGAGTTATTAAGTGTGATCGGCGTGCATGTTCATGATTTCTGGTGAAATCTTTGCTCATGCCTACAGGTCGTACAGTTTGCGTGATCAGTCCGAATACTTCAGGGAACATGCAGCTGAGGTCCCCAATGTGCCTTTCGAAGATTTTGTGAAAACATATTAAATGGTTCAAAAGTAATTCAAAAAACAATTTCCCATTATAAGTCAATGGGAAAAGTTAACAAAAAATTTTACAGGGTCACAAATGCAGTTTTTAGTGTCGCTAATGGCCCTAGTAGTGTCGAAAATCCACCATTTTGTTTTCAGTTGGTGATCAGAAAAATGCTTGGCATTTAAAATTGGACCATTTAGGGACACAATTCTTTTTGTGTTTACCTAGTTGAGCCCTGAAGATGCTTGGCATGTCTTTATTTTAAGGTTAATCACCGTAGAAATATGTTTTTCAAATTTCTTGAAAAAGTAGGGTCGCAAAGTAGTATCGCACTCACGACACTTTCGCAAATGTTTGCGAAAGCTTTCGCAAATCACTACACTACTTTTTCAGACTATGGCCAAAATAATAGCAGTTCTTTGCCATCCTGCTGCAAAAGAATGGTTTGGTCTTTTGGGCTAAAATTTGGATGGAACACAGCCAACATCTCACATATGTGCCTTTTGGTAGTTTGGTGAGAAAATGTTGCATGATTGCAAAGTTATGATACTCCAAGGTTGGCATTTTTCACCCATAGACTAACATGGTGGCGTACGACATGCCTTTCGGGGCTCGTATCTCGAAAACGATGCGAGATACAGATTTTTTGTTGCAAGTTGCATAGCCCCTTGGGCTATGTGTAATAGCAAAAACCTAGCCAGGAAAATCATGATTTCTGTTAAATTTAAATTGTTTTCTATGTCGTCCGGTTGCTGGTATATTAGCAATTAAGTACTTCCAATGCTCATTTTAAGCTTTGATGCCTATTACAATGCATACATTCTTTGTACACACTGTCTTTCTCTATGCACCAGTTCAGCAAAAACAGGGTATGTGCTTCCGTTACTGTTACAGTTGCTGTTTCCACTTGCATTTATGTCCCCGTTTGTGTTACCGTTCCTGTGTATGCCACCGTGTACGTTACCCTTTGTGTTGTCATTTGCGCTTGCGTTTTTGTTACTGTTACCATTTGTGTTTCCACCACTGTTTCTGTTTGCATTTTGTTTGCATCACTGTGCGCATTGCCATTTGTGTTTCTGGCAGCCCTTTCATTTGCATTTCCATTTCTCTTTCATTTTGCTTCTTCTTTGCTGTTACTGTTACCATTTGCGTTTGCTATTGCATTACTGTACCCATGCACATTATGGTTTGTGTTTCCATATGCACTTGTGTTTCCTTTTGCATTTCTGTTTCTTTGTTATTAATTTATTACCATTACCATGCTTAGAATTATGTGTACTGTGCCCATGCTCATTTTCGGATTGTGTTTCCATATGCACTTCTGTTCCCGTTTCTGTTTCTGTTTATTTTGGTGTTATTCTTCATATTAACTTTACCATTTGCATTTACAATTTCGGTACCATGCCTGTGCGTGTTACAGTTTGCATTTTCATGTGCACTTGCATTCACGTCTCCATTTCTGTTCCCTTTTGTGTTCTTTTTGCTGTGACACTTAACATTTCCATTTAAAATACCACTGCCATCACTGTTCACATTACCAGTTGTGTTTTCTTTTGTGCTTCAAAGTCCGTTTGCATCACTGTCTGCTTCAACATCACTTTGCGCTTGCATTTCTATTAATGTTTCCTTTACCATTTACGTTTGTGTTACCGTCTGCACCACTGTTGGTGCTTCTGTTTGCATTGCTGTTCCTGTTACTATGTCCCAAGACATCATGTGGTGGGAGCATGGAACCCAAAGGGCCCTGCGCCCTCTCCACCACATTACATTCACTATTTCTCATCATCATTCTCAAAAAGAAGGGAAATTTGAGGCAAAAAACTCCATTAAATGCATCAGTAAGGGTTGTTCCACAGCAACAAAAGTGAGGAAATTCAGTATTAGGATTGAAAGCCCTCCTTGGACCCCTCCAGCCCACCCTCCCAAATGGCAACGGGGTGTGCATTGGGGTCATTGATCCTAGCTCTTGCCGGATTCTCCTATTCCTCAGCTTCTTTACATATGTGATGGTGTGAGAGTTAGTGCCAACAACTCCAACGCACACCCCAATGCCAGTTGGGGGGTGGGCTGAAGGGGTCCAAGGGGGACTTTCAACCTTAACACCAAATTTCCTCACTTTTGTCACTCTGGAACAACCCTAACTGATGCATTAAATGGAGTTTTTTGCCATATATATAGTGAAGTCCACCAAGATGAAGCACGGTATGATAGGTTTACTGCATGATAAAAGGGATTAACTCCTATTGAAATTGCATTGTCTATTGCAGTAACTCTACTGCCAAATTCTGCAGTGTTGAGCTTCATCCTGGTAGCCTTCATTATGTATTATAGTGGCATGGTTGCACCCCTATAGTTAGGGTTGAACTGGGGTTTTAATGTTAATCTCAAAATGTTGCCCTTCAATATCTTCACAACCGTTCAATGGATTTGCACAAAATTTGGCATGCACATTCTTGTTTGGTAGGTCTCAGAATGTATCAAGTTTTGTTATGGTTCAATTTGTGATTGCTGAGATATGGATAGTGAAATAAGTTAATTTTTTCAACATTTTTTCCTCCATTGGTTTGAAAGGGATTTTCTTTGCATATGGCTACAGCCCAAACTGTTTGGAATTGTGGTATGACATTTCCAGGGTAGAAAGAGGCTGACACACAGATGTGCCTTTTGCTTGTTTGGTGCAAAAATATTAATCCGTTTTAATGTGAATCCAATTTAAAATTTTAATAAATGGGTTCTGAGTATGCTCAGTAAGCACCTCAAAATAGCTGTATGATAAAAAAAAAATCTTCATTGTTTTTCATTTGAGGAAACTCGTTTCATTTGTCTGCCATCTTGTTTTCAGTTTTGCCTGAAAATTCAAATTAAGAAACCCCAAAAATGATATTTTGCAGAGGGACCAACAGATCTACCTTGCTTATCGGGACTCCCTTAGCTGGATTCTGCACTTGTGTGTCAGAGAAATCCCTTTGAAATATGTTTTTTTTTACATTTAAATCTTGTTTCGTATCATGTAATATAAAACAAGATGTTGTTTCATGTGATAAGATATGAAGCAAGTTATTTTTTCATATGGGGAAAGAATGTATTTCTATGGGGTATTTGGTATATGACAAGATATGAAACAAGTTCTTTTTTCATATGGAGAATGAATGTATTTCTATGGGGTATTTGAGATTTTCTGCATGCCACTAACTTGACCTGGTGTACAGTGGCACCTCTCTTTCCCTGTTGGCTAGTGTCACCCCCACCCTGTCTTGCTTGTTTGTTATTATTGTTATTAATAATTTATTTGCCTGTAATAAAGAAAACAGTGTCTCAATGTTTCTTTTTTGACACTCTCCATCCTCTGATACCTGTCCCGGCCTCTGATCCTTATGCCCTTTCTTTCCCTGGTATCTAGTGGTAGATCTGACCCTTCAATAGCCGCCCCCCCTTGTTTTTAGGTTTTATTTCATATTTGTATTATCTGATACTGGGATGTCCACCCCCAGTGTCAGATGTCACTTCCCTCCTGCAGCCCATTGTTTTTTTATGACAGTGTTCACATCAGGAGGCCCCATCCCTGTGTTGGCATTACAAGCTCCCCTCTAGCAGTGTGGGACACTGAAAAGTCCTCCCCCAGTGTCCCAAAATATTAATTTACTTTGATGATCCTGTAAAAAGAAAACAGTCCCCAACATCTTTTTTAAAACCTGAAAAAAAGAAAACTGTCTCTCATCATCGTCGTTGACTATATGACCTGTGATAAAAAAAAAGCAATGATTAGACAGATAGATAGATAGATAGATAGATAGATAGATAGATAGATAGATAGATAGATTGGTAATGGATAGGAACATTTAAGGTCAACTCAGGTTCTATGGAAAACAATGATGGTGCCAGGTACATTAGCTTACCAAGGGTAGTATTAGTGTACACACAGAGGGCATCCATCCTGTTGGGGATCAGTGCAGCAGGCATTGGGCAACCAACAGCATTATCACATCATCATGGATGATTAACTCAATGGTTGGGTCATCCTTCTAGCACATCATTTGGCAAAATACTGTGCATTAGCCCAGTCAGGTCAAGAAGCATTACATGAATTTCCAAAAGCAGCAGCAGGGGACATACAGTAGTTCTTATTTGAGTGTGTGCATGCATGACTGAGTGTGGCATGAATTAAATGGAGACTTTCTTTTTCATTTTATGCTCTCATTTCTCTTCATCTAGAGTCAAAACATTTCTGGACAAAAAACAGTAGCATTTTGGGGATGCACATTAATTCTGGTGACTGTGTGTACCACTGTACGCATGACTAAGTGCACCATTAATTCTTGGAGACTTTGCATTTCTTGTTCCCCTCTCATTTCACTTCATCAGCACTGGGGAATATTTTGGACACAAGACAGTAGTATTTTGGGCATGCACAATAATTCTGGTGACTGTGTATGTGGGAGGCTGCCAATATTGTTGTCACTTTGCCTTACTTCAGGTTAAGACAGAATGACATTGCAAAGTAATAATTACAAGGTGAAGTGAGCCTTTCACATTAGCCACTCCACCTAGTGAAATGATAATGTGAAGTGCCCACTTCATGGGCACTTCTCTGGTTAAATTTAAATTCACTGCATCTCTAATTTTGACCCCAGATTTTCAGCATAGCCTTCTTATTACCCCACCTCATGTACGGCACAGCTGTCATTTTTAAAATCCTAGCAAAAATGTGCTTTTACTCCTGTGGCACAGAATGACATTGCACATCTGCCGAATTATGTTTTGGTGGGGATTTGACAATTTTCTGTACCAGGTACATGAGGTGGGGCAATAAAATAGTTATGTTGATAATTTGGTTACTGTTGTTCTACAAATGGAAGTGCAGGACCTAGAGGGCCCTGTGCTTCCTCAAATACATGCATACATATATGTATCTATGGAGGACTGAGAGCTCTGAGATCCTACAAATAAGGATATAATTATACTATCTGAAAAAGTATTGAAATTCATTGCAAAACACTTTGTTAATGCATCAGTTAGGGCTGTTGTTAAAGCAACACAAGTAGGGAAATGTGGTGTTAGGGTTTCCAACTCTAACATACCACCCCAACCATGCAGACACTAACAGGCATCAGGCGGGTGCCTTGGGGTCATCAGCCCTAACGCTCACCCCGTTCTCCTATACTGTACCCATCTTAGCTTATTTACTCATGGAATGGGGTAAACATTAGGGCTGATGACCCCAAGGCACACCCCAACACCTGTCAGTGTCTGCAGGGTGGGGTGGGGTGGGATGTTAGAGTTGGAAATCCTAACTCCACATTTCTCTACTTGTGTTGCTTTAATAACAGCCCTTATTGATCCCATCTGATGTGCAGTTGCAGAGCTGCGGGTACCAAGAAATGTGAAATTTACTATTTAGGTGCAAATTATTTTGCTTGTCTCTGCGTCTGAAATGCTTTGAGTGTGTGGTCTGAAATTGTTAGGGTATATGGGGTCTGGGTCACTGATGTGCCTTTTAAAGGTTTGGTGAAAAAATATTAATCTGTTCAAAAGTTATTAAAGTTTAAAGTATCCCATAATAGCCTACGGGAAAATTAGATGTTCCATGTGAAAGCACATTTTGCTTTCGTGAAAGTCCATTTTACTGCCGCAAATGTGTTTTGTACTTTCACACTGCCACTACCTTGTTTTCAGTTAGCAATGGCTAATAAACGTTGTAATTTCAAAAAAAACTTGACTCTTGGTAAACACCAACTATTGTGTTTACCTAATCGGTGCCTGAGGAACATGATCCTAACATTTGTTTTTAAAAATAATGATCCGAAATGTGTTTATTCAGTTTTACCATTGCAAGTATTGCAAATTTGTGAAACTTTCACAAATTTGTGAACATTTTGCAAACTTACTGTTGCAAATTTGTGAAAGCCTTCTCAAAACCTTCATAGATTTTGAGAAAGTATTGCAAATTTGTGAAAGTACCAAAAAAACAGTTTCTTTGCCACTTCATAACAAATAAATGGTTAGGACATTTGGGCTGTAATGTGCAGGGTAGGAAGGTCTTTCCCCACAGATGTGCCTTTTGCTGATTAGGTGATACAATTCACATTAGTGCCTTAGTTATAACATCTGAAGTTCAGAAATTTCCCATAGGGCAACATGGTGGTGGTTACACTTTCTTCTGGCAGCCATATATTTAAAAAATGGTTCAAGATACAAGTTTCACTAAACGCAGTGTAGAACACCTTTGGGTGTACTAACCATGTGTGCAGGTTGCCAGGCCATGATTACAAATGTGGTGGAATTTTTTCCAGTGTTTCTATGGCTACTGAGATATTGTGCCATTTGCATCACAAAGGTTACTTGGAATGTCTCTAGGCCTGTACTGTGCCTCTACACTTATGGGTAGATGGGAGTGCAGGGCCCTCTTGGATATGGATACCCTTATCCAGTA
The DNA here is from genome assembly GCA_016271365.2 of Neoceratodus forsteri. Lineage (NCBI taxonomy): Eukaryota > Metazoa > Chordata > Ceratodontiformes > Ceratodontidae > Neoceratodus > Neoceratodus forsteri. Next base: position 712,672,488 of record CM028134.1, on the reverse strand, counting down.
ATGCAAGTACAGGGCCCTCCATTATGCAGTAGTAGGAGCATAGCATCCTCCAGGCCCTGTGCTCCCACAGGGAGATGAGAGTTCATTGGAATGTCTGTACAATTATGGCTACATAGGAGTGCAGGGCCCAGAGGGCCCTGTGCTCCCACAACCACATATGAGTAAGATTCCACTTTCTCAAAAAGAAGGGAAAATTCATTGGGAAAAAAAAACTTAGTTAATGCATCAGTTAGGGTTTTTATTACAGCAACAAAAGTATGGAAATTTGGTGTTAGGGATACCAAACCTACCACCCCACCCCATTTCCCCAACCTCCACATACCAACAGGTGTCAGAATGTGCCTTGGGGTCATTAGACCTAATTCTCACCCAGTTCTCCTATGCTGTACCATATCAGCTTCCTTACAAATGGAATGGGGTAAGAGTTAGGTGCAATGACCCGAAGGCACACCCCAGTGCCTGCTGATGTGTGAAGTCTGGGGTAGATGGGGGGGATAGGGTTAGTAACCCTAACACCAAATTTCCATACTTTTGTCATTGTAATAAACACCCTAACTGATGCATTAACTGAGTTTTTTGCAATGAATATATACATGCATACACCCACATATATATATACGTGTATATATATATATATATATATATATATATATATATATGTATATGTGTGTGTGTGTATCTCTATCTCTCTCTCTCTCTATATATATATATATATATAGATATATATAGATATATATATACACACACACAATAATACAAGTGGTGGTGTGCATTTTGAGAACTTAATTCACACCCGTGGTGTATGATGCTACCTAAACCCTGAAAGTGAAGCTTGAGGGGTTTATAAAAGCATCACACACCAAAGATGAGTATTAAAGAGCCACTGACACCCCAAGAAGAACTTTTAAGAACATAATAGCTGGACAAAAAGCAAGTTCTCATTTCTCATTAGCTCTGTATTTCATATCCCCATTTTTTATTAAGGTCATATGAATGAAAACAGGATTTTTGTTCCTTGGGGTGCATCAGCTCCTATTGCTTCTTCTCAACCTGATGTCATAATACTCTGTTTGTGACATCACAGTTATTCCCACTGCAACAGATTGTGATGCAATAACATAGCATTATAATTTCACATATGAAATAAGCTGTAGAGTCTGATGAACTCTTCTTTCCTTTTTCTATTACTTACTTTTCCTCCTGCGAGTCCTTGCTGGTGGCTGTGATCCTCCTCATGGACAAACTCACTCTCTGATCACCCATGCCTCCATCCTACCTATCCCTGGAAATTTCCTCTTGGATTGCCCCTCTGCAGCAGGGCCAGAAAAGGCACCAGCCTCCCCCCACTCCCAGAGACCAAGTCCAGAGATGAGGGGCAACCCTTGGAGACATAGGGCCCTCACAGAACCTGCTAGGCTCTAATTTCTCATTTTCTCCCCTCTCCCCTTACTGATGTGAGGAAATCAGCACATGCTGCCTGACTCATACTGCCCTCCAACCACTACAACAGGGAAGTCAATGAGCAGGACAACAAGCCTCCCTCTCTCTGAGAGAGGAGAGCAGTCCTCCAGATGCTCAGTCCTCTCTCTCTTCCCTGCAGATGCCTAGTGGCCTGGGCTCATTCCCAACCCCAGGTCACAGATGTGGCATGAGGTGTAGTGACCAGTGCCTCAACCTCCAGTGCCACACTGGGCTGGCTGAGGCTGTTGACTCTAAGGGACACAGATATTATTTTTTGTGGCAACTTCTTTAGTAAAAACTAATGGTGAGAAGAAATATATAGAAATTTATGGAAGATACATGAAAATAACAGCTGCTCTGTGTCTAAATATTATGGTCCAGATTCACAAAAGATTGCTGCAAGCTGTGACAATGGCAGTTTGTGGCAATGGCCCCAGTGTCCTCGACCCTGTGCCCAATCCAATATCGAACAGGGTCCTGGAGCCTGAACCCCATGGCTTGTGGCAATGGTCCAAGGAAGGGCACAGCCCACCGTAATGCCACAAGTCATGGGACGGACTGGCAGCAGATGCACCCTTAAAAGTGGGCTGTGGTGCCCATCCCCTCTCCCACAGTCCCCACAGCAGAAATCAAAAAGCCCAGTGTGGATTATCACCCCACCCATCCAAATCAATTCAGTCTAGTTTATTGGTACAGCATGTATAAAAAAACAATTTTGTTACACACAAAGATTTAAAATCCAGTCAATTCGTGGGGCGTGGTCTGGCCACTGAAGAAATGGCTGCCTAATTCTGCAGCTCCTCCAACTCTGGCAACAATCTGTGGCTGTATGGCTTGACCTCGGGGGATTCTGACCCCAAACTTATGTAGTCTACTCATGGTACAGATCCCTATTGCCCGGTACAACTATTTTGTGGGCATACGGCTGGTTTTACCCATTTCAAGCACCGCATATTCATCCATGCTCACAAGTCATCAGTGTGCTTAGGCCACGGGAACTATGGCCCTGTTCTTAAATTGGATGCCCTGCAATGATCAGAGAAACTTTACCCCGGTTTAAATATATTCTCATTCACCTGTTGCTCCTTACCTTAGTATACGATGGAAACAGTAATCCTCCTCCAGTTGCCCAGAATCAGCAGGCAACAGCTTCTCCCTCTGGGTCAGTCGGTGAATCCTTTATTTATATAACCCGCATGCTAGAAACAATGCTGCTTAGGGTAGACAACATTAATACTACTCTAATTGGCACCACTGCTGATGTCAGATCCTTTCAAGATCAACTTAATGTGGCAGAACAAAGAGTCTAGGCTCTAGAACTTCAGCAGGCTAAACTCCAATACACAATCATGAACCAGGCAGAAAAGTTGGAGATTTTAACAGCGAAGGTGGAAGACCAGGAGAACAGAGGATGCCGAAATAATCTCAGAATACTCCGAATATATCCCTGCATGGAATGATTCCTTAATGAGTAGCTCCCTGTTATGCTTGGTAATCGATGGAGGGGCCCAGTGGAGGTTGAGAGAGCTCACTGAGTCACAGGAAGAAGAAGAAGAAACAGATCCAACACTTCTCCGAGACCAATAGTGGCTTATCTCCTGAGATATTCTACTAAACAGCGTATACTTAGAGCTGCTCAAGATCTGAGAGAAATTAAATGGAATGGGCCATGTATTTCGATTTATAGGGACTTTGCCCAGGAGACTGCCAGCAAATGGAAGGCCTTTGGTCCTATATAAAAATTCCTGGCAATGCATAACTTTCAATATTGTTTTAAAGCACTCACCAAACTGCTGGTACATAGAGAAGGTAGAGAGATGCTAGCTAAGGGCCCTGCTGACATGGAGTGCTGGGTTGTAAGGTTTTGGCCCAACTTGCTGCCTATGACTATGAATCCTAGAAGGCTTTGGCAGCCAGCTGATACCTCTCCCACTAGGAACCTTGCTACTGCCAAACTGTCCTCCAGGGAACATATTGCAGCCACTTCTGGTCCCTCCCAGAAGACTTCCCCACAGTTAAGAATCCTGTCAATACAGCTTCACTGGTCACACCTCACTCAATCTGTCACTCTGAGCAATCGGTCCTCCCCCATAGACCCACAGGGGGCCATGTGCATTTAAGGCAGTGATCAAGAAGTGGCCAGCTCGCTCAGGCAGACCAGGTTGAAATCGCTCCTCTGGCCAAAATGCCAAGGGATATATCTCCCCACCTAATTCGGACTGAGTGTCTTCCAGGCACAGACTCACTCCAGAAGGCCTCCATGGATGGAGCAGATATTCCAGACTCTTCTCTCATGGAAGCAGTGGACCTATCTAGTAAAACCAAGCCCAGAGACAAAACATATGCTGTTGCTGTCTCCACTACCCAAGATGCAACTTCACCCTATGCGACACCCTAATGTGAAAATGGTGCCCCCGTTGCAAGCAGCAAGAGCTCACCTGGTTTATTTGCAGTATGATACTGTAGAACCTGGTTATGGCTATTTTGCTGGGTAACAAATTATTACAGGATGAAGATGTGGTTAACACTCCTTCAGTGGCCTCCCAGCCAAGATGTGGAGGGCTGGTGAATTTTCAGAGCCTCTCCACAGCATATGTAATGGTGCTCACTACAGTAGTACCCATTCTCTTTCTCTCACCTCTACATGTGTATGTTTGGCTGGTAGTCTCTAATAGGAGATACAGCCATGGGTTGATCACCATCTGTTCCCCTGGATAATTCTGGCTGGGTATTCCTTACTCTTGCCTGTGCTGAGCTGCAGCTAACAGGTCTCTGCTGCAACCTATAAGGGTGAGGTACCTAACTCCCCTATCCCTTCCCCCCTTCCATTCCCCCTTAGTCAATCTCCCCCCCTGCCCTACCCCCCTTCTTGTTGTTCCCCCTCCTGGGTTGACCCAACTCCCCTGGATTGAATGTCAGATGAGGAGTGGTGTTTTTTGGTTGTTTGTTTCCTCTCCTCGCTCTCCTCTGAGAGTGGATGTGTGCGTAGCCAAGGATAGTCAGTTCTGTGGCATCCTCTTGTGCAATAGCATCCATTGTTTCTAGCATAAACCGCCTATTGTAATCACTGTTAGTTGCATAGATTTATTACTGTTTCTACCTGTATTAAACTACAGTTCTAGATTAGCATTTGCTATAGTTAAACTGCTTACTGGTGGTATTTAGTAAGTTTTGACTGTGTGTTGTTGTTGAACCTGATAAGCTCCTGATTTAGACATTAGAATACATCTGTTTGGCCATCTGTATGCATCCCTGCAACTTGCTGCCAACTCCTTCCTGAGGGATTATACCTCGGAACTTTTTTCATTCACAGGTTATAAACCCTCTCGACCCTTCCTCTCCCACCTAGACTTCCCCTCCCCCCCATCAAGCAGCTAATATGGATGGAACTAAATCACCGAATCTGAGGTTGGTGTCATGGAATGTGAAGGGGCTTAACTACCCCGTTAAGTGCACCAAGATTATACAGTACCTTCGCTCCATGCATGAGGACATAGCTCTTTTACAAGAGACCCACCTCCTTAGCAAATCTACTCAGTGGCTCAAAAAATCTTGGGTCAACAAAGTTTATGGCAGCTCCATCAAGTCCAAGACAAAAGGGGTGGCCATCCTCATCAGACGCTCCAGTACTAGGACAGTGGAGGAGACCAGAACTGATAAGCAGGGGCACTGGATCTTAATCAGATTGGCCTCTCCTAGGGTAAACTGATACTGGGTAACATATGTGCCCCTAAAGTGGACCAGGCTATTTCTTTCATGAAGTAGGTCAAGCTATTTCCTCAATTGACCAGTCAAATGGTTCCACTTCACTACTGTTGGGAGGGGATTTCAATCTGGTGATATTTTTTTAAACAAATCTGTACCCACTCCTCAGGCGCACCCCAAATCCCATGCAGCCCTTCAAGAACTACAGGAGGAATGGAGACTAGTAGATACTTGGAGACACTCCAAACCCTCTGGTCAAGATGATTCCTACTTCTCGGCTCTACACGGGGTCCATAGCTGGAATGACTACTTGCTGGCCAACAAGGCTGCATCTGGTGATGTCTTGGACAATATCATTGGTAGTATTATTATCTCAGACTATGCCCCTGTGCCAACTACATATACTCCTGTGGGATCTCTCCCAAAGGGTATGAGGTGGAGATGTAGCCCCCTCCTGATTAAGGACCTGGACCTTCAAAGGGTACTCCACAAAGTGGCTCAGGACTACTTCACTCTAAATATGGACTGTGGAGTGTCTGTTGCAACAGTGTGGGATGCCTTTAAAGATAACATTAGGGGGCACATCATCACTTCTACTGCCCATAGAAATAAAGCCAGAAATAGATCTGTGGCCAGACTTAAAACAGAACTAGCCAGTATAGAAACCTGCTTTAAGGCCTCTCATACTGCCTGCAAAGACACCACACTCCTATGTAATATAACTGGGCTCAAGTACAGAATCAATTCCCTCCTTTCTAACAGGGTAGAATGGCTGCTACTGCACTTTTGACACTCCTACTGGGAAGGGGGACAAGGGCAGAAAATTACTGGCATATCAACGCGCAAGCAGCATGTTTCAACCAAAATTCATGCCCTGCGTTAGGCCTCTAGCACGACCATTACGGACTCAGCAGGCATTAATAAAACTATGCAGGCGTTCTATCAGTCACGGTATGAATCCTGGTCCACACAGATCGCAGCTCAGCTAGCACTTAATCTCACACAGTTCTGTCAAAATTTTACCATTCCCACCCTATCCATGGAGCAGTTCAACCTTCTGGAGGCACCCATTACAGGCCCGGAATTGCACCACACACTATCCAGTTTACCCAAAGGTAAAGCCTCAGGCCCTGACAGGATGACAACTGAGCTCTACCAAGTCCTGGAAAATGAGATTTCCTCCTCCCTTCTACAGGTACTGCAGGTGGCCCACTCCTCTGGGGTGCTACCACCCTCGATGAATGAGGTCCTGATTACTCTGCTACCTAAGAAATCCAACGACCCTCTCAATTGTGCCAGCTTCTGACCTATTTCTTTGATCCCTGTGGACACCAAAATACTGGCCAAAATTTTAGCCACTAGGTTGCAATCTATTCTTCCCACTGTGATACACCCCTCCCAAGTAGGATTCTTGTCTGGCAAAATGGGCTCAGACAATACTAGACTGCAGTTAAATCTAAAGTGGTTTGCAACCAGATCCAAAACTTCCATGGCGGCCCTGGCTGTCAACTTTGCCAAAGCTTTTGATTCCTTGGAATAGAATTATTTGCATGAGCTACTTCGTATATACGGGTTTGGGCCCCAATTCTGTCAATGGGTAATGATGTTGTACAACTCCCCCAAAGCTTGTATTGTAACAAATTCAGATATTTCCCCTCTCTTTCCATTGCAGAGAGGCACATGGCAGGGTTGCCCTCTATCCCCTCTCCTCTTTCTGCTTTCCCTAGATCCACTGATCAGGGTATTACACAGCACAGATGGCCTCTCTGGCATCTCTGCATATGGCAAAGACTATGTTGTGGCAGGGTACACAGATGATTTGTTGCTCACCCTGTCCCATCCCCACTAGTCCCTACCTAAGGCTATAGGTATCCTACAGAAGTTGACCACATTGTCCGGGTTACAGGTAAATCAGAGGAAAATACTGTGGTCCCTCTTAATTTGCTATGTACACAGGACTGTGTGTCTGGCACTAAGCTAAGTTGGGCTGCCAAGGGTGTCACCTATCTTGACATCTTTAAGCCCACTAAATGGACTGACTTCGAGTCATCCAACTTTGCCCCCTTGTTAACACAGATGAGTACAAAAATTGAACTGTGGCATAGATTGCAGCTATCGAAGCCTGGAAGGATAGCAGTCATAACAAATTAAAGGTCCAATATCCCTGGTGGTCCACTGGACTGCTTGCAATCTGATCAAGGGCAGAAGTATAATGAAAAAAACTCCTTTATCCCTGGTGGTCCAGTGGACCACGCCCAGCCCGAGTGTGGGTGTCTGTTATAAATTATAAAAAAAAATCCATCCTTGGTGGTCAGTGGTACTCCCTCCCACACCACTGGGCCCCACCACAGCCCCCCAGATCAGTGGCAGGCAGCAACTCCCCACCCGCATGCTGCCCTGCTGCCCACTAACTGATGGGGAGTGCAGCCTGTACTGTTCTATGTAGTCCAGAAATGTGAATGGATCACATTTCTGGACTGTGTAGTACTGTACGGGCTGCATGATAACTGGCCCATGCTGTGGACCAATAGGCATACAGCCCTACTGTATGCAGTCAGTCGGCGGGCGGTGGGGTAACATGTGGGTGGGGAGTTGCCACCCGCCGCTGACTGGGGGATTGGGGTGGTGGGGCTGAGTGGGTGGGTGGGGAGGGGGCTACTGCTGGACCACCAGGGATGGATTGGTTTTTAATAATTTGTGACAGACTTCCGCGATCGGGCTGGACGTGGTCCACTGGACCACCAGGGATATAGGAGGTTTTTTCAATATACGTCTGCCCACAATCAGGCTGCAAGCAGTCCACTGGACCACCAGGGATACTGGAGGATTTTATTTTCATACTCATGCCCACGAATGGGGAATGGAGCACTTTGCCCCCTGTGCAGGGGGCGTTGGTCCCCGACGGCTGCAGCCTGGCAGGGTGCCAGGTGCAAGTCGCCAGGGATGGGTGCACCTGTATGCAAATGGGGCCATACTGACATGCAAATGGCCCCATTTGTGCCTTGCATGCATTATGGCCCCATTTGCATGTACACTTTTGAATATCGCGGGTGATGCACCTAGCGCAACGGCACTTGCGCTAGCGCATCTGCCTGCCCCTCTCTGGCCATTTGCACTGGTGCAGTGCCACTGTGCCATGCACATTGCGGGTGGCCACAGCACGATATTCAATGGTGCTGAGCCCTGGTGCAGCACAGTTGAATATCACCCTGTCAGCGCCCTGGCACATCCCAGTTGTGCTGCGCCCAGGCTTGTGCCACAGCTTGGCACAGTCTGAATATCCCATCCTCTGTATTTAATTGTAATTCTAATTTTTAAGTGATTCTTTTACTGATGTTATAGCTCTCTTTAATCCCAATGGGGTCTGGGATATTAGAACTTCATCATCCTCAAATAATAGCATCTTGATAGGTACAGAATTCACCTTGGGTGGAAACGTTTCAACACTTTCTAGATTTTCTACTAGGGTATCAATACACACATTAAATAAAATTGGTGCTAGTATGCACCCTTTCTTGACCCCTATAATTGCATTCATCTGATCTGTTACTGTCATTCATGGAGTGTGAATATTACCTGTACGCAGTCCATGGACAGCTTCGTTGGCAGCTAGCTGTGGTGGTGAGAGGTGGGCTGTGCCAGTCACTAGTGGGGTATTGATGGGGGAGCAGAGTGGGCTCACACTGTTAGCTGGAGGGGCACTGGATCACCAGGGATATATGGGGCATGCTGTGGGTGTGTTGTAAAGGTAGGGACGGGGTGTGATGCGGGTGCAGAGTGTGGAATATGGCAATTGGGCATCAGGCCTGGGGAGGGGTGTTCAGATAGCGCATAAGGAATTTTAACTTGGCAAAATAAGGATTGGTTTGGGGTGGGTGCTAGCCCACACTCAGCATTTTGAAGACTACTGTAGGGACTTTGGGCATGTGGGGTTGGTGGGGCAGTGCTGTACACTAGGGAGACAGGGCTGTCGGTGTGCCATAGTGGGCTCTCAGTTGTGCAGCACTGGCTGCACTTTAGCAACCCCTGGTGGATGGCAAAGACCACTTACACCACCTCATAGCTGGTGTAAGTATTCTTTGATGGATATTCACCAGGGGTTCTTTCTGAATCCCAATTTGGAGACTTTGCAGACACCTTTCCTGAATAGGGTGCAACAGCTGCCATAAACCCCTTTACACCATGTCACAAGGGGGTTTATGGCGCATTGGTCCACTTGGGTGCAGGCAGCCTTCAACATTTCACAGGCTGTCTTTCTGAATCCAAATATGATGCAACTCATGATGCAAGTGCTACTTGCATCATTTCTTGGGATGCAAGTTGCCTTGCATCCCAAGCTGCCTTTTGTGAATCTGGCCCTATGTGTTTTAAAGTTTTCCCAAAGGCATCAGTTGCTCCTTAAATTTGAGAAAGCACTCCACCTCATAGCTTATTTTTTATCATTTCTGGACAATAATCTTTCTCCTCAAAAAAGACCAAGCCAAGCCCTCTTTAACTTTTGCTTGTGAAACACATTCTTGTGAGGCTGACAGAAAGGATTTTGTATTTCTTTACATGTTGATGGATTTTATTTATTTGCTCTTTGCAAGATGAGAGGCAAAATCAGTTTGTTTGCTAATTTTTTTTTAAACTGATGCCATAGGCTTGTAAAGGGGAGGCTGTTGTTTACATTTATACTGAAACTGAATTTATTAAAGTAAGATAAATACCATTTCATAGCATTTGAAAATTGCAAATAGAACTTCTCCTGTTTCAAAATTTCTACTTTGAAAACCCTAAAATGGTTGCCTTGATGATGTCAATGAAGAGAGAAATGTCCAGGTCTTTATATGAATACTAGATGTAATAACTGCAATCAAATGTGAATAACTTTAAAATGAGAAATGATAGCATGGTACTCTGAGCACGAAAGTTATTTAGCACAAAAATAACCACAAAATGATTGGTGTTTCATTTATTGCAACCTTTTATATTTTTTAGAATTAGCAAACAAAAAACATCAGAAGTCAATTTTTTTCTACTTCTTTGACAAACAATAATGAATAACATTAAAATGAAACAAGATAGCATGGTACTGTCGGCACAGACGTTGTTCAGCAGCAAAAATATCTACAAAATGAGTGGTGTTTCATTTATGGAAACCTATCAGTTTTTTTTTATAATTAGATTAAAAAAATGCAGAAAATCAATTTGTTTCACTTTTTCAACAAACAAATGTAAATAACTTTAAAACAAAAAATTATAGCATGGTACTTTGAACCAGAATTTGTTCAGCACAAAATTATTGACAAAATAAGTGGTGTTTCATTTTAAAAAACAGGAGAAAATTATTTTTTTTAACTTTCTGCAACAGACAAGGAGGGGCTGTGGACATGTTCTACCTAGACTTTAGCAAGGCATTTGACACAGTCCCACATAAAAGATTAATATACAAGTTAATATACAAGTTAGCTAGCCTGGAAGTGGGTCCCAAGATGACAGCCTGGGTAAAAAATTGGCTGGAGAATAGGACACAGAGAGTAATAGTAAATGGAGTCCACTCTGAAGAAAGGGGGGTTACTAGTGGGGTACCACAGGGTTCAGTATTAGGACCGGTCCTCTTCAATGTCTTTATAAGCGACATTGCAGAGGGACTGGAAGGAAAAGTATGTCTCTTTGCAGATGACACAAAGATCTGCAACAGAGTTGATGCACAAGGTGGGGTGGAAAGGATGAAAAGGGACTTAGCAAGGTTAGAGGAATGGTCAAATGTATGGCAGCTTAGATTCAATGCTAAGAAATGCAAGGTAATGCACTTGGGAAACAAAAACCCAGGGGAAGAGTACATAAGGGGGGTGAGATACTAACAACAACAAAAATGGAAAGGGACCTGGGGGTAATCAGATCAGATGACCTAAAGGTGGGCAAGCAATGTGAGAGGGCAGCAAGGAGGGCTGGGGGATACTGGGATGCATAGGGAGAGGCATCACCAGTAGAAAACAGGAAGTTATTATCCCTCTGTACAGACAGCTGGTGAGACCCCATCTGGAGTACTGCGTGCAGTTCTGGAGACCCAGTCTTCGCAAAGGCATAGACAGGATAGAAGCTGTCCAGAGGAGGGCAACTAAAATGGTGCAAAATGGTGCAGGGTCTGCACCGGAAGACATATGAAGAGAGACTTAAGGAGCTTAATATGTATAGCCTTGAGGAAAGGAGGGAGAGGGGTGACATGATAGAAACTTTCAAGTACCTCAAGGGAATCAACAAAGTCCAAGAGGTAGCATCTTTCAAAAAAGAGGTGTGCAAGAACAAGGGGCACAATTTGAAGATAGAGGGGCAGCTCAGAGGTAATTTAAGTATTTTTCACAGAGAGGGTTGTGGATGCATGGAATGGCCTTCGGGAGGAGGTTGTGGAGTCAAAAACAGTGATGGAATTCAAGCATGCATGGGACAGTTATAAGGCAATTCTAGGGGGTGGGGGTAGGAAGAAGTAGGCTGCTGGTTAACTAGGATCTGCAGCTTATCCAGTAGGCAGGGAAATGGGCAGACTAGGTGGGCCAAGCAGTCCTTATCTGCCATCAAATTCTATGTTTCTATGTTTCTATGACAAATGCAAATAACTTTAAAATAAAAAAAAATATAGCAGGGTACTTTGAGCACAGAAGTTGTTTAGCATAAAAATATCTACAAAATGAGTGGTGTTTCATTTATAGATACATTTTAGATTTTTTATAATCGTCAAAAAATGGGTGGAAGGAAAGTAATTTATTTTAATGTTTTGGAGGCATGGCATAAATGAAATATGTTACCCCCTACTGCAAATATTGTTGATGTAGCCATGGATACACAAGTATACTTGCACACCACCTGGGAAGTGCAGATGTCTTCACTCAGGTGCTGAGGGCACCTATGCTGGCATGGAAGCACATGTTAAGTATGTGGGAGAGTCTACAGGTTGCTCCTCTGAGGAACACCAGGCCCCTGGTTTCTTTGCCTGGAAACAGAGGTAACATTCCAGTTTGCATGGCACACAACTGAATGACACAAAATGAAACCAAAAAAAGGGAAATGGCACCAGAGTGAGATGTAGCTCTGGGTAGTATGGAGAAGGCAGTTTTCGTGTGCACTGACTAAAGGCAAGGAAGAAAAGGAAGTGACAATGGGCGGTTGCATGAGAAATGCAGTATGCCGTAAATCACTTTGCAAGATAACATAAAGTAGTATTATGATAATCTGTGGCTCACACTGCCTCATCTCGGTGATTCCTATTTCATAAGTGTAATGTAGCTATGGCACTTGCTCATGTGAGTATACTCTCTACTTCCTGTTCCTAGTTTGTCATGCACAGGTGTCAGAAACAATATGAGGATCCCTCTTCTTCAATTAACCAAACACTGCAATTTGCTTTTTAAATAGTTCCCATCTCCCACCTTCTGAATAGGGGGAAGGGAGTGCAAAACTGTTGTACACTTAATGTTTCCTATTCTGTTTTCCCCTGCTCTGTCAATGCTTTCTCGCCATGACAGTGTGAGCTACAGAGTCTCATATTCCCACTTACATACCATTTAAGTTGGAATGTTACCTCTGTTTCCAAGCAGAGAAGTTAGGTGACTGGTGGTCCTCAGAGCAAACATTGGCTAACTCTTGCATGTCCTTAGCATGTGCTTCTGTGACAGCATAGGTGCATTTGGCACCTGAGTGAAGACACCCACACTTCCCAGGTGATTGGTGGCACTCAGCTGTGCCTTGTGCCTCAGAACTCACCTCACAACCCACCTGGTGTTGTGTACTAATTTTGCATTACTGCACATTCTGTTTTGTGTTATTTCTTACTTAAAAATTACAGTGTACTCATATAAGAATTTTATTTTGCACTTCCCAGGTGGTTGAAGGCACTTGGCTGTGCCTCAGGCCTCACAACCCACCTAGGATGTGTGGCAATTTAGCCATGCTGCACACCCTTCTGTGTAGTATTACTCACATAAAATTTATAATGTACAGTAATGATATGTGAATTATATACAACACTTCCCAGGTGGCTGAAGGGTTCCTGCTGATAACATCACTTGCATAATAAAGTGGGACACAATGCAGGCATAACATCAAGGTTGGAAAGACCAGCTGGCCACAACATCATGGTGCAGAATACCAAAGGCCGCCACTCCACCGTGCATTGCCAGAGTCCCACCGTGCCAGCAGGGCATGCACAGATAACAGGGCACCCTGGCAATAAACCATGGGGCAGGCATGATGAAAGGCACACAATGACCGACGGCTGAATCCCAGTGCTTGCCCCACCACTGCAAGTGCAGCAACTGCTGTTACAGAAAGCCTCAGCAAGTGTGTGAAATCTCTAAGCATTGTTCCTTGCATGATATATACAACACCAATGTTTAGTGTAATGCTGTGCACAATGTCATATAGCTAATGGGTCTTCTAGTAACCTGGATCCTCATTTTCCTCTGTCACAGATGTCTCCATCCCCAGCTCGTGGGGCAGGCACCGGGATATGACCATCAGTCATTGTGTGCCTTTCATCATGCCTATCCTGTGCTTCATTGCCAGGGTGCCCTGTTATCCGTACATGTCCTTCTGGCACTGTGGGATGCTGGCAACACAAGGCAGAGTGGTGGCCTGTGGTATTCTGCATCGCAATGTTGTGGCCATGCAGTCATTCCATCTGCAATGTTATGCCTGTGTTGTTGTGTCCCACTTTATTATGTGGGTGATGTTATCAGCTGGAACCAGTTGAAGGCATCCAGCTGTACCTTGTTCCTCACAACCCACCTAGGGCATGCAGCAGTTTAGCATTGCCACACACCCTGCTGTGTGTTATTGCTTATTGCATAGATCAGAGTGTAATAAGCACAATACTGGTAGGTGCAAGCAGTGTTATTGCTTATTACAATTTACAATGTGATCCCCTGAGATTAATAAACTGCAGGTCCCCGGTGGTCAAAGGCACTCAGGTGCACCTCATGCCTCACATCCCACTTGGGGGAGTGTGGTAATTTAGAACTGCCACTCACCCTGTCATGTGTTATTCCTTTCTCACAATGTGATCCTATAGGAATTGTTTACAGCACTTCCCAGGTGGTGTGCAAGTGTGCATGTATATCAATGGCTACAGATGCAATCAACCATGATAATGGATGTCTTTGTATCATATGAAAATAGTTATGTTATTTGTCTTACCTAATAATGGATGTCTGTGGTTGCTTGTGTGGCCTTTCCCCCTATGGCTGCTTGGTTGGGAATGCAGAGTTAGTGTTGAAAACCCTAACATTTCATTTCCATACTTTTATTGCTTTAATAGTAACCCAAACTGTTGCATTAACAGAGTTTTTTGCAAAGACTATATAAGAGATATGCTACCCCACTACTGGAAATAGTGTTGATATTTTTTATTTGCATGCTAATTGACCCAATGACATTGCTCACCACTCATGACATCATCAGGTCAATGGCATGAGAACAAAAAATATCAACAATAGTTCCAGTGGGGGGGGGTAGCAAATTCCATTTATGTCATACCTCCAAAAAAGTGGGAACAATTTACTTTCTCACCATTTTTGCCAATTATATTAAATCTAAAAGGTATTTATAAATGAAACACCACTCATTTGGTAAATATTTTTGTGCTGATCAACTTTTGTGATCAAAGTACCATGCTATATTTTTTTTATTTTAAAGTTATTTGCATTTGTTGTTGTAAAAAGTGAAATAAATTTAATTTTCTGCTGTTGTTTGTGTATTATAAAAAAACTAAAAAGGTTATAAAAATGAAACACAACTCATCTTGTAGATATTTTTGTGTTGAACAAATTTCATGCGCACAGTGCCTTGCTATCATGTTTTGTTTTAGAGTTAATCATATTTGTTTGTTGAAAAAGTGAAAAACTTGAATTTTCTGCATTTTTTGCTGATTTTAAAAAAGCTAAAAGGTATCTATAAATGAAACACAGCCCATGTTGTAGATATTTTTGTGCTGAACAACTTTCATGTTCACAGTACCATGCTGTCATTTTTCATTTTAAAGCTATTTGCATTTGAATATGGTTAGTACAGCTAGTATACTTCTAAAGAGCTGAGGCTCTCTCTCTCTCTCCTCATTGACATCAACAATGCAGCCATTTTAAGGTTTTCAGAGCAGGATTTTTGGCTCATCATAGGCTTTATTTACAATTTTCAAATGCTATGAAACTGCATTTATCCTACTTTTATAAATGCAGTTTCAGTATAAAGGTAAATAACAACCTCTCCTTTACAAGCCTATGGAGACATTTTTTAAAAACAAAATGTGTAAAAAGACAGATTAAATGTCCTTTAAATATTAGGGTAAGAGTGTTCCAGAGAGAAAGAGAGAGAGAGAGTGAGAGGTAGAGAGATGCAGCAAGTCTGATGCACGGCTTATTTGAGTGGTAGAAGATGTTCGGTATTTTTTAATTTTGTGTGGCAAGCAGGATTTTATGTTTTTCAGTGGCAATTTGTTTCTTTTCATGATTTTGCTATGCAGCTTAGTGAGTGAGATGTGAGCAGAATGGTATTTCTCTGAAATAAAGCCACTCTTTCTGTTAAGAGCTGTGCTCAAGATACAGTAGTCAGAGATTCTCGAGTGCAGCTGCAGTGTGGCTGATGACTTGTATTTGTCATAATAAGAGAGTGGCTATTATGGAAGATAATAACTGACCATCACCATTAAACAAATGATGGCTGGATATAATAATGCCTTATCAATGCACTGTATATTCAGATGAAGGAATACATAGAGAAACCCATGGTATGAAATGTTTTGAAGGGTAATTTACAAGCAGAGTGGCTGTTAATGAACATAGACTCCAGAAGACATTTCAGTTTTAAAGCATATATATGGATATAAAGGCCTATGTGAAAGGGAAGGAAAGGCTTAAATTACTAATAGCAAAAATCCAGGAAAGAAAACTGAATTTATGGGCTGTCTTCTTTGTGATATACTCACCAAACTCCCTCAATATATCACATTCTCTAGAGTACTGACCAGATGCATCTAAATCAAGAGGCTAGAGGACAGGAGTTACACAGTCCAACTACAACCTTGGACTTTTATTTTATTTATTTTTATTTATTTAGTTTTTGTTAACCGGGTAGGTGCACTAGTCATAAAATGACTATTTTCAGGCATGACCTGGGAGAGTACAACAAAAAGAGAACAGTTGAACAACAGCAACATGGGTACAATAATACAAATAGAGGAACAGTACAGCAGTGCTACAAAAACACAATGGGTAGAAACAACAAAAAATAATGGCAAGCATTATAGTTATTGATGCACCATGAACAAACTTCTAGAAAAGCATAACTGACAAAAGCAGATAAGGATTATTTGAAAGGATTTGGCATTTTATGAAGGAATTTTAATGTTTATGCTCTTGTTTTATTACTATCTCATGAGCAGTATTTTTTAGAAATCAAATTACATATTAAGATGTCTAAATGACATACAGAAACCTATATACAGCAGAAAATGTTTTCTCAAATGCTAAAAGGATACAGAGATATAAAGCACACCATAAAAAAGCAGTCTCCATTCTTATAAGCTCCTTAAAGAAAGTTATACTTCTGCTTCTTCTCTGCTCGGGAAATGTGGAGCTCAATCCTGGTCGTCCCCCCACAACTTAACTCGCCTATCAATTTTGCTGAGGCCACAGGTCTCAAAATGATGATGGTCAACATTTTAAGCCTGCCTAAAAACTTGTACAGCTGCAAGCCTGGGCTACACACTTTAACCCTGACCTTATCAAAATTACTGCGCTAGGTTAAAAAGACTTAACACTGATCAACAAATATCACTGCAGGGCTACAATTTTTATTTAGAGCAGATAGAGAGTCTAGAGGCGGAGGTGGTTCTCACGCCAAATCTAAGTACTCGGTCACCAATATTAGTTGCAAATCTCTAGCCAAGGAATTTGAGTTAGTTTCACTGAGCCTTCATGTCCCCTCCTCGGAATGTATCACTATCCTAGGTGGCTATAGACCCCCATCTGGTGGTGATGAAGTTATTAATCTTTTGAAATCCATGTTTGTAGATGCAAAAACTGAAACAATATTTCTAGGAGATCTAAATATGGACTGGCTGTCACCTAAATCACATGGCCTCAAATCCCTTTGTGATGAGCTAGGTCTTGGGCAATTAGTCAGTGAACCCACCAGGAACAACACTCTAAATACTGCCAACAGTTCCATTCTAGATGTGGTACTAACCACCCATCCACACAAAATATCTAATTCAGCAGTGTTTCACAACGACATGAGCGATCATGGAACTGTTGCTTGCATAAGATCTCAAATTAAGGCCCGACCACAATTCATCTTTATAACAAAAAGATCCTTTCGCAAATTCAGTGCAGTAAACTTCCTATCTGACCTGAGCATGATCAGATGGCAAGATCTCTATCTAGCCAAAGATGTCAACAAGGCAACTTACATCCTTAATGACAAACTCACTACAATAATAAATAAGCATGCCCCTTTTATCAAAGTAAGGGTACAGAACAATTCCAACTCCTGGTTCACCTTGGATCTCAAGGCAGCCCTTATAGCTCAAGATAAACTCTGAGCTAAAGCTAGACATTCCAAAGAATCTTCGGATTGGCAGGCCTTTAGAACAGCCAGGAATAACTGTGTGAAAAAATCTCGCTCTGCTAAAGCTAACTATTATATTTCTACTCTCGATCAAGCTAAAGGTAACCCTCATAAAATATGGAAGACTATCAAAGCTATAGAAGGATGGCCCATGGCCCTCTGTCCCAACAAAGATAGTGGCAGTGGCAAGATTGTGGAAAACAAGTCCCTAATCCTGGAGGAACTTAACTCCCCACTTTACCACAGCTGGATTAGCTTTTGACTCGTCACCTTATGCTGGTGCTGCTGTGAGCCAGCATACCCCTTCCCCTACATCTAGTCCTGCACCCAGCCCCTTCCAACTGCACAAGATAACTTATCAAGAAGTAGAAGATTCTTTTCTTAACTTGGACACCAAAAAAAGTACAGAGGATGATGGCTTGGAACCCTTTTTCCTAAGGTCAGGCTACACCCATCTCACTGCCTCAATTCTCCACATCTTCAATCTTTCCATTACATCTGCTACTGTGCCGTCCTGCT
Organism: Neoceratodus forsteri; assembly: GCA_016271365.2. Taxonomy (NCBI): domain Eukaryota; kingdom Metazoa; phylum Chordata; order Ceratodontiformes; family Ceratodontidae; genus Neoceratodus; species Neoceratodus forsteri. The sequence goes on along the minus strand of CM028134.1, from coordinate 712,654,203 downwards.
GGAAATCAGCACATATCCTCCATCTATTTAAATCTGGTGACCCATGCGATGTAAACAACTATAGGCCTATCTCCATATTGCCTATCCTTTCTAAAGTTCTCGAAAAACTGATCCATATTCAGTTAAAATCTCACTTGGAAACCTTCTCTCTCATTAACCCAGTTCAATCCGGCTTCCGGGCTAAGAAGGTAACTGGCGCAGTCTTTTTGGACCTCAGCAAAGCTTTTGATACTGTTGATCACAAACTATTAGTCAATTGCCTTGCAAAGTTGGGTGCCACATACCATACCACCCAGTGGTTCTCTAGCTACCTAACTGGAAGATTCCAAAAAGTAAAGGTGGAATGCTTTTTTTCTGCTGCCTTACCAGTTGCAAGAGGAGTCCCCCAAGGATCCATCTTAGGCCCTATCTTGTTTTCTTTGTACATTAATGACTTAGATGCTAACATATCTATGTCCAATCTGCACTTTTTGCAGATGATATTGTGTTGTATACTTGGCTCATCGTTATCTGAAGTCAAGGAGTGTTTCATGGACTTCGCACAACTTGAGCATAATCTAATAAAGGCAAAGCTTCTACCAATGCTAAGAAGACTAAAGCGATGATATTCTCCTCGTGCTGTCACAGGCCCCCAATACCCTTGTCCAAGACTTCATTGTCACCACTCTAAACGAGCCTCTGGAAGTTGTAACCAAATTTAAATATCTGGGTATCTGATCTGATAATAAATTATCTTTCAATTACTACGTCAAGATGTCTCTAGAAGGTTAAAAGCAAGGTTAGGTTTCTTCACAGAAATAGGCCCCTTTTCCCCCTTGAAACTCGAAACAAGCTTGTACAGGCCACTTTTCTCCCCCTACTCGACTATGGCGATGTAATCTATGCCTCCACCACTCTTGCAAATCTAAGTAAACTGGATATCCTTTATCACCATGCGTTACGGTTCATTACCAACTCCCCTTACCGATCGTACCATTGTGACTTATATGCAGCTGTTGGATGGACATCCCTTACTACTAGACGCCTGCTATATGCTAGGCTATGGACTCTTAAACTGCTCCTGCAGAAATTGCCAAGCTATTTCTCTTCCCTAATTAGTATCTCACATAGTGCATACTCGTTAAGAAAATCTGACTTTATTATGCTTGACATACCAAGGACGCGGACCTCCTTTGGTAAACGTGCTATTGCATATGCACTTCCCTCCATTTGGAACCAATTACAAACCGTACTGAAGCTAACTAGCACAGTTTCAATAAACTTCTACAAATCGCTAAGTTCAGCCAAAATAAAAGACACCTGTAACTGTCATTAAGTCTCTTCCTTCCCATGTGTGCCATATTTATCCACTGGTAAGGTATAATTGCTTTGTCATACTAACTGCTTTCCTTCCCTTCTACTCCTGGCTTTATCTATGCTTACGCCCACTGCTACTCTATCAAATCACCTCCCCATATCAGTTGTAGTCTGTTGTTTGTTCTAGCTGCCAAAATATATGTATTGCACACCAGTCATCATGTTTCATTTATCAGTATGCAACCTGTAAGTCGCTTCCCTGTCTCATATTAATGTTTACCACCTGCAGTCACCCTATGTGGTACCCTTGTATGTATATCCAGCCTGTATCATGTAACGTGCATTTCATGTATATACTGTTATTACCTATCTATGTTTGTACTTTAAGTGTTTATGTCACAGGGCCTCCTTGTGAATGAGCTTGCTCAATGGAGTTTTCCTGCAATAAACTTGAACTTGAAACTTGAAACTTGAATGATATTGGTCATCTTATGACTGACAGGAAACCATGCTTTTTGTGAATGTGTGTCAATGCTGGGTGAAAGAATCTGAACTTAAGACACACAAGTTTCAGACCTTCTAAGTGAGCCCTACCTGTTCTAATTCATGTTTTTACAGGTGAGAAGTAATGCTCGTGAATATATGAGACATCTCAATCATAGGACAGGGATTAAGAAACAACCAATGTATGTTAAAATTGGATGACTCTACACAACTTTAAGCCATATGTGTAAAGTTAACAGAGTCAGAAATTAATATTTTACTGTATTTTGTGAAGCTAACAGAATGCATGAAACTTACAGAAACTGAAGGATCTAAAAGATCTATGTGATGATACAAGGGACTGGCAGACAACTTGGATCAGTCACCTAACAGAAGCTGATAAGAAATGCAGGCCAGAGACTTGGTCAAAGGTATTTTGCTCTTCAAAACATGAACTTTTCTAGCCATGCAACCTGGAGAGACTGATGAGCTTTAAATACAGATTTCAGCTCATGAGTCCTAAAAATACTGATACCATCCTACAGAATGCAAATAAAGACTCATCATGCCAACATTAAAATTAGGTACTGTATTACTATTATTCAAAGGCAGTTATTAAAACTATCTTAATGATGGGGTGTGCCAAAAGCCTGCTGCCTTACAATGATTCAGTTGGTAAACCTAGAAATATTTAAACAATTATCTATACCTCTGAAGGCTAAAATAACCAGTGTTAACTACCAGAAAATGTTATCAGTGTTTGTAACTTTGGTTCCAATAATTTGTTGTTTTGCTGCTGACAATTCAAACATGTATTTCTAAGTTTTCAAGTTTATTTGTGGATTTTTAGATTTCCTGTAATGAGTAGCTAAAACAATATTTTAGATTTAAATAACATGTATTCATATCACATCTTGCTAACAAGTGCAAAACTCATTCATATCAAAATGTTTTACTAAACGTTAAACTGTGACTGAATATAAAGGAGCCATAACATTGAAATTGATTTTAAGTCTTGTTCTTACAATTGCTTAGCAATCAAAAGTCAAATATTTTGATTGAAGGTTCCTAAGAAAAGAAAACAAAATGACACAGGAAGAGGAGAGGATGGTGAAGCAATAAAAGTTGAGCATATAGAAGACAGGTAGATAGGTAAGAATGTATTGCTCATCAAAAAAGACATTACACTATCTGCATTTCATACATACAAAATACATAAAACCTGTACAAATATATGCTGCATATACTGTACAACAATACTGCATATCATTCATATATGAAAATGATAACAGTATTCCTTTATTTTAAGAGTTATACATAGACCTCCTGTTACTTTTGAGGATGTCTTTCAGAAGATATCCCAGTCTTTTTTTTTTTTGTATAATCTTTTTTATTATTTTCTCTTATGACAACAGACATACAATACATAGACAGTCATACATGTATGTTGCTATTGATACTTACAGCAGACACATAACTATAACGGACACATAAATAGATGCACTTTCATACAATTATTCCTACGACCAACAATCCTGCTCCACACAATTGATTCCCAAGAGCTCATTTATAATATTGAAGGAAAGAGCAAGACAAGCCAATATCTAAATTAATTGTAAAATCTATATACTACAGATGCCAACACACATCTCCCTTGGATGTGTCAACCCTCAGGCACGCCGAGGGGGGAGGTGGGTGGACACCCATCCAATCAGTCCCCATCTACCTAGACCAGTCCCTCACATAGAGTGGTCATCTCTTGCATTTCAAGTGTAGAAAGAAATGGCGCCCATTCCCCATAAAATGCCTCTGATCTGTTTGCCAGTATTAATGATAGCCGTCCCAATGCCAAATTTTGCAATATTAAGTGGTGCCACTGCCAGATGGTAGGTATGTCATTGTTAACCCACATATTCTGAATGCAATGCCTAGCCATCACAATAAGAATCTTAATCCAACATGGCATTGCCTCCCAGTCCTCCATCTCATCCGCATTTAGGCCAAATAGCCCTTTGATAGTGTCCAACTGGATGGGAGTTCCCGCCATCAGCTCCACTTCTTTAAATACTTTTCCCCAAAAAGATTTCAGAACCCAACAACCCCAAAAACAGTGCATATATGTCCCCACCTCTCTCTTGCACCTCCCACACAGTGGAGAAACAGTCAAATAGGCCCTGTGCGCCACTGCTGGAGGATAATATAACCTGTGCAGAAACTTAAAATATGCTTCTTTAAACCTGTTATAAATCAACAGTCCCATATGTCCCGACAATAACTTTTGCCCGTTCTCTGCAGAGATTTCCCTTCCCAGATCTCTACTCCACTGTTGTTTTACCTTCTGAGTATAATCTGGCCATCCCTGTTTCCCAATCTTTGCAGCTTTCCCAATAAACACCTTGGAGTCCCTGTGTGCTCCCAATATCACTAGTTCTACCGAGTCCCACCCCTGTCCCCCCGGCTTCTCTCTCTCTCTGTTCTATCCATCAATGCTTTCACCTGGAGGTATCGAAACACCTGCTGCCCCTGTAAGCTCAGTTTCTTTTTAATGTCCTCTAACGGAAGCAACATCCTCCTTCCAATCATACTACCCACACATTTTATCCCCCTCTTCTCCCATTCCCTAAATCCTCTCTCCTCTAACCCCAGTAAGAAAAATGGATTCCTCACCACCAGAATAAGTATAGTTTCCCCTTTAATTATCCCCCTCTCCTTCTTTAACATCTCCCAAGTGTCCAAGGTCATTCCCACCAACGGGTTTCGGCCCCCCTGGCTTCTATATGCCAATGGTCCCTTACTGTGCAGGTAGGCCGATAACCACCCCATGCATCCCTCCTGCTCCAACCTCACCCAACTTGCTACCTCTGACCTGAATACCCAATCCACTATATACCTCTGCTGGATGGACAAATAGTAATTTAGCAGGTCAGAAAATTGAGACCTTCCTTAGCCACATCCACCTTAAGTCTTTGGAACCGCATTCTTGGCTTTTCCTTCTCCATATAAACTGAGCAAATACCTTTTCCAATTTATCTACATCCCTCCGTGTGACTTGCATAGGTAGCATCTGCATAGGGTACATTATTCTTGGCAAGACATTCATTTTTAATATGTTTATCCACCCCAACCAAGATATTGGCAACTGCATCCACCTTCTGAGGTCCGATTCTATTGTTTTGAGCAAGGGAGCATAGTTCAAGTCATACAAAGAACCTATTGTTCTTCCCACATTGATACCAAGGTACTTAATACTTGCAGATTTACACTGTATACCCCATCATTCATCATCTATTTCCTGTTTGGGGAAGCACACAATTTCCAATTTGTTCAAATTTATTTTATAGCTGGAGAACTCTGAAAAGCTCTCTACCAATTGCAGAAGTGACGTCATGGGAACCTCCGGTTCCCTCAGGAACACCAACATATTGTCTGCATATAATGTGACCTTGTGTTCAGTGTTGTCCATCCCTCTCACCCCCCCCCAAACCCCCCAACACTGCCTAATCGCTGCCGCCAATGGTTCCAACTCCAAGGCAAATAGTAGTGGCGAAAGCGGGCAGCTCTGCCTGGTTCCTCTTTCCAGTTTAAAGGGAGCCATAGGGGTTCCATTAACTATAACACTGGCCCGTGGAGAGTAGTACATTGCTGTAACCCACCACACGTATGGGTCACCCAGACCAAACCAGTCTAAATCCTCAAAGAGGTACTCCCACTTTACCCTGTCAAAAGCCTTTTCAGCATCCATTGATATGACATATGTTTTCCCCACATCCTAACCAGCCTTCCAGACCACATTGAGTAATCTACGTACATTATGATATGAAAACCTTCCCTTAATAAACCCGGTCTGGTCTGGGTGAACCAATGACAGCAGGTATTCCTCCAACCTCAGAGCTAACGCTTTGGCCAGAATCTTAAGATCAACAATTCAGTAGGGCAATTGGCCTATACGAGGCAATAACCAAGGATCCTACCCCTTTGGGACCAGGCATATTGTGGCATCAAAATACGTTTCTGGAGATACGGCACCTCCTGCCCTCTTCCATCTTGAAAACCTCACTTAGCATCTCTGCCATCGGGCTCACTAGTGCCTTAGAAAATTCTATAGGATATCCGCCTGGCCCACTCGCTTTCCCCACCCGGACCCTTCCAATCGCTTTTAGTATTTCTTCCTTTGTCAAGAGTTGGCCCAAACATTTTCTTTGCTCCTCCATGAGGCTAAGTAGGTTAATCTTATCCAAAAAACCCTGCATACTCTATTTTTCTCCCACCCCCTCTGCCCTATACAGGTGAGCATAAAATTCCCGGAACCACTCTCTCATCTGTTTCTCCCCTCGCTGTTCCCTGCCCTCCTTAACCTTGATCCCTGTTAACTTAACCGGGCATCTCTCCCCCTTCATTAATCTTACCAACAGTGGGCCTGGTTTATTGGCCCATTCAAATATCTGTCTCTTACAACAGAACCAAGAGGTTCGAGCCTCTCCCCTTACCAGGGAATTTAATGCCTCTCTTGTGACCATCAACAAATGCTCCACTTACCCTCTATCCTCCAGCAACCTGCTTTTCCATCTCCTTTAACTGCCTCTCCAGCCCTTGTCTTTTGTCCTGCCTCTCCTTCTTAATTCTGGCCATGTATGCTATTATAGAGCCTTTAATAAAAGCTCTTCTTGCATCCCAATAAACTGCCCCATCCACCTCTGTGCCCCTATTAGTCTCCCTGTATAATTCCCACTGCTTTTTTCAGGTATTCCCAAAAATCCTTATGTTGGAGCATATACGTAGGGAACTTCCACTGCAGCCTTATATCTCTTTCCTCCTGCATATGGAATCTACCCACCACCATAGCATGATGGGCTATGCAAGATGTCTATAACCCTTCCATGCCAGGCCCTAGGTATCAGGATATAATCTAACCTTGTCCACATTCAATGCGGGTTGGAATAAAACATATATTCCCGAGCCTCCGGATATGCCATTCACTAGCTATGTACTAGGTCCAACTCTGACATCCCAACCCTCTACTGAACCACTGCTTCCAGTGTTCGCCTCTTACCCTCTGAGTGATCCAACACAGGATCTAAAGTACTATTGATGTCTCCTCCCAGAATTAGACTTGGGAATTGCTCTCTGTTAATCAGGTCCAATAACCTCAGGAAGAACTGCGGATCATACTGGGCCAGGGCATAGACATTCCCCAATGTAATTAACTCCCCATAAAGCTTACCTGTCAGAAATATGTATCTACCCTTCCTACATCCTTTACAATTTGATGGACCTCTAGTGGCAGTTTCTTATTCACGAGGATGGCCACCCCTCTCTTATGGGATGAGTAAGAGGACACAAAGCATCTACCCACCCAACCCCACGTCAGCTTTGCGTGTTCCGCATCCGTCAGGTGCATTTCTTACAATCACACAATCTGCGCCCCCTTTTTTCGCAGTGCAGCCAGCAGCATGGTGCATTTAATTGGATTTGCAATCCCCTTCATGTTCCAATAGACTACCAACATTTCCTGCTTATTAGTCATCTAATTATGTCATATGTTCCCCACGTCCGTCCATTTACTTTCCCCGTGTTCTCTCTCCAGTCCCCCATTCCTCTTGTCCCTTCATTGCCTTCCCATTCACAGGCCCTTGTTAACCTTCATTTTGTATGAAGTGCATCCATCAACAAACAGTGTAAAAAACAGTAAAACAGTTCAACTATATACACAGTAACAAGAACAGTATTCCCTCTGTAAGATCTTTTCTGACACCTTCTTTTCCCTCCCTTTTGCCCTCTCTCCATTCTCATCTTTGGTTTCCCTTTAACACACTCTGTTCTATACAAGATTTCTTCCCCCCTCTTTGACACTAATTGTAAAATCCGCATAAGTGTCCGCCATAAACCCCAAACATAGACACGTGCCCCCGCCCTGCCCGCGAGCAACTCCCATCTTATTGACCTGTTTCATTCAGTCGCAGCATTGTGAAGCTATGTTATCATACAATGGAGAACAGCTGAAGAATACGAAGGAGGTCGAACAAGAGCAGATTGGCAAGCAGGCATCACCCTACCTTCAGAATCCTTTTCCTCCCAGTATTCGCTAAACATCTACTCGAGGCCACCAGGAAGATCCCCCCAATTCGCATTCATATTCATTCCAGGATCATCATAGCTCATCCCCCTCTCCTTCTGCCCATTCCCATCTACCACCCAGACAGTGTGGCGTTGTCAATCCCTTCAAAATTCCTTTCCTCCCTGCATTCACCAAACACCTTCCCCGAGGCTCTCGGGAAGATCCCCCCCCCCATTCATGCTCACTCTATATTCATCATGATCTACCCTTCTCACCTTCTGCCTATTCCCAGCTGTTTGCAATACCCCACAAACAGAGTGGCACCTTCAGCCTCTTCAGTGTTGTTTGACTGCATCCCCAACGTGGCTGCGAATGTTTCACTGGCACAGATCTGACACATTCTCTCCTGTGCCATCAGATCTCCCTCTTATCCCCCTCTCCAGGTCCCCACAGTACTTGCCATCATGTCCCCAAAGTTCTGATTATCCATTTTACATGTTCCTCTCAGTGCAACCTTCCCCGCGAGGTCTGGCTGCTGCTCAGTGCTCCGCGCCATTTCCTCTCCCCCATCTTCTGCCAGACACAGCCTCCCGGTTCACTCATTCACTGCTCCAATTGCCATCTCTCCCACATTACTAAAAGGAAGAAGAAGTGGAGAAAAAGCAAAACACATTTCCCCTGTACCCCCCTCCCAACACATCCTTATGTCTCTGGGAGTCTCAGTAACATCATCATAATATCCCTGAATTGTCCAGCACTGTGTATGTTTTTCATAATCCCATGCAACTCACTGGTCCCAGCTTCACCCATTCATCTTCTTCTGCAGCTCTGCGACGAATTGCTCAGCCTTACACAGTTCCCAAAAAGAGTAAGTTGCTCCTTCGTGCTTTATTTTCAGTACTGCTGGGTACACCATAAAGTTCTCAATTTTAATATTCCGTAGCTGGGCCATCAGTCCATTAAAGGCCTTCCTTCTCTATAACAGCATCATCAAGTAGTCCTGGGAAATATATAGGCGCGTGCCCTGGTATTCCAACATTCCTGCTTCACGTTATGCTCTGAGGGTCGCCTCTCTATCTTGATATGAATTGAAGCGAATAATAACTTGTTGTGGAGGCATCCACCCCAGAGGACTGGGCATTACAGCATGATGCACCCTTTCCAACTTAAATTTCCAGTTTTTTGGCTGCAGCCTCAGCAACTCTGGCAAAGTCTTTGCACAAAAACTCAGCACATCACCCTTTTCCACTCCTTCTGGCAACCCTCTGAGCCTTAAATTTAACCTTCTGTAGTAATTCTCCTGATAGTCCATTGCATCTTTCAACTCTTCTAACTCCTTTTGCAAGTGCACTACTTGGCTCAGAACTTCCTCTGTATCATCTTCCAGTCGTGATATTCTCTCCTCAGCCTCTGCAATCCTGTTCATATGGACCGCTTGCTGCTCTAATATTTCTTGCAGCATAAGATCTATCTTGCCCTCAAGCTTAAGTAATCTGGGTTCTAAGGCTGCTATCACTTGACCCGTCACCTCGTGGCCCAGGGCTCCAATTTCAGCTGCTGACAACGAGATTACCCCCATGCTTTCACCCGCAGCAGAGGCCGCAGATCGTCGCTTTCTTGCCAACCTTTCCAGCTTGCCTCTGGCTTTTCCCACCTCCTGCCACTAAATATTCCTCCATTCTTCCTTCCAACATGTGCTGCAACTTTAAAATTTCCCATAACGGGTCGATTTTTTAATTAACTTTACTTTTCATTGCCAGTCGAGACAGAGCGGTGCAAAGGCACATCTATTCTCACAGCCACTCATTAGCACCCCCTTCAATATCCCAGTCTTAATAAAATGTCCTTATTATATGTAATAAAAAAAGAAAACTACCACAGGCTCTGTATTCTTTGTTTGACTTGCCAATAACTTTCCAATTCACTTAATTATTTGTTTCATGTAAAATTAGCAAATGAAGCATACATGCACAAAATCTTCAAGATAGTTATAGCCATAGGCACGTAGACCAGTACACTTTTTATTAAGTTGTTTATTATGTCCAGTGGTGGACTAAGTTGAAAACATTTGCTTCATAAGGAATTTAGTAAAATGTCTGCAGTTCACAAAATTAATCTGCAAGGCAAAGTTCCACTTCAACTTAAAGGAGACATTAGTGAATTGGGGAAAATGCTGACTTTGCCTATGGATTATGATTCTCATAGGTTTCATAGATAGTTCAGAGCAAAAAAGACATATAGTATAGTGTTCACCATTTATCAGTACCCCCTTATTTTTATGCTGTGCAAGTGTTTATAAAATGGGTAGACAAAACCAGCCAATCAGAGACTGAGCTCGCCATGCATGAAATCTGTTCCATGCATGGCTAAAGAAAAGGTCAGAGATGCAGAACCGCATTTCTAAACAATATCAGGAGCATTAGAACGTTGGCATTTAAAATGCCGCCATCTTCAATTCTCTCGCTAATGCTCCGATTGACTATAGGAATGTAGTTCGCTTTTAGGGGCTCTACTCGGTGACTGTATCAGCGCCGTAGTCAAGGGCAATGATGATGTGAAAGTGGAGGACGTTGTCCAGCACCTGACAGCACTGGAGCTGAAGAAACCGGGAGGTAAAATTAAAATAAAAATAGAGCCCTCGACCATCATTACCGGATAAACAGAGCAGGTAGAAAGAGCGAGAGAGAAACGGCACCAATGGAAGATCTTTATTTTGGGGCTCTTTCTCTACATTCACCTGTCGCCCTGTTACACTGACAACCGCCGCCTAGGCTTTTGGGAGGGGCACTGCACTGTGGAGAGACAAGTACAGACAGGCGTGTGTGTGTGTGTGTGTGTGTGTGTGTGTGCATCTGCTTCCTTAGTAACGCCACTAGTATCTCTGTGTGTATACTGCACACTACTAACTTCGGAGGAAAAAGAAACAGCTGTGTCTGGAATTCCATAGTTTCCCAGAGCTTCTTACTACAACAAAGAAAGAAAGGGGGGGGCAGGAGTTAGTGTGCTTGCATCACTTAGTCCAGCATAGACATAATGATGTCATAATGATGTCATTATGTGGTAGGTGGAAGGACTATTTTATCTTAAATGTACATAAACAAATACTATTTTTAACATTTAAAAATGATTTTCTAACTCAAAAGTTTTTAAAAAATAGGGCCCATTTTATAGTGCAATAAGACACTCCAGGTAGATGGAACATTTACGCACGCCAGGGGTTGCAGCGCACTCGGCCAAGGCCTCGTGCCTTATTACGCCCCTGGCCGTGCAGTAAAATGTGTTCCATGCACACCCTGTCATGTCTTATTGCTTACTTATCCAGCCTATGCTTAAATTCATCACAGGTTTTACTGGCCACCACCCCTATAGGAAGACTATTCCATACTTTTTGTATTCTTACTGAGAACCAGTATTTCCTTCTATTGTTAAGATATGTTTTGCCTGTGATTTGTAAGGGGTGTGCACTTGTGTTATAGCTTTGTTCCCTAGTGTCCAGATCTGGCATGTCCCACAGGTTGGGGTTTGAAAAGGCTTTATACACCAAACACATATCCCCTCTAAGCCTATGATACTCCAGACTGTACATTCCCAATTTCACTAGTCTATCCTCATATTCCAGATTTCATACCCCTCTGATTAATTTAGTTGTCCTTCTCTGTACCCTCTCTAGTGATCTTATTTCAGTTTTACCTACTGGTGCCCATAGCGCCACACAGTACTCCATATGTGGTCTGACCAGGGAAGGATTGAGAGGTATAAAGACCTCTTTATCCCTGCTCTTTATATGTCATCTAATGCAGTTTAGGATATTTCTTGCCTTTTTAACCACTTGGTTGCAATGTGTCTTACCACCAAGGTCACTGGATATTCTGAATTCCAGGTCAATTTCATCGATGACTTCCCTTAGTATAATTCCATTTAATCTATACTTATGCTCAAGATTTTTGGAACCCAGGTGCATCGCAGTACCTTTGTCAGCATTAAAAGTAAGTGTATGCATTCTTGCCCACTCCTCCAGATCACCCAAAGCCTTTTGTAGGGTATCTACATCACCTTCATCACCATCATCATCATCACAATTTATTGTTCATCCAATACAAAACAGCCTGGACATTACAAAGGTATAAACAATTTCATAACGTTAGATAAAATCCACCTTCTAATTAAATTAGACAGACATTGACATAAATAACAATGACTCACATTACTAAATTAACTCTGTACAGTTAACTTACAACTCAGCTGTCTATTACATTCCCTATAATTCTTTTTTTTAAATGAATAACAGAGGCAATAAATTTAGCAGCCATCGTTGCATCTTCCAAAGTCATAGGATGCATTAAAATAAATACAGAATCATATTGTTGACTCATATATCATACTAAGAATTGCTTTAAATAGAAATCTTTACAATGATTATACAAAGGACATTGTATTATAATGTTTCAGTGTTTCTTGAAAACCTCTATTGCACATACAATGGTTTTCTTTTGAACCTTTGCTTGTTTTAACCTGGTTAAAGTACATATAGTTGGACATTACAGTTCCAAACCTCGCCCATGAAATCACTTTATGAGTACTCTGGGATATAGGAAACAATAAGTAGTTTTCAATCCCTGAGCCAATCTTATTTTGACTAAACCAAATTGCCTGTCTTTAGCCTTTAACTAATTCCATCCATTTCTTTTGTGCTAACCCAAAAATGTTTTCTTTAATTTTGTTTCTGTACTGCATGAATATGGTTATTCCATTCTTATGGTCTCTTCACAAATGGTAAGTATTAATGTACAGTCTACATCATTATTGCTGTTTACTGGTAGGCCTAACTTTGTGTTGTCAGCAAACTTGGATACCCACATCTCCTCCTTAGGTTGCATAGAGGATATCTAAACATTAAACAATGCTGGCCCCAGAACAGAACCCTGGGGCACTCCACTGGTAACCCTAGACCAGTTCGAGTAAGTGCCCCTAATGCAGACTTTTTGCTTCCTATCATTTAACAAAGAAGCAATCCATTTAGTAATATTGCCTGGGATATCATGCTCTATTAGAGAGACAATTATTTGCCCATGTAGGACTTTATCAAATGCTTTTGAGTGATTTAGAAAGATGACATCTACTGACCCTCCCCCATCCAGTACTCTACTGGCCTTCCCATAAAATTCTAGAAGGTTTGTCTGACAAGAGCATCCTTTGATAAAGCCATGCTGAGTGTGGTCAATGTCCCCCCTATCCTGAATATATTGGACCATGAAGTCCATAATAATCCCCTCCATAACCTTCCCCAAACCAGCTGTCAGGCTTATAGGCCTATAGTTACTCACTTCATGTTTCAATCAAGTCAATCAGTCAATCAATCAATATCTTTATTTATCCAGGCGGGCACCATTTAGCAAGCTCATGTACAAGGTGGACCTATGGTCCTACAGTAATAATACAGAAAGACAAGTTACAATAGTACAAACAGTAAAAATAGCTGCTATTATAGTAAAAATGCATATTTACAGGTAATATACATTGAACATAGAACTACAAGGAGTCATGGATAATGGAGTTTGCCCTTTAAGGGGCAGACCATGTTGTCCTGGTGCATCCCTTCCCTCCTTTTGGGAATGGTTGTGCTCAGAAGGGGAGGGAAGAAGGAAGAGGAGGGGCCAAGGGACAGAACAATAGGCAGGTAGCAGGAAGGGGAAGGGAGAAGGGAGGTACATAAGGGACAGCACAAGGGGGCCTCAGCCACTTTTTGCTGGAATTTTGATTCGTCCAACCCACCCTACTAGACAGAGTACGAGGGAAAGACAGTCAATTTGGGACTGTATGGTGGGTCTGTCAAGGTGGATGACAAACGCATCCGGTAGGACAGTGGACTGCCAAAGGTGAATGGCAGGTGAAAATATGGTTATGGTCTGCCAAAGGTGGATGGCAGATGAGAATATGGTTATGGACTGCTAAACGTGGATGGCAGGTGATAAAATGCTTTGGGACTGCCAAGAAGTGGATGGCAGGTGATGATATGGCTATAGACTGCCAAGCTGGATGGCAGGGGGGAAAAAGGGGGGGAACAGGAGGGGGGAAGAAAAAAGGAATAACACAAGAGGAGGAAGAAGATGAAGGAGAAAGCAGTCTCGGTTTTCACCGTTACCTAACAGAAAAGGAGAAGAAGAAGGCACTTAGGTTTTTGCCTAGGGGATGGATAATCAGAGAGTGATATATGGATGGAAATAAATGAAAATTATGGAAATATGATAATAAAGAAATGAGAAATGGAATATGGATTTATGAATATAAATAAATTAATTGCCAATCTGAGCACAACAACAAACAATGGTCTCTGTCTTTTGTGAGGGAAAAGGGGGTAATCCAGGACAATGAACTTGTGCTGGATCCAAGCCAAAAACTGTGCATTTTGTAGTGGGAAATGTTAGGGAGAGGGTAGGCATACCAGATAGAAGATATCAAGTGCATAATGTAGGGAGAGGTGAGGAATGGGGCGCAAGTGAGAAGGACCCAATTGTTAGAGCAGAGTGAGGGACTGGGGGGGCGGAGGACCGTATGAAAGGCGACGAACGGATTTTTGCCCCAAAACGCTGTTACATATGGAGGAGAAAAGCTGCCATTGTACTAAGTGCAAGAGGAGGAATATAGTAGCAGGGGCATAACTGGGAGGGTCCTGGAGATTGGGGCAGAGGGAGGTGTTAGATGGATGAGGGACAGAAAATTTTTTGGGGAAAAGACAATAATTAACCCCAAGTGCAGTAACATGTGCTAGAATCAGGCTGCAGCTGTTCAGAGCATCAAGGAATAAGATATGGGAGTTCGGCAATAAATCCTGTGGATCTGTTGGTGGACATGCTACAGGCAGAGGCACTTATTTCACCTGGACCCCTTTTGTGTATGGGGACTACATCTGCCAGTCTCCATACATTGAGAATCTCACCCAGTGCCAAAGAAGTCTGAAATATGGCTATAATTGGGTCAGTCAGCTCATTCACCATCTCCCTAATAAATCTGGAGTGCAGCCCATCCGGTCCTTGAGCTTTTTTAGGCTCCAGTTTGAGTAGTCTCTCCCTGACGTTGCTATGGTCAATAACTGGACAGGGTTTACCCCTTCCTAATAAATGACTTTTAGTATTACTTGAGTTATCATTGTAAACTGATGCGAAAAATGTATTAAATCTTGTGACCATTTGGCCATTATCAGTAACAGTTCAGCCAATGCCACTCTTTAGTGGACCAATGCTTTTGACACCTCCCCTTTTATTATTTATATAGGAATAAAATGATTTGTGGTTATCCTTGACTTTACTAGTTAAATGCAGCTCATGCTTCTTTCTGGCCTGTGCAATCACTGTCTTTGTTTGTTTAAGGGATTCATTAGTATGTACCCCAGCAAGATGCATGACTGCTTTTTTTTGCTTTTATATATATGCCTTATTTTTTGTTTGATACACCTTTTTACTGTAGCTTTCGTCCATGCAGGTGATGTTTTAGTTCTGTTATATTTCTTGCTACAAGGTACATATTTATAAACTAATATGCTGATTTTACTTTTAAGGGTTTCCCACATTTGGTTCAGTGTAAGGTCCTTAAATCCATCTTCCCATGCCCATGTTGTAAAGTTCCTCTGCATGCTACTCCAGTCAGCCTTACTGTAATTGCAAATGATAGTGTTCCCATTGATACTACCTGTATAATTTAATAGGGTGAAACTGACCATATTATGGTCACTTGAACCTAGTGGAGAGGAGACTGTGCAACTCTGTACAGCTTTGTTCTAATGCGAAGGTAGCCAGGATCCATGGGATAGGAGCTCACATGGTGCTGCCATGGGCTGTTTTGCTATGCATAGGCTGAATTCAGTGCAGTGTGAGGAGGAAAGAGTTGCAGTTAGCTGTGCTCTGGAGCTGTGAACTGAAAAAACCTTATTGTTTAAAATACAAACTTTTTTGTCCCAAATCAGTCCATTTAAAGTGTACTATGCCTTGTGCCTCTAGATAATCAACTATTTGTGGAATTGATCATGATTTACCTAGTTTCAAGTAATAGTTCCCATTTCTATATTGTAGACTGTACATTGTGTTGTGGGGGAAGGGAGTTCATCTACAGCAACCTCTAGCAAGAACAAAATCTGGTCAGTGCCAATTAGGCTGCATTATGCTATTTTAAGAGGATTAGGAGCCATCTACAGGGACGCTGCTTTTGTATGAAACCTCAAGCAGCTCAACATTTTTTTTAACTGCCTGCCAATAACAATATTCCCCTGTGATTGCTGGCCCTGCTAAAGTTAACACATTCTCTGGTGTCCACAGGTACATCCCACCCTCTGACTAGTGGCCAGTTAATAAAAAATCATTCCCCGGTGTGCAGTGGTTCCATCATTGTCGAATTGCCTGCCGTGTTAATAACTCCCACTACATTAGTGACTCGAGTTCAGGAACATGCTCAGGTTGCTAAGGTTTGAACAGAAGACTGAGCACTTATCAGATAGCTATCCTATGCCTGGGTGGGATGGCATGCTGACTCAATCTTTGCTTCCCGCCAGTGAAGGCAGGAATCCCAAGGGGGGGGTGCAGAAATGGCTAGCACAGGCTACCCACCTACCTCAGTCAGACATTACCATAGAAACACAGAAACATAGAATCTGACGGCAGCTAAGGACCACTTGGCCCACCTAGTCTGCCTATTTTCCTAGCTAATGCATAGGCTGCAGATCCTAGTTAACCAACAGCCTACTTACTCCTACCCACCACTAGAATTCCCTTATGTCTGTCCCATGCATTCTTGAATCCCCCTACTGTTTTGACTCCATTACCTCCTCAGGAAGGCTGTACCATGCATCCACAACCCTCTCCATGAAAAATACTTCCTCACATTACCTCTAAGCTGCCCCCCCCTTCTATCTTCAAATTGTGCTTTTCTAAAAGATGCTACCATCTTGGACTCTGTCGATTCAATTGATGTACTTGAAAGTTTCTATCATGTCCCCCCTCTCTCTCTCTCCTCTCCTAGAGTGTATACATATTAAGCTTCTTTAATCTCTCCTCATATGTCTTCTGGTGCAGACCCTGAACCATTTTAGTTGCCCTCCTCTGGACAGCCTCCATCCTGTCTATGTCCTTGCAGAGATGGGGTCTCCAGAACTGAATGCAGAACTCCCGATGGGGTCTCACCTACTGTTTGTACAGAGAGATAACAACTTCCTGTTTTCTACTGATGATGCCTCTTCCTATGCATCCCAGTATCCCACCAGCCCTCCTTACTGCCTTCTCACGTTGCTTGCCTGCCTTAAGGTCATCTGATATAACTACCCCAGATCCCTTTCCATTTCTGTTGTTGTTATTATCTCACCCCCCATTGTGTACTCTTTCCCTGAATTTTTGTTTCCCAGGTGCATTACTTTGCACTTCTTTGCATTGAATCTAAGCTGCCATGTATTTGACCATGCTTCCCAGCTTGCCAAGTTCCTTTGCATCCTCTCCACCCCACCTTCTGTAACAACCCTGTTGCAGATCTTTGTCCCTCTGTAATGTCACTTATAAAGACATTAAAGAGGACCGGTCCCAGTACTGAACCCTGCAGTACCCCACTAGTAACCCCCTTTCTTCAGAGTAAACTCTGTTTACTATTACCCTCTGTATCCTGTTGTCCAGTCAATTTTTTACCCAGGCTACCACCTTGGGACCCACTCCAAGGCTGGCTAACTTGTATATTAATCTTTTGTGAGGGACTGTGTCAAATGCCTTGCTAAAGTCTAGGTAGGTCATGTCCACAGCCCCTCCCTTGTCTATTACATTGGTTACCCAGTCGAAGACATCTATTAGATTCATCTGACATGACCTTCCTGCTGTGAGTCCATGCTGCCTTGGGTCCTGTGCCTCACTGGCCTCTACTAACTCAACAGTTTTTTACTTTAGAAGTGATTCCATCATTTTCCCTACAACTGAGGTCAAACTAATAGGTCTGTAGTTTCCTGACTCTGTCTGGCTCCCACTTTTGTGAAGTGGAATCACATCTACCCTCCTCCAGTCCTTTGGCACCACACCATCCTCCCACGATTTGTTAAAAAGGGAGGTCAATGGTGTCACTGGTTCAACCCTTAGTTCTTTTAGAATTTTGGGTGAATCCCATCAGGCCCCATTGCTTTGTCCACCTTCAGTATTAAGCGTTCTTTCCGAACCCTTTCTTCTGTGAATGGACTGGTAACGACCTCCCTATCCAGAGTGCTTCTATTCTTTGATTTAGGTACCTCCCCCTCCTCTTCTTTTGTGAATTCTGAGCAGAAGTATTCATTCAGTATCCCTTCTTTTTCACTGTCATCCTCTGCCCACTTTCCCTTCCCTTTAGTAAGCCTCACTATCCCTTCCTTCACCTTCTTCACTCCCTAATGTATCTATAAAAGGTTTTATCCCCCTTCTTAACTGAGTTGGCTATCTTTTCCTCAGTTTGGGCTTTTGCTATTCCGACTGCCTTACCCACGTCCTTCTGCTTTAACTGGTACAGTTCTCTGTCCTGCTCCTTCTGTGTTTCCTTATACTTCTTAAATGCTACCTTTGTCTCCTTATCATTCCCCGTCACCTCTTTTGAGAACCATAGTGTTTTTTTCCTTCATTTTGCTTTTGTGATTTGCTTCACACAAAGGCTTGTTGCCTCTATGATGGCTGTTTTGATTTTTCCCCATTGTTCCTCCACCCTTCCTCCTTGCCAGTTTGCTAGTGCTTTTCTGAGGCACTCTCCCATTTTTCCAAAGTCAGTCCTCCTACAGTCCAACACTCTTGCTTTTGCATGGCTCAACTCTATGACTGTGTTTATTATGAACCACACTGTTTGGTGGTCACTTTTTCCCAGATGGCTACCCACATCTAAATCTGAGATCCTTTTTCCATCCTCATTTGACAGTACCAGGTCTAAGATTGCTCTCTCACTAGTGGGTTCCACCACTAGCTATCTGAGGCATACCCCCTGAAGGGCATTGAGAATACACCTGTTTTTTGATATGGTTGCAGCTAGGGTGCTCCACCTAATGTCTGACATATTCATGTCCCCCATCAACAATATCTTCACTTTTTCTGCCATTTTAAGGATGCCTTCTATCATTTCCATGTCCATTGCCTCCCCCCTGAGATGGGGTCTGTATACCACCCCTGTGCAAATTGTAATGCCATAACCTGTCTCTAGGGTAACCCACAGTGCCTCCTCTAATCCATGTTTATCCTTTAGTTCCATTGCTTTGATCCTTTTCCCTTACATAGAGAGCTACTCCTACTCCTCCTTTACCCTCCCTGTCCCTCCTGTAGATTGTGTACCCTGGTATGTTGACATCCCAGTCATGGTTCTCAGTGTACCATGTTTCTGTGACTGCCACGCTATCCTGATGTCCCTCTTCCATCAAGGCCACTAGTTCAGGGAGCTTGTTACACAGACTATGGGCATTGGTACTCATCATCCTCCATTTGTTAATGGCCTTATATTTTTTAGCCCCATCCCTGTCCTTAATGCCTTTTTCTGCATTTACCCCTGTCCTGCTCCCCATTAACTTCTCTACCATGGTGTTTACCTCTCTAACTACTGTGTTTTGTGGGGGGAGGCTGGGTTTTCCCTGCTCCTATTCAGTGCCTCTCCCTTGGCTAGTTTAAACGCTTGTCAATTTTGCATTTAAACCTATCATCTAGGATTCTGGTTCCCCTGCTGGACAGAGGCAGACCATTGCACCAGTTTACTTGTATCCCTCCAGGTGGACCCCCATTCCCCAATGAAGCCACAACCCTTAGCTCCACACCACTTTTTCAACCATTCTTTGAATCTCATGCTGTGGAGTACTCAAGCATCACCCTTGCTATAGACAGGCAGCACCTCTGAGAAGGTTACTGTATGTGCTACTTGTCTAAGGCCCCTCCCTAACTCTTCAAACTCCTCTTGCACTGCTCTGATCCCATTCACAGCCAGGTCATTTGTCCCTAGGTGGGCAATGATATCCAACTCCTTCCCTTATGCAGCTGCTCCAGTGATCCTGAGGATTTGCTCCTTGTCCCTACAGCCATGGTGCCAGGCAGGCACCTTACCTTCCTCTCCCCTTTGTTCCCAGATCTACCCCTGTAATGATTGAATCCCCCACCGGGAGTTGTTTCCTTCCCCTGTGGGGTCCCATGCCACCCTCCTGTGGGACTCCTTTGTGGAGGTCCCTAGCATCCTCCTTGGTCTCCACTGCAGGTGCCTCCATTGAGGAACCACTCTCTGCCAGATGAGTGTATAAATTGTGGAGAGGTACAACTGGAGGAATGTGCCTTGTTCCACCACCCTCTCCCTGCCTGAGCCCACCTTGCTCCAACTGCTCCTCTTTCCTGGAAACCTCTGAGGTAGTGACAGTGGCCCTAGTGGTCCCTGGATGGGGGAGGAGGTTTCACGAATCCTAGCCAAGTCAGCCCAGAGACAAGCAACCTCCTTCCTCAGACCAGAGAGAGAGATGCCTACAAATAGGGCAGCATCACAGCCTCCAGAAAGTCTCCCAGAAGACTGCTGCACTACAGCCAGTGCATTGCACTACTCCACACATGTCTGTCTTCTTTCCTGTTTCTCTTGCGTAAAGCCTTTTTTTTGTTTATATATAGTTAGTGAGTGTGCTATTACCTTCAGTTTGGTGTGATGTGCTGATAAAGATACAAGCTGTATGCACCATCCCCCTTGAGGAAATGATGTCACAAACCCTGCTATAAAGGAAATGATACCTGGGAGGTATGGTACTGGATGACTGGCTCAGTTCTAGATGTGAGTGACTGACTGGGGGGAGGATGGCTCTCCCCTTCCTGCCCTATCATGGGGAGGGTAATCCATGGGGAACTTTGGACTCAGTGGTCTGGGACTGGGGAGTGGCAGACAGATGAGGTGGGGACAGGGCTGAGAGCCTGCCTGTGTCAATTAGCAAGGCAAAAATGTTTATGGAGGGGGGAAATGCTTCAGTATGTGTGACCTTAACACATATACACAACCCTGCCATAATCAGGGCCAATGGGAAATTGTGGAATTTTTTAGCAGATTTTGAGGGGAATTTGCAGGATTTTTTTCTACCAAATTATGCAGGACTTTGCATGTATTTTGCGTGGATTTTGCAGGCTGCTGGGCACACATTTCCCTTTGTGAGGTACAAGTATGGGGTTTTCAATTTCAGTTGCTTTGTGATGCATATCAAAGTCAGCCATCAAAAAGGTAAACGTTTTTGTAAAAAAACAAACAAAAAAACACAGACACACACAAAAGGTATAAGTTTTTATTAAAACACCCACGACTGATCAAAAAGCTATATACATTTATAATAGTAGCATCATTGTCAAAGCAGTACCACCACCACCTCTAATAATTCAAACAATAAACATTATTAGTATTTTACAGTAAAAGTCTAGTACCACCACCACCACCACACTAGATCATCAAGAAAGGATGTTTGGATCATAGAAAGAGCATCAATGGTTATCCAACTAAGATCTTTAAAATTTCTTATTGTACTTCAACATAAGAAGTAGTCTAGTGTTGTCATCTGCCAAACTTTTCCAGTTGTCTTTTAAAAGGTCTGTGTACAGCAAAAAAGTCAGTTCAACGTCTGCTGTGCTTACGGGAAGCCAGATATACCTTTTTGCCACAGCAGCAAAATGTTGAAGTGTATCTCTTTGTGCTTCCCACCACTCAGCAATATTAAAATCATCACTGGGTACTGACTGGGTGAATGTTCTATACCCATGCCATTCAAAGTTTGAAACACCAGCCAGAGATGGTAGCTCCTGGGTGTGTTTTACTTTTTCCTTATCCAATGTTGGCTGCTGCTTTGGGTCAAAGATTCGGGCAGCTTTGAATGTGCTGACTGAAGGATGAGATTTTAAAATGTGTCCAGTTTCTCACTGCTGTCCAACATAACCTTCTAAAAAAGGTTCACACAGTGTTGCTTTTCATGTAACTGACAGCGGGACAACATTTCTACTGTATTTGGTCTGTATTCAGTTTCCCCTGCAGTGGCACAGAAGTCTAAAAACATGTGCACATTTTGCACCCTTCCACATATGGAGTGTCCCTGTGGCTTGCTGCTTGACTGCAACTGTAGAATAAGGTTAACAAGTTCAGAAGAGTGTTCCACCACAATAGTGGCTTGTGTTACCAGCTCTGCTGCTTTGCCTTTCAATAAGCACTTCAGGCACTTCAAGGTTGCTGCATCAGATTGTAGTGCTTCAAGAAATTCTGTTAACACAGGCAAATAGTCTGCCAAATAGTGAACAGTGTTAACCCAGGAGCACCACCGAGTTACCACTGCATATACTGGCATCTTGGGTACAATGTCCTGCTTGGATTCCATGAAGGCAAAGTACTGGTGCCTATGCATTAGGCTCTGGCAAAATATGTTATTAACAAGGGAAACAGCAGTGTTTAAGTCTTCCAGTGTGTCCGCCCAGACTTCCAAGACCAAATTGAGGAAGTGGGCAATGCAAGTGATAGGCACTGCATTTGGTAGGACACAGGGCAGCACAGTTTCAAAAGCCTTGTGCATTTAACTAGCACTGTCCGTGACAATGGCAAAGACTTTATTGAAGTTCACCCCATTGGTGTTTAGCACTTTTAGTAGAGCTTGGGATAGTGTGGTGTTGTTCACATGATGTAAAAACTCCACACCAATTAGGAGTGGCTGCTCCCCAACATTAAGCAAAGGTTGGGACAAAATAGCCAACATGCTACACCCTCAGGCATCTGTTGTATCATTCAGAAAAACTTAAACATCTTGATCCTCCATCACCTCTTTCAGGGACTGTTCGAGATCAGGCTGAAGTTCTTGGAGGTACGTGCTCCGAAGCTGTGCTGGTCACAGAAGACTATCGCCTTGTTTTGTGTGCTTCTTTAAGAACTCTTGAAAGCTGGAAGCCTTCTCCAGTGGTACGTCTGCACTGGTCAAACAGTGGACGAAGTCCAAAACAAATTCCTCCCATTCAATGGAAGATTCCATTGCTCAATTGAAAAAAGAAGTCAGTGACTGCTGTCGTAGAGGTGCGTCCAAGCAAAAAACAAAAAAACAAGATATAATATTTTACACGGGAAAATAAACTGTGCCTGGAAAACAAAACAAAAGCAAACAAGATTTAATATTTTACAGGGAAAAAACAAACTGTAGGCCAGCCCAGTGTCATGGAGGGCTGAGGGACTGTGAGCTTTACCTCCTGCCACACTGGCAACCTGTTTGGGAACAAGATCAGGTTGGCGGGGAAGGAGAAGATTGAGTGTCCAATTGGCTGCTCTCCTCTCCCAAGTGGGGGTGGGAATCTGCTGTCTTGCTCTTAGAGGTCAGGTGGTAGTGTTGAACTCTAGCAGAAAGGAAGGGGGATGCAGGAACAAGGCACATGTGTGGGGGGGTGATGGGGTTCTAGGGTGCAAGAGAGAGATGAAATGGACTTGGGAGGCAGGGACAGAGGAGATACCAGTCACCCAAGGGGAAAAACAGACTATGTAAAAAATAAAATAACTGCAAACATCTGTGTGACTAGTACTTACTTTGCATGTTTTTCTTTGCAGCTTCTTTTACATAGAAACATAGACTTTGACGGCAGATAAGGACCACTTGGCCCACCCAGTCTGCACATTTCCCTACCTACTGGATAAGCTGCAGATTCTAGTTAACCAACAGCCTATTTCCTGCAACCCCCCACTATAATTGCCTTATGCCTGTCCCATGCATGTTTGAATTTCTCCACTGTTTTAGACCCCACAACTCTCCAGGAAGGCGGTTCCATGTGTCCACCACTCTCTCCATGAAAAAGAATTTCCTCACATTACCCTGAGCCGTCCCCCTAACTTTAAATTGTGCCCCCTTGTTCTTACACATCTCTTTTATTGAAAGATGCTACCCTTCCGGACTTTATTGATTCCCTTGAGGTACTTAAAAGTTTCTATTATGTCCCCCCTGTCCCTCCTTTCATCAAGGGTATACATATTAAGCTCTCTCAGTCTCTCTTCATATGGTTTCTGATGTAGACCCTGCACCATTTTAGTTGCCCTCCTCTGGACTGCTTCCATCCTGTCTATGTCCTTGCATAGATGGGGTCTCCAAACTGCACGCAGTACTCCAGATGGGGTCTCACCAACTGTCTGTATAGAGGATAACCACTTCCTTTTCTATTTGTGATGCCTCTCCCTATGCATCCCAGTATCCCCTGGCTTTCCCTACTGACTTCTCACATTGCATACCCACCTTTAGGTCATCTGATATGACTACACCCAGATCCCTTTCCATTATTATTGTTGTTAGTACCTTCCTGCTATTGTGTACTCTTCTCCTGGATTTTTATTTCCCAGGTGCATTACTTTGCACTTCTTTGCATTGAATCTAAGTTGCCATATATCTGACCATTCCTCCAACCTTGCCAAGTCCCTTCTCATCCTTTCTACCCCTTGTGTATCAACTCTGTTACAGATCTTTGTGTCATCCGCAAAGAGGCATACCTTTCCTTCCAGACCCTCTGCAATGTCACCTATAAAGACGTTAAAGAGGACTGGACCCAGTACTGAGCCCTGAGGTACTCCACTAGTAACCCCCCTTTCTTCAGAATGTGTTCCATTCACTATTGCCTTCTGTGTCCTGTTGTGCAGCCAATTTTCTACCCAGGCTACCACCCTGGGACCCACTCCCAGGCTGGCTAACTTGATTATTAATCTTTTGTGTGAGACTGTGTCAAATGCCTTGCTAAAGTCTAGGTAGACCATATCCACAGCCCCTCCCTGGTCTATTACTTTGGTCACCCAGTCAAATAAATCAATTAGATTTATCTGACATGACCTTCCTGCTGTGAATCCATGCAGCTTTGGGTCCAGTGCCCCGCTGGCCTCTACGTACTCAACAATTCTTTCTTTCAGAAGTGATTCCATAATTTTCCCCACCACTGAGGTCAAACTAACAGGTCTGTAGCTTCCTGCTTCTGCCTTGCTCCCACTTTTGTGAAGGGGAATCACATCTACCCTCCTCCAGTCCTCAGGTACCACCCTATCTTCCCATGATTTGTTAAAAAGTGTGGTTAGTGGTGTCACTAGGTCCTCACTTAGTTCTTTTAGGATTCTAGGGTGAATCCCGTCAGGCCCCATTGCTTTGTCCACCTTGAGTTTTAGAAGTTCTTTCAGTACTCTTTCTTCTTTAAATGGACTGGTATCAACCCCCTATCCAGAGTGCTTCTACTGTTTGATTTAGGTAACTCCTCCTCTTCTTCTTTTGTGAATACTGAGCAAAAGTATTCATTCATTATCTCTGCCTTTTCACTGTCTCCCTCTGCACACCTCTCCTCTTCTTTATTAATCTTCCCTATCCCTCCCTTAACCTTTCTATGTTCCCTAATGTACCCATAAAAGGTTTTATCCCCTTTCTTAACTTGAGTTGGCTATCCTTTCCTCAGTTTGAGCCTTTGCTTTTCTGACTGCTTTCCTCACTTCTTTCTGCTTTAATTGATACAGTTCCCTGTCGTGTTCCGTCTGTGATTCCTTATACTTTTTGAATGCAGCCTTTTTATCCTTAACCTTCCCTGACACTTCTTTTGAGAGCCATAGTGGTTTTTTATTCCACTTTGTTTTCTTTATTTGTTTCACACAAAGGCTTGTTGCTCCATGATGGCAGTTTTGATTTTTCTCCATTGTTCTTCCACCCTCCTTTCTGGCCATTTGCTAATGCATTCTCAGGTATTCACCCATTATGCCAAAGTCAGCCCTTCTAAAGTCCAGTATCCTTGTATTTGTATGGCTTGTTTCCATGGTTGTGTTTATTGTGAAGCACACTGTGCAGTGGTCACTTGTTCCCAGGTGTCTACTGACTTCTAAGTTTGTGATCCTCTCTCCAGTTGAGAGTACCAGGTCTAATATTGCTCCTCCCGAGTGGGTTCCACCACTAGCTGTCTAAGGCATGCTCCTGTAGGGCATCAAGAATGACCCTGCTCTTGGCTGTGGCTGCAGTCCATGTTGCCCAGTTAACATCTGGCATATTCAGGTCCCCCATCAACAGTATCTCCCCTTTTTCAGCCATTTTGAGAATGCCCTCTCTCATTTTCTTGTCCATTTCCTCCCCTTGAGACGGGGGTCTGTATACAACCCCTGTGCAGATTGTGATGCCATTCCTTGTCTCCAATGTGACCCAGAGTTCCTCTTGTCCTCCCCCTTTACTTTTTAGTTCTGTTACTTTGATCCCTTCCCTTATGTAGAGAGCTACTCCACCTCCTCTTTTACCCTCCCTGTCCCTTCTATAGATTGTGTGCCCTGGTATGTTGACATCCCAGTCATGGTTCTCTGTGTACCATGTTTCTGTGACTGCCACAATATCCAAGTGTTCCACTTCCATCAGGGCTACTAGCTCTGGAAGCTTGTTTCCAAGACTACGAGCATTGGTACTCATTGCCCTCCATTTAATGTTGGCTTTATCCTTTTTTACCCCTTCCTTGCTCTTATTGCCCTTGTCCATTTTTCCATTTACCCCTGTCCTGCCCTCTGTCAAGCTCTGTACCTCAGTGTTTACCCCTACTACTCATGCTTATGGGGAGGCTTGAACTTTCCTGTTTCCTATCAGCACCTCCCCTTGGCTAGTTTAAAAGCTTGCCAAGGAAGCCTTTAAACCTGTCACCTAGGAGCATGTTTCCCTTCCTGGACAGATGCAGACCATCATGCCAGTATAGACCTTCATCTCTCCAGGTGGATCCCCAGTCCCCAATGAAGCCAAAGCCCTGTGCTCTGCACCAGTTTTGCAACCATTCATTAAACCGCATGGTGTGCAGTACCCTAGCCTCACCCCTGCCATAGACTGGCAGCACCTCTGAGAAGGTTACCTTGCTTGCTACCTGTCTGAGGCCCCTCCCCAACTCCACAAATTCATCCTGCACTGCACTGATCTCTTGCCTAGCTAGGTCATTTGTCCCGAGGTGGACAATGATATCTAGTTTCCTCTCCTGTGATGCTGCTTCTGCAATCCGGAGGATTCACTTCCTGTCCCTCCAAGCCATGGCACCAGGCAGGCACCTTACTTCCCTCTCCTCTCCCTTCCCCAGGTCTACACCCCTAACAGTTGAGTCCCCTATCAGAAGCTGTTTCTTTCCCTTGTGTTGTCCCTTGCCACTCTTTTGTGGGTCTCCCTTGTGGATGTCCCCAGCATTCTTCTTGGTCTCCAATAAGGGTGTCATCATAGAGGAACCTTGATTTGCCAGACTGACATATGATTTGTGTAGAGGTGCAACTCGGGGGCTACGCTCTGTTCCACCACCCTCACCCTCCCAGAACCTACTGTGGTCCATCTGCTCTTCACACATGGCAACCTCTGAGGCAGTGGTTGTGGAACTGGTGCTCTTGGGTGGGGGAGTCCTCTTTAGTCCTTGCCAGTTCAGCCTGGAGGTGGGCAACTTCCTCCCTCAGAGCTGACAGTTGCCTGTAAATAGGGCAGCAACACAGGTTCCAGAATGTTTCCCAGAAAATTGCTGCCCCCACAGCCAGTGCATTGCACCACTCCCCACATGTCCCTCTTCCTTATAATATACAATGAGTAATATAGAAATTTTTGTGTGTGTGTGTGTGTGTATACTTACGCTTTATGCACTGTGCTGGGTAATTAAGAATATGACAGTTCTGCTCCAAGACCTGTTTAGGAAGTGATATCAGAACCTTGGCTATAAAGGAAATGCCACGCCTGGGGTGAGCGGGGTGAGAGGTAGGGTGGGTGGGTAAGCCACAACCACTGGTGACTGTTAGAAACAATCAAATACACCACTGCTCCACCACCCTGGTGATTACTGCCCTTTATAGTAAGTCAACCAACACCACAATGTACTAGACCACTGCTACTACACAAACCACTCTACTGAGTCCAGGGATAAAAAACAAACTCACTGTTCAGCCAGCAGAACACTTCCAAAATATTGCACACATATATCCTTCCAAATCCTATGTGTCTAGCACAGAAATCAAGCAACTTCAGTTGTATTTCAACCCCTCTGGTTATAAAATTACTACACTTTAATGGAATCCTGCTATTCTTAATGCCAATAAGAAAATAATGAAACTTTCTGAAAGTGTAGCTTACCTTCCTAGTCCCCTACAATATTATGTTTTACCAAGTTACCAGTTCCTCAAATGCATTCTAGTTTGTTCTCTGCAGTATAGCCAGTTTCTCAGCTTCCAAAAGGAACAGCAAGTCTTCTGACTGACTTTACTCTGTGTAGTATGCCTAAACAGAACAGTGATAAAGGCCCCACCAGAATCAATTGATTGACTAGTGACACCTGTGATGTAAGCAGGCCTTTCAGTGAAGACAATTTGCTATGTCTGCTTCTAATACACACAAACCCTTTATCTGAAACCAGGGATAAACTCACCACTTAGCCAGCAGGACACTTCCAAAATATTGCACAAATATCCTTCCAAATCCTATGTGTCTAGCACAGAAATCAAGCAACTTCAGTTGTATTACAACCCCTCTGGTTATAAAATGACTACACTTGAATGGAATCCTGCAATTCTTAATGCCAATAAGAGAATAATGAAACTTTCTGTAGAAAGTGTAGCTTACCTTCCTAGTCCCATACAATATTATGTTTTACCAAGTTACCAGTTCCTCAAATGCGTTCTAGTTTGTTCTCTGTAGTATAGCCAGTTTCTCAGCTTCCAAAAGGAACAGCAAGTCTTCTGACTGACTTTACTCTGTGTAGTATGCCTAAACAGAACAGTGATAAAAGCCCCACCCAGAATCAATTGATTGACTAGTGACACCTGTGATGTAAGCAGGCCTTTCAGTGAAGACAATTTGCTATGTCTGCTTCTAATACACACACAAACCTTTTATCTGAAACCAGGGATAAACTCACTGCTTAGCCAGCAGGACACTTCCAAAATATTGCACAAATAGCCTTCCAAATCCTATGTGTCTAGCACAGAAATCAAGCAACTTCAGTTGTATTACAACCTCTCTGATAATAAAATGACTACACTTGAATGGAATCCTGCAATTCTTAATGCCGATAAGAAAATAATGAAACTTTCTGTAGAAAGTGTAGCTTACCTTCCTAGTCCCCTACAATATTATGTTTTACCAAGCTACCAGTTCCTCAAATGCGTTCTAGTTTGTTCTCTGCAGTATAGCCAGTTTCTCAGCTTCCAAAAGGAACTGCAAGTCTTCTGACTGACTTTACTCTTTCTAGATGTTTCTGTGACTTCATGTGCATGTGAACTGTATGCTTCCACACAAAGTCGAGTGTGTGGGTGCAAGCACGACAAAACAGCAATCCTCCATCCTCGTAAAGATCCTCCAGATATAACTTAACCCGATCCTGAGCACACACAAGATAAGAGACATGATAGTCCTTGGCCTCTTCATGAGAAAGACGGAAGCACTTTGGTGTAGGTGTAGACATGGTGCAGTATAACTAAAACAAAATTAAACCAAAATAAATTAAGACTTGAATGAGAACATCAGTGTACAGAGGGAGGAGAGCTTTCCTTGGGATGCTTGATCCTCCAATATCACAACTCTAGTTTGCATCCCACTATGTTCTAAGCTGACAGATTGGTTTCAAAACCTCAGCTCCTGGAGTTGCCTTGTTGTGGCACTGAGCTTGCTCATAGACTTGCTAGTATCCATGGAACAAAAGACTCCAAAAATTCAGTTTTCTTGCTACCTTTCAATTTCTTTTTAATTTGGGCACTATATACAACACAGGAGCAAGGCATTGTGCCATGTTGGCTCAACCAACAAAGATGGACCCAGACGACTGCCATACATGATGAAACAAAATAGTTCTGTGCAATTCTGGTCACCCGCTCCACCTTGCTCCCTCACCAGAGGCCAGAACAATTTTTTTCACCATAGGTTCCAGTCCGGCAGGCCCACCCCTCCACTCCATCTCTGAGAAACCACAACAGCGAGTGAAGGGCACACTACAGGCATGAGGGACAGACCCAGATGACTGCCATACATGATGGAAAAAAGTTGTTCAGTGCTATTCTGGTCACCTGCTTCACCCTGCTTCCTCACCTGAGGCCAGAACAATTGTTTTCTCCTTGTGTGCCAGCCTGCCAGGCCCACCCATCCACTCCATCTCTAAGGAGCCACAGCAGCAACTCAAGGACACACCACAGGAGCGAGGGACAGACCCAGATGACTGCCATACATGATGGAAAAAATTGTTCTGTGCCATTCTGGTCACCTGCTCCACCCTGATCCCTCTCCTGAAGCCAGAACAATTTTTTTTACCATGTGTGCCATTCCGC
The DNA here is from genome assembly GCA_016271365.2 of Neoceratodus forsteri. Classification (NCBI taxonomy): domain Eukaryota; kingdom Metazoa; phylum Chordata; order Ceratodontiformes; family Ceratodontidae; genus Neoceratodus; species Neoceratodus forsteri. Next base: position 712,624,121 of record CM028134.1, on the reverse strand, counting down.
CAGGCCCACCGCTCCACACCATCTCCAAGAAACCACAGCAGCGAGTCAAGGACACACCACGGGAGCAAGGGATGGACCCAGATGACTGCCATGCATGATGGAAAAAAAATTGTTCTGTGCCATTCTGGTCACCCGCTCCATCCTGCTTCCTCACCTGAGGCCAGAACAGTTTTTTTCACCATGTGTGCCAGTCCACCAGGCCTACCCCTCCACTCCATCTCCAAGGAACAACAGCAGTGAGTCAAGGACACACCACAGTACAGAGGGATGGACCCAGATGACTGCTATACATGATAGAAAAAAATTGTTCTGTGCCATTTTGGTCATCCGCTCCACCCTGCTCCCTCACCAGAGGCCAGAACAATTTTTTTCACCATGTGTGCCAGTCCGCTGGGCCCACCCTTCCACACCATCTCCAAGGAACCACAGCAGCGAGTCAAGGACACACCACAGGAGCAAGGGATGGACCCAGACGACTACCATACATGATGGAAAAAAATTGTTCTGTGCCATTCTGGTCACCCGCTCCATCCTGCTCCCTAACCTGAGGCCAGAACAGTTTTTTTCACCATGTGTGCCAGTCCACCAGGCCTACCCCTTCACTCCATCTCCCAGGAACCACAGCAGTGAGTCAAGGACACACCACAGGAGTGAGGGATGGACCCAGATGACTGCCATACATGATGGAAAAAAATTGCTCTGTGCCATTCTGGTTGCCCGCTCTACACTGTTCCCTCACCTGAGGCCAGAACAATTTTTTCAGCATGTGCGCCAGTCCACTGGGCCCACCCCTTTACTCCATCTCTGAGGAACCACAGCAGTGAGTTAAGGACACACCACGGGAGTGAAGGACAGACACAGATGACAACCATACATGATGGAAAAAAATTGTTCTGTGCCCATCTAGTCACCCGCACCACCCTGCTCCCTCACCAGAGGTGAGAACAATTTTTTTCACCATGTGAGCCAGTCCACCAGGCCCACCCCTCCACTCCATCTCCAAGCAACCACAGCAGTGAGTCAAGGACACACCACGGGAGTGAGGGATGGACCCAGATGTCTGCCATGCATGATGAAAAAAATTATTTCCCACATGTGTGCCAGTCTGCCAAGCATGTCCCTTCACCCTCCAATACAGCAGCAGTTTGACATACTTAATTCAATTCAATTCAATTCAGTTTTATTTATAAAGCACCATTCAAGACCAAGGTGCTATACAAAAACATTAAAATTAATAAAATCCAAACATTTAAAAGTCAGCCACAACTAACAAGAGTATGCTAAATCAAAAAGATATGTTTTTAGGGCAACCTTAAAATTATCGACGGTTGGACATTCTCTCAACCAATGAGGTAGAGAGTTCCACAGGGTTGGTGCCGAAAAAGCAAAGGCAGAGATCCTGATGACTTCAGTCAGACCCTGGGAATCTCCAGCAATCCCTCGATGGTGGAACGGAGATGACTTGGGGGGCAGTAGGGAATCAGGAGATCGTTCAGGTAACCAGGTCCCTGATCATGTAAAACAAAACCAAAAACATTTGTTTACAGTAACTGTACATTTTAATATGGCCTTCGCTTCTCTCCGAGGGCCCAGTTTTTTAAAGCCTCCTAATCAGAACCTCATCCCACCATTCCTCATTTTATTTTTCTTCCCCTCCTGGGCTCCCCTGAGCACTCCCCAAGCAATAAAATTATCTGAACCCCCAACATAGCTCCCAGTCTCCTCCATTTTTGAAGCACTTGACCCCGTAGTCTGGGGTTGGCTTCCACCATTCCTCTTCATTTTTTTTATTACTACTTCCTCAGAGCAACCCCCCACCCTCCCAAAAAAGGCAACACAATTTTGAACTACTTCAACCCCCCAAAAAAGGCAACACAATTGTGAACTACTTCAACCACCCCATATATCATATTCTCCCTTACATTGTTTATTAGCCCCATACAGGATATTGCAGCACAACATACCTGATTCAACAGCAGCAGAGACAGCAGCAGCATTGGCAGGTTGGCAGCACACTTGGAGCTGTAGTGATCTTCTCTTTTAAGAAAAAGTTTTGCCAGCAGCAAAGTAGGGCAGGATGCTTCCCAGTTACTTCTCTCATTCTCCCTCGTTCTCCCTCATTACTCGTTGCTCTCTCCTCACTCCTCGACTGGCAATGGATATGCTCACTCCTTGACTGGCAGTAGAATACACCTGCTCAGCTCTGACTCCCCCCTCACCTGTTCACCTGTATTTATAATGCATTCTTGACTACTTTGGTGGACTTGAGGGGGGACAAAGCACACAGAAAGGGCATGAAAAAATAAACACCTGATGGGCATTCCTATTGGATTTTGCTGGTGTGACATGTTGTAGTGACGTCAGTAGCATGTCATATGCTAGAAAACCCATGTGGTGCCCTTGTTCTTTGGGCAGCACTCGGGTTGGGACTCCAAGAGAGCATCGAATACTTGATGATGAGGACTGGAGGTGGGAGGACAGTACTCGGGAGATGGCTGGGGAGGCACAGGGAGGCACAGAGGATTGTAGTGGCATTGTGAGGCGGAGGACAGTATAAACGGACAGTGTAAACTTCGGGACAGATGAGGCTGGAGGAATCTACAGTGGGCACAACAAATGTCTGCAGCCCATGAGCGCATATTTTTCAGGGAGCGCATATTTTAGTGGAGGGGTCAAATAATCGTACTTTCCACGATATAATCACGGCCACAATTTTCCAGTGGCCATGCCTATAATGTAGGTTACAGTATACCTACCAAGCATTGGTAATATGTATAAGATCTCTTACTAGGGTACTGTGGAGCCAGAGGGAGGAGTCTTAAATGGATGAGGTTTCTTAGGCCTGTAGAATAAGGATCCAAAGTTCTTGGGTAGTTACTAGGAATAATAAGTAAAGTTAGACATATTGTTATACTTATCTGATGAGGAAGGAGTTCACATCCTGTCAGACCTGTGAAAACAAAGAGAAAAAAATTAATATAGAGTAAATACAGTAGTGAGAACAATAGAGAGGACAGAGATAGAAAGGGGTGTAAATACAGTAGTGAGAACAATAGAGAGGACAGAGATAGAAAGGGGTATAGTATAGTATAGCTTAAAATATAAAAAAAAAAAGTGTTGCTTTAGATAGAAAGTTAAAGAATTAAATGAAGTAACAGATATAGAGACATGTTTAATTTAAGTAGTATGCTAATATCATGAACTGTTTACCATGAGCCTCAAAAACAAAACACACAAAAAAACAAAATTATGAAATGTTTGTAACCAAGTTATTCATGTGTTTTCAGCTTTTTTTTTTGCAGTTAATTTGTTTATGAAGATTTATCCTTACCATATAGTACATTACACAATGTCTGAGATGAACAATATTTCACATTATATACTGGATTGTATAGATAATAAAGTGTTAAGCATATTAACTTATGCAATTTCCAGTATATTAAATCACATATTTGTACTATAGCATCATTCTAACATAAAAAGAGAAGAAAGATTTACAGATGAAAATAAAAAGAAGATTCAATTAATATATATAAAGTTCTACATTAAATCGAGAGCTGCATGGAAGTTAATTTATGCAAATATAATTATATTTAAATTATATCTGTATAAAGAGAGAGAAAAATATATATATTTTTTCCTTTTTATATAATACTTATCTTTTATGATTTTGAAGAAAATTTAAATAATCCTGCCAGCACAAATGATACTCATTGATTCGATCTGTTACTAAATCTGAAATTCTTTCCAAAGAGGCGATGTAAGTCAAATTATTCAGGATATCTTTAAGAGTAGGTATAAATTGGGTTTTCCAATGAATTAAAATCAATCTTTTAACTTGCATAAATAAAATCTGTAACCATCGATGTTGATGTTTTGTTAAGTTTATGTTATTATTTGTTAATCGTAAGAAACATAATTTAGGATCAAGAATAATATCACGTCTAATGATCTGATTGACTAAATCCTGAATAGTTTGCCATAGATTAAATATGAGTTGGCAGGACCATAATATATGTAGGAGATTACCATTTGATAAGTTACATCGCCAACAATTGTTGTTGGGTGCCAGTCCTATATTATATAAATGAGATGGTGTTCTATACCATAAGTGCAGAATTTTAGATTGAATCAGTCTGCTGCGCATATCTTTAAAAGCATTATGACTAAGCTTCCAACAACTGTTCCAATGAGAATCTGTAATATTTATATTTAATATCCGATTCCATTTATCCTGGCTAGAAGTGATCGGTTGGTGATATCTCTAATCTGCTTACATATTTTGCTAATTAAGCCATGAGAGGTACTGATCCACGTCTTCATATATGCAAACGGTAACTCTGATTTATTAAATTGTTGAAAGTTAGAAAATATGGCTTTACTGGATTTGTAAATATTTCCAGAATTCTTCCTTAGGAATATTCCATTTTATTTGGATATCCTAAATGAATTCAGTGTGTTACCATTATCAGTTAGAATATCACCCAAGAATAGAATATTCTTGTACATCCATGTTTTACAATATAGTGGTTTATTTTCTAAAAGAAGTTTTGGATTTCCCCAAGTAAGTGTAAAGGGTAAAGGAGAGGGATCAAATTTCAGCCACTTATGCATTTTAAACCAGTAATATATAGATGCATTAATTGTGGGGTGTTTCTTTAATTTAGATGATATTGCAAAGTATATATTGCTGTTAGGAATATATCCTTGAGATAAAGAGGCTTCCATATCGTACCGCAATGGTACATTATGGTAACCATTTAATAGTTTGTGAGGCTCTGAAGGCCATAAATAAGCCGTGTACCATGGTAGTCCAAAGCCACCTTGAGACCAATGTGATCGTAATTTGGTATGATTGAATCTAGGAGCATGTCCTTCCCATAAGAAATTTCCTATCAATTTGTCAATGTTTTCTAAAAGAGATGAAGAAATCTTAAGTGGGATACAAGCAAATAAATATAACATTTTTGGTGTGATATTCATCTTAATTGCAGATATCTTACCCAATAAAGATAGATTTAAATTTTTCCATTTATCTAAGTCTATTTTAATGTTAGTCAGTAATGGACATAGATTGTATTCCCATATTTTATCCAGTTCAGTTGATATTTTAATACCCTAAATAGGTGATATATCTTGGAGACCAGCGAAAGCCCAAATGTGCATTCAATATGGACACACAATGTTTATTTAAAGGTAATATCTCAGATTTTTGATAGTTAATTGTAAGTCCAGAAAGTCTGGAGAAAAGATTAAAGATATTTTTAAGCAATTACCCAGATATTTTTAAATTCTCTAGCAAAATTAACATATCATCTGCATATGACAATGTTGTATATTGCGAGTGACCTATAGAGATGCCCTTTATATCATTATTCTGTCTAAGAAAAGTGGCAAGAGTTTCCAGAGCTAGAATGAAAAGAGATGGTGAAAGGGGGCAACCTTGCCTAGTTCCCCTTTCTAGCGTAAAAGATTGCGATAATGTAGAGTTGGTTAATACTTTAGCCTGGGGTTTAGTATAGAGGAGTTTAATCCAAGAGCAAAATTGGTTACTAAAACCAAAGCGAGATAATACCAGAAAGAGGAAATTCCAGTCTAAAGAATCAAAGGCTTTTTCAAAATCTATGGCAATTGCTGCCGCTGGAGAATTAAGGGTTTTGGCTCTGTAAATAAGATTAATTAAAGAGCGTAAATTATCAGAGCCCGTCCTCCCTTTAACAAAGCCCACTTGCGATTTATGAATTAATTTAGGAATATATGGTTCCAACCGGCTTGCCAGGATCTTGGCAAAAATTTTGCCATCTGTATGTGTTTTCAGCTTGACTTGCACATTGTTTTTAGTCTGTGGTGTATATCACTTTAAGAGCTCTATATAAATGAGATGTACATTTGTATTCCTCAGACTCAGCCCCTGAGGAAGGTCTACTGAAGGGTTGAAGCACTGGAGCTAGTGGGTGCACACCAACATATTGCCAGAAACTAAATCTTGCACTGAATCTATGAGTGCTGAGCTTTCTTTTCTTTTGTTACTAAAAGCTGGCTTCTTTGCTCAGGTGCCACCTTTTACAGTGTGCACCACTTTATATTACTTACACAATAGCCACAACACTGACCACTGGCCATCACGGGACTGACCCCTCCACCCCCTACATTTACAGGACTGTACTTCCCCCCCTCTGAGAGCCATATGACTGAAACCCTCCACTGTTATTCACAGCACTGGGCACCCACACCTGATAATCACAGAACTGATCCCTATTCCCAATGGTCACAGCAGTACACCCCACCACCATGACAGCACTGCCCCCATACCCCTAAAGTCACAGGGATGACACTCTCCACAGACAGTTACAGCAGTAGTCCCCACCCCTAATTGTCACAACACTGTACCTCAGTCACAGCACTGAAGATCACCTCACACAGTTGAGAATGACCCCCCAAACAATCACTTACTTTGGTACCTTATACAACCTTCCTGCCACATGTACAACTTCCAGCAAATGCTTCAGTCCCTCAAAGCTGTAGAATTATGCAGAAGCAGACCTCTCAAAAGTCACAGGAATGACCCTCACCTTTACAGTCACATAAATGATACCCTATCCCCGACAGTTAAATAACTGACCCTCTTCCCAACAATCACAGGACTGTACCACTTCTTTGCCAGTCACAGTGCTGACACCCTCCATCATCAGTCACAGCAATGACCACTCCTCAACAGTCATAAGACTGTATTATTCCTCATCCTACAGTCACAAGACTGCATCAGCCTGCCCCAGTCACAGGACTGTACCAACACCCCCCCCCACAGTCACAAGACTGTAACACCCCCTCTTTCACAGTCACAGGATTGTACTACCCCCATAGTCACAGGACTGTACAACCTCCTCCCCACACTCACAGGACTGTACAACCCCACTGACAGTCACAGGACTGACACCCTCCACCAACAGACATGACAATGACCACCCACCTCTGATGGTCACAGCACTGTTCCACACCCCCGAGAGTCACAACACTTTCTTACTATTTCCAACAGTCACAAAACTGCCCCCTCAAACCTTGTAGTCACAGCAATGACTGTACACCCCTGAGAATAAAAGCACTGATCCCCATCCCAACATAGTAACAGCACTGGTCATAGCACTACACCCTACCCCATCTTACAGCACTGATTATCCATCCCCAACAGTCACAGCACTTCCCCCTCACCCACAACAGTCACAGGACTGACCCCCACCCCGACAGTCGCAGACCTGAACCACCCCTTCAGTAGACACAGAACTAACACCTTTCATTGTCAGTCACAGGGGCCACCTATCTGACAGTCACGGTGCTGATCCTCATCTCCCAACAGAGACAGCACTGGCCTCTACCCACAACAGTCACAGAACTACCCACCACCACCATCAAATCACTGTCCCCATACATCTGCAACAGTCACAGGGCTGATACCTCCATAGACAGTCACAGCAGTGATCCACACCCCCAACAGTTATCACACTGTCCCCCCACTCCCAAAAGTAACAGCCCTGCCTGCTACCTGGCAGTCATGGCACTGGCCATCCACCCCCTGACAATAACCACACTGGCTCACCATGCTCAACCGTTACAGCACCAACACCTCCAACCACATAAATCACAGTACTGACCCCCACCGTTAACACAGCACTGCCTCTGAACCTCCCTCAACAGTCATAGGACTTACCCGCCCCCTTAGAGCAATACATCTAACAGGCACAGAGCTGACCACCAACCACTGGCAGTCTCAGCACTGACCACACCCCAGTCACTGAATCTTTTAAAAAATTGTTTAAGTACTAGCAACCCATCACAGAAAGTGTAGGGGTCAAAACTGGCACTGGCCGACTAGCCAAATTATGGTAGATTGTGTGCTAGGCTAGTAAGATTTTCCTTTAACTAGCCCTGCAGGTTTATACTGGAGAATGTAACCAATAAGTACATCAGCTGGACTAGTGGAAGACTTTCAAATCCTCTTACAGCAACGCACCGACAGTCACAGCATTGACCACCAACCACTGGGAGTTCCAGCACTGACCACACCTCAGTCATACAATCTGTAAAAAAAATTGTTTAAGTACTGGCAAACCATAGCAAAGAGTGCAGGGGTCACAACTGGCACTGGCCTGCTAGTCAAATTCTGGTAGATATTGTGTTAGACTAGTATGATGTTCCTTTAACTAGCCCTGCAAACTTGTACTGGAGAATGCAACCAATAAGTACATCAGCTGGGCTAGTGGAAGAGTCTTTTGGATTAGTGAATGTTCCCAGTCACTAGCCCTGCTGACTAGTGGCTGGAAACTTAATTTAGACTCCTGGAGTGGGTCATGCCATCCACAAGATGGCCCTCTAGACATTCTTGCCCACTGACCAGCCCTAAAGCTGAGCATCCTGTTAGGAGTCAGAAAACCCTCATCCCTGTCCCCCCCCCCCCCAACAACTGGATCACTCTTTCAGTACCAGTTCCTTGGGATCTTATACTTCTACCTGAACACCCACAAATGACAGCAGCAGAGATGGGTAGAAGGAACCTCAGTTTAATCCCTCATGCAAAGGACAACACGTCATGACAGTAACACATTATTCCATATGCTACAGTATATTTTGGTGCCAGTGTTTACAGTATGACAGTGAATATCCTAATAATCAAACTGCCCAAACTGTATATGTGGTACGTCATACTTATTTCAGCTCTGGAATATGTGGGACTCTTGAATGTACTGCAAATACTAGATAACCAACAAAAGAAAAAGACAGAGCTGCAAGTACTTCACAGTTATGTTGTATAAGATATACATAATATATATTGAACCTGAACAGACACCAAAGCAGTACAGCACATGGACAACAAACTCTGTATATTAAAGTTTACATTGCATAGCTTGTTAAACAGGCTTCTGGAATGTATTATTTTACAGCTGCTTAAGTAAGGGATTTGGACATGTGTATAACATGATGCTGGCATCACAGGAAAAAGCCTGGCTTTCTCAGTCCCAGGCTGGAATATCTCCCAGCACATCCTGCAGCCACATTTGTAACACAGAGGGATAGCCATTCTCCAATCATAATGAATAGCAGGACAACTAACAGCAACTGCTCACTGTAAATGGCTTCGCTTACCTATATTTGTGGATCCTGCAGTTCTGTTTATTCCTTGCTACAGTACATGCCATCCCTTACAAAAATGTATTTGGAATACCATTGTAATACCTGTTCTTTACCATTGTACTACCACTGTGATTTCCAGTGTATTACCATTGTGGGTTTCATAAATGGTATCACAATGGATTTGTTCCAGTTCCATTGTTATACCATTCTAACCATCATGATACCATGCAGACAGTAGTAGTTCACTGGTAACACCATCTCAGCTGGTGCCACAGTGGTAACAATGTGCACCATTGTGATACCACTGTTTCTTGGTATCACAGTGGTTTTGTTCCAATTCCAGTGGGATACTATTGTGTCAACTGTGGTACCATCAATGTCCAGTGGTAACACAGTGGCAAATACCAGTGTGATACCACTGCACTTGGTATCACAATGAATTTGTTTTAATTCCATTGTGGTACTATTGTGACCACTGCAGTACCATGTGTCAGTGGTAGCAGAATGAGTGCACCTGCAGTGGAACTACAACGGTCTCATTCCATGCCTTATGCTGGTGGTAGCACAATGGTCATGCAGCATGGTATCACAGTAGCCTGTGTGGGTCACTGGTAGCACACTGACCACATTGTAGGGGAAAACCTGCCGGCTGAGTGATCCAAAAAAATAATTAAGGCACATCTAACAAGATCAGATTCCTAGGACTCAAACCCCTAATATTTTTATTTGTGTAGTTTGTACACTTTGCATTCTTCTACTCTAATGTCTGCATTAACATATTTTTTCTGCCATAAAACACCTTCCTTTTGTGACAGTGAAATCTTAATAGCATAGTGGAGCTATTTCAAATGCTACATCACCAACCACTGAACAAGTTAAAGCCAGTGTCATAATACTTGAGGTAGCACTGATACAGGTTAACATCCTAGCACAGATAAGAGATCTCTTATCTGGTTCCTATGGAGCCTGGGATAAGGGGGTCTCAAGAGAACATGGTACCTGTAAAACAGGAACTGCAATAGGGTCACAAAGGATCTACAGCTCTTTATGCACTATTACAAACAAGGTAGGGTAAACAAAAAATAATACTTATCTGATACACAAGGTCAGTGTCCTCCTGCACCTGGTCAACATCCTGTCAGACCTGTAGATATAAAAGAGGAAATGGGACAGTATAAAGAATAAAAATTCGATCAGCTACTGTAGGTTAGTTGGGAAGTACCTGTAGAGGTTGAAAAATAAAGTGAGTTGAATGTGTGTGGGTGGATGGGGGGATATTGCATCAGTACCACACCAACAAGTTTGGTGTTAGAATAGACTGGTCACTCAGGGGCTATCATGGTGTGGAGGATTCAGTGTCCCTAGGACTGACCTCTATTGGGGGTGGGGGCCATGTTGCTCCACCCATCAGCCAACACAGGGCAAGATGAAGACACCGGGGCCCAGAATTAAATAGTGCCCTAAGTGGAGCACAATAATTAGTGTTGTGCTTTGTGATACAGCAGGTGTGCAAAACTGCTATATTCAGAGGAATAGCACATGGCACGAGCCCTCTGAATATAGGGGCATTGTGTCAAGACCTTAAGCCACTTAGCGCCACCCTTTAGTGCTCCCAAAACTAGGCCCCACTATGGCTTGTGTGTAAGCAAAATCTGCAGTATTCAAAAGTTTCCATGCAAATTAGCCCATTGGGCATATAAGGCACCAAGGGTCATTTGCATACCTATTATGGGCTCATTTGCATGGAAGTGAGACTGCTTTGCCCAGCACACACACACTCTCAAATGCCCCTTCCCAGTGAGATGTCCCTGGTGCTAGTGGCATCTCTCCACCCTCCGAACCCAGTCCTGTGAAAGACAGATATATCCTCGGCATCCAGTGATGCCCCCCCCCGTACCCAGTCCTGGAATTAAAGATTTATTTTTGGAATCCAGTGGGTCTGTCCTCCCACCTGAATGCAGTCCTGTTCAAGAAAGGTATATCCTGGCATGCAGTGGTCCTTCCCCACACCAGATCCTAGTCCATGTAGAAAAACAATTTCCCTGGTGCATAGTGGTCTCTCCCCACACTCAATCCCCATCCTGGGAACATCATCCCACCCAGTTTCCAAATGACCCCCTCCTGACAGTCACACTGTCCTTGTATGGCAGGGCAAAAAAGCACAAAGAATGAACCACTACTACACTAAGGACCATAACAACAGTAATTAGTCGGGTTGTAGCAATCAAAGTAATTGACTGTTTGGTCAGGTCTTTCTTTCATATTTGGTATAAATTCACTTTGATTGCGACAGCCTGACTGCTTACATTTTTTATGGTCCTGAGTGCAGTAACAGTTCTTTCTTTGTGCTCTTGTGTGTTGGGCAGGCTGCCCTTCTAGCTACTGCACCAACCTGCTAACGCTGATCACAGCACCTACCTCTGGGACTGCATTAGGAGCAAAAAAGTCCTGCCCCCTACAAAGCCCTGTCCCAAACTGTGAACAGTGTCCCCCCGATCCATACCCAGTTGGTGGCTAGTGGCCTTCCTCCCACCCTTGGTACTGACACCAACCCCCAATCCCCCTACCTGTCTGTCAGTGACAGAGTTCAATCACAGCAAATGGCATAGCCCACCATACACAGCCATGGCTACCTTAGATCTATCTGTACCAGGGAGTGCAGCCTATGAATAGGGCAAAGCACATCACCGTGCCATATAAATAAGCTGTGCTCCCTGCTACAGATAGATGCTGGGTGGCTGTGGACGTGTGAGGTGGGCTGTGCCACTCACCATCATTGAATTGCAGCAGTGACAGACTGGTAGGTGGACTGGAAGGTGGGTGTAGGTGCTTTGGGTAACAGGGGAGCCACTAGCTACTAAACGGGTATGGGCTGGGGGAGCACTGCTCATAGTTCAGAATGGGACTTTGTTGGAGGAGGCAGGACTTCTTTACTACTGCCATGACAAGGCAGTGCCACTGTTGGGGGCTTTGACTAACTGAGACTCATTCCCAGGATGGGGATCAGCTGTGGGGATGGACCACTAGACACCAGGGTAACTGTGTTCCTACACTGATTGAGATCAGGTGGGGGGAGTGACCACTGAATGCCAGGAATGTATCTTTTTGTAACTGAACTTGAATTGGGTGGGGGAGTGACCACTGGATGCCGGGGATATATCCTCCATTAACAGGAATGGGTTTGGAGGGAAAGGGGCACCATTAGAAAACAGGGATAGATCTTCCTATAATGGTACTGGGATCAGGTGGGAGAAAGGGATCACTGGATTTCAGGAATATATCTTTCATTAATGGAACTGGATTCAGAGGGAGGGTGCACCACTTGCTATCAGGGAGTACTGTCTTGGGAGGGGAGCGCACTGACACACTACCCCCCAGCAACTGCTAGGTGTGTGCTGGATTAAGACGAGGGTTAGGTGGGTGGTATTTTCTATGCACAACAGGACAATGTAAAGCACCCTAGCATGGAACAAATATTGTGAGTATTGAACTGCACCAATATTCAGATCCCCACCCCCAGTTTGCATAATTTTGTCTTGCGTCCCCTTCCTGGTTTTCCTGGTGCAAACCCAGTTCACCCGCGCTAACTGGTCTTCTAAATATAAGACATTGGTGCAAAACTCAGTTTGCTCAGGTAAACTAGGATCTGCACCTGGGCAAACATTTGAATATCAGGCACTAGCTGTTATACACCCCTGCATCATCAACAGGACTCCAGACCAAAGTAGTAGAGAGTCTTGGGGGTTACCATGGCTGATGAGAGTTTATGGAAGAGGGGGATGGGGATAATGATCCTTCCACTCCTGCCTTTCCTCATGGAGGTAATCAGTGGATGTTCTGAAGGTCCAAATTTAATCCCTGGGATGGTGGATGATGTTGCTAGGTGGCTGGTGGCACTATGGTACTTCTTGGTGATGCAGGGCCTGCAGAAACTGGGGCACCATTCTGGCCTATCAGTTGCTATTTTCCCCTAATTTTCAAGCCCGTTCATTTCTTCTAACACAGAGCATAGTCTAGTCAGATCTTGACATACATGTCATCCCAAGTATCTCTACCCTCTTCACCACTGAAAGGTAGTATTAACAAGTTTATAAATTATATAATTGACCTGAATGGACCAAGGTGACCCTCAGGCCACTGGCGTTTTATTCACAAAGGGACCCACTGGCTAAAGTGACTAGCTTCAGTGAGCATTTAATGTCACATTCCCAAGATGTAGGTCATGTAACCCTAGACAGGTGTATATATATATATATATATATATATACATATTTATCTATATCTATATATATATATATATATATATATATATATACATATATATATATATATATATATACATACATATATATATATATATATATATATATATATATATATGTATATATATATATATATATATATATATATAAAACTAGGCAGTTTGTTGAATCAAAGCCTGCTAAACAGGTACATTTAAAAAAAAAAAAAAACAACCTGGGAAGACACTTTAAGTGCTTTACTAATAGAACAAATTTTTTTGAGAATAAATGGAACTTTGTGTGCCCCAATCTGTGTAGTTAACTAGCCTGCAGCTCAGACACTAGCCACACCTCATTCTTCTAACCAAGACACTAGCCCCCCTCCCTCCCTTTACAGACTCCTGTGACACTAGCCTCTTCCCACCACAGCACCTGACACTAGCATGTTTCCCTTACAGCCCCATGACAGTAGCCCTCTTGAACGTACACCCTCCACAGTCCCCAGCACTTCTGCAGCTCCCCCATCACCCCAGACAATAGTACTCTCCCTCTACTTCCTGACACAACCCAGCCACAACAATCATCCACCCGTTCACCACAGTCTGTCTGAACACCCCACCTCTCTAGGCACCCTACTTTCTAATCTCTGTGGATATCATCTCCCTCCTGTCCCTTGACTCCCAGAAGCCACACCCCTTCCTCTGTAGCCAATCTAGAATCACCCATACCCTTGTAGCACACCTTCTCTGTAAGGTCCTCCTGGACACCATCTACTCTGACAACAGAGGAATGCATACACCCTTCCTTCTACACTCTCCCTCCAGGTGCCGTAACACTTGCCCCCTCACTCCAAAGCCCTTGACTTCAGTTGACCCACCTTCCAAAGCACCAAAGACTAGCACCTTCCTTCCCCAGACACTAGCTCCCCAGCCCCCAATACTAACTCCACCTCCTTTGCTGGGGTCAAAACTGGCACCATCCCACTAGCAAATGCTGGTAGATTTTGTATTCAGCTATTAATATTTTCCATTAGATAGCCCTGCAGGTACATGCTGGAGAGGGTAACACTTCAGTAGTACATCAACTGAGACACTAGAAAATTCTATGGGGAATTTTCCTCATTAAGTAGCCCTGCTGGCTAGGGGATGCAAAACTCAGTTTTGACCCCTGAATTTAATATGACTTACCTGCTCTGTTTGAGTCACAGTGCACAGAGATAGGTTGTTTTGGGTTTAGGGTAATCTGGTAGAACCTAAAAGGAAAGCACAGAGAGGGTTGTGGAGATGCAAAGGGCCTGAGGTCATAGAGGAGAGATTATAGGCATCAGAATTAAACAAGATACTTACCTGAAAGGTAGACAGCCAACATCTGGCCAGACCTGTGGAAATAAAGTTAAAAATAGTTAAGTATGAGGTACTTATAGTAGTGTGACTAGAGACAGGGAGCAGAAAGATACAAAGGGTACTATACAGCATAGGATTAAGTTGAAAAGATAGTTAAAAAGCATCTGCCTACTATAATAAAAAAAAACTTAAAAACACTAGATTTATAATAATTGTGTTTAACTTTGCTTTCTAGTTATTTTCTCCCCATGCTGTTGGTCTACTAAATATTGGAGATAATGCAACACTTGTTTCGCTAAGACTTTCAAAATGTATCTTACTCTCCCCTGCTAACCCCACCGTTGCTGTTTGTGATATCACAGTCTGTCATAGTGAGCACTAAAAACTCAAGGTACTGTGAGGTTAACAGGAGACAAGAAAATGCTTTCTATACACACTTTTCAGGTGGACTGTCAAGACGTACTGTAAATGTTGGAAAGGAACATTGACAATGAAAAACACTGTGGCCTGGATATTCAAACTGTGCTGAAAACTGGCGCAACAGTAGGAGCAAGCGCAAACCAGTTGCGCAAATGCGTAACAGGTGCAATATTCAAACATGGAGCAGAGCAAATTGCGCAAGCAACCAACGTCTCAATATCGCACATACTGCGCCATCGCGCAACCAGGAAGGAGAAGCTGAGCCAAAATGCTGCGCTATGGCGCCGCCATGAACTCAGCTGAGCATGGTAGAGCCATGGCAGCGCAAATACAGCCCCCCAGAGCAATGGAACTGCACATCCAGGGAGGCAGGCTGGGGCTCACCGCCAGCCATGCCATCAAACGGGCACAGGAACTCACTGCAGAACCCACACCACCAGCACCCCAAGCACAGCATCACTGGGGTGGGACGGATGATCCACATGCCCATGGGGACAAGCCAACAAAAGCATAGCAGAGCCATGACACCCCAGCACAACCACTGGCAGGCAGAGTGCCACACACAGGGGTTGACAACCACAGTGCAATCAGTCCCCCATCGCACAGCACACTGTGCACCGTGCCCCAAGACACTGCTTATGTGCAGTGACAGGCACTACAGGAAACACCATGCACCCCTGCTGCACACGCCAACCCCATGCTGCGAGAGAAGACACCAGCCAGACTCCACCCTGTGCACCCAGCAGTGGATGGCAGCAGATGGCAAGACCAACAGAAAGGCAATGCCATGCTGGTGATACCCACTAGCGGCTCCAGCCACAAATGGTTACCAGGGCACAGCTGGGGCACAACAGATGGCAGCCAGGGCACTGATGTATTGTTACTATGGGGAGCTCTACACCATATGGGGCACCAACTGGGGCTAGCATTTTTACCAGGGCACGTGCCTGGCGGGCCCTGGTGTAGAGCTGCCACTGGTGATACCTCCCATGGACACACACACACACACACACACACATATACCCAGGACCATAGCAGCCAGATGGCAAGTACACCCTGCAACGGAGCACCCATAGCCAGTTCCAAAGCAGACACCAACACAGCAGTTGTATCAAAATAGAAATGTATATTTAAAAAACAACATATAAACAATAACAGGTGAAACTATGTACAAGTTGGGGGACGGGTAAAGCAGAGGTGTTCAAGGGAGGAATAAAACTTGGAGAGGGAAGGCAGGGTGAAAGGAATGGAGAAGTGGAAGGGAATGTGGGCTATGGCCCAGCTGGCTTCTGGTCCTCCCCTGCTGGCGTCCCCCTCCTGTGCCACCGCCGCTGTTCACCCTGGCTGTATGGCCTGCAGGAGCTCCCGTTTTGTAGTCCAACCTGGTGAGGCGCCGCGAGATCTTGGGACATGCGTCTCAGCACCCCGAGGCCTAGGAAAATGGGAACACAGTCAATGGCTGAGACTGACCACAACCCTGAACACCACCCAACCTGCAACCCATATACCCAATGTCCTGCACCTGTGATGGCATGCATCACCCACAGTGAACATGCACATAGCCATCACAAAACAGGCGGCACCAGCTATGCGCACCACCGCCCACACACACTGTCCACATCAATCACCAGTACAAACTAGGCTGTCAAGTGATGTGGCAGCGTGACTCGATGCCAGTTACACAGCTATGTGCCCAGTGCATGCCTGGACCACCTGTGATGCATACACAGGCGTGTCGTGATGCTGCACTGTGATGCAGGTCACCTGTGTCATGCCTACATACATGGATACATAGACAGTGTCAGCAGATAAGGGCCTATGGGACACCCAGTCTGGCCATTTGGCCTTTGCGTTCACTCTGTTGTCCTATAAGTCCGTTCCCCCTCACCCCTGACCTCCAGAATTCCTTCATGGCTAACCCATGCATTCATAAATCCTGTAACCAAGTCAGCCCCCACCACATCCTCTGGCAGGGTGTTCCACTTGTCCACCACCCATTCTGTGAAGCAATACTTTCTCATGTTTCCTCTTAAACGAGCCCCCTCCAACTGCATCCCATGCCCTCTAGTCCTGGAACATCCTTTACGCTTACAAATATTGTTTTCCTGCACTCTGTTCCCCCCTGTAAAATACTTGTATGTCCCCATCATATCCCCACACCCTCCTCCCCTCCAGGGAGTACATGTTCAGTTCCAGTCAACCTGTCTGCATAGGACTTGTGATGCAATCCATGCACCATCCATATAGCCTCCTGTGAACCCTCTCCACCCAGTCCATGTCCATACGCAGGTATGGTCTCCGGAACTGTACACTGTACTCCAGTGTGAGGACTCACTAGTGTTTCGTATAGTGGAACTATGACCTCCCCTTTGGTTGTGTCCAGCATGGTTGGTGGTCTTGCCCCCCCAGCATGCAATAGCATCCATGACGTAATGATACTCACACTCCTCCAGCAGCTCGGTCTGATGCTGCTGATGCCGCTGCTGCTGCTGCTGTGGCACAACATCCCGTGGCACCGGGGCCCTGGCATGGCCCACATCACCGTGGTCCGGTGTCCTCACAATCCGGCCTGTGGGAGACATATGGTGAGACAAACATCAGTGTGACTCAAAAGCAGAGTGCCCCCTGCCCCAGTGAGAGTGCCTGCCCACACAGCCATAACCATCCATCGCACAGCTGCACACACTGACACACCTATGCACAGCCACCCAAGCACACACACACCCCTACAGAGAATATAGGTGCATAGATGGTACACTCACGTGGCCTAGGCACCAGGCCCCGCCTGGCACTTGAACGCAGCAGGTCCGGCTCCCTCCAGCGGAGGTCACTGTACTGGTGCCGGCACTGCTCAGCAGACCGGCCCCGGCCAGTGACCCCCACCAGGTCAGTGGCCACTTGCTGCCACACATGGGTCCTAGGCATGGTGAGGGGGGCCTCACCATACAGTGCCTCACAGTGGGGCTCCACCAGGGCCACCAGGTTGGCCACTTCCAGTGGGCTCCAGGACACCGCCTCCTCCTAGCCATGGCACCAACTTTACAGCAGGCAATATGGTGCCTCGCTGCGCTGTAACCCCGTGGGTTGATGGCGCGCACAGACCAGCACGGGCTCCAATCACGCTGTTCAAACAGCGCTCGTTACTCTTACATGGCGCTGTCACCAGACAGCGCGCAATAGGACGTACATGGCATGCCAACAGCGCCAGGGTCAGAGGCGCACACACAGGTCACGGCAATGGCCTTGCAAGGCTACGCTGGCGCCGCCAGGATGTATAGGCATCCTGGGCGACTGCTAAGCACAGCACCAGTGCCACAGTGGACTATCGCGCGGAAGTGCCACAGCGCCATATAGTGCCCAGTGCTGTGGCGCCACTGGCACAATGGTGGCCTATGGCCTGAATCGCCTATCACGCTCAGCAGGTCTGCAGCCGCGATCGATGCATCGCGTAACCTGTCTGGGCATGCGCAATGCAGTGTAGCACACAGCCACAAACATGCGCCATCGGCTCAGCCAGACCTTCCGTATTGCGCTAAGCGCAAATACGCGATATTCAGCCGACATATGCAAATCATTCGATCAGCCATTCAAAGGCACAGTGGCGTGATTAACATGTCATTAAAGTTGAGCCACACCTCATTTGCATGTATTGTGCTATAAAAATGCGCCACTGGGTTGTGGCGGCCAGATTTGGTTGTTGCAGGTGAGAGGTGAGTTACATGCTGTGTGATGCTCAGGACAATGCTCATGGGCAGGGGTGCTGGAGGATGATATAGGTTGAGGGGGCTGAGCATGATGAGGAGCATAGAAAGGGACAGAGGGCACCTTTCCATCAGTATCTGCCATGCGGAGAGGAAGGGGGCTTCTGCCCCCGCCGCAGCTATGCTCATGGGAAATGCTGTGGACTGCACAGTGACAGGTGTCCACTTCCACCCATAGAGATCACCATGACTGGCGAGAACCAGGCTGAGGCTGTGGGCGGGCGGGTGTAGGAGGAGGCCGAACTTCACCACGGCAGAGACTGAGGCCCTCTTCCAGGCCTACCTGGAGGATGAGCCACTTTGAGTGGACGGAGGGCACCCTCAGGAGCGTGCAGCTGCATGGGAGGGGTAGCTCGGGCCGTCAACCTGTCGGAAGCCACCAGCGCTCCGTGCAGGAATGCCAGAAAGAAGATGGGGACTGACCGCAGGAGGCTGAAGGAGAAGGTGGCAGCCTTCAGGGTGGCGATGCTGCCACTGGTGGGGGACCACAGTGGTGTTGCAGCTGACCCCGACTGAGGAGACACTAGTCATGGCCATGCAGCCGAGTGCCATTGCGGGCGTTCCAGGTGGAGGATTCCAGACAGGTGGAAGCCCATCACTGCACGGTATGACATGGTGATGTTGTTGGGGGGGGCTGTTGTTCACATGCACTCATATGTACTCTCTTTCTGTTACAGATCCTGTTCGGTCTGCAGGAGGCGGTGGTGGTGGTGGGTGCAGACAGTGAGGCAGACCTGCTGGACCTGGAGGAGGACCATCCACCTCCGCCACCAACCTGCAGGCACTGCAGCAGCATGCAGGCTGGCCCAACAACTTCGGCAGCAGTGATACGGGTGCAGGGGTGCACAGCCTGTGTCACAGCAGTCTGGCATGCAGGTATGCCAGCCTGCTGTGCCTATGGCATGGCACGCACCGGCACCATTGATGATAGCAGGCCTGCAATGGCCAGTGATAGGTGTGTGTCCCACGATGGACACATGGCGAGCCAGCACATGCCCCTGGGCTGTCCTGGTTCACCTGTGTACCAGCATGCTGGCACAGTCACAGGCTGTGCCTGTCAGCACAGTGGGGCAGCATCGGTGGCTGTGCAGGTGTCTGCACTGTTGACAGCACAGAGGTGGAACAAGGTGGACCTGGGGCTCAGCAGTTGGAGGCGGCAGCAGCAGTTGCACACCAGGCCTGGGGGACAGCGTCAAGCAGTGGCACTTGTCCACCGCCCTTAGATCCACCCATACCTGGTCCTGGTGAACAGCGGCCACCCTCAAGGGGTGCTGTGCACCAGGACCATCCACACCCTGGGGGTCACGATGCCATTGGGGCACAGTACCCATTGGACGTGCACACCCGCCTGCTGCAGGAGTGGCTACAGCTGCAGGGGCGGGTTGCAAAGGTCCGTGGAGGCACTGTCTGTGTCCGTGGAGTGGCATAGCAGGAGTGTGCTCAGGACCGAGCCGAGATGGTCCCGCCATGCGGATGGATGTGACCGCTGCCAGTGACAGGCTGACCCAGGCAGTGGTCTCATGTGCCAGCGCGGTGACCACACTGTCAGGTGCCCCTGTACCACGCACCCACACAGTGCGCCTCCACTCCCCGTTCAGCGTCATGTTGACACCAGGCCTGTCAGCGCGGGTTCTGCTGTGGGCATCCCGAGCACCCCTGGTGCAAGTTTGTTGGCGGGATGCAGACTGTCAGCGAGCAAGGTCGCGGTCGCGCGACTGGGACCCTGGTGGTGCACTAAGCGCCACCCGATGTGGCCCTGCTCAGCCTGCCAGTGCTGCTAGGCCACGGCGGGGCCGCCCACGCATCCGTGGTGGCTGTGGGACAGTGCTCCTGACTGAGCTGTCTCCCAATGCAGGCCCTGTCTGGTGCTGCCCTGTGTGCAATGTGTGTCATGGTGGGCAGTGCACTGCTGGGTGCTCTGCTCACCAAGCTGAACACCGGACCACCTGCACACTCTCCCAACTGCTGTCCACAGGTGCATGTGCATGATGATGCCTACATTGCACTGTACACCAAGGTGCAAGGTTGCCCAGGTCCCAACACCGTCGTGGACAGTCCAGGTGGTGGGGTGGTTGGTGGTGCTGTGTGTTGGCGATGTCATTTCCATGATGCTGTGCTGCTGCCCCTGTATGCTGCCTGTGTGTGTGTGTGTCCATATGAGTGCTCACCCCTCTCTGATGGTTGTTGGTATGCCTGGACCCTTCAACTCCCCTGACCTTCATGCACGGTGTGTTCCCTGTGTGCCTGTGGTTTGCGCATGGACAGTGTTGCCTGCACATGTCCCCTTGATTTACCCGTGTTGTGCGTAGTGCTCTTCTGCAATGGTGTCCCGTGCAGCTGGGCCTGCCGTGGTCAGTCGGGGTCCTTCCGCCCTAGGGGCTGCTCATCACCCACATCACCGGCGCCACTGGCGCCCCATCCGCTATCCCCTCTTGGACCTGTACGGCTATCCCATGGTCTTTGGCCATGTTGTGCAGGATGCAACAGGCCAGGAATATCCCACAGGCCTTTTGGGGGCTGTACTGTAGGGCTCTGCCGGAGGTGTCCAGGCATCGGAAGCGTGCCTTGAGTATCCCAAACACCCGCTCTATGATGTTCCGTGTTGCGGCATGTGCCTCATTGAAACTGAGCTGCGCTGGGGTCATGGGGTGCCGGTATGGTGTGAGCAGCCAGGGATGCAGTGGGTATCCACAGTCACCTGTGTGGAGATAGTGGAGATCAGTGTCATGTCAGGTCCATATTGCCCATATCCTTGTGTGCCACTACCATGGCACCTGTTCATTCCACCCTTGCACAGAGTTTGCATTCCATACATGTGTACTCACCCACTAGATGACCCGTGGGATGTTCCCACTCGAATCGATGGCACAGTGCAGATTGGTGCCATATGAAGGCATCATGTGCTCGCCAGGTGTGTGGCACAGACATTGATGATGCGCCAGTGTGCATCACACACCACCTGGCAGTTGACACTGGAAAAGCCCTTTCGGTTCCGATAAGCATGCCGCATCGGGGCCAGGTGGCATCACGAATGGCCACATGGGTGCAGTCTATGGCCCTAGCACGCCAGGCATATGTGCTACCTGTGGAACTCCTGCATGTTTGCTGTCAGCTCTGCCGCGGTGCTGGGGAAATGGATGTACTCCGCAGCATGAGGCAGCAGTGCGCTGAGGAATTGGGTGAGGATGCATGATGTGGCCGACTGTGTAATGCCTGTGGTGTCCCCTGTCGGCCTCTGGAAGGTGCCCATGGTGAGCAGGCACATGCAGGCTGTCACCTTGGTCTCCACGGACAGAGCATGACTCTGTCGTGAGGGTGCCTGCATCACATCACTGCACAGCTAGCTGAGCCGTCTCAGTATTGCCCTGTTCAGGCGGTACCGGGCCACAATCTCGACATCTGTGTACAGCTCGTAGCTGATGCGGGCACGACCGCCTGTCGGGGCATATCACGACGGGCCCTCCGCTGCCACGCCCCTGCAGCATGCTGTCTCACCCTCATTACAGCTTCCATGTGGAAGCTGACACTGTCCATCTCCTGGCTTCTCCCCCCAGCTGCTGTTCCTGTGTTACCCCACTGCCCCACTGCTGCTTCCACTGCACGGCACCCCCACTGGCCTCTCTGTCCTCCAGGACCCACTGTCCCTCTCTACCCTTCCTGCTCCTGTCTCTCTCTCTCTCTCTCTCTGTCTCTCTGTCTCTCTCCCCCAGTTTGCGGCCTGCTAGGTTCTTGCGCCTCCCTTGAGCCTTTATCTTGGCTCACATCCCGTCTCATCCTCGGCTGAGCCACTCTTGTGCATTGCGCAGAGTGTTCCAGATATCGAATTGCGCACTTTATGCATGGACCCGCCCCCTTCGGTTGCGCATCCCTTCATTTCCATTGCGATGTTGCTCAGCATGTTTTCGGTGGTGCAACTGGCCCCTTCTGAATATCGCAGAATGGCGCATTTTTGGAGTTGCTCACACGCAACCCTGTTGCGCATGGCGCAACCCTTTTGAATATCCAGGCCTGTATTTTCTAGTAAACTGCAAACAACTGGATCTTATTTATGAAAAAATCATGTACTGAAGTGCAGAGTTGCTCTTTAATATCAAAAAGAGCAACAAAGATATAGTGATAGAGGATAAAATAAAACAAACAAACATAAAAACAACTTCCTGCAATAATCTTTGTCTCCCTCACCCATATCCCCCAGTCATGTTCTTTAACCCAGTCAGATTGTCAACCCTTCCCATTCCACAAATGTAATATCCTTACTGGCCCACACTCCATTAACGACAGAAAGACTGACTGAAAGCTGCCTTGCAGGAGGACTGGCCTAAATGTCTAAGTGCAGAGCAAACCCCTACCAGATGATCAAGTACCCCCCTATTTTCAACACCGTCAACACAAAATCCTCTCCCTCCTAGCCCCAGCTGCACCAACTGCACATCCAGCACTCACTGCAACCTCCCCTTTGCCTACCTCCCTGCAATCTTAGATTCCCCATGCATCTGATGACCTCTTTAGGCCACTATTGGGGTTGCTATGGGAGATGAAAGGCAAATCCTCCCTTCCCAGGCTGCCAACAATTGGAGACTCAGGTTTACTCTCAAATTCTGGTTGACCTCATGGTGCAGTGCCTCTGAGTTATCAAGACAGCCTGTAACTAACCCATTTAAACATTTTCAATTTGCCTTTAAAAGAATTAAAGTAATGAGCAATAACAGACCAATCTACATACCTGTAAGTATAGTTCTACTGTTGTCATTCCTTTCACATTCACATTGTGGCAAAG
Organism: Neoceratodus forsteri; assembly: GCA_016271365.2. Classification (NCBI taxonomy): domain Eukaryota; kingdom Metazoa; phylum Chordata; order Ceratodontiformes; family Ceratodontidae; genus Neoceratodus; species Neoceratodus forsteri. The sequence continues at coordinate 712,600,453 of CM028134.1, read as the reverse complement.
GGAGGCTTAGTCTTTGGGTCTGCCGCTCACTGGTTGCAGGCATTAAAATGGGAACGGAAAGGAGCCTGAAAGAATAATAAAAAACCTTTAAAGGGTAGATATGTAAGGAGCTATATCCTGCATGGAAGGCGTATACATTAGGTGGGCGCAGGACTTAGGGTGAAGGAATGTAAGTGAGGCACTGTGGGAGACTGCGATCTGGGTGGCTGGGACTTCAATGCAGCATCAATTGTAGGTGGACAGGAAAGTGGGATCCCAACTGAGGTCCACTCACTCCCCTTAAGTGCAGGCTGGGTGATGTTTATATTTATTTAAGGGGGGGGGTGCTGGGTGAAGTCCCACTGCAATGGGGCCAACATGCAGTTCAAACAGCAAGGTGCAGAATGCAATTGTAGGGCACACATCTTGCTGTTGCTTGTTTTCCTGCTCACTGATCACCTTCATCCAATTTGTTTTCACACTATTGTGGGTATCCCTATGTAAGGGGCAACAACTCAGCACTATGGCATGCATCATTTCACTCCCCCCAACACTGTTCTAAGCAGAGACCATGTGATAGACTGAGGTCATAATGGACACTGTTTCCCAGTTGCCAGCAGTTCAATGCTGGTTCATGGCATCCCACCCACCACCAAACACATGGCTGGAGTTTGACCAAATGCTTAGGTCTCAGCACCTCTGACACTCTGTTGCTACATAGAAGTGATGGAGAAGCCCCATTATAATGTTTTATTGAATGAGCAATCACCACCACCACCACCTAGAAAAATACAGACACTTGATCAGCTAGTCACTACATCAGTGCATAAATGCATCATGAAATATCAGTATCTCTGATGGTGACTATGGTGACTACAGCTGCTAGGAGATGGGAAGGCTGAAAATGCAGATACATCAGAATTCCCCAACAGCACAGCACTACATGGCAACTAGGAGGGTAGGTGAGCCCCTGTAGAAACTCAGGACTCCATGTTTGGGCCTGAAAAAAAGTAAATGCCCAAAAATACCCCCTTCCGGTAATCTAAGGTAAGTTCTTAAGCCATCCACCCTCTTCCCAGTACAGTCATTTCTCACCCTCCACCACAATCTTTTTTTTATTTGTTAAATAGATTTGGTTCCCTGGCTCTACATGCCAGAAGTCAAGGACACCTCCAAACCCACCTAAGCCCCCATAGTTTTGTGACAAATAAGTAAATGGTGCCCCCCCCCCTTCTGACCTCTGATCCATAATTTTAGGGAAGTAGTAATAGTATATAAATCCTGGCTACCTTAAATCTTCACCCTCCCACAGTGCACCTGCTCCATTAAAGTTCAAAGACCCTACTCACATCAGTGTGTGCTTGTGGTCTAACCTGCCTTGAATTAATTAAAATTAAAGTATTTGGATTTTTGCAACTTGGCATTTTCAGTAGGTTACTACAAAGTGCTGTTCTGCACATCTGTTCTTCATTCCTTCCTTTTGTGTACAGCAATCCCTTCCATGGTCATCTTCTCCACTAAGGCATAGTAGTTGTAACATGGAGCACATGACAGGGGAAGGAAAAGCATTCTGCACACTGGTGAAGCTGTGAAGAAGACTATACCCCCTTCCAGATTTTGCACATGCTTTTTCCACACTACAGCTTCTAGTACCTTAAAGAAGTTGTCAAGCTGTGAGACACAGCAATCAAGTTATCCAGAAGGTGATTTCCCCAAATCTGAACTAGGGGAGCACTACTGTAATATAACTGGGGTACTAAAGAGTCAGGGTTACTTGGAGACACTTTCTTTTTTAATACAGCTTTTTCCACCTTTGGTGTTGCACACCCAATCATCTAGCTTTCGGGCTAACCCCAATGGTAAAATTGACCCTGCCTGCTATTAGCCCTACCTGTCACTCTAAAGTGGTTGGCATAAATCCTGTTGTGGGTGCCGTGGGGAAGGGCACTGAATGTGCATTAAAAAATTCAGCTACTGTAGCTTACTTTATTGAGTATCTAGGTGCAGGCTACTTTTATGCACTCAAAGGGACAGCAATCTCAGCTTCACCACACAACATGTACAATGTAAAATATTAAGTCTTAGGCATCACAATTCTGTGTGCAAAATTGACTGTATTAGAAGAAAAACTATTTATAACTGCCAGCAGCTATGGTAAGACACCCCGACCAGTTTTGCGGGACTACTGCATCATCAGGAGGGTGATGAGGCAGTAGTCCTGCAAAACCAGTAGAGGTGTCTTACCTGTGTTGTGAGCAGATGTGAATTGTTCTGCACCATATAAAGCTGATTTTGCACACAGAATTGTGGTACTTTTCTGCATTACTGATCACAGAGGCACACATCTAGAATTTCTTCAAGGAGACAACTCTTCCCCAAAATGTAAAAAAAATTACCATTTAAAGCTAAGATTAGGTTGTGGGTGCTGTTTGGATACATAGTTGGATCCACTGGTACTGACCACCCCTATTAATTTGCTTTATAGTACCCGTACCTCATTTTGCAGCCTATTCCATCAAGATCTATCCCAGCATACAGACCACTGCTGGAACCCTCAGTCTTTTTTCCCTTCTACTCCCACAAACACATCCTCACCCCTCTGCATTTCCTGAAAAGTATATCATCCCTGAATCACCATCACCATCCCCTAGCACTGTTCTACTACTATTTAAATTGTTATTAAATCCAGATAGTACATGGCGGGTAGTATCCATTAGTCAGAATCTAGGGTACCTGAAAGTGTTACCGTAACATCAGCACATGAGATACTCATAAAGTTTCCATCAGCCCCCCAACTAGTCATCACCCAATAACCAAGTACTTGCTGCATCCACAGCACACAGAATGCAAAACAGCCTAACACACTCATAGCGGTACAAAGAAGAAACACCAGCACCAACAGCCACCACCCAATATGTATCACAGAAAGTGCCCGCTAACACCAGCAAGAGTTATCCACCACTTAAGCCCAATCCCTACCCATCTCTCATGCCAGACATTTCTAGCCCTGTCTCACAAATCAGGGATGACAGGCTTAAAAATTCAGGAATAGATTATCAAAATCAGGAACACATCTTAAAAGTAGTTTTTAGCTAAACAAAAATGCAACTTTTTTGCTTACGGAGAAAAGCACTTTCTGAAGGTGACTTAGACTGAATTACAGCTTCTGTGTGGCATTATTTTGTTTAAGATCTCCAGTCCTTTGTTACAGATATGTCAAATCCAAGAGAAATGGAAGAAATCTTGAGACAAGGGACAAAGAAGTAAGCAAACAACACAAAGAAGTGTGTGCACTCACATCACGCCTACCAACTACACAAGACTGCTCCAACAAACCAATCTCATTTCCAATCCCACCTTTCAAATACATCCCTCCCGCAAAGTGTACCTGTTTGTGCTTCTGGATGTCCCCTCATCCTTCTGTTTTTTGCTGCTTACTCCTGCATTTCCTGCATGTAGGCTGATGCATGATCTGAAATTCAATCAACATCTGCCTTTGACTTAGAGTTCCCTGGGGTCCTAGTGCCAGTTATATCATCAAGTGACAGCAGAATAAACTGAGAAACTGGTTATCATATCCAGTGTTTTCAAAAACTCTACCAAACTACTGCTTCAGTGCCCCTGCAGAAGGGGGAGGGAGGGAGAGGGAGTTGTTAGGTCCAAGGAGGGGAAGGCAGTGGAAAACCAATGCTATGGACATGACTGCCTCATCATGCAAGTACACACAATAGCTGTCCTGCAAGTCCCTTTTCTAATCTACTTCACAACAAAAAGACAGCATGGCTTTGCCATGCAGCCTTAAAAAGCCAGGCTTGCTTCATAGCTTAGGCAGTGTTTAGCAGCAGTACTGTTCATTGTTTTTGTTGAATATGTTTTCCTGTTTTTCTTGTTTTGCTTTGTTAGTTTAGTTCTTTAGAACAGTTAGATTCATGTTACTGACTTATTTTTGTCACTATAGTTTTCATTTTTGTTGCTTGATAGAAGTTAGCTTTAGTTCGTGTACCTTATTGTATCTTGCATGTGTCTTCAACAGACCTTTAAATCCCTGTTGTGAATTGTTTTGCCAAAAAAAGGAAGAAAAGAAAAAGAATACTTCTGGTGTTACTTCTGTGTAAAATCTTGTAAAGTGTTCTGTACTGTTTCTTGCCCCCAGTTGTTTAATCCATAAATCCCTGTTGGGTGTACTGTTCTTTACTGTCTGTGTACATTAGTAAAGAGTTGAAAATTGTTGTGTTGTTGTGTTCTGAAATATATATATATACAACAAAATACCCATAAAGAAATGCTCTGCTAAAGGAGTTTCTGGCAATGGCACTGCTGACAAGAAGAGCATAGCTTCTGTGGTTCCAAAGGGAACCATAAGCAGTTGTGATAACACAGGTTCATCAAGGGCTGGTAGTAGTCAACGAGGTGTAGTTGATGCAAGTGAGGCATTAGTATGGCCACATTTGTCTCCACAAAATGTGTGTTATCAATGCTAGCATGTGCTGAGGGTGGCAGTGCAGGCAGTATAGGCAGGGACCACATGAGCAGTGCAACAACCCCCAAAAAGTCTTCCTCTGAAAATGTGGTTGAGGCCAAGGACTTGGAGGTGGTTGATGTCCCCAAAAGTGTTGTAGAAGAGCCTGAGTCACAGTGTGATGTGGCACATGCCAATCTGAGTGCTTTCTTATGCAGGGCCAGGGAATCAGATGCTGTTGAGAAGAAAACACAGGGCAATGACACAAAGAAACATAGAAACATAGAATTTGACAGCAGATAAGGACTGCTTGGCCCACCCCAGTCTGCCCATTTCCCTACCTAATGGATAAGCTGCAGATCCTAGTTAACCAGCAGCCTACTTCTTCCTACTCCCACCCCTAGAATGGCATTATGACTGTCCCATGCATGCTTGAATTCCACCACTGTTTTTGACTCCACAGCCTCCTCCAGATGGCTGTTCCATGCATCCACAACCCTCTCTGTGAAAAAATATTTCCTTAAATTACCTCTGAGCCACCCCCATCTTCAAATTGTGCCCCCTTGTTCTTGCACACCTCTTCTTTTGAAAGATGCTACCCTCTTGGACTTTGTTGATTCCCTTGAGGTACTTGAAAGTTTCTATCATGTCCCCCCTCTCCCCCTCCTTTCCTCGAGGCTATACATATTAAGCTCCTTAAGTCTCTCTTCAAATATCTTCTGGTGCAGACCCTGCACCATTTTAGTTGCCCTCCTCTGGACAGCTTCCATCCTGTCTATGTCTTTGTGGAGACTGGGACTCCAGAACTGCATGCAGTACTCCAGATGGGGTCTCACCAGCTGTCTGTACAAAGGGATAATAACTTCCTGTTTTCTACTGGTGATACCTCTCCCTATGCATCCCAGTATCCCCCAGCCCTCCTTGCTGCCCTCTCACATTGCTTGCCTACCTTTAGGTCATCTGATCTGATTACCCCCAGGTCCCTTTCCATTTTTGTTGTTGTTAGTATCTCACCCCCCTTATGTACTCTTCCCCTGGGTTTTTGTTTCCCAGGTGCATTACCTTGCACTTCTTAGCATTGAATCTAAGCTGCCATACATTTGACCATTCCTCTAACCTTGTCAAGTCCCTTCTCATCCTTTCCACCCCAACTTGTGCATTAACTCTGTTGCAGATCTGTGTGTCATCTGCAAAGAGACATACTTTTCCTTCCAGTCCCTCTGCAATGTCACTTATAAAGACATTGAAGAGGACCAGTCCTAATACTGAACCCTGTGGTACCCCACTAGTAATCCCCCTTTCTTCAGAGTGGACCCCATTTACTATTAATCTCTGTGTCCTATTATCCAGCCAATTCTTTACCCAGGCTGTCATCTTGGGACCCACTCCCAGGCTGGCTAACTTGTATATTAATCATTTGTGTAGGACTGTGTCAAATGCCTTCCTAAAGTCAAGGTAGGCCATGTCCACAGCCCCTCCCTGATCTACTACTGGGTCACCCAGTCAAAGAAATCTATCAGATTTGTCTGGCATGACCTTCCACTGTGAGTCCATGCTGCCTTGGGTCCTTTGCCCTGCTGACCTCTAGATACTCGACAATTCTTTCCTTCAGAAGTGATTCCATCATTTCCCTACCAATGAGGTTAAACTAACAGGTCTGTAGTTTCCTGCTTCTGCCTTGCTCCCACTTTTGTGAAGGGGAATCACATCTGCCCTCCTCCAGTCCTCAGGTACCACCCCATCCTCCCATGATTTGTTAAAGAGGGTAGTCAGTCGTGTCACTAGTTCTACCCTTAGTTATTTTAGAATTCTGGGATGAATCCCATCAGGCCCCATTGATTTGTCTACTTTCAGTCTAAGAGTTCTTTCAGAACTCTTGCTTCTGTAAATAGGATGGTATCAACTTCTGTATCCAGAGTGTTTCTACTGTTTGTTTTAGGTACCTTCCCCTCTTCCTTTATAAATGCAGAGCAAAAATATTTGTTTAGTATCTCTGCCTTTTCACAGTCACCCTCTGCCCACCCTCCCTCCCTTTATTAAGCCTCACTATCCCTCCTTGGTCTTCCTTCACTCCCTGATGTACCTATAAAAGGTTTTATCTCCCTTCTTAACTGAGTTGGCTATATTTTCCTCTGTTTGGGCCTTTGCTGTTCTGACTGCCTTTCCAGCTTCCTTTTGCTTTATCTGATACAGTTCTCTGTCCTGCTCCTTCTGTGATTCCTTGTATTTCCTGAATGTTTTCCTTTTCTCTTGAACCTTCACTGCCACTTCCTTTGAGAACCATAGTGGTTTCTTGCATCATTTTGTTTTGTCTTTTTGCTTCACACAAAGGCTTGTTACCTCTGTGATGGCAGTTTTTATTATTCCCCACTGTTCTTCTACCCCTCCTTCCTGCCCATTTGCTAGTGCATTCCTTAGGCACTCACCCATTTGGCAAAGTCAGCCCTCCTAAAGTCCATTACTTTTGTCTTTGTGTGGCTTGACTCTATTGCTGTGTTTATTGTGAACGATACTGTTCGATGGTCGCTCGTTTCCAGATGGCTACCCTCTTCTACATCTGTGATCCTCTTTTCATCTCCACTTGAGAGAACCAGGTCTAAGATTGCTCCCTCTTGAGTGGGTTCAATACTAGTTGTCTAAGGCATGCCCCCTGTAGGGCATCTAGAATAACCCCACTCTTTGAAGTGGCTGCTGCAACTGCACTCCAGTTAACATCTGGCATATTCAGATCACCCATCAACAATATCTCCCCTTTTTCTGCCATTCTAAGTATACTTTCTATCATTTCCTTGTCCATTTCCTCTCCCTGTGAAGGGGGTCTGTATACAACCCTTGTGCGGATTGTGGTGCCATTGCCAGTTTCCAAATTTACCCACAGTTCTTCTTCTCCTCCCTCTTTTCCCTTTTGTTCTGTTGCTCTGATTCCTTCCCTTATGTAAAGAGCTACTCTTCCTCCTCTTTTATTCTCCCTGTCCCTCCTGTAGATAGTGTATCCTGGTATGTTTATGTCCCAGTCATGGTTTTGTGTGTACCATATTTCTGTGACTGCCACAATATCCAGATGTTCCTCCTCCATCAAGGCCACTAATTCAGGATGCTTGTTACTCAGACTATGGGCACTGGTACTCATTGCTCTCCATTTTTTGATGGCTTTACCTTCTTTTGTAGCATCCCCCACTGACCTTTCTACCTCGGTCTTTTTCTCATTTAGTACCCTGTTTTGTAGGGAGAGGTTGGGATTTTCCTGCTGCTTATCAGTGCCTCCCCCCATAACTAGTTTAAAAGCTTGCCAATGAAGCATTTAAACCGATTGAACAGAAGACTTGTTCCCTTCTTGGACAGATGCAGACCCTCCTGCCAGTATATGCTGGTTTTCCTCCAGGTGGAATACCAGTCCCCAATGAAGTCAAACCCCTGTGTTTCACACCATTTTTTCAACCATTCATTAAACTGCATGGTGCAAAGTACCCTCGCCTCACTCATGCCATTGACAGGCAGCACCTCAGAGAAAGATACTGTGTGTGCTACTTGTCTTAGGCCCCTCCCCAATTCTACAAAGTTCTTCTGCACTGCTCTAATCTCATGATGAGCCAAGTCATTTGTCCCTAGGTGGACAATGATGTCCAGCTCAGACTCCCGTGCAGCTGTTCTCGTGATCCTGAGGATGTGTTTCCTGTCCCTCCAAGCCATGGCACCAGGCAGGCACCTTACTTCAGTTTTCCCTGCTCCCCCCAGTTCTATCCCCCTAATAATTGAGACCCTCACCAGCAGCTGCTTCATTTCCTTGTAGTGTCCTCTGCCTCCTTTCTGTGTGCGTCCCTTGTGACAGTTGTCCTCAACCTACTTAGTCTCCTCTGTGGGAGCATCCATAGGGGAGCTATGCTCCCCCAGAATGGTTTATAGATTGTGGAGTGGAACAACTGACTAGGTGCACCTCTGTTCCACCATCCTCACCCTCCCTGAGCCCACTGTGGTCCAACTGCTGTGCTTTCTTCACAACCTCAGAGGTAGTGGTGGTGGCTCTGGTGCTCTCTGGATGGGGAGGTTCCCTTCCTACTGTCCTGTGTGGCTTGGGAGAAGGTTCCTTTACTACTTGGCCTGAAGACGGGCAACTTTCTCCCCCAGGGCAGAGAGTTTTATGCAAATAGGGCAGCATCTCAGCCTCCAGAAAGACTCCCGGAAGACTGCTGCCCCACAGCCATTACATTGCACTACTCCCCACATGTTTATCTACTTTTTTTGTGTGTGTTTGTGTGTGTTTGATTTGTTATATAGAAATATATATATTATACAATGTGTATGCTTATATTGTCAGTGCAGTGTGCTAGAGAGGATATGACAGTGATATGCACCTTGCACTCTTGAAGAAATGATGTCAGAACCCCGGTATAAAGGAACTATTTCCAAGGGTGGGTGGGCTGAGGGGGTGGGAAGGGTTGGCCTAACCAGCCCTCACAAACAATCAGATAAAAGTTCTGACCCCTCGCAAGGAAGGAGTGCCTCCTGTCAGCAAGATGCCCTACACAACATTTTGACAGAGGAAATACCCTGCTAATCAAACACAGAAAAATCCAGACATCCAGGTCAGACACAGGTAAGCCTCTCTAGCCCCAAAACCTCAGCCCACCCCAGCCTCTGAAAGCAGTCAGCCACAAAATAAGTCAGCTGTGCTTTAAACTCTTCCTGCACCGAAAATCTTAAGAATTGTAACAAACATAAAGCTAGATCCACCTCCCTCTGTTGCTTGAAAGACTGTCTTTTTCTGATAATTCTAAGTTCCTTATTTCACCTTTCAGTTAGAAGTAGCCTCCACCTGCAGAATATCTGCTACAAACCAAAGATAATTGTAAGGTTCACCTCCCTCTGTTGTGAGCACAACTCGCTTTCTTGCAAATCCTATGTTCAGAATTGCAGCTTCCAGCCAGAGGTAGGTTCACTTGAAGAATATTAGAGGTGGAGAAAGAGGATGACATATGTCAGGAGACTATCATTGTAAGTAGGAATGGGGATGATGATGATATGGACCCTCAATGGAAACCAGAGAAAAAGATAAGTTAGGGTATGGGACAGGGAGTCAGTAAAGGCTCCCCCATCCCCAGTTCTCCAGCTGTTGTTGGCTGTGATGAGTCAGTAGTAATAAGATATGGTGAGAGTAGAAATCATGTCCCAAATACCCATTTCTTGCCCTCCAATAATGTCAGAGAACTGGGTTTACCGTTATCATGTGAAACAAGATGTACAAAATCCCTAGTTTGGGATTTTTATATTCTGGATGCAAAAGATGAAACATTGGCTATCTGCCAGCTATGTCAAGTGCATGTGCACTGTGGGAAAAAGGGTAGCCATGTTGGCACTGGTGGCAACACACACACCTAAAGTCCAGGCACCTGTTACACTGGACTCAGTTCCAAAGAGAAGCTGGTGCTAGGGGTCCTTCTCCCTTATTGATCACATTCTGCAAAGGATCCCAAAGTAGCATATATACAGATCCAGGGTGGCATTCTGAAGTAAACACAGAGGATTATTACAGATATGAAGAGTTGATGGGATTTTCTGTTAGTGGGCAGTGTAGTAGTGGTGGTGTATTAGCAACAAGAGTCAGGAAAGCATATCAACACCTGTCCCTTAAAATCCAAAATCTTGTCATTTATTCATTCAGTATCTGTGACCCCCCCCAAATCCATAGTTACCCCACCATCCATGCTGCCAGTGTGCAGAACCAAGCTGTTTGGTGTCTGCAGTCCCAAACCCACAAAAGATGCAGCCTATACTGTACAGCATGTTTGAGCATCACACCCTGACTGTTGTTTGTGCTTAAACATCTTCACTGAGTGACTCACCTGTTGTTGCTTTCAAGCTCCTCTGAAAAGAATATCCAGTTTTGAACACTGTATCACTCTGCTTTGTGAGGGGGTCTGGTGGTGGACCATTCAGAGAGTGAGGAGCACGAGGGTAGGGTGCCCAACCATTTTAAAAGTCTCTCACCACAAGGCATGAGTGCCATAGCATGAACGAAGTGAGTGGCGTACCACTCAGCCACAAAAAAACTCTTAGCACAGTTTGGATAAATGTTAAGTCGTGGAGTGCTGTAATCTATCTTTGGGTCCCCCCACTCAGAAATTTCCCTCTTAAAGAGCATCTGACACCTTCAAATGAACTTTAACAAAACATAATATTTAGATAAAGTTCAGCTTGTATTTCACATAAGTTCTTTATTCCTCATCCTCCCCATTATTTGTTGCTGAGGTCATTTGCAGGAAAACAGAGTTTTTGCTTCTGAAGAGTTCTTCTATTTCTGTTGCTGTCTCCCAACCTGAGGTCATAATGCACTGCTTGTGACATCACAATTACTCTCATGGCAACAGATTGTGATGTCACAACAGAGTAACATGACTTGAAGTAGGGAATAAGCTATAGAGACAGATTAAAGTAACTGCAAGGAATAATCACATATTCTTGCACATTTTCTCAGTAATAAGTAATGGGGAGGAGAAATCTAGAATATATTTGGAATACAAGCAGAATGTTACCTAATTATTATGATTTTCAAAGTTTTCTTTGAGATGTCAGTAGCTCGTTAAGGTATTTAAGGTATATTGCTTAGTTTAAATATGTTTGTCTGCATTGTTGTAGACCATGTTTTAACATTTTTATTGAGACCGTGACATGGAATTGAATTATAAGGTTGCTCTGATGGGCCTTTTATTACTGTTATGGAAATATCATGCCCCGAGGGAATGTGGCTTGGATAAGGGTACCCATGACATGCTATTGGAGCATGGGCTCCTTAAACACTGTACAACCATTACTAGTGGCACTAGCAACTTTAGCAATGTTTTTATTAGAGCTAGTCTATTAACCAAATGCTCATACAATGCACTATTTAGGTGCAGTTGTTTACAGATACAAATGAATTTACACAGGCAGGTGCTCCAGGCCATATTAAATTGGCTTTTTACAAAATCCTAGAGGTCCTGTAAAATAAAATATAAATACTTAAGATTATTGAAATGTGTGCTTACAATATTTCTTATGACCTGGGGTGAAATGCACCCAAATCCAGGGCCAATAAAACCCAAACAGCCACCTTGGAATAACCATTGGAATCAGCCTAATATGGATGGCAAAAGCACACTTAGTTTAGGAAGGAAAGGGTCAAACTTTATTGTGATTCACTTTAATGCCAGAAGCATGTTACATAAAATGGATTTAATGTTACATAAAATGGATTTAATTAGTACTTGTTTTATAGACCACAACCCTGATATATCTATAGTTACAGAAACCTGGCTTGATAAGAGATAGGATCAATCTTTATTAAACATTAAATATAACAGGTTGCAACTTATGGTGACAGGACAGAAATACGAGTGGTGGGGCTTAATGATCTTTGGGAAATCTAACCATTTGTTAACACAAATTAATGTAGACAGAGATTTAAATGGATTGGAAGTCTTGGCCTTAGAATTAAGAATACCCCACTATAAGAAAATTGTAATTGTGAGAGTATATTTTCCCCTAAAATTAATCCATCTGTTTTTAATTGCCTACAGGATTTTCTTCATAGGTTTAATAATACACATGAAATTCTTATGGTTGGTGACTTTAATACAAACTGGAGACATGCTAATGAACTCCACCCCTTGGTTGATCTCCAAATAAACTTGGGACTTACCCAATTGATTCATGAATCTACTAGAATAAACATGGTAACTCCAGATTCATCTAAGATTTTGGAGTTAATACTTACAAATTCAGCAGAATACATATTAATCAGTGGTGTTCTGACAGATTCTGTATCTGATCACCAGTATATTTTCTGCATTAGAAGTAGACTCTTGAAACTGACAAGTAATAGATGTATCACTTGGTGCAGTTTAAAAAAGTTCTATAATGTGGATTTTATGATGGATATTAGTATAAATTGGGACCATTTATTACTGGTGCCCACAGCAAATGAGGCTTAGGATTTTTTTCAATATGAATTTATGTTAGCGTGCAATAAGCATGCTCCTTTTAAATCTAGGCTCTTGAAGAACAATAATGTTCTTTGGTTTTCCAATGAACTGAGAAAATTAAAATTAGAGATAAAGCCTGGGCCTAGGCAAAAACACAGGTAAAAAATTGGATTGGGAAAACTACAAAAAAATGTCATAATTTGTATGTAAAAGAGGTGAGGACCACAAAACAAAAGTATTGTACACATTTTTTTAGACACCAAATGCTCTTGACAGCCAAAAGATTTTTACTGGACAATTAACTTCCTTTTGAAAGGCCAGGGAACTGAAGTCCCAAATGTGTTCACTATTGATGATCAGATAACTCCTATGTCCCAACTGGTAGCGGACAGGTTTAATGATTTCTTCAGTAGAATTTGTCTAAATAATATTCAAGGGGCAAACATAGTGCAGCAAGACACAGATAGTGGCTTAATGAAAAATCTTTTCCTTTAAGAGATTTCAGTCAGCAAGGTTTTGAGGGAACTGCTGAAACTAAACACCTCTAAGGCCAAGGGTTGGAGGGCTTTCCCTCTGATTTACTGACATTTGCTTCCCCAGTGATTGCCTACCCCTTAGCATACTTATTTAATTTCCATCTTTTGGATGAGACATTAAACTGAGGTCCCATCTGCCTGTTCCAGTGATAGTTCACGTGGATGTTAAAGATCCCATGGCACTTCTCGAAAACAGTAAGGAAATTTCCCTGGTGCTCTGGCCAAATTTCCCTCCACTCAGTAAAAATACCACCAACAGGTTAATCTGATTCAAAGTCAGTTGGCATTCATCTGTATCTCCCTTCCCCTGGCCGTGCATGAAAATATGCAAGATGTGTCTAGTGCACTTACCCATCAACAAAAACTAAATAAAATAAATAAAAACACGTTTCTCTAAAAACAGGAGAATTCACTAATGCATGGAAACAGTCAAAGGTCATGCCCATTTTTAAGGTGGGCAATACGTCAGAGCTGGGCTATTACAGCCCAATTTCGCTCTTACCCTCGATTTCAAAGATCTTTGAAAGGATTGTGGCCACTCAGATCATTGGGCACTTAGAATCTCAGGGACTGTTGGATGGTATGCAATCTGGATTTAGAAAATCACATAATACTATCTCAGCCCTGGCTAAGATTGTTGGGGAAGTTCAGACTGCCATGGGTGGGAGGACACCTGTAGGTGCTATTTTTGTTGACTTATCCAAGGCTTTTGATTCCTAGGATTATGGTGTCCTCCTATCCAGGGCAGCCTCTCTGGGAATAGTGGGGTCCAGCTGGCACTGGCTCACTTCATATTTAATTGATAGAACTCAAATGGTCTCTATGGGAGGCTAGACCTTGGGTTTTGTTCCTGTTAGATTGGGAAAAGATCTATTTTGGACCCTTTATTGTTTAATATATATGTTAATGTGCTAAATTATTCAGATTCAACTATTTTTTTTATTTATATGCTGATGATACCATTATTTATACATCAGACTTTACAGTTAACAAAATTCAAGTTAAGTTACAGAAGGCTTTTAATGAGCTACAGATTTTTCTTAGAGATAGTAGTTTAGTTTTAAATTCCAGAAAAAAAAACACAGTTTTTATTGTTCCATTGACCCTTGGTTGCCCAGGAAAATCTGACCCTGAATGTGGTTACCTAGAAGGGATCCCTGACCCAGCAGATTCAATCCTATAAATATTTAGGCCTCTGGCTTGATGAGATCTTAAATTCGGGAGTTCATATAAATAGCTTAATTAAAAATGTGGGGAAAAGACTTGGAGCATTGTCTAGGGTTAGATCTTGTATGAGTTTAGAGGCTTAAAGGAGAGCTGTTAACTCTATGATAATTTCCATGTTAGATTATGGAGACTTTATCTATGCCAGTGGTAAAAAAAGTGACCTGAAGAGATTGGAGGTGTGCCATGGCACACTTACCAGATTTATTCTGGAAGCCCCTTATTCCACACACAAGTGCCTCCTATACAATCACCTGGATTGACTGATACTATCTGAATGCAGACAGGAGGACCTACCTGCATGTATGTGTAAGTTCTGGTTGGGTGAATTCCCCCCCTTACATAGCCATAAGGGTGATCTAATGGGACAAGCGTAGCTCACCAAGAACAGCTAATGCCCCAGATCTTGAAATTCCAAAATGTAATTAGAGATTGGTTGGCAATCTGTTTTTATAGGGGCCCCCTTGAGTGGAATAAAATACTGGCAATCATAAGGGTTAACAAAGGGAGAAAACCCTGGATAAGGAGTAAGTCCTGGTTTAGAAAACTTGCCACTAGTACCAGACAATGTTGTCCCTCTTGAAATTTCCTGTAGATTATCTTTTATCTTAACTAGTTTGTAATTTTGACTGAGTGTTTATATTCCTTTCTATGTAATTTGTATATAACGTACACTTATTGTTTAGATCTATTTATCCATTGTCTTATGTCCTTTTTGTATTTGGAGTACTGTTTGATTGTTTTGCAATTTCTAGGATCTCGTTGTAAATGAGCAGTAGTTCAATCGAGATAATCCTAATTCATAAAACGGTGTATAAAAAAATATTTTCTTTCTACTACTAAACACCCCCAAGTCTTGTTGTTGCACAAGAACTTAATATAGCAACTGCAGAAATGCTGGCAATTGAAATGATGCCACTCTGTTTTGTGGAGAATGCAGGGTTCTACAGGTTGATGGCATGTGCCTGTCTGAAATGAAAAATCCCATCATACACATATCTCTCCATTTGTGCTATTCTAGAACTGTATAGGACTGGGACACGTACAAGAAGACATGCCCTGCAGCAGTCTGCATTACCATACACCTACCTTAGTATTGATATGTAGACTAGTGGGCAACCAACTGGTAGCTCTTATTGAAAGTATTACAGCCCATTGTGCACAGGTACCCATGGCAGTTTGTTTGTCTGTTTATTCATTTAATGGATAGGCACACTGGAAAACTAATTCCTTTTATAGGTGTGACCCACATAGAAAATATACATACAAAAATGTGCAATAATAAATATCAAACTAAAAAGTCTTTGTTACAAAAAACTAAACATCATATAAAACAATCACAATTAAATTGTAATTCAAATAATTTTCTTAGTTCATTTACAAATAATTTACCAGAATGCATTTGTCGTATGACACAAGGTAATTCATTCCAGATTGGTGGAGCAGTATAATCAAAGGCCCCCTGTCCACATTTTGTTCTCTTAAAAGATATATTAAAGACCAAACCATCTGTCCTATGCCAACAGAAGCAACCTTCATCATGAGGTCTCAGTAAATTACTAAGTTTTTGTGGGACCCCAGAGTTAACAATTCTGTGTGTAAATTCAGCCACACAAAAATGAAAGTTTAACAAAACCGAGAATCAACATATTTCTTTCAAGATTTTACAATGATGAGACAATTTGGGGTAATTTAAAGCAAATTTAGCAATCAGTTGTAGTAAAGTAGATTTTTTTGATGTTATTGTAGAAGAATCATTATCAGTTATGGTATTGACATAGTTTACAATTGGGGCCAAACAATGATTTGAAATAGCTAACCTGGATTCCCTAATAAGAAATGAACATATTCTATATAAAAAGGCCATTCTACAATGAATTCTAGTAGTAACCTTTGCAAAGTGAGGTTCACAACTTAAACTAGGGTCTAATATGACACCAAGATACTGAAATGTATCCACTTGCTCAAACCTAGGCCCATCTAAAGATTTAACCTGCAGGCAATGGTCCATAGTTCTTAATCTTGCCG
This sequence comes from Neoceratodus forsteri, assembly GCA_016271365.2. Taxonomy (NCBI): domain Eukaryota; kingdom Metazoa; phylum Chordata; order Ceratodontiformes; family Ceratodontidae; genus Neoceratodus; species Neoceratodus forsteri. Next base: position 712,584,269 of record CM028134.1, on the reverse strand, counting down.
CAGTACCAAAAAGCATCACTTTTGTCTTTGCTTTATTTAGTACCATACCACTAGATATAATTAATAATTTCTTTTGTTAAGGAGTCACTTAAGTCACTAACAGAAAGGCCTTGCATATATACTACTGCATCATCTGCATAAAGAGTTAAGAAAGCATTATTAATTGCTGAAGCGTGCTGATCAAAAAATAAGGAAAACAAAAGTGGTCCTAGTATGGAGCCCTGAGGGACCCCACACTTAACCCTTCCCAGATTCAAAGTGCACTCTCAAATTTAACCCTTTGTGACCGATCCTTTAAATAGTCCCCAATCCAAACCAAAAAAGATCTTCCTGCTCCCAAGAACCTCAGCCTAGCAATCAACAACTGGTGATTCACCAAGTCAAATGCCTTGGTTAAGTCCATGAACATGGCCCCAGTTAAACGACCTTTATCCATACCATCTAGGACCATGTTCATGAACTCAACCAAGGCAGTCTCAGTACTTCTTCCTTTATGAAAACCATGTTGATTTTGAGACAATAGGCCTAATATATTTACATATTCAGTCAGCTGTTTGTAGACTATCTTTTCCTGAACTTTAGCTAAAACAGACAAAATTGAGATTGGCCTACAATTTCCAAAATCCTGGTGTGAACCAGATTTATGAATGGGAGTCATCAAAGAGTGTTTCCAAATTTCAGGCACAACGTCTGTAGAAAAAGACAAATTGAAAATAATACTAATTGGATATGCTAACACTGAAGCGGCATCTTTCAAAAGGCCAGGACATAAACCATCCAAGCCAGCTGTGCTATCTCATTTGATTTGTCTTAATAATTTCTCAACTTCTTTAGGAGTAGTAATCTTTAAATAAAATTTACGGATGTTGGCAAGTTCAGCACAAGAATCTTGATGGTCCACAACTTGGTGCTCAGTACAGAAGTTGCCAAGGTCAGTAAATCTTTTATTAAACTCATTAGCTATTTCAATGGGACAGGTCAACAAATCAACATTCAATTTCATAGAACTATGTTGAACAACATTAGGTTTAATAAGTGTATTGTTTCCCAAAAAGTTTTAGTATTATACAAACCTGCACATTGTTTCTGTTGAATAAATTCCTTTTTATCTTTTTTTAATCTGGACTTTGCATTGGTTCCATAGAGTTCTATAAATCTGATAATCAGACACATAATTCCTACTTTTATATGTTTTCCATGCCTCATCCCAATGTCTCATGAGTTTAATTAAAGGAGGCGTTAACCACCCAAAATACTTTCCATGTTCCCTTCTTTTAACAAATGGAGCCCATTGATCCAAAACACGTGTGTATTCAGAAATAAAAAAAAATCCAAGGCAAAATTCACATCCAGAATGGAATATAAATAAGACCAATCTATATTACCCAAAAGTGAACAAAAAGTTTGTAAATTAAACCTAGTAAAAGATCTTGAGACTGTTATAATTGGCTTAGATTTCTTTAATCCACCATGATTCCATATGCAAAACACAGGGTGGTGGTCACTTAAGGCATCAGAAATTAAGCCACACTTCATCATATTTATAAGTTTATTGGATAAAATCCAATCCAATAGTGTATGATTGTTAGTTTTATTATTATGTCAAGTAGGTAAAGTAACCAGTTGTTGAAAGCCAGACTGAAGCAGGACCATATTTAGTTTAGAACCCTCAGGACCAATCCAATTTAAATTAAAGTCCCCTAAAATTATAAGTTCTCTAAAGGACTTATTGTCTAAATTATCTATTAATTCTTAAAAACAGTTTTACTACCATTGGGCTGAAGGTATACACAGCATATTGTTAATTTCTTAGTAGAACTCAGTATCAACTGAATGCTAATATGTTCACCGTGATTCACAGTGTCCCTAAAGATAGTGGGCCAGATATTCAAACTGCATTATTCTGTGGCACAAACCCTTGTGCTGCCCAAAAAAGTTGCTCAGGGGTGTGGCCAGGGAGATATTCAACCGAGTTGCATTATTGAGCAACTCCTTTGAATATCACCCACTGGCCACAGCCACTGTGCATGGTGCAGTGGAACTTGTGCCACCGCAAGTGGTCAGAGTGGAGCATTCAGATGCAGTGGCGCAAGTTCCATTGCACCATGCACAAACCTGCGATATTCAAAAGGTGACATGCATATGGCGCCATAATTTATGCAAGGAGCACGGGGGGCATTTGCATCTAATTACGGCCCCACTTGCATGCCATTATCATGCAGGTGTGCCGATCCCCGACGACTTGCACCTGGCACCCTGCCAGGCAGCAGCCGTCGGGGACCGACGCCCCCTGCAGCCCGATCGTGGGCAGATCAGTTCCCCCCAGCAGCCCAGTCGGGCATAATGTAACTCCTCCATAGCCCGATCATGGGCAGCAGAGTAGACCCTCCCTGCAGCAGCCCAATCACAGGCATAATATACTGTACCCCCCAACCCCTGACTAGCCTGATCATGGGCATAACTTCAACCTCCCGACTAGCCCGATCCATGGGCACTGCTTCCTACCCCCAAAGTCAAATATCTCTGGTGGTCCAGTGGACCGTAAAGCCCAGTTGTGGGCATAAGATCAAAACCACCACCCCAAGTCCAATATCCCTGGTGATCTAGTGGCTCCCCACCCCACCCACCCACCCATGGAGCCCCATCACCCCGATCCCCCATCAGCAGGTGGATGGCGGCACCCCCACCTGCCTGCGCTAAGCCCGCCCGGTGACAGCTCGGTAGGGCTGCATGCCCGGTAGTTCAGGCAAGAGCCAATGTGCATGCAGCCCATGCCGTCTAAAGGCAGTCCAGCTATTGGTCTTTGGCGGAGGTGAGATTATACCCCAATCGGGCTAGTCGAGTGGGGTTTGTAATACATCTTGCCGCGATTGGGCTAGTCGGGGGTTGTGTCTCTTTATACTCACGATTGGGCTGCTGCGGGGAAATACTCTGCTGCCCATGATCAGGCTATGGGGGGGCACCGGGAACAAGTGGAGGGCCACCCACAGGTGGCAGCTGCTGTGTTGTGCCCTGCAATATGGCAACTCACCTGTGGGTGGCCCTTGACTTGATTCTTTTTTTTTGGCTTAAAGTTGTGCAGGCGCAGGTAGGGGGTTGTGCCTGCATAACTCTGCAGGGCCCGGCTGAATATCAGGCTGTGCAGTTTATGCATGGTTCCTCCCCCTTCGGTTGAGCATGCCTTCATTAGCATTGCGCTGTTGTGCAGCATGATTTGGGGGGTGCAACTGCTTCCTGCTGAATATTGCAGAATGGCGCAATTTCAGACTTGCGCAGGTGCAACCCTATTGCACATGGCTCAGCTCTTTTGAATATCCTTAATGTAAAACATACTCCCCCCACCACTAATGCTGTCATTTCTAAACAATTTATATGCAGGAATACAAATTTCCAAATTTAAAACAGTGGGTTTCAACCAACTCTCACTCAGTGCCAAAGCATCAGGACTATACAACCCAATCCACAACTCCATCTCATGAAAATTAGGCAATAAACTTTGAGCATTGAAATGCATAATTTTAAGACCTCGTGAAACTTGTGTTTAATAATCACTATAAGCCAGTTCATTTACAATAGGGCCAGGATTAGTTTCAACATTACCAGACTGAAGTAACAATATAAACAACATATGTTCTTAACTTTTGTTTTCTGATAGAATACCCCACATTATAGCTCATATATTTGCCACTAATCCCATACATCTTAGTGCAATTAAACACAAATTCATATGGTTGACTCCTAAATACGCTAGTATGTTTGTCTTCCTGAGATTTAAAATAGTTTTTCAAAGTGTGGTAAACCATACCATCAACACATATCAAACACAGTATATACAATACACCTAATAAAATCTCTCTGTTAGCTATATTAAATAAGAACACAAAGCAATATGTACTATTAGAAAATGGGCTTTTTATTTTCTGGCATCTGATTGGCTAGTACCCTTGCCAAGGGGGTACATTAACTTTCAATAGATGCCCAGGAAACAAAAAGTACAAGTCTACAGTGCCCCTTTACCCAATAAGTATTGTAGTGCCCACCTTGCTACCTAATTGGCTGCAATAACTCATTGAAATTGTAAAACGCTGCCATTTTGTTCCCTCGCTTAGCAAGAGAGCCCCCACCACCATCAGTTCTCCCAGTACACTCCTTCATGAAGTAAACAGCTGCCTGCTAGCTACATTTATTTTTTAACGTATGTTTTTCTAAATCAAAAATATTCACGTTGTCCATGCCCCCGATTCCCCACACAGTAACTACAAAAGCTCAGTCACCTGATAACACTCTCGCTCCTCCCTCCCTCCTCCTGCCAATTTCAAGGTCTTTTCACAAAAGAAACAATTTCAAATGTGTACCACTGCTCACCTCTAAAACACTGCCACCACTGATCTTTCCCCATGCCCTGCAATCCCTGATACTGTAATGGTGAACTGTTAGAGACTTACATTCGCACAACTGTCAGCACTCTTGCTCCTTTCTGCTCCAGTCACTCAGTCGCCTGCTTGCTCACTTCATGGCTAAAGCAGACGCTCCCCTTCGCAATCCCGGTCCACATGGAAGGCAGCAAGGACCAGTAACATAAAAAAAAAAATAAAACAAGCAGTGAAGCCCGACAAAGAAAAATATATTAAACCACTGGCTCCCAACAACACCTGCTTACTCTCCCAAGCTGCCCTTCCTTGTCGCGATCGCAACCTCTGACCTACCCCACTGTGAAAAAATGCAACCTCTGACCTGTGTTAAAAAAAGTATCAGCAAGACAAAAACAGCATCTCAACATAAAACAAAGCATACCGAGTAATTAAAACAATTGTAATATGGTTGGGGGAAGGCTGTTAAACTAAAAAAAGCAATGAAAGAATCTTCTGCATTCTGCCAACTTTCTAACTATTGTCTGCATTTGGACAAAAGGCCATCCTTGTAATGCAGGCGGAGGAACTATTTCATTTCAAAATATTCTAAAAAGTAATTTTTAATTAATTTTTCTTTCTTTTTTTTTTTTACAGTGCCCATTTTCTAAGAGCAATAATACCCTCCATGGTGGGTGGTATGGGCAATTCCGGACCTTCCAGGAGCTATAAATCCTCTGCCTGCTGTGTCAGGCCTCATTACGCCCCTGGGCAGTCCAGTATTGCCCAACACCACCCACCCTGTTGGGTATTATTGCTTGCATATTAGCACCCTAAAATCAAGCATACAATACTTCTATGGACCAATCCACCCCTGGTCTGACTCTGGTCAGACTCCTCGATCCACTTTGCCAACCTATTTAGCTGCTGCTACTTAGACGCTGCTGCTATATCACAGTACACACTTATATGTGTTGGAGTAACCCCTCCTCCACCTCCCGAAGCTGCCACCAACAGGAATAACGTGGGGTCGAGGTACAAACAACAAACAGGTGCTCCAAATAATGCAGCATGCAGCGTGTAGCTATGCAATGTTGCCTAGCAACCAAGTTCGCAGAAATCACCACCTCGCTCCAACAGTCTGTAAGCAATGTAAAGCAGTATATAATTAAATGCAGATACTTAATGAAGTCCACAACAGGTGTTTTGACTCACGATACAGTCCGAAGACAAGTTCAGCATGCAGACAGACGTACTCAAGAATGAAACTCACAAGGCTCAGTCTCCACACTGTAGAAAAGGGGTGGGGGTGCACTCATGTAGATAGACCTGGAAACTCAAGATGTTTTACTCGGTAGCAGCAGCAGTATCTTCCCCAGGTGCCAAAAATCATAAATGAAGGAAGAACAGTTCAATTTTAGAGCCTGCCACACTCCAGTCAGACTCCTTGCTCCACTTTGCCGATCCACTTAGCCGAAACCGCTTAGGCACTGGGCTGGAAAAAACTGTATCAAGTCCAGCTGTGCTGGTAGCAACATCCTGGGTATTCACAAGCATGCCACACTGCAAATGGGGAGTATACCAGGCTTACACACCAGTGCCCCTGACCGATATTGATGAGTGTCTGGCCCCACTATCACTAAAACCAGGTTTCATAGCAAGTGATAATGGCTCAGTTGTGGTGAACTGTACAAGCAATGGTGGGTTTCTTTGTTTTTTAATTTGTAATTTATCCTCCTTCCTGCAGAACTGGCAGGTAGCTTTAGCTCCTCCCTTGGATGGGCTCACCTCTCCAGTCCCAGCATCCTGCACCAGTTCACCGCGGTAGATCCAAAATCAGTAATCCCCCATGACAGGGCTGGCAGAGAAGAGCATTGATATTCCCCCATCCCCCCAGGAAGCCAGCGTCCAGATTCTGGGGGGTTGGTGTGGGTACAGCAGGGCCATAATGGATTCTGCCAGCTCCATTTTCCTCCTGTTTTTCTCCAGGACCCACAGACATGCAATGGATGAATGGCTGGGCTCTGTCACTGTGAAGGCAGCCTCATGCATTGGAAGTGAGTCTCACCTCATTCTGGTGGCATGCCTGTTGCAACACCCATCCACTGCTGGATGTCATTCTATAGCATGTAGCACTGTTCCACCATCACTATGGAAGGAGAGCTGTCTATGGATGCTCAATCCTACCTCTTACTTGCTGACCCCCAAGCAACTCAAGTCTGATCCCAAACCTCGGTCGCTGATGTGGTGTGAGGTGTGGCTTCCAGCATCTCAACCCTCAGCCACACTGGGCTGACCCAATGGTGGGTTTCTATAGGTTCCCTGCATGGCACACTGTCTTAATCTTGTAACTCAGGTGTTTCTGGCATATCCTGAAATCAAGGCAATGTTGATTGTGGCTCACTGCATCTGGGCTCACTTTGCTCATTATGGAAAGGTCCATGACCAGCTTAGGCAGCTGTAGATCCAAAACAAGCTGTCTCAGCACTGATTCAAGCTAGAAGTTAGTACAAGATGCTACTCCACTCTGTACATGATCGAGCAGTCCTACCAGCAGTAATAGCCATCTTAGAATACCTACTGCTGCACACAAGCCTTGACAGTTCAGGAACATCCATGTGTCTCACAGTTGAGCAATGGCAACTTTGGATGGCCTGATCATGATTCTGAGGCCATCTGAGCATGCCACACAGGAAGTGAGTGGGGACACTACCTCTATCAGTCAGGCCATCTCACTGCTTAGGGCACTGAGGCAGACCTTGCTAAATGTACAGCAGATGCTAGAGGCAGGCAGAGACATGGCTAGCTGTGCATTATTGGAACACATGCTGCAAATATTTGACTGCAATGCCCATATTTCAAGTATTCTTCAGTCTCCTGATATTAGAATTGGCACCATGTGAACTGATGATATAAAAGGGTCCTGTCATCCATACTTGAAGGTGGGCCTGATCAGGTATAAAATCATACTGATCAACACATATGACAGGTTTATGGGGCACAGATGTCAATGGCACAGTTCTGTAAGCCACAGTATGACAGTGACAGTTCATGCTTTTCTACCATGTCAGTGAAGCATGTGAAAAAAAAGGACTGTTCACAGGAGGACAAATGACCTTCAATCTATTTTGGGATACTGTACTTTGTCACAGATGGGAATTGCAGACGTGGAGGAAAAGTAGGAGGAGGCTGATCAGTCTGGAGGATATTGTGCAGCACAGCACATGGTGGATGTATTTATTTGGCAGACACCAGGTACTTTAACCTATTAGAAGAACCTCTGCTGTGCTGCAGTAGCAAGGTGATTCAGTGGCCAGCACTGACCTCCATAACAGTTATATATCTGAGCTGTTCTGTCTGTTGTGTAAATATGGACAGGGCATTCACTTTGGTGAGGGAAATTGTGCAAGACAGGCATATGAATCTCCCACTTAGAAATGTTGGCATGCTAGCACTTATTAAAATGAATGAAACCCATATTCCACTCAGGACATGTACATATATTTTTATACAACAGGATGGTGGTGGTGATGAAGAGGAAGCAGGACAGCATTGTGGTAGCAGCAAACTGCATTCAACTGAGGTGGATGAGGCATTTATGGAGAAAGAATTCCCAAGTGGGGACTTCTCCAGTCTGGAAGACTGAGAGGGCTGCTTCCTCAATGATGATGATGACTGAGGATGATGATGATGGTAGCAGTACATAAATCAAAAAAAGGTTTTAGCTCCCTCCTTTCCTTCAACAAACTTTAATCCTTTTCTTTATGATTTAATTTTTCCACATCAGTATTTTCCCCAATTTGTGCCATGCTTCTGTACATTCAACACCATGATCACCATCTGCCCTATGTCATATGCAATGTTTTGGCCACAGGCACAGCATACATTTTTAACAACTGCTACATCCCGCCAGTATTCATCTTGGTAGCCAGCAGTCAAGCCATCAGTAATCCCACCAGCCAGCTCACTGTAGCCATCCTACCAGTGACAGTAATCTCACTACCCAGCCTGTTGTTAGCCATCCTGCCAGTGACAGTAATCCTGCCAGTCAAGCTACTGTTAGCTATCCTGCCAGTGACAGTAATCCCAACATACAGCCTCTCGGGCATCCCACTGACAATCCCACCAGACCAACTGAAAGCCATCCTGCTAGCAATCCCAACAGCCAGTGTGTGAACCATGTCACTAGCCAGACCACTACCAGCTGGCATGTCCGGCTGAAACCAGACCTCAAGCCAAGCCTACTGCCAGACTGAGCCTGTCAAGGCATGAACATCAAATCTACAGCAATGACCAAGAGTTTATGCTGTAATGGTAAGTTCATTTCACTTAAAGCAGCAGTCTGTTGGTTGCCAGAACAGGTCATCTTATGTTTTTTTGGTAAAAAAAAGTGTATTTCTGACATCATAAATCATCATCATGCTCCTTTTATTCTTAGTTTTTGTAGATATTGTCAAAAGTGCTTTAACAGCTAATGTTGTAATTAATGACTTGCATCATTAAAGAGCAGCTGACACCTTCAGGAAAACTTTAACAAACCATAATATTTAGACGCAGTTCAACTTGTATTTCAGGTTAGTTCTGTATTCCTCCTCTCCATTATTTATTACTGAGGTCATTTACATTAAAACAAAATATTTGTTCCTGAAGAGTTCATCTGTTCCTGTTGCTTTCTCCCTACCTGAGGTCATAATTCACTTCTTGTGACATCACAGTTACTCTTATGGCAACACATTGTGATGTCACAACAGAGGATTATGACTTGATGTAGGAAGTAAGCTATAGAGGCAAGTGAACTCTAAGGCAACTCTAAGGAATAAAGATCATGTAATCACGTATTGATGCAAATTTACTAATTTTCCTTGATGCAGTACAGCCTGTCATTGATTGTATGAATATTCCCTTTTGTTCCTTTAGGTATAAGTTGAAAGAGCATCTTTTTAGAGTGTAAATGTAAATGTTTTGAATGATATTGTTAAGATATATTTAGTATGTATTGGATATGTATATTCTTTTTTATTAATTGCATTTGTTTTGATGCATGTGTTTATATTTATGTTTTGTTTTAATGTTATTTGTACACTGATCACCCATTTTTTCGCCCATGTCCTATCAGTATAAATAAATAAAACAAACAAACTCAGTAATAAATAATGGGGAAGAGAAATAGATAGAATATATATGGAATGCAAGCTGAAATGTACCTAATTATTATGTTTTTGAAAGTTTTCATTGAGGTGTCAGTAGCTCTTTAAAGATAGCCACTATTTGCAGATTGTTAAAATTTGTTCTGTTGAGGAGATCCCATTTATTTGGTTGCTGTTACTGCATATTTGTAATATGGTAAAGACCATAGTACTGTGTCACAAATTTTAATCTTATCTTTTTCCTTCCACAGGTGAAGAGTGACAGATTGGCCAGTCCAAGTCCTACTAAATAATATCTCTTTCTTTCTTCACAGGCAAGAGTTTTTCATCCATCTTGTGTCTGGGGAACCTTTGTTCCTCGAGAGGGCCAGGCCATCACCTACTGTATTTGACAAGAGGTATTTCTGTTCTACTTTTTTAATTATGTTTTTCTTTCACAGGTCTACTGCAACCCAGTATAGAGTATACTACAGTTTCTAAATAATAAGTATTCTGTCTTCACGTCAGATCTGAAAGTGATGCATCATGTCTGCAGCAATAATACCGAGTCATTCTACAGCAAGCAAGGTATTGCCACCTGTTAGTTTCTGTCAACTTGCCTTCATGAGCTCATTCTTGCCAAGTACTGCTGCTTGGAGCTTGTTGTCCTCCAGCACTGTAGGCTGTGTACAGTTAGCATGTCCTCTGATATGCATCATCATGCAAAACGTTCTCCAGCTGACCGTGCTGCCTCACTGTTCAATGTCCAATGTATTGCACATACATGAAATATCTGAAATGAAAAAAAATAGGAGAAGACAACAGTTATCACGAATGCTGCTATATGGCTATTGTCCAATGATTTTAGGAAAAGAACAAAAAATTAAAAATACCTACCTTCCTATTCTACGAAAGGGTCCAAAATCAAATAATCATGGGCAACACACCCATGCAGCAGCAGCAGCAATGACTCTCCATGATAAATACCTGCAAGGAGAGAAACAGTGACAAAATACATTTACAAAGACTACACTTTCATATACCCTCACACACACAGAACCCAATAAAAGAAAAAATACTTATTTTTGCTGGTATGTCAGTACAGATGCTACAGCTATCAGTCAGCAGCAGCATGTAGCAGCAGCAGCCAAGCAACTTCTCATTTCTAGACACCAGACAAATTTCCCAAGACGAGATTGTGAACTTTTCCTTCTCATCCACTTTTTTTCAAGCATTTTCTTAATGGCAGCAACAGTACAGCAACTTCTCATTTCAAGTTCTCATTTCTGGACACAAGTAGAATTTCCACAAACAAGATAGTGACATTCAATTTCTCGTCCACTTTTTTCCCCTGCATTTTCTCAAAAGTAGCAACACCAGGACAGCAACTTCTAATTTCAAGTTCTCAGTTGGCTCAGTGCACAAAAAGGGGTTACCAATGGATCCTAAAGTTTGTAATGCAGTACATATGCAGGATTTTGAGTATAACACAGTCATTGATATGGGCTTTTTAAGTAGCCTATGTGGAGAGATACATAAGATAACAATAATGGAATCAGATGATTCCATATTTAAAAAATGTACTTTCATTAGTCAAAATGCATGCAAATTTGTGTACTAATTTATGACATGGCTACCCATGTGTGAAAAATAGTCTCGCAATGTCATTTAACTAGACTTTTCTGTCAATACAAATATTTTAGTAGCTAATTCTGTGTCCTGCTCTCATTTTTCACACTTCCTTATTGTGTTACCTTGATTCCCACCCACCTCCAGGAGCCCTAAAAATGTGGTCTTGCATGTAACCATTAATGTCCCCTCGTGTTACTTCTGAACTTTTGTAATAATCTGCACTTTGATGCAATTTGTGTTGTAATTTTGTCCCCGTGTTACTTGCTGTATGTGTTTAGGGTACTATAGTGCATTGCCCTGTTTCTTTAAGTATGCAGCATGATCACAAGCTGACCCCTTTCCTCACCTGATCCTTTCTTGTCCCCCACCACTGGATGTTCATGTGTGACAGCAGGGGTCCAGGGGAGCTACTTGTGAAAACATTTGGGCACTTATACCAGTGTGAGATTGGGGCAGGCCATGGGAGCATTTAAAAGACAATTCCTTGCAATTTCTAGCCCTTTCCTGTGATTGACTGTCTTGTCCTGAAGAGCTCTTGTCCTCCTGTGTGACCCTCATTACATCACTATCCTCACTGCAGCAGGTAAATACCGATCATGCCTGCTGCCAAAAATACCTTCATTTTTTTTTTACTAGTTTTGATAATGTAAGAGAGCCATTGGGGGTGGGGTTCATTAATAGTGCAGGTGGAACCACACCCTGGATTTCCCTTTTTGCCTTCATGATTTGGTATAAGGAGTGCCATTTGAATTAAAATGTGAATTTGGGACCTTAAACTTCTTTATGTCCCTGTTCACCATGAGGTCTTCTTGAAGGAGTTGATAAGGAGGTTGCATAGGTCAACTTTCTGAGTTACTATGCTTTATTTTAAATGCTTTTTTATGTTGGGACTGTATTTTACATGCTGCTGTCACAGTCAGTTTTGGGGAGGGATGGGATTGGGATTGGAGAGTGCCTGAGATTAGCACACTGCATTATTTGTTTATTGGGAAGGGTTTGGTACCTGTATCTAATTCTTGGCTCTTTATTTTTGGGATACTGATGGTTATTTTGGTTTTTGGTTTCAATACTCTGTTTTAAATGTGCTTTTCATACATTGGGGGATGGTATTTTACATACTGCTGTTACAATGATTGTTTTTCTTGGGGTTAGTTAAAAAGATTGAGTGTGATGGCTGATATTTATTGTGGTTTTTGGTATTTAAAAAAAAATACATATTTTCTGTATTTACCTGAGAAGTGCAGTACAACTCACCAACACTCCTGAATGTGTGTGTCTTCCTACCAAAGAGTTGTATGAGCACTGTACCTCAGTACATCCCCAAATGTGAAACACTGCCCCTTAGAATATGGAACACTTCATCAAATCTATTGCTCAGATGCTCAGACCACTTTGAAATGTGTGTCTCTGTGTTCACAAAGTTTGCTGTTAAATAAATAATACAGTTTTCATATGAACTGCTATGCATTTTTGCTTTATAATGTTGTTGTTGAACATTGGACAAATCCTCTCAATATGCAACAAGGGGCTTTTGTGAATAAAATGAGGAACTGTTCTTCATGATGCGGTACAGCTGAGAGGTGTGGCTTGAGCAGATGTGCATGTTAGTTTGGTGTGGCCAAATTAGGCAACCACAAATGTTATCCTTTTTACCTTATTTGATTCTACTTCGGGTCCCCACCTGTTGCCATCTATCTTTCAGCCTCCCACCCAGCCCCACACCCTGACAACAGGCAGCTAACCTCTTCTTCCCCCACAATTTATCCTCTGTGGCAGTGTGGTGAGGAGCCCTCCCCCTTGCTTAAGCTCGCCGTGATTAGGATTCAGATTCTGTGGGGTGCCATTCAGAATCGGGCCGGTGGCGGGTGGCTGTCATCATTCTGCTTGATCTGGAACCTCATTTTTCCTTGTCCTGTGTTTCCCCCTGGGTTAAGCATGCAGTGTTGGCAATGGCCGTTCTATGCACACTTCCACCTATGGCACACTGATTGGTTGCCGGCGTGGTAGTAGGTAAAGCACAGATGCCTCAGCCCTCCACGCCACTGGGCTGGTGGCAACCACAAATTTAGGTGACGTGGTAGGTTTGTCTGGCACAATCTTGGCATTGGTTGTGATGGGCTATTGCATTGCATAATGTGTTTGTTACTGACTTCTTTATTATTGGGATGCACCACTTCTGTTTTCTCATTGTGCATCACAGGGCACCTACAGCATTTTTTGTCAATCTGGTTACCAAACCATGTGGTCACCAATTATTTAGTTATTTATTTTGCGGGGGGATTGGTGCACTATTTGGTCTGTGTGTATCAGGTCTGTTGACCGTTTTTGACTGGGTCCCTGTGGTATGTTTTGCGGTGTGTCTCCATTTTTGGTCTGCAGACGTCTAGAAGCATGCTTCCATTTTGTTTGCAGATGGCTAGATGCATACCTTCATTTTGCTCACAGGTGGGTGTATGCTTCCTTTAATTTTGTTTTTAGAGGGGTGGATGTATGCCTTCATTTTGTTTTCGGATTTGTGTATGATTGCCTCCATTTTGATTTGCAGATGAGTGGATGTATGCCCCGATTTTGTTTGTTTAGTTGTGTATAATTGCCTCCATTTTGATTTTCAGATGGGTGGATGCATGCCTCCATTTTGTTTACATACATATGGCTGCATACTTTCATTTTGTCTGCAGCTGTGTGCATGCATGGCTTCCTTTTGTTACCAGATGGGTGTATACTTGCTGCCATTTTGTTGGCAGACCTGTGGATGCCTGGATTCAGTATTTTACTTTTTTTTTCTTTTTGACAGATGGGATGATGCATGTCTCATATTGCATTTATTGTTTTTCTCCTTTTTTGCCTTCACTTAATAAATGATTTAGTAACTTGAAGAGCTTTGTTAGTAAATTTGTGATTGTTTGAGCATTGGATTAGGATTTTGGTATTTGAAAACAAAAACATGAACAAAATGAATTTGCTTCTTTCATTTTTTTAGCTTGGACACCACGCTGCCATTTTGGCTTAAATTCAAAATCACCAAACAACCCAGATATGCATTTTTTGTATTCAAACAGGTAGCTTGTACTGGGCTGGTGATCTTGACAAAACCCACTTTGTGTGTGACTATGTCCAAAACCCCCACCCCCAAAAAACCAAACATTTATGCATATTACACATGTATATGCTACACCGTTATACAATTACCTGTTCTTGCACAACTGAGTTGTATGCCTAAGTGGGCAACAACTAATGTTGGTGGGGTGGCTGGTTTGTGTGCTGTGATTCAGATGGTGTTTGGGTGATGCTGCTGCATTAGCTAACTTGTCTAGCACTGCCTGCAGTATTCTATTCTTTGCACATTTAAAGTGTTTATTATTGTGCCTTTGTGGATTTTCTGGTTGCATCGCAGGGCAACCACAGCCTATTGTTAATCATAGCGCGAAACCATATGGTCACTGCTTTTGGTGGGGTGGAGCTTAATGTTTAAAAACACTCTCCCCGTGCTGCTTGTTGTGGTGCCCTAATTAGGATACATTATTCTCTGAGCCATATTGGTCAGCCATATCATACGTATGTGGTGGGTTTACACAACTTTGCTTAGCAAAAAAAAAAAAAAAGCAACTTACTGTGAAAACCAACTATGCTGTTTTCTGCGGGTGTTGTCCATGTTCATTTTACATGAGCAGTCCATTATTCAGGTGATATGGACTGATGACACCCTAATTAGAATGCATACTTTAATGATGAACTTCATTAAAAGATTCCATCAGGTATTTAGCTGCATGCCTCTATACTGTCTGCAGATGGGTGGTAACATGCCTCCATGTTGTCTACAGATGGGTGGTGGCATGCCTCCATGTTGTGTGCAGACAGGTAGTGGTGTGCCTGTGGTTCTTTAATGTCTCCGGTTACATGTGCAACCCTGCTTTAATGTCCCCGGTTACACGTGCAGTCCTGCCTTTATGTCCCCTGTTACACGTGCAGTCCTGCTTTTATGTCCCCTGTTACATGCACAGCCCTGCTTTTATGTCCCTTGTTACACATGCAGCCCTGCTTTTATGTCTCCTGTTACATGTGCAACTTTGTGGAGGCTTCTTCTCAGACCCCGAAATTGGAGTTATCCTACACTGCACTACATTTTTAAGGTGAGTCAAAGCATTAAGGAATGCTTATAATAATCATTAAATTATAGAGTTTAAAGAATGACTAATGTCACACTTTGGTAGCCCTTTTTCATGCATAATCCCAGTTCTGGACACCAGGAGAATTTTCTCAAATGAGATAGTGACCTTTCATTTCTCATCCACTTTCTTCCTACATTTCTCAACAGCAGCAGCACATATCAACAAAACATTTTGCACTTGCATGTGAAAAATTATCATTTCTGGACATCAGGAGAATTTTACAAGACAAGGTAGTGAACTTTTCCTTCTCATCCACTTTTATCTTGCATTTTCTCAACAGCATCCTCATGCATCTACAGTTGCAGCAGCAAAGCATTTAGGATTTTCAGTTAAACTTATTGTATAAACTAAGGTGCAACAGCATGATGCATCAGCCTGCCCCATTTTTCCCATGCTCCAGAACAGTTCAGGGAGAAGTAAATTTATGTAATTTGTGATTTTGGCATATTTCACATTAAATGAATAGCAGAAAACGACGGTCCTGGAGCACTCTCGAAACATACAGGATAGTACCATGTACAGTAGCGGTAGCTGTATCAATGTTTGACATATTTATTCTGGTAGTTGAGAAAAATTAGGAAAATGAGACAGGCAGATACAGACATGAAAGTTAGACAACTTATATAGGTAAGAACTTTATTTATTTATTTCTTGAATTTTGCTGACCCAGCAAGACCACTGGGCCTAGACGTCCCTTTTTCAGCGGCAACTGGGGGGGGGTATACAGATAGTAAGCAACTGAAATTGAACCAGATTAAGCTGTTGGTAGTATTTTTTAGTAAATGGGAGAAATTTGGCCAGGACACTGGGGAAATTCCCCTGCTTTGCAGTAGGAGGACTGCTGGCCAGTTTGTTGCTCAGGCAAGATGGCCACCACCATAGCTGGAGAGGAGCAGCAGATGGTTGTTGAGGAATAAGTTTCTGTCTTGAATTCACCACAGGCTGTGTCAGATTTGAGTACAGAGGATCCTGTTAGTGGAAATATCCTACTTACTAAAGACTCTGATGTGGTGGAGATGGAGAACCTTGAAAAACTGTTATCGACTGCTCTTGCTGAGGATAGTCCTATAGATGAAGAGGAGGAAGAAGAGGATCACTCTATTGCAAGTGAGGTGTCTGTGGCATCTTCTCCGCAGGTACAGACTTTATCAGATCAGCAACTGGCTGCTGAATGGCAATTTTGTTTCACAAAATCCTGCCTTCAGAAGAAGATTTGAGATCTTTGGCTTGCAGCTCCAAACTCTGCTGTCAATGAGGCTCTGAGTGACACTTCAAACATAGAAACTTCAAAAGTGGCCGAAATCAGCTGTGCAGACCATGTGTAATTGAGCGAGAAGCGCTCTGCGGGTAAAACTGTTTTCACTGCTGTGGCTGAGACAAGAGACTTGTCGACTACAATTTCTGCTTGTCCTGGGGTAACTTCCTCGACTAGTCCTGTCATGGAACCTACCTCACATTTTAAGGACTGGTCAGTCACTGATGTTTTGCAAGATGCTGGGTGGGTGTTTAATTCAGAGTCACTACAATGGAAATCAGGTCCTTCTCCCATATCGAGTACCCCTGATGTTTCCTCTTGCAAACGTTCTGTACCCCCCAATTCTGACTCTGCACTTGCTCTCCCTTCTCAACTTCACTTGACACAAAACCATATTCTAAAACTACCTAAAGGTGTGTTGAAGGCTCCTAGCATTCCTACATCTGCGGCTGAGAATGTGGTAAACAGGCCTTTGAATTTTATTAATCGTTCTGGTGTAAGACCTTATGCTTCCCTCTTTAAAACTCCTATTTTGTCTGCTAAGCATCATCATGCTGTGTGCTTGTTATATACTGAGGGATTACAGGACTTTTCTGATACAGTTTTTATTGTTTGACAACTTCTCAAAAACTCTATGACGTGTTTTGCCATGAACTTCATGCCTTGATTCATGTTTCTGACGAATCAACTTTTGATGTTAGCTTTAAGATGGCTGGAGGACTGCAACATTTTTGGACTCAATATCATTCCCTCAAGAAATCACCTTTATGGTCACCCTTTATGGCTACACCCCTTTCTAAACTTGAACACAAGATTAGTACAGTTCTCTTTCGTAATGAGGGTGTGAGAGTTCATGACTTGACACACTGGTTAAAAAAGAAATGTACTGTTTTAGAAGACCCTGAAACTATCTTTGACATGGAGAATATTTGGACTAGGGGTTGGAGGGTAAAAGTTTTGTTAACTAGAAATGACCAGGGAGTGTTGCATTTTCCTAACTCTTTTTGCCTAGGCCGAGACAGGGGTGTCCTCTTTTATCCGGGATAGCATAAAACATGCTATAAATGTGGTTCAGAAGTGCATTTGAGCAGTGTTTGTGATCAACTGAGGTATACGGTTTGTGGAAAATTAGGGCATGTAGGTTCTCAGTGCATGAATGAATGTCTGTGTAATCTATGTAGGGACACTGGTCACATTTTTCAGAACTGTACATTAACTGCCCATAATGTTTATGTCCAGGCAGATGGTGAGAACCAGCAACTTCTTATTACCCTAGCTTAAAAGAATAGGATAAGTAGCTCTAACCTTCATTCTCCTGTGAACCCTCCACCTCCTGATTGCCCCCAGACTGTTGTCCCTTTGCAAGTGCTCTTGCACTCGTCTCCAGTTTCTAAACAGCCTACACCCTCTAGTGTTCCTGAAATGACTAGTAAAGGAGATCTGCAAATGTCACCTCCACAGGTTTTGGATGTGCCTGCTCCTTTGGACTCTACCATGCCTTCCCCTCCAGCATAGGTAGTTTCTGTACTACACCTGCGGGTGACATGTCATAGACCTCCTAGGACTCCCTCACAAGTCTGGATTGAACCTCAACCTGTTCCCCTGGCTAATAAATTTAACGCTCTTCTTTCTGAACATTTTGAGGATGAGTCTGACACCTCTTCCTTGGAATCTTCTCTCCCTAAGACTTCTTCCCATCAGTCTGCTCTGAATCAACCTTCTAAACAACAAAAGAGAAAGGTCACCCAGAAGTCCAAAGATAGGGGGTATTCTTTGAGAAAGGGTAGGTTTAAATGATACCTTCTCTTCCATAATTTCTGATGGATTTATCTTTTTTCACTGTTAATATGAATAGTATTAAAAGGCCTGCGAAACGGAATGCAGTGTTTTCCTATTTGGCTAATTTTCATCCTGGTGCTGTCTTTCTACAGGATGTTCATTTTCACACTACATGTGAAATTAAAACTGCACAATCAGCCTGAATGCATGGCCCTTTCTTTTGGTCCATTGGTCAGGATGTGGCATCTGGGGTGGGCATCCTTTTCACGATACCTTCTATTCGGTTACTTAAATTGATTGATCTGGTACCAGGTCACGTCTTGCTCCTTGATGTGATAATTCAGCACACCCGTATAGGTTAATCAATCTCTATGCCCCACAAACCAAATCAGATCGCATAGATGTACTGAAAATTATCCAGCCCATTTTGTATAGTTTGGCTTGTGTTATTTTTGCTGGTGATTTTAACTGCAGTATTACAGCCAAATTATTAAATGAGCCTTCCCAAAATAAAATATATTGTGATACATATTTTTTATGGGATGTTATATCCAGAGCTAAACTCACAGATGCATATTTCAGTAAGACCAAGTTACTTACTCCTACCTTTCATAAAGGTAGTCTGGCAATTCGCATTGATTATTTCTTCATTTCTAAAACTCTCCCTGTAGGGCTGGCTGGCTCTCACCTAGCAGAATTTTCAGATCATGTTATGGTCTCCTTTTCTTTGTGTCACACTCTGCATATCATTAAAGGCCCAGGTATATGGAAAATGAATGCTTCCCTACTGCACAAAGAATTTATGGTAACGGCTATCCAAGATTTTATTGCAGTTCAGAAATCTATTTTCTTTTTTTTTAGATGACCCTGCCCAGTGGTGGGAATCTATGAAATATGATTTGAGGTAGTTGTATAAACATCTTAGCAAGGATCTCTGTCATAGTCAGTATCTTGCTTACTTGCACAATCGGTCCTGTTAACAGTATCTATTGACACTGGCTTATGACACAAAACAAGATTTGACCTCACAGATTTCCAGGCTTAAATCTGAATTACTAGCTTATCATGATCATACATTTAAAGCTTTATCTCATCAGCAAAAATATGGTGTCCAGGGTTCTTCAGCAACGATGTGCCATGTTGATAGCTGTTCCCATAAACTAGCTAAAACTGAGATGACCCGTCTCCTTTCCCCTGATGAAAATGTATGCAAGTCTCACATTCTCACATTGAAATTATGGATTTGGTTACTACTTATATGACTGCAATGCATGGGCCTTTGGTTGCCCAAGTGGCCTTGGCATGTGATTTCTTGTCCGGATTAGATATTCCGGTGGTGGACCCTACATCACTGAGAGATATCTCTAGTCCAATTTCTTTACAGGAATTTTTAGATGCTTTATCTTTTCTTTCTACTGGAAAAACACTGGGTCCTAACAGACTATTTAATGAATTGTATAAACTCATTGGGCCTGTCCTTGAGGAATTAACCATGATGTTTAATACAATTCTGCTTAGTATGAATATGGGAGTTTTAATTTATATCTTTAAAAAAGGGGATACAGTTGACATCCACAAGTGGAGACCTATTAGTCTCTTAAATTCTGATTTTAAGATTTTGATGAAAATCTTGGCAAATCGTTTATCGTCCTTCACTGCTAAGGTTATTTCTCCTTTTCAATTTTGCTCTATACCTGGGAAGCGTATTGAGTATCTATTGTTATTGATTAAAGAAATTGTTGAATATAGCAAGATTGGAGCAGTAGATGGAAATTTTATTTCCTTGGACCAAACAAAAGCTTTTGACCTTGTTTCCCATGATTTTTTTGTGGTCTGTTCTCACCTACTATGGAGTCCCTCGGACTGTTGTTCAGTGGCTCAGTGCTACATATAAGACTGCTAGAGTTATTCCTTTAGTCCATGGTAGAATAAGCCCACTGATTCATGTGCAGTCAGGGGTTAGACAGGGCTGTCCTCTCAGCCCTATTCTGTATGCCTTTTTCTTAGACCCTCTACTTTGGAAGATTACAGCCAATAGGAATATTAGGCCTTTACATGTTAACTCTTCTATTATCCAACACACTATAGTGGCTTATGCAGATGATATACATTTATAAGTGGAGGATGAGGCCTCAGTTAGGCTTGCTGTTGCTGTCTGTACAGATTTTGGTCTCTGTTCTGGTGCATCCTTGAGTGTTCCAAAATGCTCTGGATATAAGTTGGGTTTTACCCTTACACCCATTACTTCTTTAGCTGATATCACTATTCATCTGGATTCTATTGTTATTTTGGGGATACGTTTTGGCCTTGGGAATTTGGACAAGTTAAATTGGGAACCTAAATTGGAGTTGGGTAAACAGAAAGTTGTTCAGTGAAATAAGTGGAAACCAAGCAAGGAAAAAAAGGGTTTATTTGATTAAAACTTTTTTGATCCCAGTTTTTTTATACATTAGTTATGTTTTTCCATTACCAAAAAAGTATGAAACTGCTTTGTGGAGTATTTTTCTCCAGGCTCTCGGGAGAAGTCACCTTAACCCTATCAAACGTTATGTTATCTATCTACCTCTTAATCATGGAGGTTTAAATATAGTTAATCCAATTTTATTTTTTAATAGCATTTTTTTTCACTAGAATATTAAACCTGTTTTGCTTCATAAAATTTCGGGTTGGGAAACTTTATTCTATAAAAGATGTCAGATCTGGTTTGATCAGTGAACTTCAGTATGACTAGGTGTGCATAGAAAGTCGACTACCATCTCAAGTTATCTTAGGGAATCCTTTCTTAGATTGAAACAATGGCATCTTACTTGGGATCAAATTGAAACTTTCCAGAGAAAGCAACTTTATGTCCATCTTTTTCATTCTCTCTGTTTTGTAGATCAGGTTTTTGATAAATGTCCAGTTAATAACTTGTCTGCCTTACAGAAATTGTTGACTAACCGAAGAATTCTTGTTGTCATGTGGGATGTGCATTGGTTAGCTTGTCATGAGAGAATAAATGTTGGTGCTAACCATAAACATAAAAAACTGATGGAAAGACTCTGTCACAGATTCCAGTGTGTTAATAAAGAAGAAACTATTACACATTTATTTTTTGATTGTTCTTTCATTTCTGATTTGTGGGAGTTTGTGGCTCAGGAATGGGGTGTATCAATACTTTCCACAATGTCTTATGATATCCTCATGTATGGTGCCTTTCTACCTGCCTGGTGAGCCTGGCATATCAGTACCTTGAGAGTGCTAATTACACGTTTCAAATGGCAGATTTGGTTGGCCAGACGTGGTTTACTTTACAGCAGAAAGTGGGGCCACATGTGGACATTTTGAGAAAGGTTGAGCTGGATTTGAAGCAGTTGAATTTCAAGGAAAGAAACATATTTTCAAGGGATAAATTGCTCACATTGTGGAAAGACCTCCCTTGGATTATGACCATGGATGCACCAATTACTTGAGTCTGTTTTATTTTGTTTTCCTTCCCCACTGAGGGTTGTTTACATACAAAGTGAGGGGAAGGGTCTCTTGACTTTTGTTTAGTTTTGGGGTTCCTTTCACCTTTGTTTTTGCTGGATGTTGGATGTTTACTACTTCTTTTAGATGCTCATTTATTATTTCAGGTTACAGCAAGTGCTTTTTTTTTTGCTTACTTTGTGTTTGCCTGTATGCTGTACTGCAAATTCTTTTGACCCTTACCTTTCTGATATGCTCTGTTGTTAATGAATTCCCCTGCTCTTTTGGTAGGGAGAAGGTTGTTGTTTTTTTTTTACAGGGTGATTGTATGATGTAATACTTCTCTCAGTCTTTGACTTTCTTTCTTATGGGTTGTATGATGTCATACCATTTTGTATTGTTTGATTTAATAAAAAATCCCCCTGCTCTCCTGTAGGGAGCCCTTGCTAATGGAATCTCATTCTGTTGAGTCAGCTGGTGTACCTGCAGGAGGATGCATCACTACTCCTGCAGGTCCAGCACAAGAGATGCAATCTGGTTCTACTGAAGGAAATACTGCTGTTATATCACCAGTGCTGGACATGACTGTCTTGTTAGAATTGGATGAGGCTGAACAAATTTTACAAGACAACCTACTTACTAAGAAACAACTCTTCTGCTGAATTAAAATTTACTCACAAAAAACATTTACTTGAGGAAGAAAAGAAAAAACGCAAAAGGTTGAGTATGAGTCCTGAAATCACTAAAGGAAAATATTTCCAATGACAGACTCTGTAGACAACTCCATCCATGGAGATGTGGCTAATACATCACAGCTTACTTTTTAGTATGGAAATTGGTCACCTGACCATGCTTTAGAGCAAGCTGGATGGATTCCTAATGATGCAGGGGGATGGTCGCCTGATCCTAACATCTCTTTGCCTGGTACTTCTTCTTCAGATCCTTGCCAACACAATAACACTGAGTTTCAAAATGGTCGCCATGAAGATTCCCCAGATTCAAACTTACTGGCCCCGTCACTGAACGCACAGCCTACCTTACCCTTAGATTATATTGAGAAATGCTCGCTTCCACCTTCCACGAACGACATTACGGACAGTCAAATCAAAATTGGAATAGATAATATTCCCTCAAACCCACCTGAAGAGCCTACCAATCTACCTTCTGAGGAACCTGAACAAAAAACAAGTTTTTCAAACCTCTTTCACAAGTCACCAGTCAATGCAAAACGCTGGCATGCTGTTTGAGTCAGGTATACAAACAGCCTAGAGACGACCCCAGATAGAGTTTTCATGGGTCGGTTTTTGATTAAACAATCCCTGGGATTTTCTTCTTCTGAGGTATTTGCCTTTATCCATGCTCCAGGAGAACATAGTTTTGATGTTAGTTTTCGGACTGCAGCGTTGTTGGACAAAATTTGGCAAACATATTCGACAGTAAAGGACTCTGAGATTTGGTCACATTTTTTTGTAATGCTGTTAATTGTTCCTACCCTAAAAACAGTTACTATCCTTTTTCGGAATGAGGGGGATAATGTAAAGGATATTATTTATTGGTTGGAGCAAAAATGTGAGATTCAAGGTCTCCCTGATCCTATAATTGACACTGAAGGATTTTGGCTAGGAGGGTGGCATTTTAAGGTCCAATTAAGGATGTCTGATGCTGGTATTTTACATCTGCCCAGTAGTTTTTTTTTTTTAGGCAGAGATAGAGGTATCTTGTTTTACCCTGGGATGCCAAGAACTTGCTTTAAATGTGGCTCATCACATCATGTTAGCAGTAGCTGTGATAAAATCCAATGTTCTATGTGTGGCATGCTGGGTCACTCAGGAGTACACTGCACTGCTATCCCCAAATGAGGCCTTTGTGACACTGAAGGCCATACCTTTGCTGAATGTTCTTGGGCTTCTCATAACACTTCTGATGCTGATTTTGCTGAACATGTCTTTTATGTCAATTCAGTGGTCCATAAATCCTCCAGGTCTAGGCCTGACAGCTGTGCTCTTCAGCAACCCCTTCCACCAGTTTCTACTATGACACAAAGCCCTTAGCTCCCTCTCCTACCCCAGTAGTAGTACACAATCTCCCAGTTGTAGAACCTACTCTTATCCCTGTAGCTCCAAATATACCTCCTCCTGATCGCCAATCTTTTCACCTTGTAAAACAAGGAAGAGGCAAACAGTTGCTGAAATTACAGGGATCTGAACCTTTACTACTCCAAAATCAATATGCCCCACTTCGATGGGGAGACACAGAGATGGAAGATGTTTCTGATACATTGTCTGTTTTAGAGGTTTCCTCTGGAATAGAAGACCCTGATCCTGTGAAACCTAAAGTTTAAAAGAAATGAAGGGGTACTAGATCGAAAGCAAAAACAAATTTTTCCCCTACTTCTTGACCTTATTAAATGCCTGATTTATCTGTAGCATTCGTAAATATGAACAGTATTAGGAATGGGTTACGGCGTAAAGCCACCTTTGCTACATTTGAAACTTGCCACCTGGATGTTTTATTCCTGCAAGATACCAGACTTTATACTATCTCAGAGGCTACTGTAGCACAAACTGACTGGAAATGGGGAATTAGTTATTGGTCCTTGGGTTCGGACTTATGTGGTGGTCTTGCTATTTTTTTTTCCATACTACTCAGGTTTTGAAACTAGTGGAGGTCCAACCTGGAAGATTTTTTTTATTGGATGTGGTGCTTAATAATTCATTTTACCGATTAATAAATTGCTATGCTCCTCAAACTAAAACTGGATGCATTACATTATGGAAAGAATTTCAACCCTTTTAATTTACCTCTAAAATTGTAATATTAGGGGGAGATTTTAATTGTGGTTTACTACGATCGGATAGGGGTGGGAAAATGGAAAAAAATTTTTGCGATGCAGTTGCTTTTAAATCTGTTCTCACCCAGTCAAATTTAAAAGATGTGTGCCACTCCATTTTTTCCAGACCGCCCCACACATTTCACAAAGGTGTGTTGTCCTACCGCATTGACTATTTTTTTATTCCTGCTGGGGTACAGATACAATCCTGTGATAGGAAGGTCACAGCTACCTCTGATCATTGTTTGCTCAGTATTTCTTTGTCAGATGTGGCTGAGTCCTCTTATGGGAAAGGATCCTGGTGATTAAATGCTGACCTTTTTTATAAAGCCCTCCAATATACTATGCTACATCTAGTAGATTCTAGGAAATCAGTTTTTTGCCAGTATGCTGATTATGTTAGTTGGTGGTTAGACTCTAAACGTGATTTTATCTCATATTTAAAAACCAGTTCTAGGTTACACCATTTGCACAGGCATAGGAGACATCAGGAGTTATACCATCAGTTACAAACCCTGCAGAACCATGAGACTGCTTCGCAGCACACAACTCAATGTATTAGGGTTATTAAAACAGAATTAACTAAGCTTCAATATAATAGGTTTCATTTCTTAGAAAAAGAACAAAAATTTGGGACTCAAGGAAAGTTCTATTTGATTAATCCTTATGAGAACTGTAATTTCAGGAGAAAACAGAAACATATCGACCAGCTTGAACTACTGGAAGGTTCTTCTATCTACACCAAGTCGGAACTTATGTCTGAAATTGACCGATATATTGTTCAGAAATTTGGGACTGCTTTTCAGATGTCCACTATTGCCTTATACTGTCTTAAATCTTTACATTTGCCTCAAATTTCACAGTTGCAGCAGCAGCTTTTGGTACAACCTGTATCTAAACTGGAACTGCATAATGTTATTTCTTCCTTGTCTTTAAGTACGGCTCCTGGATATGATGGGTTGCCATCCGAGTTTTATAAATGGCTTTGGTCTTACTGCTCAGAGGAACTTGTCCGGGTCTACAACTGTTTGTTGAATATACACCCTTTTTTCTCTATAAAAAGGGAAATAAATTGAATATGGATAATTGGAGACCACTTGCACTGCTAAATGTAGATCTGAAAATTATTGCTAAACTTTTAAATAACCAATTAGTTAATACACTTCAAGATGTTATTCATCCTTCTCAAACCTGTTCTGTTCCAGGGTGTAAAATTTCAGACACTTTACTTACACTAAGAGAATTAATTGATCATTGTTACACCTGTACTGTACCAGCTTTTGTATTAAGTTTGGACCAATCTCAAGCGCTCGTTAGGGTATTCCACAAATTTCTATGGACATGTTTGTTGGAATATGGAATTCCTCATTTCTTTGTTTCCACCTTACAAAGGTATTACGCCTCTGTGTCAGTTCATCCGTTACTTCGTGACCATTTTGGGACCACTCGCAAAATTTTGAGAGGAGTCCGTCAGGGATGTCCACTAAGTCCATTGTTATATATTCTCACTTTAGACCCATTACTTCATGCAATATATTTGGACTCACAGATTATAGGTATTTAACATTATCAACTCCCTCCTATTAAAGCCTGTGCATAATGCAGATGACTTGGTAGTCACACTAGCAACTCAGAGCTCTGTTCTGTATGTTTTAAATCTTTTGCAACACCTTACCAACATTTCTGGAGCAATGCTCAATTTAAGCAAAGGTTTCTGCTTATCAATTGCTCCTTTAGATAGCTTTCTTATCTACTTTGGAGATCTTCCTATTGTTTATTCCCCTCAAAAAATTTCAGGAGTTTATTTTGGACCAGAAGTGATGTCCTTATATAACTGGACATCAAAACTTGAGTTAGCTGAACATCGAGTGAGGCTCTGAAACTCATGGAAAATGCAGAAAGGTAAAAGCATTTATATGATTTGGTCTTACCTAGTGATGGGCGAAGTGGCCCCAATTCGCTCCGCGAACTGATTCGCCGAGTGAAGGTGAATTCGCGGAGTGCTCAAATGCAAAAGTAAAAGCCAGATTATAATGGGTAATGCAAGTCCATTGAAAACAATGACTTCACATTACTCCGCCTTCCCAAACCACTACTCCACACCAATTCTTAAGGCAAAGTACATTGAAAACAATGTACTTCACCTCACTTTGCCTTGTTTTTAAGCTCCAAAGGTGAATTTTGCAGTGAATAATGAGATTTCAGGTCACATGGGCTCTAGATTGTTCTGCACAGCCTCAGTTTGGGGTAATGTGTGTAGGAAGCTGTAGGAGACAATCTGCTCTGAGAGCTCTGTGTGATTCAAACCTTCAAAAAGCTGTTAGAAAAGCCTTTTTGAGTCATTTGTTTTGCTGAAACTTTAATTCATCGATTACAGAAAACCCTCCTGTGCTCCTATCATCGATGCTTATTGTTTGTGTATGGATTTTGAATATTAATGTACAACATTCAGTCTGTGTACTGAGAGACAGTGGAGGTGTGTTTGGGAGGGGGTATATCTGTGTGCTATGTAGATTAACTTGAGAAAAAATGCTTTCTGTTTTGGTGATATTTTTCTTGTATAACTGTGTTAATGTACACACTGTAATATTTTCAATATTTCTTGCCATTTTTTTGCTGATTGTTGTGGTGCAACAGTGCATAATTTTAGTTTATTTAAAATATGTGGTTATATTATTGAAGTTTTAAATTTGCTATGCATTACTTAGTGTGTGTACATGTGTGTGATGTGTGTCATCAAATCAGACACCTTTTATTGTGCCACATAATAATTTCAGCAATGTGAAGCTGCTATCCACTGCAGCTGTAGGACTTGTGTACGTCTTTGTGGTATCTTTACTGGTAGTAGTACTAGTGACTGTTACTGCAGTGGTACAGTACACTGCCCCCCTGCAGCCCGCCCCAACCGGCAACGCTATTCTTTTCCAGATTTGAATTTCTACTGGTGAGCACTGGTTAGGTGTTGTGCCTTTGTGTCTACATTTCTTCAGTGCACAGTGCAATCTTAATCTGTCTGTGCATTTGCATCTCTTTAGGGTCCAATCTCCATCTGTAACTTAAGTCACAGTTGTTTCTTTGGCTTCCCTTCAGAGACCTGGACAGGTGTGGTGTTAATTCTGCATGACCATTGTACTCATTAATATGCGTTTTTAAGTCAGGACCATCATCACAAGTCACTTGTGATACAAATCATGTACTTTATCATCATGGTCACAAGTACAGTCACAAATCAGGATTCACAATCATTCACGTTACGAATCACAACATTCATTTTTTTTCTAGTTGCTTGGATGTATTGTTAGCCTGTTTTGTACTATCTCTCCAGGCTTCACCACCCCACCATTGTACTCATTGATACATGTTTTTAAGTCTGGGAGTTTTAAGCTACAGCTCTTCGGGGAAGTACAGCAGTAGGCATTGGGTTCCCAATACAGTTTCATACTGGTTATCTCACTCCTTCGACACTGAATCACGGTTTTCATTATCACAGTCACAAATGCAGTCACAAATCATGATTCACAATTATGTCACGAATCACAGCATTCATTTTTTTGAATAGTTACTTGGATGTACTGTAAGCCTGTTTTTCAGTATCTCTCCATGCTTCACCACCCCACCATTGTACTCATTAATGTGTGTTTTTAAGTCAGGGAGTTGGACAGTGTCTGCAGTACATACACAGACTGGAAAGAAGACTGACTGCACACATGCAATTTAGCACAGTATAATTGCACTGCTCAGAATACAAAGTGTCACGCATATGGAAGACAACAAAAAAGGGCATAATTACACACAAGGGTCGGGGATGGTGGAGGAATACATTTTATAACACAGCAAGCAAGGGATGGGGGCACATGGTGTGAGAAAAAAACTAATGTGGGATCACATGGTGATCCAGCTACAGTTCCAGTATGGACATAATTTGCAACTGATGTCCCTCTATGTGATCCAGCCACTGCTCCACAGCCCTCACCCTCTGGTTCTTCTCCTTGACAGCACTCCAGAGAACTGCCAAGTCAGCCTGTGTTACATGCAGTTCTCTGGGGTCCACATGTTCTACTGACCTGCTGGTGGTGGGGGGTGGGGGTTCTGGTGGAGCAGCAGGAGCTGCTGTGGCCCTCCTCTTCTTAGGGATGCTGCAATGCACAGCTGCACCCTCTGCCACAGAATGGCCAGCAGGTGCAGGCATGGTCTGTTCTGTAGCAGCCTGCCACTCCAACTGCTGGTGATTGAGCATATGGGTGTGCTGGCCCTCAGTCCCCAGATGAGTCACCCGGGGGCTACGGTGCACATCCACCTCACATCGGCAGCACTTGACCACACTGCTGTTCCCCCTGACACAGTCAAAAAACTGCCAAACAATGGAGGTGTGGGGAGGACCAGGCATAGGCAGGGGATGTCCAGATGAACTGGCAGCCAGCTGTTCATGGTGCTGAACAGGGATGGGATCCATATCTAGGCCCAGGGGAACTGGCACATCCTGCTCCAGAGGACCTGGTGCTGGACTTGGTCATGGTGGTTCAACTACCTCAGAGTCAGGACAGGAGTTGGTGCTGGTCTTGCTTCTGGGGGAGGGGACACTCACAAATTTTGAGCAGTCCAACAGGAATGGGCACCCATGCCATCCACACATGCACATGGTATGACGCTTACCACTACCATACTCTCCCAGAGCTGCCCCTACCCCAGACATTCCCTCACCCTGGTCTATCTCTCCTACTGAGCTCCCTCAGTCCAAGCAATCACTACTCACACTGTCACACAACACACACACACAGTCACACAGACACAGACAAACAACTAACTACTTATAAAGGTAAGAAAAATTAAATTTACAGAAAGAACAAATTAAGTAAAAAAGAGTACAGAAAAGACTAAAAGATGTAGCTTTTAAAAAAGCTGTTGGGTCTAAATCAAAGTTTAAGTCTCCTCCTCGTTCTGATCTCAAATTATCAGCAGTCGCAAAACACACTATTCTCTCTCCGTCTGCACAGGAGAAAGTAAAAGTGTCTGCTTGTGTGACTCACTTTCTTCCTGCCTAGCTAAAGAGCATGTGACTTACAGTATTATAAGCCATGTGATATGTGGGGGGGCTGCCAAATCTGAAACACCAAGTGGATCACTTAGAATCATAATGAGGAACACGAAATTCATAAAAAACTATGACTTCACCTTACTTCGCATTGCCATTCTGCCTTAACGCGAAGTGGTAATGACAAGGCTGAGTGAGCAATTTGTATTGCCCACTCCCCATAGCAGAGTGGCAATGTGAGGTGCCCACTTTCCATTCACTACGCCAGCAGAATTTAAATTCACTGCAACTCTAGTCTTACCTTCTTTCATTTTTTTTATATATCAGTCAAGTTTTCCCTATTCCAAATTCCCTAGAAAATTAGGTTTTTAGTGTGGGTTTTTTTTCTGCCTTATGGGGATCTTAATTAAACCCTGTTGAATGAGGAATTACTTATTGCATTAAAAAGGAGGGAGGTTTGGGAATGCCTAACCCTCTAGTATTCTTTTTCAACATTTTTTTCGATACCAGTTTTGTTCCAGTGCTATCCTGTGGCTCTCAGCCTTGGTGTCAATGGCTTCGCTATACTTTAAATGCTGTTTCTTCCTTTTGGGGTGATACCACAGGATTGTCAAAAACTTTTAATACTTTTTTTTTCCCTTTACATCTAAAATATGGTTTGGATAAACTGAATACTTGGTCGATTCCTAAACAACATTTTTGTACTCTGTCCAGTCGACAATTATATTGTTCTATTCTAGATCTTTATTTTAAAATAGAACCCTTTCAAGACAGATCTCTGAGAGATAGACAAAACATTTGTAAAATGATAAATGATTCTCGCTTATCTAATATAACTCGAGATATAATTTGGCTTTGTGCACATAGTAAACTGAATGTGAAAAATAATCTAAAGCACAAAGAACTTAAAGAGTGTATTTGTCCTAGACCTGGTTGTGAACATCTTTTAGAAACCATTCAACACTTATTTTTTGTGTCCCTATGTAGTAGGGCTTTGGGCTTTTATTAAGAATGCTTGTTCTTGCTTACCTTTTGAGTTTTTAAATTATGATGTTTTTGTACTGGGACTGTTGATGGGTCATTGGATCCTTCTACACCCTAGTAGTGTACTAGTTTTATTTGCATATCTCAAATACTGGATTTGGCAAAGTACAGTAGATGTCGATATTCTATACAAAAAACTTATATCCCACAATCAATATTGTTTTCCTTTATTTTAGATGCCCTGAAAAGTCACACTGAATGAGAATTCCTGAATTTGACTCTTGTTACTTATCACCAATATTGGTGTAATTTTCCTCAATTTTAATTGTTTTTTACACTACGGGTAGTTTTAGTACATTTCATACTTTTTTCCCTTATTTTGAAAAAGATTGGGAGAGAGGAGCTAGTGGCTAGGTTTTTTTCTCTTTTCCTATATATGTATATATTTTAATATAGTTGTTTTTTCCTACTTTTCCCATGCTCTTTTGGTGGGAGGGGGAAGGTTGGGTTGTATCGGGGGCTACTGTATAATGAAATCCTTATTTCTGTTCTTTTATTTAATTTATTTTTATAAGTCTGTATTATGTAATACTGCTTTATTTCCTTTTTTGATTTCACCATACTCTCCCCTACTTTTTTAGTAGGGGACAGTGGGTTGGTGGAGGTTGGGGTTTACTATATGCCGCTATACTTGTTTATGATGTTTTGATTTGTTGTCTGTAATACTATTTTTATGTTTTCTGTTTTCAATAAAAAATTCTCTGGTTTTTTTGTAGGGGTGAGGGAAGGTTGGTAGTGGTTAGGGTTAACGTATGAAGAAATACTTACTTATGTTTTCTTTCCTTTTTATAAGTTTGTCTGATGTCATATTGTTCATATAGTGTTTGTTTTTCAATAACAATGTCCATATTCTTTGGTGGGAGGAGGGAGGGTTGATAGTGGTTGGGGTTGCTGTATGACAAAATACTTATTTACGTTCTTTGGATTTTTCATTTCCTAAATTTATATCCTGTGATAATTATCTTGTATTATTATTTGTTTTTCAATAAAAATTACCCTACTCTTTTTTAATAAACGCCATGGGATGTTTAACATCCACCTGAACTACCACCAATCCAGGCAGATAGGACCTCGGTTTAATGTCTCATCTGAAAGAGGGCACCTCAGAAGTGCAGCACCTCCCTCATGCTGCACTACAGTGTCAGTATTGTTATATTAAACCAAGTGCCAGATGTGGGAACTGAACCCTCAGCCCTCTGATCTCCCAGCCTCAGAAGCGAGTGTGCTACCTACTGAGCCACTGACACTGCAGAATTTAATAAATATAACAAATATAAAAGATAGTTTTTTTGTACTTTTTACACTTTTTGTTTCTTTTTGTGGTGTGGGATTTAGGATTATAAAACTTGCACAGCTGGAAAGACTATATAGAGGATAGGACCAATTTTTTTAATTTTTTATGGGGTAATGAGGGATAGGGCATAAAGGAACAGAAACAGGAAGGAATATATTAATAAAAGAGATCACATGACCCCCTTGGCTTCCACAACTACCACGCGCACCACAATGGTGGTCTTCATCCAGGTTCATAAGAAGCTTTTCCTGGTTCTCGAGAATCACTTTACTGTCATGGTGGACTACAGTCAGCTGGTGGCAGAGGTCCCCAATTCCTCATGCACTGAGGCCAGCTCAGCTGCTGTTGCAGCTGGTGGTGGTCTGGGTGCTTCTTCTACTTCCACATGAGGAGGAGCTGTAACAACAGGGTACACAGTTTCCTGTTCTGTTCATCCCACCATGGCATGTGATGTTGCATGCTGCTGTACACCATGGCCATGATCAGGCATGGATGGGCAACCATACTCCCTGCCCCCACTTGCTACTTCTCAAGCCTGGCCTCCCACTCCCCATGGTGGTGTAGTCTTAGGTGGGTCCTCTTCTCTTCAGTACCAACATGGCTTCCCTTTCCCCCCTTGGACCTGCTTGCTACAAACATTACAAGTGGCCACACTGTGGTCACTTGTGTAAAATGCCCAGACAGTGGTGGTCTTGGTATATGGGTGGAGGCATTGCCAGGGTGGTGATGGACCTGGCTCTTTGGGAGTGGGGGTGGGGGATGATGGATGGTGCTAATGATGCTGCAACCATGGGGGGGAGGCTCAGGCTGCTGGTTCTCCTAGTGCTCCTCCTCCTCCTGCTCCTGATGCTCCAGGCCTGGAGCCACTGCTGCTGCTTCACTTGGGCCTGGGTAACATTGAAGTATGGTTTGGTGTGAGGGGGGGGCCTGGCCAAAAAACTGTGGTCAGTTCAGGTGGATGGCCCTGGACCTCCCACAGGTCTGGACACCACAAGGGCCAGGTCCACAGACTCCACACATGTTCTGCTGCTCTATTCAATTAATCTGGGGCACTAACATAAAAAAAAAAACATGAAGCAAAGAGAAGCAAACAGACAGTGAGACTGAAAAAAAGAGGTTCAAAAACAATGCAAAATAACAATTAAGTAGTTTGGGACTAAAGAAATAGAAGAATAAACAGAAAGAGATTGAGGTTGAAAATTAAGTCTTTTTAACTATTAATTTCAAACTGTATTGTTTCCACACACCACGCACAGCTCACACAGACTGCCTACAACTGAGAAACTGCACTTCCTGCCTTGGGAAAGGACCATGTGACCCGCAGAAAACTCTCCCATCTGACCAAACCTTTTTTCACTAAACTTCACAAAGGTGAAGTTTTAAGGCAAAATTGAAAGGTGAAGTCAGCATGGGTGAAATTCCCATTGCTCAGGAAAACTTTGCAAAAGTGTCCATGGAGGAGAATTCTGCGACTGCACCAAAACTTTGCCAGCAGAATAAAGCTTTGCAACATCTCTAATTACGTCCCTTGTCTAGAATAGCACCTACCTGTAGAAAGGTCACAAAATGAAAGAAAGCAAGAGTGTTTCAAATCTGATCATTCATGAAAATCTTTAAATAGCCTTCTTCTTTAATTAATCTAGCCAATATAGGATGAAAACAATTTTAATTGAATTTAGCCATTGAGTCCTGTCCATCTATGTAAGTCTTAGCTTTAACATGGGGCTGTAAGTAATGCCCACCATGATTGTTTACATGGCCCAACACCATAAATAGCTTTTACTCATATTACCAAGAGATTTTTTCTTAACAAACTCTAACCAAGGCATAAGACATCCCTTTTCTAAAGATATTGTCATTTTTTCCATTAGACATGCTTTAACCAAGTCACTTGAATTCTGCAAATAAAACCGATCGTTAAAGATCCATCATGCAGCTCATGTTTGCACTGAATGTTTTTCTAGTTCTAATCTAGTAGTTCTAGTCTAGTTCTGTATCCTTGTATCAAAATTGGTAATTTGAGTAACTTTTTATAGCACTGATCAATAGTTTTTTTCAAATTTTCTTTTGACTTTGTGACCCATTGTCCCCAGAACCCAGTCAATAAATAAAGACACAGACTAGTAGTGTGAGGCTGCTCAGTCTTGGCAATAATTTTACTGGTTTTGATATAATTTGATAATTCACCATTTGTTCACTTTGGTACATTTTCTTCATATTCTCCATCATCTGTACATAACTTAACATTTCCATTTGATGCATACATTATATCATTTTCCTATTGTTTTCTTAATTAAATAGCCAACTCTCTCACACTTCTCCCTTCCGACGTACATCATGGGGGGTATCCTGGCCTCTTATTCTTATGTCGTGCACTGGGAGCACAGGCGTACACACCATGCCCCTGCTTCTTCTTTCCACTAGTCCACCTCCTGCTTGCTATGGAAGGTGGATTTTCCCCCCTCTTTTTTTTTTGCTTTTTATTGCCGTACCACCCATGCTTCCCCCATCATCTGTACATAACTTAACATTTCCATTTGATGCATACATTATATCATTTTCCTATTGTTTTCTTCATTAAATAGCCAACTCTCCCACACTTCTCCCTCCCGACGTACATCATGGGGGGTATCCTGGCCTCTTATTCTTATGTCCTGCACCGGGGCACAGGCGTACACACCATGCCCCTGTTTCTTCTTTCCACTAGTCCACCTCCTGCTTGCTATGGACGGTGGACTTTCCCCCTTCTTTTTTTTTTGCCTTTTATTGCCGTACCACCCATGCTTCTATTGCATTTGACATCTCGGTGTTGAACATGGCCAGGCCAAGCCCTGACAGATGCACTCCATCCCCTCTGTAATACTCGTCTACCTCCTCCATGATCCTGTGTTTTATTACCATTCCACCAATACCCTTGAATAATCTCCCTACTCTAGCATTCATGCATTTTCTGGCCCTGTCTATGCTTTTGTGGTTCTCTGCCTGCCTCCATACCCTGCGAGAAGTGATTTCTGACCATGCTAACGTAACCTCTGGCCACCATGTTTTGATTATTTTAACATCATGTTCTATCTGATAAAAAATGTCCAAGCAAGGCCTTGTTCCCAAATCATTGCCCCCGGGGTGTACCGCAGTCAGGTCCGGTTGGTTATGGTCCTTCCTGATTTCTCTCAGCTCTAGCAACAGCTGTGCCCATTTCATGCCCCATAGGCTTTTCTACACCAGCTTTATTGTGTCAATATCCAGGTACAGTTGTTTTCCCCTGTGCCTCCGGGCTGCCCATTTTTCCACCCAGTGCACAAAAGAGTGCCCACAAATCCATGCCTCGAGCTTCTTGGTTGTACCTGGTTGATCAAAGCACAAGAATGAATCTCTGTCCATGTCCTTCCCTCTCTCTCCCCCTCCCCCCTTTTCTCTTCTTTATGCACCTGCTATGGGAAAGAAAACAAACATTTTAGCATTGTAATTCTCTTAAGTATTTTTTATAGCATCCTGATGACCATCTTCCTCTCTCTTTAACCTCCTCAGCCCCCTTGCCCTGTGCAGACATTGTTGACGCTGCCCCAGTTCTAAATGAATGTGAGAAATACCCTTCTGTTGACTCCCAGATAAACCAGAGTACCTTGCTCAACACCGCAGTCACCTGGTACCCTGATACTGGCCTGCCATCCCTATGTAAAAATACTCTTACATTATCCTGGTCTTTTCGGCCTGCCGCGTACACATGCAGAGCCGTCACTGGGCAAATGGCTTTATTTTGATGTGCCCATAACCATACCTTCCTACCCTGCTTTGTCTGATCAGTTTTGGACTCCCTCAGCTTGACTATTATGGCTTCCTTCCGCCACTCCATGTCTTCCCAACGTAAATCCCAGCCTTCCGTCTTCTTGTTGTGGCCCACTATTTCACTCAACCTGAAGGCCTCACTGTACATGGTGGTGTATAATGCCTGAAATAACACCGCCTCCCTCACAGACATGCAGATATGCTGTAAGGCCCCCAATAGCCGTACCATCAATCCTTCTGATATCGGCTTCCTGTTATCTTGTCCCCTTCCTGTCCCCCTCATCCAGCCCTGCATCATTCTCCTAATAAGATTAGCTTTTGTGGGCTCCTCCCAATCCCTTAATGTGCAGATTTGCCCTATGGCTGCCAAGTGCACCCCCATGGTTGAGTGCGCTATGCTCTGGTTCCAACCCTTGACTATAAATTGCATCATTTGTTCCCCTGTTGCTGGACCAATTACCTGCCCACAGTACTCATCTTGAAACTTTTGAAAGGCCCTCCAGGAGGTTTCATATGCACTCAGGGTCCTAGGGGCCCAGGAGTTGTGGAACAATGCCTCAGCTCCCCCAAACCAATCGCCCATACTTGATCCAGAATGGCAGTCTGTTTTGTCTCTGCTCCAGGTGCAAAGGTCCTGAATTTGTCTATCTGCAATCAGGAGAGGCAATCAGCTATCACGTTGTCCACTCCATTGATGTGTTTTGCCCTGAAAGACATATTCAAGGACAAACCCTCCCACACCTTTCTGCTCAATACCCTAATAACCCTCTCTGACTTTGTCCTCTTTTTGTTCAGTACTTCCATGGCTGTTTTATTATCACTCCAAAATGTGACTTGCCTATTCCTGAGGTCCTCTCCCCATACTACCATCACCACCCATATGGGAAATATTTCCAAAATGGTGATGTCTTATGTCACCCCCCCCGTTTCCAACCCAATGGCCATGGTTCTGCAAACCATTTTCCCTGTAGGTACCCTCCCATCCCTATACCCCCTGCTACATCTGTACATAACTGTAAGTCCGTGTTATAGACCCAGTCATCCTGCCAGAATGTGCGCCCATTATATTCTTGCAGAAATTGCTCCCATGCCACCATGTCCTTCCTAGTCATTTTATTAAGGTCTACCCAGTGGTGTGGCCTTGTGGCCCCTCTCGTAGCCCAGGCTAGATGCTGTGTAAACATACATCCTGGTGTGATCGCTCTACATGCGAAGTTCAAGTGACCCAGTAACCACTGCGCTGCTGCAGCCTCACCCTCCTGCTTTTCCTTACTGCCTTCAAGAGTTCTTTCAGTTTCTTAACCTTCTGCTCAGGCAGACAAAGCAATTCCTTTGCTGTGTCCAGTTCTAAACCCAAAAACTCAATTATGCGACTCGGTCCTTCCTTCTTGTCTTCGGCTAGTGGGACCCCCACCTCTTGACATAATCTCTGGAAATTCCTAAGCATGTCCTGGGTCTCTACCTTACTTTCCCCAATGAACAGGAAATCATCC
Source organism: Neoceratodus forsteri (assembly GCA_016271365.2). Lineage (NCBI taxonomy): Eukaryota > Metazoa > Chordata > Ceratodontiformes > Ceratodontidae > Neoceratodus > Neoceratodus forsteri. The sequence goes on along the minus strand of CM028134.1, from coordinate 712,547,033 downwards.
AGGTAGTGCACCACTGCCCGGTACCTGAACCTGTTCTGAAAAACCCATTGTAACCAAGTACTAAACATCTCGAACATCACACTAGCTATTGAACACCCCATTGGCATGGCTTTATCGAAGTAATACTTTTCTTCTGCCTGGAAACCCAGTAAGTCCCAGTCTTCTGGTCTAACTGGTAAGAGACAAAAAGCTGATTCTATGTCTGTTTTTCCCACCCATACTTCCCGTTTCATTCTAATCAGGTTTATCACATCTTCCAGTGTGGCGTAAGAGACTCTGCTGTCCTCCTTCCCTATGGAATCATTGACTGAATCACCCTCTGGGCAAGACAGATAGTGTATTACCCTGTACTCACCCTCTTGTTTTTTAGGGACCAGACCCAGAGGCGAAACCCTCAGGCTGGTTAGTGGCGGGGTCATGATGGGGCCTTCAACCCTCCCCGCCCTTACCTCCTCTGTAATTTTCTCAGTCAACACCCCCTCCTTCCCCGTACCAATTTTAAGTTTTTTGCCAACATCTTTTTCCTGGACCCTTTCAACTGCAAGCTAAAACCATATTTAAAACCCTCTCTCAATATTTTTGCTGCCACCTTGTCCGGATATCTCCCCAACCATTTTCCATCCTTCCTATGTTTATTGGTGTCCGAACCAGCTGGAAACCACCCCCATCATCCCCCTATGTGTCCTGATGTCGAGGTTGATAGCCTTGCCATTTCTCCCTGTTCCCCTACCCCTGTTCCCCCTTCCCCACTGATGCCCCCAAAATGGACTCTGCCCATTCCGAAGAGCTGTCTGGGGGGCGCTGCCCTGATTGCTTGTCCCTTTTTCCCAACAGTACCTGCATTTTGCCACTGGGTGATGCCCCCCACACTTGGAGCATACATGCCAAAAACGGCAATTCGGCCAGGAACAGGCTGTCCTACTGTATCCCCAACATGCCTTCATTGTTGCCAATGCCCTTTTGTCACCGTCCATTTCTTTGTCTGATGGTCCTGTGTAAATCTCCAACCACAAATCTATCTGTCTGGCATCCCATTGCGCATCCCCGGAATTCACCATTCTCTTCCTAAATTTTTCATCATACCGTAACCAACTATGCCCTCCCTTTTTGTACGCATTTTTTATGATGAGGGAATAGGTGAGAAGGGGGATGGCTAATTCCACCCACTTCTCTAGTACTATGGCCGTGAAATACGTAAAGCCCATAGCCCAGTTGTCCCATGTTTTTCCTTTTCATGTTTTGTCCTCGTCTTCCTTCCTGAGCAGAACTACTGCTGCCATGTCATTTTCCTCAAAGCTATCTTTCTCCTCATATTTCTCCAAGCTATCCACATTTGCTAATGCAAAGATATTAACATATTCCCCTTTTCATATCTTCTCTTTCACCACTGTGGGAACATGGTCTGCTAGTCGTACTCCGGGAGCACTTACCTCCTTTCTTACCCCTTGATTACCCCCCATCGCCCCCTTCCCTCGTCCTTACCCACTTTTAGCTTGCCCAATGCCTTTTCTAGCTGGCCAATCCCATTTTCCCCCATACTTTTCAACATTTGCGCTATACATTCTTTTATACTGCTCTCCACTGTTACCCCTTGATTACCTGGTACAGTTGTCTGTGAAGAGCTGAGCCCCAGTGTCATTATTCCCAGTACTTGGGGACAGCTCAACTGCAGTGGTGTTGGCACTACAACTGGTATTGGTAGAATGGTTTGGCAAATCAGTACTGGTGGATCTGCTCTTATCTCTGGCCCCGGGGTGCTGTCCAGAAATGGCTCAGGTATCGGGCTCTCTGGGGAAGGTGCCCGTGGTTCCACCACTTGTATCACCGTACTGGGGTCCCTAGAGGTGACCCACGGTGGTACCCCTTTGTCAGACTCCTTGCCCTTCCTCATCTTCCCTTTCCTTTTGGTACCATTCTCCACACCTTCTGGCTCTGCCACCTCCAGCAACCGATTTGCCTTCTCCACCAAATCCATCACTGCCTTGAAGCACTCCTCCTTGTTGGGCTTTGTTTTTCTTGGCGCCATTCTCCATTCGTATCTATAATGACAAACATCTGTTAACCAATTATTCACTGCCTTCCACATATCCCCCTTTCCGTACAGTTAATGTATCTATATCTTTTTATCATTTTTTTTTTTTTACTGTTGTTATATGGATTTTGCCCCACCCAATCTTTGCTCAAAACACATCCCCGGGCAACTTCTTACTCATTTTAAAACTCCCTACCTCTTCTCAGCCTTCTTGTGGGCCTTCTTCTGCTTTTTCAGCAGTCAAAGCCTCCCTTCTCCTCCCACCCCTCCCTACTACCTGTATGCTTCATTCCTTATGAAACTCCCCAGCCACTTGCTTTTCTCCCCTTTCTTCTTCTTTTTTTTTAACAGCTGACCACTGGAGACCTCTAGTCTCCTCTTTTGTACTTCTCACATTGGTCACGCTCACTGGTGCATAGCAGCATGTACTCGACTCTGTCCTGGTGCTACATCTAAGTGATCATCCTGAAAAAGGAACCAGGGAAGAATAAACTCTACTATTTAATATCCCCCCTTGCTGTTTCCACTGTCAGACATGCCCTGCCCAGTCTGAAGCCCCCACAGAAAAAGGATCCAAACTGATGGTATTTACCACAAACAGTACAGTGCTGCTCTAAATTTTTGTTTGCTTACTAGTGTCATTTTTTCTTTGATTATGTTCTCCCCCCCTTTTGTAGGTGTTCTTCACACTCACATTCCATTTTTCTTTTGCCCCTCCATGTGGTGATGACGTCACATGCCATCACCACGCGGTCGGACCCCAGAGCTTTTTGCTCGCTCCTTCTACACCCCATTTCCCAAACAGCGCTTCCCAAACAAGACACCCTTCTGGTGCTACAGTTTGTTTTGGCCCTAATTTACTTCCTCACCACAGTCTGATCCTCTGTCCACCCTTTTGCTGGGAATTCACAATGCCACACGGGCTCCCCTGCATAGCCTTCCTGTTGCGACCACACTTTTCTGCCCTGTTTCCTTACTCCTGGCTAAGGCTTCTCTGCCCCTCCTTAGGCCATTTCCTTTATTTCCTTACCACTGTGCCTCTGACCACCAGACTTCTCTCCTCCCACAGTCAGCTTGCACTCTGCACCCTAGCACACTACCTCTGCAGGGCTTTTTCTACCACTGCCCCTTGGGTTTCCTTTTTCTGTCCGTTAGTATGTCTCCTGCACTGTCCATGCCATTCTCCAGGCTTCTACCAGCCCACCACTACTGCGCCTCACAGCCCCTCCATTTTATTTTATTTTTTTGGACTGCTCACTCCATTCCCCCACTAAAAGCCTTCTTTCTTCACACAATGAGGTCTTGACAGTGCCTGAAGGCTCCAGATGGTTTTAACCCATGCTTGCCTGTTTTACAGCCCCATGCTTTTCTCCTAGCACACCCAAATGGCTGATTCTCTGGTCTGGTGACCACCACGTTGCTGTCGCTCACGACTTCTGGGTTGCCAGCACTGCGGCCAACCTGCCTCCTTCTCCCTTCCTTTGAATCTTTGTCTCAAACACACCCTAGACCAAAAAAACTCCCTTCCTATCCATTCACCTTTTTTTTTAAAAAACCCACATGCGCCTCCCCTCTCCGAGGCCAATAAACTGTTTTATCTACCACAACACAGAATGGCCTCATGGCCCCAACTATGTTTCTTTCTTTTGCCAGTGCTCTCAGCCCACCTTGATATCCCTTACCTCTAATCCTCTTGTTGTCCCTTCATTGTTGCTCACCATACTTTCTTTTTAATTCTTTTATTCTTATTTCCACCTCTGTTAAACTTCCAAAATCAAATCAAATGCCCAATGGCTTTACCATAGACTGACGTGCTTCCACAGGAAAAATTCCTTATGGAGCAAAATTGTGAGCTCCCCTTAGTGTGCAGCCCCTTTTAAACTGCTCCTTTCCACACCCCTTTTCTCCCTTGCCCAATCCTATGTTGCCACCTCATTGCCCCTTTGTCCTATTGTCTGTCCCCTTTGTGATGTCACCATACCTCCCTCTTCCTAGCCCCACCCACCTTTCCTCGCCCCTTCCCTTCCCTCACTGAGCCTCACATTTTTGGCATAGGTCGTGGGACAATGGGTTCTGCCCCTTTTAAATTGGGCAAACCTCTTTATTTCTGTAGCACAAAGAACTTGTGCCATTGTCTCTACTGTATTGCCCCCATATCTACTATTAACTCTCAATATACCACCACATAATGGGCTAATATCCTTGTGTACTTGTGTAATCTGCTGTGTCCAGGTCAATATATTGATAGAGATCATCGGTAAATAGTTGTTTTGTTGACAGTCTTGTCATATTTACTATTCAAAACGATGTAATTAATGTCTGACTGGCATTACAGTTAATAAAACATGTATTTTACAATACTGTGTGTCAGTTTTCTCAATTAATCACTGCCCTCACCCACTCTGGGGAACTATTCATCCTAGGTGACTTCAATTTAAATTGGTTGTCACCTAAAAGTACCAAAACTAAAAATGAAATTGGAGCCCTAATCCTCTCTCAACTGATCTCAGAACCCACCTGTACTAACCACATGACACAACAACACTCCCTAATTAACTGTGCCCTTACTGCACACCCCCACTGTGTCATCTTCTCTGTCATCCTCCCTTATGCTCTCAGTGACCACAACCCAATATTCATAGTTAGGAAAGTCTACAGAACTAAATCACCAGACAAAAACATACAACTACACTCTTTCAAGTCTCTTGACCTTGAACCTCTCCTGAGTAATCTTGCCCATTCTGAATGGTGCCCCTAACCTACCTCCTGTCAGTAGATAAGGCCCTTGACTACTTCAAATAAATCTTTCTTGTGAACTGGATCATCTTTGTCCCACTCAAACAAACCAGAGTCAGAGAAAACCACTTACCTTGGGTTACCCCTGAACTTCTGGCCTACCTTAGGGCTAGAGATTGAACATAGAAGTGGCATAAAGCTACCCAGTATCCTAGTGACCTCACAAACAACTGCTTGCTCTGAAATACTTGCACCAGGGCTACAAAGTTAACTATGTCTGAATACTTTAAATCTGTCTTCATCTCCAACACAAATTCCCCATCAATGTTCTGGAAGGTGGTTCATGCCCTATTCACCCCCCCATCTCACGCCCCTCCACCAGTGCTTAAAGTAAATGGCTCACTAGTATCCAATCCACCTGCAGTAGATGCAGAATTCAACTCCTGCTATATCTGTTGTGCCACTGAGCTACTAAAATCCTTCCGATCCTTCCCCCCTCCCCACCCTCTACCTCAGTGCCCCTCTCACCACACTCCCACCTCCCCTTCTCCTTTGCAACTATAACTCCAAATGTTGCCTTGAGCACTCTCCTCAACATCGGCTCCTCTAAAGGTGCCTCCCCAGATGGCCTTGACCCTAGACTCCTCTCCCTCTCCACCATGGCCATTGCCTATCCCCTCTCATTAATCCTAAATCTCTCATTCTCAACTGCCTCTGTCCCCTCTCCATGGAAACATGCAGTGGTCTTCCCTCTACCCAAAGAGGGTGACCCTTCTTCCCCTGGCAACTATTGCCCCACTTCTCTCCTTCCCACCCTTGCCAAGCTACAAGAGCACATTGTTCTCTCTCAGCTTACCAATTATCTTTCTGACTCATCCTTTTTCACTCCTTTCCTATCCGGCTTCAGGAAAAAACACTCAACAACCATCTCTCTACTACGGCTTACTGACTCCATCCTAACTGGGATGGACAATGGCCAAATCACCTGTACCATTTTTGTTGACCTGGCCAAAGCCTTTGACATGGTCTCTCATTCCCTTCTCCTTGACTTCCTACTGGCAGCTGGTCTGTCTCCCTCAGCCAGAAACTGGTTTAAGGCCTACCTTACTGGCAGAACCCAATCAACAATGATCTCGGATGCCACTTCTCCTTCCCTCCCAATTTGCACTGGCATCCCCCAGGGCTCTGTCCTCAGGCCCCTCCTATTCTCAATCTTAAATGACCTTCCCTCTGTTTGCTCCCCCTCCTCCACTATACACGTGTGCAGATGATATGGTCCTATATACATATGGCTCCTGTCCTGCTGAAGCTACAACCAGTTTGCAGCAAGCCTTCAATAAGGTTTTGCTCTGGTTTTCTAACCATCAACTTTTCCTTAACACCAAGAAAACTGTCTCCATGACCTTTGGCACAAGACAGAGACATTCTAGGCTTTCCTCCCTACTCACTTTCCACTCCCTTGATGAGACTATTCTTGAGGACACATTCTCCTTCATGTACTTAGGTGTTTAGTTGGACCAGCACCTAAATTTCTCTGGACATACTGATGCCATCCAAAAAAAACTGTGCCCCAAGCTTGGTGCCCTGTTCAGGAACCATGGTTGTATCCCTCCTATGGCTAGGCATGAACTTGTTCAGAATATGTTTCTGCCCATTTTTGACTACTACGACATAGTCTATGGTGCTGCCCCCAAGTCCTCCCTGGCAAGATTGGACACCCTCTTCAATTCCTTCTGCCACTTTGCCCTGGATGCTCCCCCTCGCACCCACCACTGCAATCTCTATTGTGCCCTTTCCTTCCCCTCTCTTACAAATAGGCAGCTCTCCCACTGTACTAAATTCACCTCCAAGCATTGGTTGGGTGAGCTCCCTTCCAACCTCACCTCCTCTTTTATAACTTCCCTTCCACCTCTCACTTCCTCAGATCAACTGACACTCACATCCTGGTTGTAACGCTCAGATCCACTCTAATAGGCAAATCTGGGTACTCTCACCAACTCCCAAAAATCTGGAAGTGCCTTCCCCTTCAGATCTGTCATTTATCTTACTCCATCTGCACAGCCCTAAATAACTACCTTGCTCTTAACTGTACATGCCATTACCCTCCTTAATTCCCTCCTCTAAGTCCTACCCCATTGTCTTTATATCTAGTCAGGCTCCTTGTGTGACTTGGCCCCATTCCTCTCTCATCAAAATCTCTCCACTAGCCTTTGCAAATTCTAGCGGGGTCCCAGCATCCTGTGGCATACTCTCCCTTGCTGCCTAAAGCCTGCTACCCTTTTATCGTGCTCCACCTCTGCCATGTGCAGGCAGTGGTCAGGCCCCAGCAGTCTTCTCTCTATCTCCCTCCTCCCCCATTGTCTGTCACCTGAAGGAATTATCTGCTCCCCTTGAGTCTTTGCTCTTGATAAACTCTTACCTACCTCCCCTTCCTTCCTCTACCCACCCCCAGCACTCCCTCACCACTTCCCTCACATATTTGCCCAATGCCTACCTTGGACCATCCACTAGCAGGGTTCTCAACAGTTGTAACTGACCTGGATTAATTAAGCTTCTATCTCATCCTCACTGCCTAACAGCCTACTGTCTCCTTTCATGCTCCACCTCTGCCTTGTGCAGCCATGGTTCTCTGCACCTTGAAGAGTTCTGGCCCAAGCAGACCTCTCCCCTCCTCCCTCTTCCTTCCTTCCCACCCTCTTCTCTATTGCCTCTCCCCTAAAGGGGTTCTGAGTTCCCCTAGGGTCCTAACTCCCCTACACACCTCTGGCTGGGTCCTTCTTTCTTACGTCATGAATCTCAAGTGCTTCCTCCCTTTCACCTCCCCAATTTACTCCTCCTCTTTCTCCTCCCTCCAGTCATTAGCTTTAACTATGGCTATCCCTAATTGTTTTATTCTTTTTGCACTTCTAGACAAATTTGCACTTCTGTCTTACCTTAGCTAACTTGTACTGTTATTACCTTTCTAAGTTCTACTGTCTGTGTGACCCCCTACAAGACTCCCCTAGTTTAAATTACTAGAATCCCTCTCAGCCATAGTCAAGCTTCCCATTTATGGGACATGTAGAGTAAACCATTAATGTCATGTTGTGCTATTGTATCTACCACATTCTACATTGTTGTCACAATACTCAATTATTCCTAAACTGTTGCAAACTGCTGTCTCATTGCATCATTATTGTTTACTTACTGCTTATTTTGTATGCAACCTACATGTAAATCTCCATTAGTGTTTCAAATCTATGTATTTATCCTCATGTTCCCCTTCCCCCAGATCACACCGGGAAATGAGCAACTTGTTGCTCAGTGTGCCAACCTGGTGAAACATTTGAATAAATAAATAGATAAATAAATGATTTGAAAACTTCAGTAGTGTTCAGATCCCAGGTGGTTTCTGCAGAGAGCAATGTGCTCTGATGATGTGAATCATGGTATTAATGACTGGGAACAGAAGCTAAGTTGACATCATGTGCCAGTGCACTTGTTACTAGTATCTGCTCTCATTTCTAATACTAGGTTGTTCTGTTCAGTTTGACAGGTCACTCATGTCTGTAACAGTCTGTCTCATACTTTCCTACATATGTGACCAACATCTTTTCATGTAATTTATTGAATATTATTTCTTTAAAAGTATTATTTCTGTCATGTTTTAGCAAAAGAGCTTTTTTAAGATTTGTGACTTGAGTTAATATTTTACTGTAACAGATTAACTGTCAGAGTGTCTCAAAACTTCATAATTTGTCTTTTCCAGATGCTGAATTTTATAGTTACATTCTAGTTTTCGATTCATTAATTGGTTTGTTTTATCATGTTAGTTTTTATCTGCTTAGTAACAAGCATTTTTTTTGTTTGCTGTGTGCTCCTTGACATTGCCATTTACACATCTGCATGTTCCATGTCTAGAGTCTGTGGTTTTTGTAACAGCTTCAGATTCATAGCTGTTTACTTCTGTTGTACTCACACCTAAACTTGAGGCTACATAATTTTGTTTATTTTTTTGTAAAGTAAATATTTCACTGTACTCATTGCTGAATGTGCTTGTTCATCACTGAGTGGCATATTACCAAATTAAGTCACTAATACAACATGAGCACTGATGTCTTTTCATGTTTGTCAATGTGCTTTCAAAAGCCAATGCTAGAAGTTTATTGTAATATAAAATGGATGTGTTATTGTTGATGTAGTATTATTTATTTAGCTATTTTTTACATGTAGAAGAGGGCTAGGCAATTTTGCAGGTTGTCACCCTTGTTGGAATGGGTATACCACCCCAATGTTGAAACTTTGACTTTAACCGACACTACAGTGACTTCAGCACCAGGTTGTTGTAGTGTCAGCGCTGGACCCCAGCACTGTTTTCTGGTCATCCTGCATCCCTTCCCCTAATCAGCTCTGGCTCAGAGTTGATTATATTTAGTGGGGGTGTGTGGGGGCACAGCCCTCCACATGAGGGGTTTGGGGGTGAAGCCCCATGAAGAAAACATGGTAGGCAGTGAGAATCTTTATGCTGACCACAAAAGCGGTCAACATAAAGGTTTCACTGTTTGGTTGTTTGACAAACATTTTGTCAATGGCTGATCATAGATCCATTGGATTGTGGGGGGTGGAGGTGGGGCTAGTACTATGCAAACCAACTGAAATCTAACCAGCCTCATTGTGAGAAGAGCAGGAAAGTACTGCCTCTCTTTAGCTTCATGGTGGGGGGAGGTATTACATATGCAAATCATCTGAAACTGAACCAGCCTCATTGGGACAAATCTGAGTAGGAATCCACTCAGAAAACATGCTGCTGGAGTTTGGGTTCTTACATGTAAGGCATAATTGTGCCGGGTAGAAACATTTGTTGTGAGCCATTACTATCAACTGACATTTTCCAGATCAGAAAATAAAAAAAAAGTATGCTTTTTTCTTGTTACAACTCCACCCTAAAAGCTCTTTAGAAAAAAAAAAAACAGTGGAATGAGAAAGAGCCCAGCTGTCACATTTCATGCCAGAACAAGGATGGGCAAAGATCTCCATACCAACACATTATGCAGATTCACACCATGAATGACACATTACAGCAACAGCACGTCTCACTCATAAACAGCATTGTCATGAAAAAGTTAGCAGCCAGAGTAGGAGAACAAGATAAAGACAAAATGTACATCTAACTTGAAAAATACCATTGTGAAACTGATGCAAACAGTAAAACACTCCAAGAGGATACTAAATTATTAAAACCTAATACAAATATTAGTCCATGATCTTTAAAGGTCAATCCAAGTTATGTATATTCAGAAACCATTTCTAGTTTCTCCTTTTCCAACCAGAAATTGAGAGTTTTTGCCAACAAGCCCTTTTTTAAATTTATGAGCATTATTTTGCTTTGCTCACTACTTAAGTTCCAATTTTATGGAATTGGTAGCAATAGTATTTACTTGTGACTGTAATGCATGTTGGGCTAGATAAATTAAGATAATATCATCTGTGTATGCCAGGGCTAGAGCAGTCTCCTTCCTATTTTGGGGTAACTAAAATGGTAGTTATTAAATGGTCCATAAAAAGAGAAATTAATATAATGCCATTATTTCACATACATCATGTGGCCATTGATTAGTCTTCAAGTAAATCCATGATCGACATACCAAACTTCATATGAGCCTAACATGAATATACATGAAATCTCACTGATTGATGTTTTTGATATTGTATAGCTTGACAGCTCATTTTTGGGCCCATATTCAAAACCCAAATTTAGCAAGAGACCATTAAAACTAAAATTGAGAGAAATGTTTGTGTCAGTTCAATATTTTTAGATGAGATGTCAGCAGGTATATGGATCAGAACCCAATTTAACCAGACCCATCAAAAAGAAAATGGAAAATGAAGCATTTCACTGAGACACAGAGATCAATAAGTGAAACTGACAAATGTGAAGGCAGGAGTGAAAGTAACAGGGTGGAAAACTTTAAAACAATTTACTAGGGTATAGGGTGTGAAATGAGTCTCTTCGCTGATGACTCCAAGATGGGAGCAGTAGTTGAGGGAGAAGAGGGGAGATTGGCCCTGCAAGGGGACCTGGACACCCTGGAAAGCTGGGCTCACACATGGAAATTAAATTTCAATATCACCAAGTGCAAGGTGTTGCATCTTGGTCGGGGAAACCCTAAACACAGGTACACCCTGGGAGGGGAGGCGCTGGAGGCCTCAATAGGGGAAAAAGACCTAGGGGTCATAGTGGATGCATGTATGAATAACTCTGAGCAGTGCAGGAGAGCGGCTAGCAAGGCAAACAGGATGTTGGGATGCATCATAAGGGGAATCACCTCTAGGAGCAAGGAAGTGATTCTGCCGCTGTACAATGGACTGGTTAGACCACACCTTGAGTACTGTGTACAGTACTGGAGACCACACTTGAAAAGGGACATACAGCTCCTAGAGATGGTACAGAGGAGGGCAACAAAGATGATACGAGGGCTAGGGGATTTGACGTATGAGGACAGACTTAAGAAGCTCTGCCTGTTTTCACTGGAGGAGAGGAGAGACAGGGGGGACATGATTGAGGTCTTCAAGTACCTCAAGGGAATAAATAGGATAAACATGGAGCGGATCTTTAGACTAAAGCAGGGAGGTATCACCAGAGGGCATGGTTTGAAGTTGGAAGGTGGAAGGGTGAGGGGGGGAAAGAGGAGGAGGTTTTTCACTGAGAGGGTGGTGGACCCTTGGAATGCACTGCCTGGTGAGCTAGTTCAGAGATCCACAGTGGAGGGCTTCAAGAGAGGATGGGACAGACACAGAAAGTGGATGTATCAAATGATGGCCTGTCCCAGGGGGGTGGGGATGGATGATATGTGTTTCTGGAGCACAAGGGATGGGAGGGTCTTGGCACCCAACTAAGGATCTAAAGTTCGAGCAGACTTGATAGACCATAAGGCCTAATCTGCTGGCAAATAGTATGTTAGTAAACAGTATTAGTTATTCCTAGGACATGTTAAGTAGTAGTAGTAAGAAGTTTATCGTCCGGTCATTTGATCTTTACAAAAATTAAATAGATAGAGCACAACTACATATATTTTACAATAGACTAGACATAAATATAGCTAGAATCAGCCTGCACAAATATATTCTGAGAACATTGTAAAAAACACAGCAGTTGTTATAACATCAGTTAATTTCTACAAAACTTTATAAAAAAATTTATTTCAATTCTCAGGTTTTACACTATACTTAACCCAGATTTGATGTACTTGTCAGGTAATCCACAGTTTTCTTAACTATGAACTCATCATTTGTTGTGAAAGCAATTTTTAATAATTGTTAAGTATGTCCATTAGTTAATGATGCCCACAGTTAAAAATAGTGAGCATTTTTGATGCTACAGATTGTACTTTCAAGCTGTTTGTGGATCATAATTCGGGCTGCAGCTAAACTTAAGAAAAAATGCTTGTATTTTACTGTTGAATAACACATGATGTCATGCTTTTATTCAGCATAGAAAGGTGCACTTTGTGTTTAAAATATTCATCTAATACATACAATTGATATGTATTTTAAACAAAAAAGTAATGTAGAATAAATAAATGAAAAAAACTATGAATGAAGCAACTTTGGGTTTTATAACTTCTTTATCTAGCAGAAGTATACTGTTAACAGAAGAATGAATGAATTTAAACTGTTTCTGAATATTTTTTTTCATGTAAAAACCTATTAATTTTATAAGTGCAATAACCTTCTCCAGAGCATGGTTGTATTTATTAATTATTAATTCACTTCCCAGGTGGTTGGAGGTGACTCGGCCCTCAGCTTCATGACTCATAACGCACATGGGGCATGTATTTATGTCCAATACACACATGCCCTGCTGTGGCTTATAGCTTACTTGTCTAGCATGATTAGTAAATCATTAATGCAAACATTAAATAAGAATGAGGCCAGTATATGGCCCTGTTTTACCCTTGTGGAAATACTGATTCTATATGTTAAATTTCCCTTTTTTGTCAAAGCTTACCTGACACTAATTGTCTAAATTAGAGATGCTGCAAAGTTTTAATTCGCAGGTGAAGTTAAGGTGAAGTCTCAAAATCTGCATCTGTGGATAATTTCATGAAGTTTATTTTCTATTTAATAGGAAATTCACCATTGATAGCTTCACCTGGCAACTTTCTCTGTAACTTCTGCTTTGGGGTACACCAAGACAAAGTTGGGTCAAGATAAAGCAACTGATACACAAAAGACTCAAGGTCAGCAATCCTCTGCCCCCCCCTTACTCAGTAACAGTCTGAAGACCATGTGCCAGCCTCCACCCTCTTGTGGTACCACCACCACAGACTGCATCCACTCATCAGTCTCAGTCAGGAGCAATTCTAACATTTTCTGACCTATGTGTGATCCAGTTACACTGCCAGTGTGACATGCTGGCAAATACTCAGGTTATTGATACCACTGCAATCAGAATTAGTACATTTTTTTTCCTTGGCCAGAGTGAAATACTACTTCAGGTATCTGCACCCAATATGCTGTAATACACTGAAAGGAGCTACCAGCTGTTTGGCCACTTGCCCATATGTCCATACTGGGAACCTGTTATACAGATCAGACTTAGTATCACCACCAACAGCAAACAAGTAGAAACCATCAACCTCCTCCTTGGCCACTGTTACTAATCCTGAGCCAGAGATGTTGTTACTCTAGGACTGGCCCTTTCGTCACCACCTCCCCAGCATCCACCAGCATGGATGCCACAGATGTGTCAGAGAATAATTTGGTAAAATGAATGTCTCCAAATGACTTCCAACAACTACTCCTTTGCTACTACTGCTACTGGCCCCAGAACCAATGGATAAAGCTGCTGCAGTGGCAGTGTTTAGGTGCAACATTTTGCCCCACAGAACCTATGCACTTCTTGGCCACCTTACTGACACCTGTCCCTCTGCTCAAGTTTCTCTTTCCAGTCATTTTATATATTTATATTTTTAATATTGCTAGGAAAAAATAAATACTGCATTAAAACTAACAGCAGCAGCAGACAACACCACACCAGAGGGATTAGCAGTCTTTTTTGTCCTTTCTGACTGCCCTGAAACCGGAGATTGTGTTGTGGTGGTGGGGGTTGCCTTAAACCATGTTACAGCACTGATCACTTTCACACTGCTGTTAACATGGTTTAAGGCAGCTGTGCTGCTCAAGAATCATGCTAAAACCCTGCTCTGAGCAGGGTTAAGGGAATTCAGGCAATCTCAGAGCAATTTATCTACTTCATTCTAATTTTCTTTTGTTGGGCTTGCCTCAAAAAAATAAATTAAGTATTCACCTTAAATCACAGGGGCGTTGATTTTATACAGGCACAATTGAGTATTGTGGGTTTTTTATGCATAACTCTGTCAGTTTTTGTTAGATTAATCCAAAAATTGCAGATTTGGTAACATGGTGAATTTGGGAGGTAATTTTAGGGGTGCTGTGCATACCTCATGAATTGGTGCAGGAGTACTATGTGTTAGTTTTGTAGTACTCATGAAGACCTTTTTTATATATGTAAATTGTCCCTTAGCTCCAAAGACCGAAAGAGTTATGGCTTGTTAAAGTGGTTCTGTCAGTAACATCATGGAACAAAATAAAGTGGACAAAAATAAAGCGGCATAAACAGTGTCACCATCAAAACTGGAAGCACAAAATGCAGCATGTCAGAACGATGCAGGCCACACAACACACAGGTAGCAAACAACATCCGCTGCATGGAGACACTGCACTGGAACACACAACAGCAGGTACCCATACACAAGAACAGAACAGGGGTGCAGGGAGATGGAACAGGGCAGGGTGCAACCACCACTGGGGGAAGTGGGCCACTGGACACCTTCCATGGTAATCTAATTGCACAGGCACCCACAGGATGGGGTACCCCACCCAGAATGCTGAGTGATGGAGAACGTCCACTGGGGTAATCACTGGAGGACAGGTGGACCATGGCCACCATGTGGATGACCGTGTATAATGTAAGGGGCCAGGAGCAAAAGCCAGCATGTCCCCAGCAGCACACACAACACACAGAACAGGGGAGGTGGCATGCTGCCTTGTGCTCCTGGCCCCTGTGGTTCCAGTGCAGTGCCTCCATGCGGTGGACGTTGTTTGTTACCTGTATGTCATGTGAATTATTCACATATCTGACTGCCTTTAAGGGAGGGCTGCACAACTCATTGGCTCTTGCTCTGCACCAATGGGTGTGTTCCCTACTGGGCAGTCAGGTCAGCGGGCGCGGGCAGCAGGCAGGTGGATGCTGCCGCCAGCCGGCTGACGGGGAGCGGAGTGGTGGGGCCAGGTGGGTGGTGGTGGGCCACTAGATCACCAGGTTAGGTGGTCCTTGGGGGGGTTGATTGATTTGCAGCCCGCGATTGGGCTTCGAGGTCCACTGGACCACCAGGGATATGTCCTGGGGGGGTTGGACTCTGTGCTGCCTGGGATCGGGCTGGTGGGGAGCGTTGGTCCCTAACGGCTGCTGCCTGGCAGGTGCCAGGTGCAAGTCCTCAGGGATCTGTGCACCTGCATGCCAATGGCATGCAAATGGGGCCATAAATAGATGCAAATGGCCCCCCCACGCCTTGCATGAATTATGGCCCCATTTGCATGTCACCTTTTCAATATGGGAAATTTGCACATGGAGCAATGGTACTTGCGCCACCACAACTTGAATGCTCCACTTTGACCACTTGTGGTGGCGCAAGTTCCACTGCACCATGCACTATGGCTGTGGCTGGGGGGTGATATTCAAAGGAGTTGCTCAATAGAGCAACTCCGTTGAATATCACCCCGGCCAAACCCCTGCACAACTATTTTGTGCAGCGCAACAGCTTGTGCCACAAAATAGTGCAGTTTGAATATCCAGCCCCATGTTCCTAAAAAGTTTGCAATCTGTTAAAGAGAGACTTATCAAATATTTTAGAGGCTGTATCAAGGAGGCTTATAGGTCTTTACATGTTGTGGTTCTTTATTTGTCACTTTTTGAAAATAGTGAACACCAATGTGCCTTTCCAAGAATTTGGGATTATATTTTCCATAATGTAAATGTTTGTATTTTTAGTTAATATTGGTGCCTAATTGCTTGGATCAATTCTAAAGAGATACATAGGTATCCGATAGGGACCAGGGGCTTTATTCCATTTTGAAGTCAATTTTGCCAACTCAGCTTCTTCTTCAAGGATTATGCAAACCTGTTCTTGTGTAGGAGCCCATTTTTTTGTAATTAGGTGTTCATTGAAAAAAAATGTTTTAAAATATGCCTCTCACATCTCAGGATGAATAAGAGAATCATTATTATCTTCACAGTTAGTTGTACCACGAGCCATCATTTTTCAAATTGTTTTACTATCAGTATTGTGAACAGCCTCGATTATATTTTTTCCGTATGTCATTACAATAAAAGTTTTTTCTTTTTTGTTTTTAAGAAAAAATGTGTTCTCTATGTACAATGTGGAGTTGTTAAATAGATTCCCTACCATGAATACTTCTTGTTTTGTTTATTTCTAGTTGCTATTAGCCTCTTGGCAGCTTTACATTTTCCATCAAACTAGCCATAGGTAACACCCGAAAATGTCTTAGTTTTACAACAGCATTTTTTGAAAAGACATATATTCAAAAAGAACTTAATTTGCATTTGCTGTAAGGATGATTTTTCTAACATTTATACTGTCTTCTGCCTGAAGAACATGTGACATTAATTTATTGCTGGTTTTATTACAATATATTCTATGCACATTCACTGTTTTAAAGCCACCCTACTCACTGTAATTCTGTGCCCTTTTCTCTGCTATTTCTCTAAATACACAAACCAGGAAGTGATCATTTTCTGATCTTTTGGCTACTGAACATTATATTTATCTATGAATATGATATTATGAGACATCAACAATCAATTACAGAAGCAAATGAGCTTGAAATAAAAACATAAGCTCCATATAGATCTCCTTTAAGTCTCACATTAAGAACCAAGAGATTTAGATTATTACAAAAGGACAGTAACTTCTTCCCAGTAGCATTTAAGATCTTAGCCTAGGAAGACCTAAGTTTTTGACATTGATTATCCAAAATGTCAATCCTGTTAAAATATTCTCAGAACCAAGTCTTGTGTTATGATTGCCAGATAACATGATCTCCACACTATTATTTTTTGTCACATTGTTTCCTCAAGTTCTAAAAAAAATTATTTCTATGAGAAGATGAACTAACAGGTGTGTTATAACTATTACATACAATATTTTTCTGCACTTTTATTGTTATTCTGAGAGTAAGAGTAAGGACATCTTTATACAAGACCTTATTACATTTTGTCTCTGAAAGAATATTATGCCAATAATTAGGCCCCCTACAGGCCTACCACCCATTATTCTTTTCTCACTAGCATGAAGAATAATGAGAATCTATTAATTTTAAAGCTGTCTTCCTGTATAAGTCAGGTCTCCTGGAGACAGAAGATATCCTTTGTCTATGATTTTATTCAGGATACCTGCAATATTCCATGTTATAAGTTTAATTGCTTTCTAGTTGTGATCTATCTGCATCTCCATTAAGCTTTTATCTATTCAGACTCTTTCATTATGCTGTACCACAAGAAATCTCTTATGCTGAGTGAAGTTACTTAAAATAGTGGAATTATTTTTTGAGTACCTTTGATTCCTTTGTTCTACTAGTCCAAGGTTCTGAGGCATCAAATACATTAAAGCCCATAGCATCTAATATGGCAATATGATTGAGTATATATTTTGCTAATAATTTATTTGCGCATTTAATACTAACTTGCTTATGATAACAGATTACTTTTTTTCTTCCGATTTCTATAAAATCTTGATCTAGCCAATTGAATTTCAGGATGTCTTGAAAAATAAAAATGAACTTTGCTTGCTAGAGTGATTTGAGGCTCATTAGTTTGTTCTTTAAGGTAATAGGTCAATATACTGTTGCTCTAACAGCACGGAATTAACTGCACTGTGAGAACGGCTAAAACAATGACAGTGACAGGGGTAGAATAGCGTTAGGGAATTATTGCTACCCCATCACTGTCTGCTCAATGGTGGAAGGAATCGGGTTGCTGTTTGAGTCATGACTGGTTGAGCTGCTCCTGCGTGGAATGTCTAACGCACCAGCATATGGTAGTGTTGGAGACCTGGGGACCATGGTTGGGTTCTCCGTCTCCAGGTCATAATTTTTTTTTCAGGTAAAGAAATTTCTCCACCTCCCAAATTTCTCCCCTGCTCAAAAGTCCACCCCCAGAGTTTATTATATTTAGTCCAGGGGATATGGGAAGTAGAGGGATGTCGGCGGCAAAACCAAAACAAAGAATTTGCACTGTCGCCCAAGAGCCTGCTATTGTTTTGGTGATGTTTTGTGCTAGTCAGTGTATTTACTGATCTTTTTATGCCTTTTGGCATTTTGCTTGTGGCACTGTGTGCCCCACTGTTATTGTTTGAGGGGTTATGACCCCGTGCCATTCTTTAACACCAAAAATAGAGGGTATAGAGGCATTAACTGTTTTTTCTCCTTTTATTAATGTTTTATCATACATTACTGGAGAACATATTGGGAGTTTTGATTCTTCTGAGGCCCACTGACACTTCTCACTGCTAACACTGCTCAGACAATCACCAGTGAATGCCACTACTTCTCATGCTTATTAGGAATCTATGGCATTCATGCAGTGAATGTTCAGTTCTAGTTTTATGAATTGCCATTGTTATATTTATTCATGTTTGTTTTATTCCTGTGCTCTTGTTATAATCTCTGTTAGGTGCCCAGAGTCTCCGGGATTGGTTGCCGTACAAATAAAATTGCCTTGCCTAGTGAGCCTCTTGGTGGAACATGCTACATCACTCACAAATAACCAACATTATTGGTTAAGCATGAAAGTTTGCATCCTTTTATAGAAAAAAAATAAAATCTGTTTTCTTTGAATCACCTTATAGAAAAATAAATCTTTCATTATTTTAAGAAAAAGGGGGGATACCTTTGGTAAAAACAATGAAAAGCAATACACCTATAAAAGTACAATCCTGTCAGATAAACTACTATTGGAAAATACTAAGCTTCACTAAAAGTTCTAACTGCAAAAACATTGATAAAACACTTAAACTTATTTTAGGAGAATTTCTGAGTATTATATTTTTATCACTTAATAACCCCTTTTTTACTTTATAACTCATTGCTTGGCATTATTTGCTCCTAGAGATACAGAAGCCCTTTTATATACTTGAATTCATTTTATATCCAAGCCTGTCTGCTTTTTCAGACTCCAGAGGACCTTTCCATCCTTTCTACTTTTCATTTTTCCTTCAGGACTTCTCTGAACCCTACAGTAAGGCTAGGTTACTATTAATGGGCTGAATTCCAACCCCGTCATTCCACTGTCAGATTTTCTTCAGTTCCCTACTCCTGTTTTCCATGTCTCAACTTCAATCTCCCAACTCCCATACCAGGCTAGGCACCTGGGTGGGGATTAACTAATCAGCAGCAATGCACTTTCTAAGCACAGTAAAGCATTATTTCTTTAGAGAAAAAATTATATTTAAAAGACACCTACTAGCATAGGTGGCATACCTGTGGTAAGTTACAGTCAAGCATAAAAATATTTCAGTGTCAGAAGCCTATCAACAAACACTGCTCAAAGATCCCTGCAACTGCATCTGTGATTAATAGGAATTCAAATGGGGGGGGGAGGTAGAGTGCGGGCCACCCACTATGGCACCAGACTCCAGGCTCCACCTGCTCAATTCACTAGGCCACTAAGCAACTTGGTGCACTGTATGCACAATGTGTATGCTTATATCATCTGGATTTTTGGCTATTCACACATGTAGTACACTGTTACATGGCTAATACTACCCTCTAGTGGGCTGTCACAGAACTTGGTCTTGTGGTCCGAGGAAATGTTTAAAACCTAATCAGAGTTCTGGTCTTAGAGGTTCTGCAGGGATGAGGTTCCCCATAAGCTTAAGATACCATAGGGAAGATACTCAAAATGACATAGGCATAGGATTGCCTTACCAGGGCCAAAACATGCTACTTCTCATGAGGAGAGAGGGAACAGTGACTGGCAGTCAAAGCTGGATCCAGGCTATATGGAGCTCCCAACTAAGCTAAAGTCACAGTAACATTTTTTTATATAATGTGTTTATGACATTCAGTATGGAGGCAAGGAAATATCTCTTGTGGAGGAATCCTCTGGGGAACCAAGCCCTTAGTCTGCCATACCTTCAAGTTTGCTATTTTATGAATTATTGAAAGACTACTGCTTATAGTTCAATGGGTGAAGGAACCAGCCACACCCCCTTGCTAAGCTATATAAGCAGTCCCTCCCAGCCTCCCTCTGAAGCACTTTTTCTTTGTGGCCAGAGGCTTTGTCCATCTTTGTCTTTCCCCTTGGGGCCTGTTGAGACTTTTCCTCCTTTCATTGTTTGCCTCCCTCCTTTCCTTGCGCTTTGAGCTCTGTTTGGTTTGTGCTGGTCTTCTGTTTATTGTGTTTCTCCTGGTTTTAGTTTGTATTTGCATTGCCTCCAGCTGCTGTGTACTTCTTTGTGTTGCTTGTTTTCCTGTTCTCCTGTGTTTGTATTTTTCATTTTGCATTTTCTTTCTTTCAGGGGCTTTCTAGTTTTTCTAGCAGGCTGTTGCCCTTTTTTGCATTGTGCTGTTCTTATGCTTGTGCTGTTCAGGCCCCCATTTACTCCTCAGATTTTAGCAAACCCTCAGTTATACTGAATTTGTTATCTGTATGCTTCAGCTCATGCTGCTGCTTCCTTGCTTCTGCCGTCTCCTGTGCTTATCCACCTTACTTGTTTGCACCTGGTCCAGGCTTCATCCTGCTCCAGTTAACTGCCACTCCCTCCTCTGCTATGTTTGTTTCTCATCAGCTCTGCTCAACTCATTCATTATGCTCTGCTCAATTCATTCAGTTTTTGCTTAGTCAGGCAGAAACTGTTCCAAACTATCAAATTTTGTGCTGCTCTAATATATTCATGCTTCTGTATTACTATACTGTTATGGTTTACAGCTGCAGGCATTTTAGCAGTATGTTTCTGATTTTAACTATTCTGGACCCTTCAGTCATTATTTTGCTTAAACTTGTTCACATTACTCTGGCAGCTTGCTATCTCATGGCTCTATCCTTAACTAGGACTTTGTCTGTAAAAGTGCATCTATATTTTTGAATTCCTACCCTACAAACATTACCGTTGCTGTTTGGTCTCATGCTGCTCAACTTGTGACTTCTCTGTTATTCTAATGGTGGGGAACTGTGATGTCACAGTGGAGCATCATGATTCCAAGTAGCAGGAGGATGCCTTTCTGTAAGATACATGATCTTGCCCTGCTCATTTGCCTACACGGCTTTTTAGTTATCGATGCATGAACACATTCATCTCACAGCCTGCATTGCTTTCAAGACATTCATTGCAGTCCATTACTGTGTTTGCAAATACATACTGCACTGCAAATACTCCTTACTGGAATACAAACAAGCAGCAGATTGGAAAAATGGACCCACCCACCAAATTATACGTAAAAATATATTTTTTTTTATTTTAAAGTATTTTTCATTTTTCATCCAGCAAATTCCATCCTACATTTTGAGGATTAATAGTTCCCATTCATCAGGGAGCCAGCTCACAATATCTAATACAAAATAAAAATCCTGATTATAAATATTCAGACTTCTTTCTAAGCTCAAAATTACCCCTTTTTTTACTTTGAAAATAATAACTCATTTCATGTAATTCTTAACCGAGTCATGTCTTCTGATTTCTTTATAATATTAATTTGTATCACAGCTACTACTGTTGAAAACATGCATAAGAATGTTGTATTCTATAATCCACACTGATTTATAACTGACGTTCTTTCAGGCTAAAAATTCCTCACTAACCAGGATTGTTTTGAGGACAACTTCTGCTCTTTCAAGAATAACTTTTGCTTGCTCTTTCAGTTCCTTAAGTTAAACAAAATGCTGTTAGTATTGGCCTGAAACAAAGCAGCATGGCAATAACCATATAACTTTTACAAAAATTCTCCTCTTTACCTATTCACATATCTGGACTGTGTAGTACAGTATGGGCTGCAAGTCCATTGGCTCATGCTGTGGACCAATGGGTATACAGCCCTACCGTAGACTGTCAGTTGGTGGGCGGTGGGGCAGCAAGTGGTGGGGAGCTGCTGCCCACTGCTGACTGGGGAGAGCGGGCAGTAGGGTTCAGTGGGTGGGTGGGGAGGGGGTTCTGCTGGACCACCAGGGATATGGGACTAGAATTTTTATGGCATATGCCCACGATTGGGCTGGAAGCGGCCCACTGCACCACCAGGGATATAGGAATACTTCTACTTTTTTACCTATGCCCACGTTCAGGCTGCGAGTGGTCCACCGGACCACCAGGGATATAGGAATACTTCTACTTTTTTACTTATGCCTGCGATTGAGCTGCAAGTGGTCCACTGGACCACCAGGGATATTGGACTTTACTTTTTTACTTATGCTCACAATCGGGCATTGGGGGCACCACAAGGAAGGTGCAGCTGGAGCTCGGGTGGCCACCTACAGGTAGCTGCTGCCGTGTTGCACCCTGCAATACGGCAGCTCACCTGTGGGTGGCCAGCCGTTGTTCCTTTTTTTTTTGGCTCACCTGTTTGTAGCACAAGTAGGGTTGCACATTCATGGGCTGAGGCATCCCAGGCTGAATATTGGGATGTACAGAGTATGCATGGGCATGCCCGCCCTACCTGCGCTGCATACATTACTGATGCACAATCTCCATTTGAATATCATGTTGCACCATGCACAACCCTTCTGAATATCCAGGCCTTTATGTTCTTATTGAATTTGTCAATAAAAGAAACACAAAAAAAAAAAGATGGCAGCTGTCATGACCCAAAAAAATATTTTTCGGATCTTAACAAACACAAAAGGGACCCCAACCCAAACATTTTTAGGTTGTATCAGAGGGTTATCCAAACATTCCACTGAGCTTGCTAAGAAAAAATATCCTTATAAATTTGTAACTAATTATTTTTTCACAAAACTTTTGAAAGGTTCTCCCTTGGCACAGATCGCCTCTCTAAAAATTTCAGAAAAAAAATCTGTATCATTTTGGTTGTACATGAAAGCAAAAAAAGTATAACTACGGGAAAAATGTTTCTTTACATTAAAAATCAACATTCTATATGTCAAAAACCCCACAAGATGTTGTCATGACACTTCTTGTATTTTGAGAACTTGCATCCAAGACAATGCATGCCAAATTTTGAGAAATTTTGTTGAACACTGCCAAAGTTATTAAGGTTCAAAAATGAGAATTTAACATTAAACACCCTATTCAAGTCTAACTATACTGGCACTACCATGCCAGTAGACTTTATATACCACTAGGTCAATGCTGGGTGCTTACTCTCCTATGTAATTTTGTTCGCTTTTTAACACAAGAGAAAAACTGCATCCCATTTATCCACAAAAAGCAAAGCTCAGATTTGTCATCAGCAAAATGTCATGAGCCCTGAAACAAATTTGTTCTGCACTTTTTCAGTTTTATATTATTTTAAAAAATGATGCTTTCTCATCAGCTTTCTCAGTTGTTTAAAGAATTCCTATTGCTTAATGTTTATTGTTTATTAAAATCTAGGAATTACAATACCTTTGAGCCATGGCTTTTTTACAAAGGTTCCACATCAGAGGAGTACAAACATGTTAAACAAAGCATGCAACATTTAAAGAACAGGCATAAAATAATATTCAAACAGTTCAGGTATGGCATTGTAGTAATAATAAACATGAGTAACACATATGGGGTCATTGCATAAATTTTGTGGGAATCAAGGGTGAAGGGAGAGAAGAGAAAGGAGTGTCAGATGAAAAGAGACTAGAGCAGCTCACAGCTTTGTCAAGAGATCAGAGAGGGGAGGTTGGGCACAATGTGGAGGGGGGATTTAGAGGAAACAATCACAAGAGCTGGAGGCTGTGAGATGAAGATGGAGTCTAGATTTGAATAATCCCAAAGAGGTGGAGGTGGTGATGTGAGTGCTGAGGGCGTTAAACTAGCTGGGAGCACGGTGTGCAAAGGATCTTTGGCCCAGAGTGGTGCGACACCGGGAGACCTGTAGAAGCTGATGTTCAGACCTTCTAGTATTTTGAAGGTTAGTGTTAGGGCACAAGAGATCTTGGATACAAGATGGAGTAAAGCCCAAGGTAGGTTTTTTTCACCATCAGGCAGGTAAGGTACTTTATGCGATTGGTGAGTTGTAACCATCTTGTTTGAGCATAGAGCTCACATGTATGAGTAACATGTATGTCACCACTGTAGTAACTGGAATAGACTAGCAGATAATTGCCACTGCTCTTTATTGTATATCATGATTTCTTTTACAATTCCCATCATCACTTTAATATTGTCTCTTCCACAATTGTATTTGTACTGCATCCAAATATCAATCTCAACTCATCCCTCTTTCTTCCTCTTCTTCTCGCTTCCCCAGGTAACAACCTGGATGCCTTCTTCTTTTCTTTCTGGTAGGTAACGGTGAGAACAGAGACCACTTTTCCTCCTTCAGATTCTTCTTCTCTACATATTCCTTTTTACTTCCCCCCTCCCCTCCTCCCCCTACTTTTCTCCATGGCCAGTTTCCAGCTTGCGTTGGATGGCAGACCTTCCCCCCTTTTAGGGTACTTCCTCTCCTTCATTTTTTTTCCCTTCCTGTCTCCTCCATGCCTCAATAAATCCCATCATTTCTCTGTTAAACATGTCTATTGCTAAGCTGACAGGTGCACCCCATCTGATTTGTAAAAATCCTCTACTCATTCTTCCACCCTCGTAGTATTACGTACCCCCTCCCATATTTTGTATCAATGTTCCCCTCCCTTCTGTTTATCTTCCTCCTGGCCCTGTCCACTGCTACGTGGCTGTGCTCACATCTCCATACCCTCCTTGGTATCATGTCTGATGAGGCTATGTTCACCCCTGGCCACCACTGCTATATTTTCTATAAGTCCCATTTTATCTGCATGTATGTGTCTGCCCATGGCTTTCCCCAAATGTCATTACCCCCCAAGTGTATAATAATTAAATCTGGAGTGGGTCATCACTCATTCATTTCCTTCATGCTTAGGAGTAATTGTGCCCATTTCATCCCTCAGATGCCACACCAAACCAACCTACATTTTCTGACATCCTGGTACAGCTGTTTTCCCCCAGCCTTTTTCTCTGCTCTCTTTTCTGCCCAATAAATGTAGGAGTGCCAGCAGATCCACACTTCTGTGATCCTCCCTCTACCTATAGAATTTAAGCAAAAAATACATCTTAATCTCCTTCTTGACTCTATTTCTTCATTGTATCCCTTTTGTATGACCCCCCCACTTTGATTTCATACCTGCAAAACAAAACAACAGATGACATGTTAATCTCAAACCTGCAGGGCCCGAATATACCTCTTGTAGCTGGCAGACCGCCTGCGTCCCTTTTCTAGCATACTGGTCACAGTCTCCCCTGCTGCTGCCCATTTTGATGCAGCCCCTATTCAAAAAGAGTGAGAACAATAATTGCCTGGGTCCTCCCCCAGGAACTCCATGACTTTTTTGAGCATGGCTGTTACTTGATAACTTGTCACCTTCTTCCCGTCTCCATGCACAAATAATCTTCCTTTTGTGATCCCTCACTCTGAGGTGTATGACCACAGAGTCTTTACCAGGCACATTGTCCCATCTACGTGAGCCTTTATAGTTATGGCACACCCGTTTCCCCCTTGATCCATTTCTGACCTCCTAATTATAACCTGTATTTCTTTTTGCCCCCAAGTTATGTCTCCACATTCCAGTCCCCCTTCTTCATCCTTTCTGCCATGCCACACCCCCTCTTTCACTCTCAGGGCCCCTACAAACATCACTAAATAAATTGTGTGAAATAACTGTGCCTCATCTTTGGACCTGCAAATTGCTGGAGTACACCCCCAAATTTGGCTAGCCAGTGATCTGCTACTGGGTGTCTCCCATCCTTAGGCCTTTGTTTTAACCGACTCCCTCCTGCATCATTCTCCGTATCAGCATTGACTTTGTCGGGTCCTTCCACCTCGTTAAGCTACAAACTAAACTAATCCCCACTAGGTACACCCCCATCATGTTGTGAGCCATTCCTCTCTGCCATTGGTCCACTGCAAACTTCCCTAACTGTTCCTCAGTAAGTGGCCCACTTGCCTCCATGTGGTGTGCTTCCCTGAATGTTTGCAATGCCCACCAAGCCCCTCTGTAGGCCCTCAAGGTGCACGGTGCCCATGAGCTGTGAAACAGCATTTCAGCTCCCTCTTGCCAACATCCCAGATGTTCATTGCTATGGGTGTTTTTTGATCCTCCACTGTTGGTGCAAGCATTTGGAAATGATCTAGCTGCTGACAGGAAAGGCTGTCAGCTAGGATATTTTTAACCCCTTCTATGTGCTTGGCCCTGAATAACATATTCAATTGCAAAACTCTTAACACTAGCTGTCTCAACACCCTCATGACCGTCTCGGCCCTGGCTCCCCTGTTGTTTAAAACCTCTGCCACTGCCTTGCCATCACACCAAAATGTAACCTTCTGATTCCGTAGTTCCTCCTCCTCACACCAGGGTGCAGGCCCAGATGGGCATGATTTCCAATAGTGTGATGTATTTTACCTTTCCGTCTCTTACCCATTTTGCAGGCCATGGTTCTGAGAACCATCTTCCCCCCATACCTAACCCCCCTGCTTCATCTTGGTATAATTTGAGATCTATGTTATACACCCATTCCTCTTGCTAGAAAGAACAGCCATTGTAGCTGCTGAGGAATTCGTCCCACACCCTGAAGTCTTCTTTTACTCCCTTTGTTATGTGTACCCAGTGGTGCGGTCTGGTTAATCCTGCTGTGGCCCTCGCTAGCCACTTAGTGAAAGCCCTTCCTGGTCCAATTGCCTTACAAGCAAAATTCAGATGCCCCATGACCTGCTGCACCTGTTTCAATTGTACCCTTCTCTTGCTCGTATGCACCTGAATCAGCTCCTTCAGCTTCAACATCTTGCTTTCTGGCAACCTAAACACCTCTCCCAGGGTGTCTATTTCAATGCCCAGGAATTCTAACACCTTACTGGGGCCTTCTGTTTTTTCCAGTGCCAACAGTACCCCCAGCTCTCTACACAACTCTTGGAAGCTAGCCAGCATTCTTTCTGTCTCTCTCTGACCACTGCCTACTAATAGGAAGTCATCCAGGTAATGTATGACCGTCTTGTGCCCTGTGTTTCCCTGAAAGATCCACTGTAAGAAGGTGCTAAATGCTTCGAATGTAGCACATGCTATAGAACATCCCATGGGCATTGCCTTGTCAAAATAGTACCAGTCCCCTACCTTAAAGCCCAATAGGTCCCAATCCTCCCTTCTGACTGGAAGCAATATGAAAGCTGACTCTATATCCGTCTTGGCCATCCAAGCATCTGGATTCACTTGGATAATCTGTACAGCCTCTTCTAATCTGGCATAGGTTACCTTACTATGTTTCTCACTTATAAAATCATTCACTGAGTCTCCCTCTGGAAATGACAGGTGGCCAATCACCCTATATTCTCCCTTTTGTTTCTTGGAAACCAAGCCCAATGGGGAAATTCTCATATTCTGTAATGGGGTGGGGGGGATACGGCCCTTCTATTCTACCAGCAGCCTTTTCCTTCTCTATTTTCTGCTTCAAGATGTCCTCCTTTCCCTTTACTGACCCCAAATTGTTTGCCACTCTTGCCCGTCTTGGATCTTCACACTGTAATGGAAAACCTGTTCTAAATCCCTTATTAATTGCCTCTGCCACCTCTCTAACTGGGTAACCTTTTAACCATTTCTCCCACACTTCTATCCTGATGGGAGTTCTTGCTCCCTGGGATTGATCTCCTACCCTCTTCCCTTCACTCCTTCTACACCTCCACCCCAACCCTTTCTTGTTCCCTGCATTCAGTAAGCCTGGCTCCCTCTGCTCACTTACCCTCTGCCTCTCGAACCCCTATTCCATGACTGCCCCTATACCCCTGCCCATGTTGAAAAAGCTGCTGGCCTGTTCCTTGCCCCTCTGCCCCTTGGGTCCCTCGTGTCCATGTTGTTCTGCATCTGCTCACTGGGTGGGCTCCACCACATTTTCAGTATGCATGCCGCAACCGGCATTGGGGCCATATCTCGCATCCCCATACGTCACCATCCTTTGCCGGAAAAACCGTCATAATACATCCACCCTACTGCTCCTTTTCAATCAGTCAATCAAATTTATTTAACCAGGCATAAACGCCATTGAGCAAGCTCATTTTCAAAATGATCTTGAGCATTAATACAATACAGTACACTTCATAAGATTACATTTACGGTGGGCAGCGGTGCAAAAAAAACATTGTGAAGGTGCTGGTCAATATGGGCCTATACATACTGGTCAACAGAATTAACATGCAAAGGTACATAATGATAAGCTTTACTGGAATGAGATGAGACAAAAAGCCAATCTTATTATCAAAGAGTACATAATCAGAGGTATACCCAACACCTGTTCCTTTTCAAGCACTATTGCTGAGTACGTGGCAAAACCTAAAAACCACCCATCCCATGTCTTCCCTTTTGTAAATTTGTCCTCCTCTTTCTTACCCAGCAAGACTACTGCTGCCGTCATCTTACTCTTCCCATTATTCACCGCTTCTTCATATTTTGCTGCCGATTCCCTGCTCACTAACTCAAAAATGTCTACGTATTCCCCTTCCATATTTTTTTCATTTGCAGCCAGTGGTACACACTCCCCTATTCTCATCCCTGGGGATCCTATGTCCCTTGTTCCCTTTCCTATGTTTTCCATCACCTTGTCCACCTCCCCTGTTGTCTCCCTATCCAACCTAAACTCTTCCAGTGCAGACTCCATCTGGTCCAAATCCCTGTCCTGAGTGCAGCAATAATTTGGCCTATGTATTCTTTGATGCTTTCCCCTAGTGACCCAGATACATTACCTGTGAGCTTGTCAGCTCCCTGTGACCTGCTATCATTCAGATGCCCTGGCCTGTCACCCTGTGGCTGGATGGCTGGTTGTGATATTGTCTGCGGATGAACCACTGTACTCGGGGGATCCAGTCTGGGTTCCACTGGGGGAACCACCATCTGCTCTTAGGGAGATACTGATGGGTCTGGTGCACAGGGCTGCAGTGATACTGGGATGACCATTCTGGGTGGAACCACCAGTGGTGGCTGCAACTTCATTGGGCTGCGTGGCCTCCCTGCTGGCCGTTTCCCACTGCCCCCTTTTCCCGCTTTCTGTTTCTCTCCAGATCTCCCTAGTTCCTCCCCTTCCACCATCTGCCACATTCTGTTGGCCTTCTCTGCAAGCACCACGATAGTCTTGTAGGCATCCTCCTTTGATGACCTGTACTTTTTTGGTGCCACCTCGTTGTGCTTGCCTGTATAAAAGATGTGAAAAAACTGACAAATATGTCTTAATAAATGAGCATCCTTGTACTTCTTCTGCCTTTGAGTCACCCATTCATTGGTTCATTTTGTAGGTGTTTAAACCCCTTTCTCTGCAAGCCCACCCATGTCCCTAACCTGTGCCCTTAAGCCATGCTGCTGCCAATACCATATTGGTCCCCTTCTATAAACCTTAGTCCTCCATTAGATGCCAGCCCTTTTCCCTGGGTTGGGCCTACCCTATGGCCTGTCTTCGGTATAAGAATGTGCCTGACACTCTGTCACCTGGCCTGGGTCACCAGGCCTCTCCCTTTTGTCCACCTCCCTCATCCTTCTGTAGGCCTTTGGCCTGTAATTGGCCTGCACTGGACCCCCCATCCCCCTTGTCAAGTTAGTGGCATCTGACATCACATCTTGTGCCTCACCGGGGCTTCTATCTTCTCCGTTGATCCCCCTGCCAGATGACATGGTCTGCATGTTGATTATTTCTATCTTCTCTAGACCCCATGCCCAAATTCAGTGTTTGTACACCTTCCCAACCCTAGACATTGGTCACTGGCCCCCACAGCCTTCCAGCCTTATCCTTTCTTCCTGCTGCTCTGCCAAGGCTTCCGGCTACTCCATGTGGCCTCTCAGTTCCCTGATGTCTGCCACTGCATCCCCAAAGGCTTCTTCACTTTTCTGTTCCTCTTTTCCTACCTTGAAGCAGGCCCCCTGGCCTCCCCATGTGGCTACTTGGCCTTACAATCCTCCAACCCCTTTGCCAGCTCCCCAGTGTCTGACATCACTCCAGGGGCACTTCGTTGCTTGCCCTGTTTAAATAGCCCCGTCTTTGCAGACCCAACATCCTGTTTGTCTCTCAAATATCTGCTATGAATCATGCTCACTCCAGGCCTAGACTCCCAAGCATCACCTAGCTCCCCCTCTGCTCCCCGGCCCATCCTTGGCATCTGACGTCACACCACATGGCCAAGGCCAATGCCTTCAAGCATCCAGGTTCTGCCATTTTCAGCAGGTCCCCTTGTGGCCTAGTCAAACCAGCATTTTTCCACCAGATTCTCTGCTGTCTGCTTTGTAAGCCGACAGGTGACCTCTCTAGGCTCACAAACAGCCCCTTGCCTTCTCACCCTCACTGAGTGGGCGAAACCCCCCCGCGCTTCCTTCTTGGGCCTAACTGACCACCAAGCCAACACCCTCAACTCAGTCCCTTTGCTCTCAGTGCCTAGATATCCTCTTGTGGCCTCCATGCGGGGTGCAACCACATAAAATGGCTTTCAGCACTCATCGCATGCAGCTCCCATAAAATCTATCAGTCTTCGGTTAAATTAACACATGGTGCTCAGCGGACATAAAGTCTATCAGTCTTCGATTAAATTAACACCTGGTGCCCAGTGGCCATGAAATCTATCCTTCTTCAGTTAAATTAACTCTTGGTACTCAGCGGCCATAAAATCTATCAATCTTTGGTTAAATTAACTCTTGTTCCTGAGTGGCCACAACACAAATGCCCCCCCATACCTATGCAACAAAAACATCGTCTTATATGTATGTACATATTAGTCTTTTAATATAGATTATATATATTTTTTTGGAGGGGAGGAACATCATAATAATAAACATATTATTGTTCTTTCCTTCTTTATATTCTTTAGTGCACAAACCACAGTCACTGCTCCTCAGCTTCAAGTACCAATCTGACATGCTGCAGTTTATCAGTAATAAAACTTCAGCAAAAGTGGCTGAACCACCACTGTGTTGACCCTTATGGACCCCTTTTAACCCATCCCCTTCCTGTCTGCCTACCTATTGTCCTGACCCCACCTGGCCCTCTCCCTGCCTTCCCCCTCCCCCTCTGAGCACACCATCTTTCACATAAGGAGAGGGGTTCACCAAGACAACTGAGTCTGCCCCAAAAAAGGGCAAACTCCATTGTCTGATACTTGATTAAGGCTTGATATAACCCTACCATTTGAAAGTATCCACTTTATGTACTTATTGAATTTATCAATAAAAGAAACATAAAAAAGATGGCAGCTGTCATGACCCAAAAAACTATTTTGGAGATCCTAATAAACACAAAATAGTCCCCAACCCAAAAATGTTTAGGTTGTATCAGAGGGTTATCCAAACACTCCACTGGGCATGCTCAGAAAAAAATCCTTATACATTTGTAACAAATTAATATCTTTTCACAAAACTTTTGAAATGCTCTACCTTGGCACAGATCACCTGTCTAAAAATTTCAGAAAAAAGTCTGTATCATCTTAGCTATACATGAGAGCACAAAAAGTATAACTACAGAAAAAAATGTTTCTTTACATTAAAAATCAACATTCTATATGTCAAAAACCCCACAAGGTGTTGTCATGACACTTCTTGTATTTTGAGAACTTGCCTCCAAGACAATGCATGCCAAATTTTGGGAAATTTTGTTGAACACTGCCAAAGTTATTAAGGTTCAAAAATGAGAATTTAACATTAAACACCCTATTCAAGTCTAACTGTACTGGCACTACCATGCCAGTAGACTTTATATACCACTAGGTTAATGCTGGGTGCTTATTCTCCCATGCAATTTTGTGTTTGCTTTTTAACACAATAGAAATACTGTATCCCATTTATCCACAAAAAGCAAAGCTCAGATTTGTCATGAGCAAAATATCAAGAGCCCTGAAACAAATTTGTTCTGCACTTTTTCAGTTTTATATTATTTTAAAAAAATGATGCTTTCTCATCAGTTTTCTCAGTTGTTTAAAGAATGCCCATTGCTTAATGTCACCAATGTAGTAATTGAAATAGACTAGCAGATAATTGCCACTGCTCTCTGACCTTGCTGGTCAACAAAATTAGTTTCAATATTGTGGTGTCATGTAAAATGCAACAATATAAACTGATATGAAAATTAAAACAAATGGCAGGTCTCAACCTTGTGAAATTATAAGGATGCATTGAGAAGAGAATATTTTTATAGGAACTGCTACTTTAAAACAAAGTACAGTTTGAATTACTTGTATTTCTCTCTATCATATTTTCTTACTGTAATATAATATTATGAGTTGCTATCACACATTATTTTTTCTCTAAAAAATAAATTTTCAAGAATGTGAGAATGCTTAATTCATAATTCCACTGTCCTCCTTAGATGACTTTCACAAACCCATTTCACACATTACTATGATAATTAATTTTGAAACAGCATATTACAGCAAAATGGTTAGCAGTTCAATCACAATAAAGTAAGGGCCTATCAACGTAATTGACTCAATTGATTTCTAGCTACATGCTTTTTAACACATCCAGCAGTACTGCTCAAGCCTATCTACAGGAATTTTAAATATGTTAACTAGAAAAAATATCCACTGATGTAAACATTTTAACAGCCCACAAGTAAAATGTGTATATTTGAAAGTGCCATGTCTTAAAACTGTATGCAATGTGTAATATATTTGTGAGGCTTTTCAATAAGGGCAGACCCACAGTATATGCAATTTCGTAGTCTATATGCATCTGTGTCTGTCATAATATATTAGCAATTTTGCTGCCTAATTTGGAAACAATGCAACTGTTTGCAACGTAAAGGTGAACATTGCAGTAACATGCATATAAAATAGGTGTGGGCAGAGCTAAAAATCTCTGCACTTTGCATAGTGTGGCACATTGTGCAACAAATGTGCATAGTAAAATTTGCGCAACTGCATTCATTTTACTGTGTGAATTGCCACACTACACTGAGTGATGGCAAATTTAACAATGCAAATTGACAAACTTCATGGCAAAAATTCACCACAAAGAGTGAATTGCATCAACTGCAGCAAACTGAGTAGTGCACACTACACAAATGCTACATGTAGTACACAGTGGGTGAATTTGGCACAACAGTATAGCTATCACTTTCAGTGCCAATGACCCATGATTGAGAATAATCCTTGAACATCAGAGGTTCAGTTGGGGGATGAAGAATTTAATGTTCAACAGACTGCTCTCCTCCCTCGGGGGGGGCACGGTAACCCACTCAGTAGCTGCCACCTGGTGGGGACCAGGTGGAAAGTGAAGCCTGGAACTTTAGAAGGGGAAGGGATGCCCTTGACTCTGCTTTGAGTGCATGCAAAGGCATGCACATGCACGTTGCTTCATTGCACACTGGATGCCTTTGACAACAAACTACAGGAGGAAAACCCCAATAGCAAGATGACTTCTGACCCACCGCAGTACCCACACCATTGACTGAGAAGGTTCCTTAAATCTGAATATGTGAAACTAAGAGAGATAGCCCTCCCTGCCTAGCCCAAAATTAGGGAGGTAATCTATAGGAGACTTTATTAGGACCAGTATGCTCCCAATGCAGGGGATGATGGGGTGTTGTGGGCCAAAGAAGAGAGAGCTGAAGGGCAAGAAGGAAATAACCTGGATTAACAGAAAAAAAAGGATTTTAAAATCAAGCATAGTGAGGGCCAGTCCTGTAGAGCAATGTTAGCACTTCCTCTTGCTGTGCTGGTGACATGGATTCACAAAAGGACTTGTGTTGCTCAGGGCCCAGCTGGAGGGGGAAAGGATTGGGCATCCCAGAGAACAATGTCCTTCTCAGGGACAGGAGGAATGCTAAACCTGCTTCCACAGTTCCTTCTGAGTGATCACAGGTGACAGTGGAGCAGAGGCCTTCAGTAGTAAGCGCAGTATCTGCTAAGCACTGTGCAAGGTGCATGTGTGTACACACTTGGAAACCCATGCATGTCAGCATCTGAAGAGGCAAGGAGAAACATACAGGAGAAAAACCCAAGCATGAGTAGAACAATGGCATCTAGATTAGGCCCTGGCTCTGATGACTAGCCTTCCCCCACTTTGTTAGTTTTGTTGACCAGAAAAGGATGACTAGACAAATCTGCTTATTTTCAACCTTGTCCCCAGAGGAGGGAGATACAGATGGATGCCAACTGACATTGAACCAGATTAAGATGTTGGTGGTATTTTTAGTGAATGTGGAAAATTTGGCCAGCACACTGGAGAAATTCCCCTACTGAGCTTTAGGGGGAGTTACTGTCTGTGCATGGATGGCCACAATGTCAAAGGGAGAGGTTGTGAGTGAGGTGGAGGAGCGGGTCTCCTCCCCAAACTCAACTACTCTAGAGACCCAAGAAGAAGGGATGAATTTATCACCGATTATGTCTGGACTGAAAAGCACTGATTGCATTGTGCAGGATACCAATGTGCTGGTCGGCTTGAACATAGTTAAAAGAGAAAACAGTGTGTGGGAAAGTGAGAATGTGGAGGAGATCAGTCTAGAAGTAGGAGAAGTTGCCGAGATGGTTGATTAAACACCAGAGAAGGAGATTGAGCTAGTAAGAACCAGAGGATGCACTGGAGCCACTAAGGAGGTCCAAATGCCTGGATGCCAGGAAAAGAAAGAGGACAGTGAGTCAGAAAATTTTAAAAAAGATTTAGAAGTGGATTTTGGAGTGTGCGACTTATTACCAAAACCTAGAAGGGAGAAAATGGGCAATTCCTTGGGGATGGTGTGTAAGTTAAGTATACAAGTGGAGGTTGTCAGAGAAATGGAGGAATGAGGACAGCAACCAGAAGAAGCGCTACAAGCTGCTGGCTGGGTGCATACAGAAAATGGCTGGTCACCAAATCCACAGGATAAGAAAGTATGTGAGTACAACTGTATGACAATAACAGAGACAGGGAAAATGGTGCAGAAATAAGTCACAGTACAGATGGGAAAATGGAATGATAATATGATTACTGACTCTATGGTGGAGCAAGAAAAGACGAGCAAAATAAATAAAGAGACTGAGATACAGGATAATAACATGGAGGATAAGGTTATTCCTGGTACAAGTAAACAAAGGATAGAAAATGTGGTAGATCTTGAGGTAAAAGGGTTACAAGAGAAGCCTACTCCAAAAGTCAGTGAGGAAAATCTATCCGTGGGCATAGGGATAGGTGTGCTACAGGATCCTAATAAGCACAAAATGTATAAACCTTTACTATGAATGGCAGATTTCTTCAAAACAAACACTAGAGAAACTGCACCAAGAAGAAATGCTATCAGATTGATGTATAAAAGGGCACTGGAGAACGTCCCCAGATAGAGTATATATTGGAAGGAGATTATTAAAGGATTCTTTGAAATTTTATGCCTCTGAAATGTTTGCCCTGATACATACAGATGATTTTAATTACGATATAAGCTTAAAGACGGTAGAGGCTTTAGATACATTTTGGGCCAAGTATAATACAATGAAGGATTTTCCAATATGGGCCCCATTCCTAGCAATCCCCATCATGAAGCCAGCAGTAAGAATGATTACTGTCTTATTCAAAAATGAGGGAGTAGAGACAGCAGATATTTTGTACTGGTTAAAAAAAAGATGCAAAGGTTTGGAGCAGCCAGTGCCTATGATTGACTGAACAGTTTTGGACTAGAGTTTGGAAGATTAAATGCAAATTATTTACAACTAACAGTGGCATTGCTCATTTGCCTGGATGTTTTTTTCTTGGGAAAGGACAGGGGCTCACTATTTTATCCTGGTCAGCCTAAGTCCTGTCATAAATGTGGTTCCAGATTACATCTCAGTAATGTGTGTGATATTCCCAAATGCACTCATTGTTCGGAAATTGATAATTTTTCAGCACATTGCAAAAATTTGTTCAGATGTAATTTATGTGAGGAGAGAGGACATTCATTTATGAAATGTTCATGGGCCTCTCACAATTCTGGAGAAGGTCAATCACATGAGGCCTTGATAACACAGGCCCAGAAAAAAGGATGCAAGAAATTTTTAAGGAAAAAGAAAGAAACTTGAGAGAGAAGGAAGCACAAGTGGTTTTAGAAATGCAAAAAAAAAATTCAGAAAGATGGAGGAAATTAGTCTGGTGAAGTGGTTAAAGAAGGAGAAGATCAGACTTCTCCAAGAATGGGATCACAGACTCCCCTCCGGAATATGTTATTATTGGGTAGAGGCCCTGAATATAAGTGCCTCCTCGAGAGTATGGCAAGCACTTTGGTGCACAGTGTATAGATATATTAAGCAAGACAGGCTAAGATTGATACATTTTAACATTATGCACCACCTATACTTGACTCCCACCCATTTATATAGAAGGGATGCGCTTAGCTCACCTCTTTGTGGGAAGTGCAAAAAAGAGGACGGAACCTTATACCACTTATTATGGCAGTGCCCTGAGATTCAAAGGCTTTGGAGATCTGTGGGTACCCGGCTGGGCCCTATCCTTGGCTCTCCCAGATTGGATGCCCCGAGATTTGGTTACTGGGCACCTTCCTGATGCCACTCCCAAAGCCTGGAGAGCACAAGTCTCCCTGGTCTCAGCTGTAATGAAGTTGTTAATCCCTAGACATTGGACCTCGGATAAGGTCCCAACATTGGTGAGGGCACAGGAATGTGCGCTATGTAGACAACTTGAAAACATATAGCAGATATGAGGGGTAAACTAGAGTACTTTTGTTTTGTATGGGGCCAGTTGGAGCATTTTCTGTTGACTTGGAGACCGTCTAGTTAAGAAGATTTGGTTCTTGCAAGCACCTTTAACCTACGGTTATTCTGCACCCTCCCTCCTATCTCTTACAATTGGAGTGTGGGATGGGGGGATGGGTTGTGGGTTTTGGGGTAGTTATTATTGATTGTTGTTATTCCGGCTGAAAGCATTATGCCCAAAGTTTGTATGTTAGAATCAAGATTTCATGCTTTCTCTGTAATACTAATATGGCTGTGTGGTTGTAATAGTGGTTGTTGAAAGAACAATAAAAATTTTAATTATAAAAAAAAAAAAAGAAGGAGAAGAGCAGCAAAAAGGAGAAGAATGTCAAGATATGACAGGCGTGGAGGGGATTAAGGAAGGGGCCATAGTGGGACAAAACAGGGAGGAGAAACAGAAACATAAAAACATAGAATTTGACGGCAGATAAGGACCGCTTGGCCCACCCAGTCTGCCCATTTCCCTACCTAATGGATAAGCTGCAGATCCTAGTTAACCAACAGCCTAATTATTTCTACCCCCACTCCCTAGAATTGCCTTATGGCTGTCCCATGCATGCTTGAATTCAGTCACTGTTTTTTACTCCACAACCTCCTCTGGAAGGCCGTTCCATGCATCCACAACCCACTCTGTGAAAAAATACTTCCATACATTACCTCTGAGCCTCCTCCCCCATCTTCAAATTGTGCCCCCTTGTTCTTGCACATCTCTTTTTTTGAAAGATGCTACTCTCTTGGACTTTGTTGATTCCCTTGAGGTACTTGAACATTTCTATCATGCCCCCCTTCCTCCTTTCCTCGAGGCTATACATATTAAGCTCCTTCAGTGTCTCTTCATATGTCTTCCAGTGCAGACCCTGCACCATTTTAGTTGCCCTCCTCTGGACAGCTTCCATCTTGTCTATGTCCTTGCAGAGACTGGGTCTCCAGAACTGCATGCAGTACTCCATATGGGGTCTCACCAGCTGTCTGTACAGAGGGATACCAACTTCCTGTTTTCTACTGGTGGTGCTTCTCCCTATGCATCACAGTACCTTCCCAGCCCTCCTTACTGCCCTCTCACACTGCTTGCCCACCTTTAAGTCAACTGATATGACTACCCCTAGGTCCCTTTCCATTTTTGTTGTTGTTAGTATCTTACCCCCCATTGTGTACTCTTCTCCTGGGTTTTTGTTTCCAGGGTGCATTACCTTGTACTTCTTAGCATTGAATCTAAGCTGCCATACATTTAACCATGCCTCTAACCTTGCCAAGTCCCTTCTCATCCTTTCCACCCCACCTTGTACATCAACTCTGTTGCAGATCTTTGTGTCATCCGCAAAGGAGAATCAAGAAAATCCTTCTCAGACAGTAAATATGGAAGAAGAAAATGGGATTGATGATTTGTAAGAAAGAAACTAAGAAATGGAGGGAGAGTAGCATGCTCTGGGCCTTTGAGCTGTGCCCCCCCCCCCCACATCAAGCTCTGAAAACCCTTTAAAAAGGTGGTGTATAAAAAAAGAACGAGGAAGAAAGCAGGAGTAATTAAAGAACCGAAGGGGAAAGAAAGGAAAATAACAACAAAAAAGATAGAAAAAGTGCAGACTAATAAATGTACTCCTTTATTCATTGACAAACAGATGGAAGTATCAGAGGAAGAGGATTCTTGGTCAGACACTTCCTCTTTTGTCTCATCTAAGAGGTCATCCTCAAAGATGGATGAGGACAACTCTGGGAAGAAGCAATGGGTTACTAGATCTACACGTTAAAGGGAGAAGATTCTTTCTATTTTTTCTCCAGGACAAATAAGTGACTTCAGTATTGTAACTGTTAATGTGAACAGTATAAAGAATGGAATACGGAGAGACATGGCTTTGCAAGAATTAGTTAAATGCTGACATTATTTTTTCACAGGACATTAGGATTAAGTATTTTCAGGAAATAGCACAATGTTAAAGCTAGATGGAAACAGGGGGTCACATTTTGGTCTCAAGGTCAAGACTGGTGTGATGGGTTAGGGATTTTGTTTTTAAATCTAGATTTAAAAGTCTCAAGGCTTGTAGATCCGGAACCAGGGTGAGTTTTGATCTTAGATGTATCTTATAAAGAACAGAGGGTCTGATTGATTAATATGTATGCTCCTCAGGGGAAGACAGTAAGGGTGGATCTGTTTAAAAAGGTACAACCCTTTCTGTGTACAGTGTGGACAGTATATGGGGAGGAGATTTCAATTGTAGCATACAGAAAGAGGATAGAGGTTTACAAATATGTAAAATGTTTTGTGACTCAGATGCCTGAAAAGATACTACTGCTACTGCACAGTTAAAAGATGCATATAGATATTTACATGACTCTGTGGGGTTCACATTTAGGAAAGGCACACAGAAAACAAGAATATATTACATTTGTGTATCTAAGTTGGTAGAGGTCAAAAGGTCAGAAGTTAGTGACTTGGCATTTACTGATCACTCTGCAGTGTATATAGACTGTCAATGGAATACTGAAGATTCCATAGGAAGCCACCATGGAAATTAAATGTCTCATTGTTAGAACAAGAAGGAGTGGTTAAGGAATTTAGAAGGTTATGAGAAGATAGAATCTTTGTACAATGTATGTATGATTCTTTGAGAGAGTGGTGGGAAGACTCAAATGAAGATGTGCAAATGTTTTTTTCAGAAACTAGCAGGGAGAAGGAGTAGGGATAAATACATTAAATATTTACAGAATAGAAAACAGCTGCATATGTTGATTTCTTTGATGGATACAACAGGGCATGATTTTAGTGCATAAATACAACAGGTAAAGAAAGAGATGTATAAATTTCAGTATGACAGGGCCAAATCATTAAAGCAAGAACTGAGATTTGGTACTGTAAGCAAGAAACAAACATTTGATCCATTTAAGGACAGCCAAGGTGTTTCCAAAAGGAAAATTATAGAAGAGCTGAAAGATGATAATGGGAAAGTGTATTAAGATAAGTGGTCAATATTGGGTATAGTAAACAAATATGTAGAGAGTAATTTTGATACTGAGCCTGTGATACACAATAACGATCAATATATAGACAAATTAGGAAAGAAAAAGATTTTGAAAGAGTAGGAGTTGCAAATGGTTGCTTTAATAATGGAAGAAGAGGTTAAAGCAATAATAAAAACTGCAAAAAATAATTCAACACCTGATTCAGATGGTATTCCAGCAGAACTATATAAGTTTTTTTGTGATTCTTTAAGTTTAGAATTGGTGAAGCTGTTTAATGAGTTATTACAGTCTCAGGATATTTTTGGTTCATTAGTAAAAGCAGAGTTAATTATTTTGTATAAAAAAGGGGACAGGAGGCAGTTATAGAATTGGAGGCCCATTTGTTTAATAAATTCAGATATTAAGTTCGTAAGTAAGATTTTGTTCAATCATCTTGCAAGTTGTGCAGATCGTTTAATTAACAAAGAACAAGGGTGCACTATTCCTCAGAGAGGTATACAGGGAAATGTAATTTTATTAAGGGAATTGTTTTGTGGCGATCATTTGGAAGAGAGACAGGTTTTGTATTAAGTTTAGATCAAAGGAAAGCTTTTGAACCACTTTATCAAGAATATTTATTTTCAGTTTTGGGGCAATATGGTATTCCACAGGTATATATCTCTTGGATTAAAAGTTTATATAAAGAAGCATCAGTAACCCTGAGGGTGAATGGGTGGAGGGGAGACAAGGTAAAAGTATGTAGAGAGGTGAAACAGGGTGCCCAATGAGCCCAATTCTATATGTATTTGGGACTGACCCTTTACCACAATGTATATGGAATGACACAGAAATATAAGGGGTAAGTCTTTCAGGGTCTTTTCCTCCTTTGAAAGTATTGGCCTATGCAGATGACATGGTCATTATAGTCTGGGAAGCTATGAAGGAAAGAATAATACAAAAGGAGATTCAGGAATTTTCAGTAGCCTCAGGCTCCTGCATTAATAAAGAGAAGAGTGTTGGATATAAGTTGGGTGGGGATAATCTGGCAAGGGAGAAATATGCAGGAATAAACTTGACTAGAGAACCCATAACAATATTGGGGATTAAGTTTGGGAAGGAAAATGTAGCAATGTTGAATTGGGAAGAAAAAATAAAGAAAGCAGAGGATACTTTGGTAAGAT
The DNA here is from genome assembly GCA_016271365.2 of Neoceratodus forsteri. NCBI lineage: Eukaryota > Metazoa > Chordata > Ceratodontiformes > Ceratodontidae > Neoceratodus > Neoceratodus forsteri. The sequence goes on along the minus strand of CM028134.1, from coordinate 712,506,236 downwards.
GAGTACATGGGTCATTATCTAAACAAAAGAGGATATTTTTGATAAAAAAATATGATTGTGCCAATGCTATTGCATGTAAGCTATATCTACCCCTCTCTGAGGACAATGTACACCAGATTACTTAGTCTATTTTTTAGAACCTTGGGAAGGAGCAGGTTGAATCCAATCAAGAGAAATATAACATATCATGAAATACGGGAAGGAGGCATAGGAATGGTACATCTGGTGTACTTCTACTTTAGTATATTTATTTATTATAATGTTATAGAACCAGGAAAAAATTAAAATTGAGAATGGTATAAGGTATTATTGGAATGGATTGGACCGTGTGTAAGGGTTTGGGAACGGAGAAAAAGTAAATTGTTAAACAAAGTGCAGGTGGTTCCAAAGGAAATAAAGGAAATGTTTCAGTAATAATAGCATGGAAAGTGGATTATGAAATAGAGAGGGTGCAAAAGAATAGTAGTGCCCTATTGTTATATTCAACAAAGCTTAGAAATGTTCCAACAATTATTAAATAAGAGGGTGCCAGAATTTGCATAGAATGTGCTACGGTTGACCATACATGGAAAATTAAATATCAAGAGTAATAATAAGCATAAGGTATTACGGGAGAGAGATTGTCTAAGGCAGAGTTGTAACCAGCTTTTTGAAATGCAAGACCATTTGTTTTTGGAATGTAGGTATGTTAGACAGTTCTGGGATCTAACTGCTGATTGCTGGGAAATTCAATGATTTCATACAATAACATATATAGATTTAATTTATGTGAGCTGGTTGCCAAGTTGGCAGAGGTTCTCAAAGGAGAATTTGCAGGTGTTATTTGCAATGTTAAAGTACTGTATATGGCAAGCTAGATGTAAATGGGTTCTGCAACAGCAATTTGTACCACAAGAGGTACTATTGAGGTTGGTGCAAGAAACAATAATGCAAGTATATGAAAAAGATTTGGGAAAAAGCGCAGGAAGGCAGATGCAGCAGATATGGAAAGGATGTGATAAAACTGTATGGTACAAGAATTAGGAAACGAGGGAAAGGAGAAAAAAAAATAGAAAATGTTAGTATATGGGTCAGGAAAGGTAAAGTTAAGAATGTAAAGTATTGAAATGATTATGGATTAAGACTCCATTTTCCCCAACAAAATTTCCCCTACTCAAGGGGGTGCTGTAGGGCCCTTCCAAGATGGAGGATCCAGAGGCTGAAGGAGTCAGCATGCAGCAAGCTGAGGGACAGCCCTCTGACCCAGATGGAGTGCAAACAGAGGATGGAGAGATGCCTTGTTCTACAGCATCTGCTGTAGTATCGGATGGTTTAGAAGTGGAATCTGAAAATGAGAAATAGGATTATTTGGAGTTGGCTATGAACATAAGAACATACGAAACTGCAAGCTGATACAGACCAAATGGTCTATCGCGTCTGCTCAGTTGTGCAGCACAGAGGTTAGACTCCAGCTGCCCCTTGCCCCTTCTCTTCCTCCTCATCTGCCCACTGACTGGTATCTTGCCCTTAACCCTATCCCACCCCCTTTAAAGCTCTCCACTGTTTTAAGAGATACTACTTCTTCAGGAAGTGTGTTCTATACCCCTACCACCCTCTCCATTAAGTATTCCTTCCTTGTCTCTCTCCTGACTGTACCTCCCACCAACTTCAGACTTTTCCCCCTAATAATCCCTTCTCCTTGTAATCGAAACATGCCCTCTGTACTAACCCTGTTGATGCCCTTTATGAACTTGAAGGTTTCAATCATATCACCCCTTTCCCTTCTCTTCTCCAATGAGTACATATTGCAGTCCCTCAACCTATCCTCATAAGGCTTCCCCCATACCTCTAATCATTTTAGTCACCCTCCACTGAACCCACTCCAGCAACCTGATGTCCTTCTTTAAGTATGGGTTCCAGAACTGTACACAGTACTCCAAGTGTAGCCTCACCAGTGACCAGTACAGTAGCAGAATGACTTCCTCCATTCTAAAAATAATTTTTCTAGCAATGCACCCCAGCATTTTATTGGCTTTTACCACTGCTTTCATACATTGAGATGAGTGGTTCATATTCTTTGTGACCATTACCTAGAAATCCTTTTCCTCCTTAGAAACGGACAGCTGAATGCCTCCCAGATGGTAACTGTACCCAGGATTCCTCACTCTGAAGTGCATGACCTTGCACTTCTTAGCATTGAAACTGAGCTGCCAAGTGTCTGACCACTGCTCAAGCCTTCCCAAATCTTCTTGGAGGCCTATTCCTCCCTTACCCCATCAACAGCTGTCCCTATCTTGGTGTCATCCACGAAGAGACTGAGTCTGCTCTCAACTCCAACTGTTATATCAGCTATGAAGCTGTTAATCAGCACTGTCCCCAGCACTGAACCCTGTGAGATGCCACTGGTGACTGCCGTATGAGTTGAAAGTCCCCCCACAACCTCCCTCTGATGTCTGTCCCCCAACCAGTTACCAACCCACTTAACCAGTTTCTCCCCTGCTTCCAGGTTCCTCATTTTACTAGTTAATCTGCCATGTGGTACTGAGTCAAAGGCCTTGCTGAAATCCAGATACAGGACATCTATGGCCCAGCCAGTGTCTAGTTCTTTTGTCACACAGCCAAAAAAGTCAAAGGATAATGACGGTTTACTCATCCAGACTATGGAGACAGACATAGACACAATGGCAGCTCAGCTGGAGTGGGAGCTCAAAGAAAGAAGATGGATAGTATTCCAGATGTTGGTGGACAACAAAGACAGATATTTAAAAAGGGAAATGGCCTTATGGAGAAACAAGGGTATGTAAGCAGGACAAGCGACCGACTCTAAACAAGATGCACTAAGACTGTCTTTTGTACAAACTGAAAAATTGAGCAGTGCAACTGGCAGTTAGCAGGTAAATACCACTGTGCAATCACTGCAAATTGTATGGGATGGAATTGCTACAGCTTTTGGAGTAGATGCTGATACACCTCAGGAAATGGAGTGGACAATGGAAACAGCTTTAAGAGGCACAGGATGGATGCAGGTACCAGACTGGAAATGTATCCCTGACCCAAACTGGGAGATTTTCTCTTCTGCTTCATTGGAAGGAAGTCAAGTGACTGCAAGAATTGGCAAAGTCATTTCACAAGTAAATCCTAGTACAGGCCAGGAAAATCAAAATGGGTTTGTTGCACAGATTTTTGTGACAAACTGCATAGGGGGAAATTTGTACCTAATAAAGACCAGCAGGGGGAAGCTTAGGTAAGGGAGACCCAGCAGGACTCTGAGTCAGGTCCTTCAGTTTCTAACCCAGTACAAGTGCCTGCACAACCTACACAAAGAGGGTGGGTGGTTTTGGCAGATATGGAGGAAGTGCATAAAAGTTCAGTTTCTCCTGATATTGTTGCATGTGACAGTCCTGTTAATGTTGATGTAAGTCAGGAACAAGGCACTTCAGAGTGCCAGTCCATTGCAACAGTGACAGTACCTTTACAACACCCACATTCTTTATCGAGCCCCACAAGACTTGCTTTATAGTAGGAGGGGAATATCCATTCCATGCCTTTGCTCTCCTCTGCTCCACCCCCACCCCCATTCTTGGCCAAGATTTTCCAATTTATTTAATAGAGCAGAACTGAACCCAGGAATAAATGCAGCCTGGGTTCAATATAAAGGTGGACTTGAACCCAGACCTGATTGATTGTATATGGGCTGAAAATTATTTAAAGATTCTATGCGTTTTATGGCATCTGAGATTTATACCCTGATTCACATCTCAGGGGAAGATAACTTTGATGTCTACTTTCAGTCTGGAAAGATTTTGGACTAAATATAATCAGTTAAAGTTCTTTCCTTTATGGACTACTTTTGTGGCAATTCCATTGACTAAACCTACTATTAAGACCATTACCGTAATGTTCCAAAATGAAAGTGTACATGTCAGTGACATAGTACACTGGTTACAACAAAGATGTGACATTCTTTGTGCTGTAGAGGCTACTATTGATTCAGAATTTTTATGGACAGGGGCTGGAAATTTAAAGTCAAATTGAGACATTCAGAAGAATGGGTGTTCAACATCCCTAATAGTTTTTTTAAAGAGCCATGACAGAGGGGCTTGTTTATACTCAGGCCAACCCAAAGTCTGCTATAAGAATGCACTTATCCAACGTTTGTGATAAACTAAGATGTGGGTTATGTGGAGAATGTGGACACATTAGTCCACAATGCAGAAACCATGTTAAGTGCAACTTGTGTGAAGAGCATGATCACATGTTTCTAGATTGCCCTTGGGCCTCTCGTAACAATCTAGGAGCTTGAATCCAGATGATTTGATAAAAAAGGCCCAGCAAGCAGAGGGTGATTCTACTCTTGAAAGTCATATTACCATCATTGCTCCAGAGGAGCAAGAGGCTTACTCAAGTAAACAAACTCCTACACCAGAGGTCCCTGTGTGCCTGGAAAATTAGAAATGTTTCTGACACCCAGGTGAAGATAGTGTCAGTGGAAGGAACAGACCCTCCACCTGTATAGTCTGGGAGGAGGTTGCTCCTCAGACATCCCCTTCCCCACTCAAGACTGGAAAACACCCACAGCTAGGAGGTGCAGTTTGAGCAATCAGAAGGTGGATGTACCAGACTTTGCAACAGACAATCAGTTCAATGTTTTTACCTCACGGGGGGGGGGGCCCAAATCAGGTGATCTGGGTTCAGATAGCTCTTCTTTTCATTCAGCATAAAAGGAGTTGGAAGACAAAGAACCGGGGCAACAAGAAAAAAAAGAAGAAGAAACGCTGAGCATTTTGGACTTGTTGAATGGTGTTGTTTGCTATTGCTTCTGGTAACATCTGCAGCCTTTTGATCAGCAAAAAAAAGAGATGCTGCATTTGCTTTATTGCGTGATTAAGCTTCTGAAGTCATTTTTTGCAGGAAACATGACTAAATTGAGTGGCTTCTGTTTTTCAGGCGCAATTTTCCTGAATTTGAGGCTCATCTTATTGCTCCTTTGAGCCAGATAGGGTGGATGGGCTAGGCTTATTGTTTACTGGCACAGGGTTTAAAGTCCAAAAGATAATGGATGCTATATCTGGTAGGGATTTAATTGTAGACAGGATTTGGCATCACCAGCCTAGCAGGTTTATAATAATTTATGGATCTCAACATAAGGCAGAAAGGGTTCAGCTATGTCATACAATCCAGCTTTTCTTAGCCACGGCTAGGAATGTTTATCTTTGGGGATACTTTAATTGGTCATTAGATATATCTGATAGGAGGGCACAAGGTAAAAAAAGTATACTGTGATTCTTATGCATTGAAAAAATGTGTTGAGACAGCAGAATTGACTGTTTTACCAATGCTATGCCTCCCATTCTGTATACATTTGTTCAAGGAGTCCATACCACTAAAATAGACTATGTTTTTGCCTCCTGAAAAATTCAGGTGGTTAAGACAGTAATTATACCATTGGAATTTTCTAACCATGTTCTGATAAAAGTGGTTTTAAATACAGATGCAGGGGTGTCCTTACCTATCATCAGATGGAGGATGAATATAGCCAGCCTATTAGAGCAGAGGTCAAGATAGGCCTCTTGTAAGTATTAGTAGCTAGAGCCTTAGTTCTATGCCTCAATGGAGACCTAGAAACCTGACAGAAGGAGACTAAAGCTGATGTTAGTAAATGGATGCAGGATTTTGGAAAATCAAGAGTTAGAAGTTTTTATTTTATCTAGGTTTATGGTCTCAGTTATATAAACATTTGATAGCTTCATGTCATTCTAGAACTGATCTTTCAGATCAAATTTCAGTGTTAAAATCTAAAATGAAAACCATTCAATATGATAGGTCAGCTTTTGTGTAAACTGAATTGTGTTTTGGGACTCAGAAGACACCAGATTCAGACCCTTACCAAGCATCTAAAGAAAGGAAGAATGTTGCTAGGTTTACTTGCTTAAAGAATGAGGTGAGGGAACCTGTGGTTCATATAGTAGGAATTAGAAAAATTGTGGTGCAACATCTAAGTCACTTTTCAAAAGCACCACACATAGACACCCAAGACAGTTACTTAGCAGGCATAAACTTAGATAAGTTAAGTATGTATAAATTGAAGGACCTGACTGCTCCTATTGAGGAACAAGAAATTTTGAAAGTCATTAGATCTTTAAAAACTGGAGTTGCACCTGGTATTGATGGAATACCAAATTAATTTTATAAGGCTTTTGGCACTATTTTGGCTGTGTTTTTAGTATGTCTATTTAATTTTTTCTTTTCTACTAATCATATTCCATCTGAGTTTACTTTAGGTTTGACTATTTTTGTATAAATCATGTGATAATACAGATATTGGGAACTGGAGACCTACAGTATTTGCCTAATGAATTCTGATTTTAAAATCTTGACCAATGCCTTACAAAAGAGGTTGAGACACAGTGCTTTAGATTTAATTCATCCTGTATAGACGTACTCAATTCTTGGATGGAATATACAAGATGATTTATGTATTATCTGGCATGTATATGTTTAAAGTGCTAGTCAATAAATTTCAGGATATTTGTTATCACTGGACCAGAGCAAAGCTTTCGACAGAATTAACCATGATTTTTTTAGATCACTATGGGATTCCATTTTCTTTCATAAAATGGTTAAAACTGTTGAATAAACAGGCAGTTATTACGTTAGTAATTGCCTGTCAGGGAGGTGTACATATTTCAATTAGGACTGGGGTTCGGTAAGACTGCCCTTTAAGTCCGCTTTTATATGTCATTGCCAAAGATCCATTTGTTCATAAAATGATTGCGCATTCTGACATACAGGATATTAAAGAGGTACAACAGGGGGATACAGTTAAGATTATTGCGTATGCTGATGATCTTTGTGTTTCCTTAAGGATATTGGTAGTGTGGAACAGCTTATGCATGGAATTGATAACTTTTCACAAGTGTCAGGGTCAAACTGAACCTGGATAAAAGTAAAGGGTTACAATTAGGTAGCATAAATAGGTCACTTTCTAATGTACAGGGTATACAGATTTTAGATGTACCCATTAAAATATTAGGGGTGTATTTTGGACCAGGGGCTATGGCCCGACACAATTGGGAGGTGGCCTTACATGTGGGAGACTTTAAAGTGGCCAAATGGAATAGTTGGAGGATGCCTAAATTAAAATGGATTTTCTTAATTAAAAATTTTTTAATTCCATGTTTTTTAAACATTAGCATGGTGTTTCCTTTACCAAATAATTTAAAAACTATTGTTTAGTATTTGTTTTTCAGCTCCTGTGTGGAAGTAGGCTGAACCCTGTAAAGAGAGAAGTGACATATTTACCAATAAAAAGGGGAAGTGTCAACATGGTGAATCCATTAGTATTTTTTTCCACACTTTGTTTTGGACCAAGAATCTTAGTATTCTTTTTCAACCAGCACAGAGATTAACTACAAATTGGCTTAAGAACACTCTTAGGGAAGTTTGGTCTAAATGGGATATTCAGGTTCCAGAGATTACACATGGTTTATTTTTTTTTTTTTTTTATTTTAAACACTTTATTGATTTCAGCACCAAATATACAACATCACGAAAATATATACACTTGAGAATATTAGGTGCATCTATTTCATCAAAGAAAAGAAAACATAAAAGAAGAAAAGAAAAAAAAACCACGCCCTTCCCCCCTCCCATCCCACAGACTACGCAATATTACCATCATTATAACTGTAGTTAACTTCTGCCATCCTACTTACAGTGTGATTCCCATATCGCCATAATAGCCTCTAGACTTCCCCACCGAGAAATAAAAGTTTTGCCTCTGTTTCGCATAAGTGCTATATGCCTCTCCAACTGCAGAGCCAAAACACACTCTCTGTACCATTCCACTATTAGGGGTGCTTTCTCATCCATCCAATGCCTCACTATTGTTAGTTTGGCAGTTGCTCTACAAAGCTTATGCGCCTTTCCTATTGCTTGGAATACCTATCGGAAAAATTTATTAGGCACACTTCCGAGTAAACAGTTCCCTCAAACCGAGGATAGGGTCTAAGGAGTTGTTAATAGCCTGCCAAAATGCCTTAATGTGCGGACATAACCATAACATATGATAAAGGGACCCCACATCCATCTTGCATCTGTTACACGCTACACTTGCAACAGTCCAAAGCTACACAGTTTGGATGGTGACAAATACAAATTATGCATAATATTGTAATGTACTAATCTAAGCCTGTCCTGCTTGATAAGTTTATAGAGAAATTCAAAGTTTTTCCCACACATTAACATCCTCAGAAAGACCTAATTCCTTACCCAATAGAAGCAGACGCCTGGGTAGTCTATTATCCCAACCTTGCAAAGCTTTGTTTAAATTTGAGACTTTATGCAACTGAGAAGCAACCTGAGAAGCACAATAGGATCCTTTTCCCCATGTCTATTAATGGAGAGAGCTTATGAAACATGGATAGGGCCTTGCTAACTTGTAGGTATTTAAAGGATTCTTTATTCGCAGCACTATCAGAGCCACACAATTGAGCTGAAGTGACCATCTCTCCATCTCTCCATAACTCCGAGACTTTACATTGTCTCAACCGAGACCAAAAGCCATCGGCTATCGGTACATTACCAATTTTAAAGTGCGGGTTATTAACAATTGGTTGGTCAAAGGATTGGCTCCACTTGACTGTCAAATAAGCTTGGGCCTGATGATAGGCTTTCATTGACCATCCCATAGGGTTATTTCTAAGGTTTTTGGGGATATGTGACGGAGAGGCATAAAGCAAGGCACGCAGCGAGCACCTTTCCTGAGATGCCAAATATTCTTCAATAGATACCCACAGAGGGAAGTATGTAGTGTGGTCCACCTCTTTCTGCCAATAATATAACTTACTTAAATGTTGTGCAATATAATATACAAAGAAAGAAGGGGCTGCCAGTCCTCCCCTCACTTTTGACGCTGTTAACTTGAGGTAGGACCTACGTACCTTCTTTTTGTTCCACAAAAAGGAACTCAGCATACTTCTCAGCTTAGAGAACCAAACTTTAGGAAGGTACACACCCAGCATACCCAATGGATATAATATCCTAGGTAAGAGGTTCATTTTAATTATATTCAGCCTACCCCATAGCGAAATAGGAAGGCATTGCCACCTCTCAAGGTCTTTAGAAATTATTTTCATAAGACTATCTATGTTGTTTCTCTGAATGGTGATAGGATCCCTAAAAATCTTTATTCCTAGGTAAACTACAGAGTTTGTTTCCCATGCCAAGCCTAGGGGGACCAACTCTGCCTTATTGACTCTATGATTCAGAGGGATTACCTTAGTCTTTTCTCAATTCAGCTTATAATAGGATATTTTAGAATACTCCTCAATTTCTTCTAAAACTGCGGGAATCGAGACTTTGGGGTTCTCCAAATGTAATAAGACATCGTCCACATAAACCGAAAATACGTATCTAACCTCCCCCACTCGAATTCCGGTAATCTTAACATTAGCCGCTAGTCTAAGGAGCAAGGGTTCTAGGTATATGTTAAAAAGTAAGGGGGACAGAGGACACCCCTGTCTAGTGCCCCGAGTCAGTTTAAATGGAGGAGATAATAATCCATTGCACTTCACTCTGGCCATGGGACAGGAGTACAGTACTTTGACCCATCTGACAAAGTCTTCCGGGAAGCCAAAAGAAGTTAAAGTGGCAGAAAGAAAATCCCAGGAGACTCTGTCGATTGCCTTTTCAGCATCGAGCGAGGTTAGCACCATTGGGATATCAGAATCTCTGGCCGCCACAATAAGATGCATTAATTTTCGCATATGATCTTGGGGTGACCTTCCAGCCATAAACCCGACTTGCTTGTGCCCTATTAATTTATCTATAATTTTGGCAAGCCTATTTGCCAGTACTTTGGCCAAAATTTTTATATCGGTGTTTAACAATGAAATGGGTCAGTAACTACTGAGATTCTGCGGGTCCTTTCCTGGTTTTAAGATTAGAGATATCACCGCCTCCAAAAATCTTGACTCTGGCATTCCCTTGTCAAACCAATAACCAAAGAGGTCCTTCAATATGGGCGCCAAGACACTTTGATAGGCTTTGTAAAAATTGCTAGGCAACCCGTCCGGAACGGGGGACTTGTCCAAAGGTAACTGCTGGATTGCTTCCTGTATTTCCCTAAAGCAATCGGGCGCCAAAAGCAGCATCCCCACAGTGATCTTTGGCAGGGTCACAGATCCAAGGTAAGCATTCAAATCTGAATCCACAGAAGAGGCAGACGGGGTCACTGAATACAAACCTTGGTAAAAAGAACCAAACATTTCCGCCATTTTTTGTGGATCAGTAACCACTCTGCCATTTTCCTCGGAGTAGATTCCAGCAATATATTGCAAAGTCTCCACTTGACGGAGGCACATCGCCAGATGCCTACTTGCTTTTTCTCCTACATCTAAATATTGGAGCTTGGTCCTATGTAAAGATAACTCAGCCCTCTGCGCTTGTAAACCTACATATTGGGCCTGCAACTGATGTAATCTGGACCACAACTCTTCTGGAGAGGTGCGGGGAGAGGATATTTTCTATACTTTTGATACTGGTTAGGAGCTCCTCCATTAGAACCCTCTGACGCTTAGCCCTGTTAGACGCCATTTTAATAAATTCACCTCTCACAGAACATTTTAGGGCAGCCCAAACTAAGTCATATTTCTCGACCGTCCCTAAATTATGGGCGAGAAATAAACTAATGTGCTCCATGATATGTTCAGAGGAAGCTGGATCTTTTAATAGCTGGCTATTCAACCGCCATTGTGGAGAGCGCCTAACCCCAGCCCCTAGACAAAACACCATGTCAACTGGTGCGTGATCAGATATAACCCTTGTTGCAATTCCTACACGTATGACCCCCTGGGATCGCATGTAAACTTATAAGCAAATAGTCAATTCTAGAATATGTTTTGTGTACCGCGAGAAAAAATATATATTGTCTTTCGGTGGGGTTAAACACTTGCCATATGTCCACTAATGCAGCCGTGTCTATAAATTCTTTCAGTGCTCTTTGAGCTGGCGATAAGCCCTGTCGTATTCGATCGGATCTATCTAACTCCATCTGGAGAACCAAGTTCCAATCCCCGCCTAATATCATAAGTCTAGGGGGGTTCACAGTTATAATATTTAATAAATTTACAAAAAAAAGAAGGAGAATCATTATTTGGACCATATACCGATCCAAGGATAACCAGGCAGGATTCTAAGGATCCATGTATAACAATATACCTTCCCTCAGGGTCCCATATTTCCTTAGTCAGTTTAAACGGCACTTTCCTGGCCAATAGTATCGCTACCCCTCCTTTATTTGTAGAAGCCCCCTCTCCATATACCTGACCCACCCATAATTTCCTAAAAAGGAGCACATCATCCCTTCTAAGATGTGTTTCCTGTAAAAAAGCTATTTGCACTCGTAACAACTGCAGGTGCTTTAATATCATCTGTCTTTTAACCCTATCTTTAGCCCCTTTAATATTCCAACTCACAACATGATAACTATCACTCATTCCTTAAGCGAAACTCGATGATTGCCCAGGAGTAGTAAGCAAAACTTACTCTTGGAGAATGCCCCACACATTTTGTACTCAAGACTATTGAGAGGCATACCAGATATAGAGTAATAAATGCCATCATCAACTAAGATAAACCCAGCGAGTCTGCCCCTCCCATCCAAAAACATCCCATCTCCTTAATCTATAACTATTCTTAACAAAACGCCCCCAATTCCCATAATGCCCTTTCCCCTACTAGCCAATCATTACCCCCAGTTCTGATAACTGTACCACCATTCCAACACGTCATGTGATGTTAAAGCTAGCCTAAGTGAAACTAGGTCCCCCATTTCCCGCTGTGAATATGAAACATATAGTTTATATCAATATCATAACATCATTTCCTCAGTTGTCTTAATTCTAATAACAAAGAATCACTATTTAACTAAACAATTCCTTTTAATTAGGTACTTCATTACCTAGCGTAGCAATATTTCCAATCGAAGAACTAAAAATTTTATTTCCAACTTTGATTCGTGAAACAAGACACAAAGGTTGCCTGTAACTTATAATTTGAAGAGACCCCAAAAACTCTTTAAACTATCTCTGCTGCCTCTAGTGGGGAAAGAAAGTGTGAGGCATAATAACATGAAAAACATCAGTCGCTTTATTATCTTATAGGTACATCCCCATCAAAAACAGAACGTTAGTTTTATATAAACGCTACCCCTCAGATATTAGTTTATAATAAAAGAAAGGAATTACACACACTCTTATTTTAAAGGCTGCTTCTAAGCCTAAATTATGGAATAACGAAAAACTATGTCAGCGCATGATTGGCTGATTAACATTGTAGCCAATCTATTCCCAGAAACCATTTATCCGCTCCACTCGCTGTCCATCCTGGAAAAAAAAAAAAAGAGAAAACTATTTATTCAGCCCTTATCTCTGATTACATGGTTATATAATGGAGTCAAGCCACTCATTCTCCAATTAATTCAATAGCGCTGGGGTGTATATCAAAACTGGTCCTGTGGTGATGGAGTTCTGCATCTGCTTCACTGATGTCGCGCATTCCCTCATTTCCGAGCAGACGTGAGTTCAAGATGGTCTGGCCTTGATGATAATACTTAACCCCTGCGATGATGCTTATTCAAAGTCAGTTGATTTCCTTCCGGCCTCTCAATATTATTTTCTAGTAATACAGATGTCGCGACATATGCTGTGGGCATGAGCCTGATCGCCAGAGCTAATGTAGCCACCAGAAAGCACTATCGAATTCCCGAACAGCAACGATTCTCCTTGCGCTCCCATGACCCCATATTTCATTCCCTGTTACGAGGGGGGGTAGATACTAATTATACCTCAAACACCAGGGAAGAAATGCACTTGCATACTCAAAAAATGCCATGCCTTGGGGAGGAGACTGCTAAGGTATCCAGCGGGACCTTCGATGGGATGCATTCAGACTGACAACAAGTGGGTCAAGGACCAAAGTTAACAAGATGTGAGCTAGTAAACATTTTAGCTCCTGGGAAACAGTTAGGGTGCAGATCTCCTGCTTTGTCCACTACTTTGCAGTCGCAGTGGTCATCATTTAAACAATTCGGTAGTAACTTAGATAACTCCTGTCTTGCCGCTTCTGTGTTGTCATAGGAGTGCCATTGGTCCTTAAGTTTAACTTGTAGGATCGCCGATATTTAACCCTGTATGGAATACTCGCAGCAATCAATTTTGTAACTATAGGGTGCAGCTCTTGACGTTTGAGTCGTACCGACTGTGGCAGATCATGAGTGATGCGAATTAGCTTTCCATTCCACGAGACCTCTTGTAGAGACTTTACTCTACTCAGGATGTGTTGCTTATCTAAGAAATTTAACAGCTTGCAGATTATCGGTCTCGGATGTGCTCCGGGCACGGGAAGCGGTCGGAGAGATCTGTGCGCTCTTTCAACAATATAGCATGTATTGTTAGGAGACGAACCAGCAACCTTTTCTAGTAGTTTCTGCACAAACTGGATGGGTGCCGTGCCCTCCTCTTTCTCCGGAATACCAATTATTACTAAATTATTCCGCCTACTTCTTCCCTCTAGGTTCTCGAGCTTTTCTTCCATTCTTTTTAACTTTTTGTTGATTAACACGTTTATTAGCTCATTTTTGTCATTTTTAGCTTCCAAGGATTTGAGCCTAACTTCATTGTCATCAACTCGAGTATTCAATGATTTCAGCGTTGCTTTAAAACTGTGGATTTCGGTGGAGATCTCCTCAATTGAATATTGCAAAGGCCCAATTATTTCCAGGAAGCGCTCCTCCATTAGAGCTGTTGGCCCCGGCGTTGCTTTACTGGAACCTTGCCGAGGGCATTTTGCGGCCTGCTCTTTCTCCAGGGAGGGAGGTGGCATATGTTTAACAGGCTGGTTTTTAACGAAAGTCTCCATTCTTGCCGCGATCTAAGTGGCAGAGTAGTTCCCTGATGGCTTAATTAGGAGTTACCAGTTGGTCTTTACTGTAATTTCTTGCGTTGAGGGTGAAAATTCAAGCTGGAAATGGAGCTGGCCGAAAATGCTGCTTTCGCTTAAGCTGCCATCATGTGACCCGATTACACATGGTTTAAAACTGCCAGTATACTTGACAAGTACTTTTCAAAAATTACATAAATGGAAGATAAAACAAATGATTGTACAAGGGTCCAGGAAACAGATGTATGCTTGGGTTAATAGTACTACAGGACCAAAAGAGCCATATTTTAAACATTGTACCCCTTCTAGCATTCATTTGGTTTTTAAACAACTGACAAACACCAGAGTACCAAAGAAAATGTGGGATGTTCAATGGCTTTGTGCACCTGGCAGGTTGGGGGTTAAAGGTAATAATAAACATAAATCCTTGAGTGAGTGAAACTTTTTATATCCCAAATGTATAGCTCAGACAGAAATGCAGGAGCACTTTATTTTTGATGGTTCATATACTTCCCAACTGTGGCCCTTCCTAGCAGGAAAATGAAAGCTTCCATGGCTGGAACCTTAGGGGCCTGATTCTAGTACAGTTATGCCTGGTGTAACAGCACTTGTGCCACGTAGAATGGCACATATAGCAACTTACGCCAGCAGTTGTGACATGCACGATTCTACAAAGTGGCCTGCAACATGGTGCAGGCCACTTGTGCTAAACATCAGTTACACTCCCAGTTGCACCATAAACCCCCTCCAACATGGTGCTAGGAGGTTTACAGCAGCACTTGTGCCCCATTCTAGAAGGGCAGCAACAAAGTCCCCAATGACGGGATTCTACAAGACCCCTTGGAGGAAAACCAGCAACGTGAGTTACACCAGCATTTAGCTGGTGTAACTTACGGACGCCATCACAGGGGTCCTGTAGACCCACCTGCAGACATGCCACCATGTCCACCCCCATGCCAGCATACCCCAGTTGGGCCCAGCATGGCTACCAATACCCCCAGCCCCCCCAAAACACATGTAGGTAGAAGCCCCACTGGGCTACCCATACCCCCAATGCCCCAAAACACCCATTGGTAGAAACCCCACAGGGCTACCCACACCCCCAGCCCCCAAAACACCTTTAGGTAGAAGCCCCACAGAGCTACCCAAACCCCCAGTTCCCTGAAATACCCATAGGTAGAAGCCCCGCATGGCAGTGCTGCCATCCCCCCACACGTGCCCCAACACTGAGTCGCCAGCTGCGTATGAGGCATTTACCCAGTGAAACCCTGGTAGTCTAGTGCCCCCCAATCACTGTAAAGTTTCAATGCCACCTTTTTGTTTACTGGTCAGTATAGCACTACAAGAATAGCACTGCAATAACTGCACTGTGTAAAGTGCACCTGCATTTAGTGTGACAGGGGTATAATTGTTGTTTGGAATTACTGCTGCCCCAGTCCCCAGTGCCAGTTTAATAATGTAGTCCAACACCGAGGTGTCCACCCCCATTGCCAGTCTGACTCCCCTCTTCCTTCTGTACTGCCCCCCGACACCCATAATTTACACTTACCAACACCGGGGACCCAGTCCCTGGTGCTGACATAGTTTCATACCGACACTGGGGTGTCCAGTCCACAGTGTCAGAGGTACCTTCTCCATCCCTTTCATTGTGTTCCCCATCAGCACTACACTTTATATTGTATGACAATGGGGTGCCCAATGCCCTGTATTGAACTGAACAACTTCTCTTCCCCATCCCAGCAGTGTGTGACACTGGGATTCCTACCCATAGTGCCCCAAGTGTCATGCTGACACTGGGGTGCCCAATCACCAATGACAGACCCTTTAAAAAAGAAAATCGTCCTATGATATCTTTTGTTTTTTTTATCCTGAAATAAAGAAAACAATTCCTTGACATTTGCTGCCATTCCCAACCCCTCATCCTGACCCTCCCACTTAGCACTGAACCCCCCCATACTCTGTACTTACTGCACCAAGGCTGTAAACCTCTCTGGACCAGAGACACATCTTCACTCTTCAATGCAGAACCAGAAACTGAGGAAAACAGGTACGTGCATAATGTATTTCAATGGTGTTTTGAACTAATCTTCATAACTTAGTCAGTTTTATGATTTTTTTTCACCAAATTTTCAATGCCACCTTTTTGGTTGCCGGTCAGTATAGCTCTACAAGAATAGCACTGCAATAACTGCATTATGTAAAGTGCGCCTGCATTTAGTGCAACAGGGGTATAATTGTTGTTTGGAATTACCGCTGCCCTATCACTCTGCACTGTATCATGAAAAGGATCTAGCTGCCATGTGTGTGGTGACTATTCGAGCCACTCCCATGGTGGAGTGGCTAAGGCACTAGCACATGGCAGGGTTGGATACCTGGGACCACAGTTTGGTTCCCTCCTGGTGTTGCTACTTTTTTTGTAAAAATTAAAATATTTTCCCTGTCCAGAGTTTTTCCCCAACCCCATAGTCCACGGCCCCTTGGAGTTGATTATTTTTATTCTGGGGGTGCGCTGCAATGGTAGGTGTAGTGTTTTGTCCAATATTATGTTGAAATTCTGCATTTTGCTTGCAGAGTTTATTGCTGCACTGTTGTTGTTGGTGAGTTTATGAGTCCTAGCCCCTTTTTGGGACTCCACTTTATGAACATTAACAGTGAAATTATGCTAATCATACCCAGAAGGTGATTTTGCAGTCACTGTGCAAAATCCCTTTTTGGGTCCAATTAACATAGTTTCATCACCAGTGTTAATAAGGTGGGATCCCAAAAAGGCCATGTGGAAAATTTGGTGAAAAATATGTAAAAATTACCAAGTTAGGATGGTACATAAAAATATTCCCTCCCACTCAAAACTTTGGTAATTTTCAATACTTTGACACCAGATTTTCAACATAGCCATTTTTTCATACAACTGCATAATCATTGCAGCTGTTGCTTTTCAAATTCTGGTTGAAATGTGTGTTTGCACCTCTGGTGTAAAATGTCATTTTGGCAGGGATTTGAACATTTTCACCTACCGGCTTCATGAGGTGGGATGATAAGAAGACTGTTGAAAGTCTGGGGTCAAAATATTAAAAAACATTAAAGTTACTGAGGCATATTGTAATTTTTCTACTGATGCTTGTAGCTTTTGTACTTTTCAATATCTGAACCCCAAATTTTCAGCATAGCCATTTTGTCACATCACTTTGTCCTCCTGGCGAACATGTGATTTTGCATTGCTGGCATGAAATTACATTTTGTCCAGCATAATATTAGAGGACACCTGTCATGATCAGAAGGAGGGATCATAAAAAGACTTGAAATTTTTGTGTCAGAATGTCACAGCAATAACAAAAATATTATTAACTAATGGTGTTTGCAGGAATGTCTGTTGGCCTAGTAGGGCCACATTGCCTTCCAGTGCCAGTGACCTGAGTTAGAAGGTGAGCTCAGTGAGCTGGTTTAATGGGCTAAGGCTGGTGGGGAAGGTGCTGCAGCATGCAGCACCAGTCCTGGCCTGGAGAGGGACAGAGCAGTGTTTTGGCACACACACAACATCTTGTGGTGGGCTGAGGAGCCTTCCATCACAAGGTATTGACATGCATGTTGAGGACTGATGGACCCATGCACTGGGTCAGGACTGTCTCCAGTACTGTATTGATTTCATTTTGCTCAGGTTCCAAATGTACCTGTACAGATAAGGATCCAATTCCACTATCAGACAAAGAAGGAAAATTAATCACAAAAAACTATGTTGATTGCTTGTGGAACACAAAGTGCTCAAAGTAGAGAAATAACAAAAACATTAGAGTTTTGCGTCTCTGGAGTATTGGTTAATCAGTGGTGGTGTCTTCCTTGGGGTTGTCACCCCCTAATGCCCACCCCCTCCCCTGACCAAACAAGGTCAGATGTGATCTCTGTGAAGAAAGCTATGATGGATTCTGTTGGTAACATGTGGTGAGCCATACTTCCCTAACTTTTGAGAGTGTATCACTATGAAGCACTGACTTGCAGCTGTACCTTGTGCTTCAGACAGAAGGTTGAAGGATGGAGGGAGATGATGGGCATTAGGGTTGACAACCCCCAAGGAGGACCCCAGTAGTGATTCACCAATACTCCAAAAACCCCAAACCCTAATTTTTTTTTCATTTCCCTACTCTGTGCGCTTTGCATTCTTCAACCCTAATGTCTACATTAATGTAGGTGTTTGCAATTAATTAGATATATAAATGATTTAATGATTCATACTAGGCCTGAAACAGAACATTGACCAATACAAAATAACTTTTCAGTAGCTGCAAATTCATTTTCTGCTTATGTAACACTGAACTATGCACTTGTAGTAAACCAGAAAAGGATTGTTTGGTTGTATGGTTTAACAGAAGATCTAAATTTTATTTTGTCTTCTCCACAAATAGAAAATATTAAATTGGATCACCTCCCCTCAGATGATATATTGTGTAGATAAGAGTGCTTTGAAAAACTAGACTTATCTTGAGCCCCAAATTTACTCCTAGGGAACATAATTTTCTTTTTTTTCAGAAATGTGGTCTAACACAAGATGTAGAAAAGAAAACACTATATAAATAAACAAATAAGGCTGGTAAAGAGTAATAAGGCTATGGTCCTGATATTCAGTATCTGATGTAAGTGCAGCACATCCATTTGCACTCCACTTGAATTTGGTCTGCTCGCTCAATATTCAGATGGCTAGTGCTCACCACAGGAGTGGTGCTATCTGAGTGAATATTAGTCCATGATGTCACAGGACTTCTTGGATATTCACTTTGCTGACATGGGCCAGGGCAGCATATGGCCCACTGCAGACAGTGTCTCCTGAAACAGATAGCACCAGGTCCTCTGTGGGCCATATTGTGCCTGAGCATGAAAATGAGCCCATTACGAGCTGGCCCAGTGGCACTGAGGGTTTAAGCACTAGATGTCACACCTTGCGCTATGCCGGTGATCAGGGTTTGGGAGCAGACTCGGGTCATCAGGGGTCAGCCAGGGAAGGCAGGATTGAGAGTCCCAGTGGATGCTCTCCTACTCTGGGGGGGAGGGTTACATTGGAAGCAATATGCACAAAGTGTTACTGCCTGTGAAAGCATGATTGATAAGGCTCAACGGCTTCTTTCAAGGGGAGTCGGGGTGTGTAGGGTGACCTGACGGCAATGTGCATAAGCATGCTGTTCATCTGGTTGTCAATCCTCTGCATTGGCACCCTCAGGGAGTAAGGACTGGGAGAAAAAACAAAGGCAAATAATCTCCTGGTCTTGTGCAGAATGACGCTGGCTCCACACTACATAAGGGCCCTTCTGAAAAGACCAGTGGAAAGGATTCCCCCAGGCAGAGATCAGAAGGAAGTAAAAAAAAAAGAAAAAGAAAATGAGCCAATTGGGCATGAAAGGCACTAAGAGACCATCTGCATGCTCATTATGGGCTCATTTGCAAGTGGTGCTGCAGTTCCTTAGGGCCTATTCCTATGGAAAAGAGAAAGCCCTGGTGGCATAGTGGCACGCCACATCACCAATTTCCTGTTGCCATTTATAATAGTATCCCTGGTAGCATAATAATTGCCCCCACCTCCAGTCCCCCATTGCTATTTATAACAGTATACCTGGTGGCATAGTGGTTCCTCCCTCTCCCATTGCCATTTATAATAGCATCCCTGGTAGCCCACCTCTGACTATATACTGACCTCCCATCCACCCTCCGAAGAACCACACCTCACACTCCTTTCACCCAGCATGCAGGCATCTGTGACATTGGTGACCAGCACAGCCCTCCTCTCATCTCCTAGGCTGGCCACTGTCTGACAGTCATTGAGCATGAATGTATATGTTTGAGGCTGAGGTTTGGGAGCTTAGCACATGGTTAAGATGTGGTTTTCAGCAGTGTTAAACAGTGACACTCTGTGGGCTTTTTACCACCACAACAAACATTTGAATATGCTGGTGTACTGGCAAGCATGAAGGGACCCCTTCAAATACATAATCACAGCTGTATAGTTAGTGTCTTTTCACAGGCAGGTTTGAAAAACACTACGGGGGCCTCTGGCCTTCCTGGAGCACCAGCACAAACATGCATTACTGCTGGTGCTAACTACATTTGTGACTGCATGAACCTTTGAATATTGTTGGGTACATTATCTTCTTGGATAGATGATCCAATTTATTAATTTATTGTTTTAGAACAAATATGGCAAATGTCCAGCACTGCTTTGTTTTAAAGCACTTGATTTACAGGTAGCATTCATTAAGAAATCTAAGGTGTATTGCTGTGTTGTTGACCTAAAAAATAGCTTTGACTAGTATAAGCAGAAAATTTATTTGGCACCATTTAATTAGCCTGGGGATTGATTTAAATTTGCTGGACATTCAAATTCATCTACATAACTCAACATGACTTCAACACTAGTACCATTCTCAAAGTCATTTAACTAAGAAATTAGGAGTGAGTCAAAGCTGTGTACTTGCACCAACTTTTTTCAGTTTTTTTTAATGTCATTCTCCTTCAACTATCCAATAGTGAATTCCATTCTCCAAGAGTCTTTGATCCCTCAGTTAGTCATCTACTGTACCTTATGCAGATGACCTTGTCTTAATGTTAACTTAATTGTTAGGTCTGCAGAGAAAAATGAATAGGTTTGGTGGGTTAAGTAAGGATTATTTTTTGAAGATCAATAGGGCAAGGACTAATGGTCATTTTTGGTACCAAACAGAAATCAATGGCTACATTATTCATCAATAACATATCAATTCAAGCTACTAAATTTCGTGATTATCTGAGTGTGCATTTCAATAAGATGTCCTGTAAAAACACGTTCAGTTGTGTAGATTGAAAATGACCACAGTAATAAATGAATTCAAAATCTGAAATGCCAAATTAGTGTTTCACCAGCTCTCCCTCCCCCCAGACAGCCATCACCATCTTTCAGCTACCTGTACAATCAAAAATGGACTTCTCTGCCCTTTCAGCATTCCACCATTTGGTGCAAGAAGGGTGATGTCCCACATAAGCACTAGATTCTAACCTTGTGGCCTATCGACTGAATTTTCAGTACTCAAGCTTTGGCGCTTCACACAAACACCTCCAATCCTGCTGCCTGCTGCTCCTGATTTATGTGGGGTAACTGTTTTATGAACTTTCCCTCCCCCCAGAAGGCTAAAATCATATTCCAGCTGCCTCTGTAATCTGAAACAGACTTCTCTGCCCTTCCAGCATTCCACTATTTGGGTAGCAGAAGGGCAGAGTCCAGTGGAAAAGCCAAATTCATATTGGGGGACTTGTCAGCTGAATTTTTAGTGATCGGCTTTAGTACTTCACACAGATGCCTCCAGTCCTCCTGCTTGCTACTGCTGGCTTGTGTGTGGTTACTATGTTACCAGCTCTCCCTTCCCACAAATGGCCATGGCCATCTTCAAGCTACCTCTGCAATCTAAAACTAACTTATATGCCCTTCCAGTGATCCAACAAGCGGGTGGAAGAAAGGCAGGGTCTGAATGCCCCTATTTTAGATCCCTTCCACAAGCAATCTGGAGCACTGTGGTCCAGACTGCTAAGGACAGAGTGCAAAGGGCACAAAGGTGTCTGCCTGGAGTCAGCCACAAGTCAGCCTTTCTACTGTTCACACTACACCCCAGACCAGCCTCTTCTCAACCCAGGTGCTGCTCTGCTTTGTTCATTGAGTATCCATTTTAAATGACTTTGGGCCTCCTGCCACCTTGGTATCACTTGGTATCACTTGGTTTTAGGGACAAAAGGAGGCCGAGGCCCATTGAGATTGTCCCCCACATTATTGTGGGACATTATAACCTATTATAAGTGCTCCCTTATCCACAAATCCAAGTTATGTTTAAAGGAATTGAAATTAGGTTTGGAGATTAATTCTTTGGGCAAGGTGTTCCACAGTCTTGCTGCTCGTATGTTGAAGAAGTTTCCCCTCTTGTTAGCACGAAAAGATTATAGTTCTAATTGTTTATTATGTAGTCTAGGGACTATTTTTCTTGATGAATAAGCAAGTCCACATTGGGTCATTAAAGTGGGTGATTGGCATATTTTATAAATCAATAATAAATCACCTTTTTTTCTCCTAAGTTCTAAAGAATGTAGACCAGTATGTTTCAGTCTTGTTATATAGTCAAGATGTTTGAGGTATGGAACTATTTTAGTTGCTCTTCTCTGGATATGTTCCAGGCAAGACATGTCACCTTTAAGGTATGGATTCCAGAATTGGGACCCATAATCAATATAAGGTCTTATAAAAGTCCTATTCAAAGGAATAATACATTGTTCAGTACGGGTTACAAAGGTACGTTTGATTTGTTTCAAAAGACCATTTGCCATCTTAACTATTTTTAAGCAATGTTCCCTGGATGTGAGTTTATTATTTATTAGAATCCCCAAATCTATTTCACAGCTTGATGTTTTGAGTTTAATATTATTAAGATAGTAATTATTCATTGGATTATTTCTTCCAAAATGAAGAACCACACATTTTTCATGATTGAAAAACATTCCGTTCTCATTTGCCCATTTTTTCTATTTTCCCTAAATCGGCAATTAAAGCTTCCAAGTAATTAAGGTAGTTTACTTTACCTCCCAGTTTGGTATCATCCGCAAACTTTGAGAGATAGTTATATGGTCCAGCTTGCATATCGCTGATAAATAAATTAAACAGAGTGGGTCCCAATACCAAACCCTGAGGGACCCCACTCATCACCAAGCCCCAGTCAGATAGTATATTATTAAATTTAACCTTTTGGGTCCTACATGTGAGCCAGTCAGATATCCAGTCAACGAGGTACATTGATAGACCAAATGTTTTTAATTTCTGGAGAAGTTTAGTATGCGGTACCTTGTCGAATGCCTTGCTGAAATCAAGTTGTATTACATCTGTAGGAATACCCTTATCAAGGTATCCACAGATTATATTATAAAAAACAATTAAATTTGTGGTACACGAGTGACCTGGCATAAAGTCATGTTGAGTTAAGTCAGCTGTACCTAAAGTTATAATCTCATCCTCTAACTTCTCTTTGATTATTCTCTCCATGAGTTTTCCCACAACAGAGGTTAAACTAATGGGATGATAATTTTCAACATTGCCTCTATTTCCTTTCTTAAATATTGGTGTAACAGTAGCTGTACGCCAATCATTTGGTATTCAACTTTCCTGTAGTGATTTATTAAAGATGATTAACAAAGGGAGAGAGATGTACTGGGAGGTTGCCTTAAGAAATTTTGGATGGATATTATCAGGACCAGGGCTTGTGGTTGATTTTAGTTTACCAATCGCTAGCTGAATGTTAGTCATATTGATTTTGTGAGTAGTTGAATAAAATGAAGATTGAGTGGTTCTATGAACCCTATTGTCAGAGGGGGAAAAGACTGAACAAAAATATTTATTAAAAAGATTTGCAGTAATGATACCTGACTCACATTTAACTCCCATATTGAATATTGGACCAATTTCCCTAGAGTCACCTGTAGTACTGCTTTGTTAATCTCTCATTCCATTTAAAAATTACTTGTCTTGTAATAATCTGACTTCCTCCCTAGTTAGTTAGTTTGTGTACGCGAACCTTCCATGCTACCTCTCTAATGTCATTGTTTGCTCTATGCTAGCCAGTTGCTCAGCCCCCCCCCCAACATATTGTTTACTGCCTCTAGTCCAATTAATTAGCCACTGTTTTGGTGACTGCTCAAAAAATTCTATCTGAGTACATCCACTTTCCACATTTGTCTCTTATAAATTTTCATTTTACATACTGTATAATGCACCTTAATTTGCTTGTGCTAAAGTTTGTCTGTTTGTGCTCTCCCACCTATTTGCACTTATTTAGCTTACTCCATAATCTGTGGAGTACGTCTCTGTTGCATCTCTCACCTGCTTGTTGCTTATCCTGTTTTGTAACTACTGCCCAAGTTTGATACCAGCTGTTAGCAATCATAGCTGGTCACTTGTCTAGCACAGATAATTACTACTCTGCCTAACTCACAGTTGTCTGCTATTGTGCATTGTATCAACTGTGATTACTGCTGTCCACAATGTTCCTTGCACTCCTCTACCTGCTTCATTCCCCCTTTTCCTCCTACTCCTTCACCTCCTTCCATCATCCAATTCTTCTAACGTTCCTTCCCTTACCCCTCCACCTGTCCTCCTCTTTCTTTACCCCTCTCCCCTCTTCCCTCCCTGTCCACCCTGGCCTCCTATATCCCCCTTCCTCAACCCAGAGTTTCTTCACAGTGCCGTCCTCTCCCCTCACCAACCCTCTTCTCCCTGCTCTCCAACCTGCTCCAAGGGTAGAAAGCACTCTCCATCCTCCTCCTCATTCTCTCCTATCATCCCCTTCACTCAATCTGGAGTTTCTCTTCAGTGTCATCCTCTCCCCTTGCCAACCCTCTTTGCCCTGCTCTCCAACCTGCTTCCAGGGCAGAAAGTGCTCTCTTTCCTTCTCCTCATTCACCTGCTCCTCCCACTGTCTGGTGATCTGGAGTCAGCCCAGGTCTTTCCCCTCCTTCCTCCCCTCCTCCACTTCTGCCAAGGGTCTTGGTGTTTACCATCTGAATGTTAGAAGCCTTCTACCTAAACTCGACTTCCTTTCTGTCTGGGTTCAGCTACACTCTCCTGGGGCCAGATATTCATAAGTTAGCACTGGGGCTAATGGGGTTTGCACCTATACTACCTGTGTGTGTGCCCCTTTTGGGGGTGGGTGTTATATTCACAGACTCCTGTAGTGCTTACTAAACCCATTATTGACCAGGCACTAACATAATGCTATAATCATGCAAATTAGGGGATCCCCTCCTGCATATGGGTGCAGCAGCATTTGCAAAGGGTTGTGACAGTGGGAAATGGTACCCAAAGCAATATTTATTGTCACTGTAAACCACAACTTAACCCTGCACCCTCACCTCACCAATGGAGGGATGGCCATACTGCAGCTGTTCTCCCCCAATCACCTGTCATGCCAGTGTGGTTGCAGACCATGGTGTCTAGTGGCACCCCCCACCCCAAACACCAGTCCTGTGCCTGCAAGACATATTCCTGGTGTCTAGTGGCAGCCCGTGTCCAACAACCCCCATTACTCATTAACATAGTTGTCCCTGGTGTCTAGTGATACCCCACCCCTACAATCTCCCATTTATATACAGTATATGATCTAGGCTTCAGTATCTGGTGGTTCCCCTGTCCCCTGATCTGCCATTTACTCATATTACCTAACCTCAGGTGTCCAGTGGTTCTCCCACCCCACCAGTTTGCCAATTAGATATATTACCTAAGCCCTTGTTTCCAGTGGCACCCCACACCCTGATCACCCATTCCATAGTATGACACATATCCCTAGTGTCTAGTGGTACCCCCACCCCAGAACACCTATCCCATATGGCTGACATACATCCCCGGTGTCTAATGGCACCCCTACCCCTGAACACCTATTCCACACTTACAGGCACCTCCTTTGTGTCTAGTGGCACTCCCACCCCTGCGATCAACTGTTAACAGAGTTCTTGCTGGTGTCTAGTGGCACTCCCACCCCTATGATCACCTGTTACCTGTTAACATATTTCTCCCTGAGTGGCAGTCCCACCCTCAGATCTTCCATTTACAGATGACCTAGGCCTCAGTGTCCAGTTGTTCCCCCTGTTCCAATCTTTCATTTTCCTCAATTATCAAAATCCTGGTGTCCCTGGAGGGAGACCAGACTCTCCCATGAATTTCTCCTAGTAAGGCTCTTTTTTCCCTCCTCTGTGCCTATATTCATTTGGATTGTCTATGCCTGTCCCAGAATCTCACATTCAGGCCTGGTTGACTCTCTTGCCTCTATCACCTCTCATTCTTCCACTAGTGAGATTATCTTCCTGGGGATTTCAAGTAAATTGACTTTCCCTGTCCTTCAAATCTACCATTCATAGGACCGAGTCTCTTAATTTGTCTCAGGTTATTTCAGAACCCACACATCTCAACCTCTACTCCACTCCATATGTGAGGGCACAGTTTAGGCCCAACCCCTTCCCACCTCTCACCCCACCCACCCCTGGAAATAGTTCCTTTATACCTGGGGTTCTGACATCATTTCCTCAAGAGTGCAAGGTGCATATCACTGTCATATCCTCTCTAGCACACTGCACTGACAATATAAGCATACACATTGTATAATATAAATATATAAATATTTCTATATTACAAATCAATCACACACACACACGCACAATAAATGTAGGGAGTAGTGCAATGTAATGGCTGTGGGGCAGCAGTCTTCCGGGAGTCTTTCTGGAGGCTGAGATGCTGCCCTATTTGCAGACAGCTCTCTGCCCTGAGGGAGGAAGTTGCTCATCTTCAGGTCACACTGGACAGTAGTAAGGGGACCTTCCCCCAGGCCACACTGGACAGTAGGAAGGGAACCTCCCCCATCCAGGGAGCACCAGAGCCACCACCACTACCTCAGAGGTTGCGAAGAAAGCACAGCAGTTGGACCACAGGGCTCAGGGAGGGTGAGGATGGTGGAACAGAGGCACACCAGTCAGTTGTTCCACACCACAATCCATACATTCATTCTGGGGAGCATAGCTCCCCATGGATGCACCCGCAGAGGAGACTAAGGAGGCTGAGGACAACTGTCACAAGGGAGGCTCACAGGAAGGAGGCAGAAAACACCACAAGGAAAGGAAGCAGCTCCTGGTGGGGGACTCAATTATTAGGGGGATAGAACTAGGGGGAGCAGGGAAAACTGAAGTAAGGTGCCTGCCTGGTGCCATGGCTTGGAGAGACAGGAAGCGCATCCTCAGGATCACGAGAACAGCTGCACGGGAATCTGAGCTGGATGTCATTGTCCACCTTGGGACAAATGACTTGGCTAATCATGAGATTAGAGCAGTGCAGAAGGACTTTGTGGAATTGGGGAGGGGCCTAAGACAAGTAGCACACACAATATCCTTCTCTGAGGTGCTGCCTGTCAGTGGCATGAGTGAGGCGAGGGTACTTTGCACCATGCAGTTTAACGAATGGTTGAAAAAATGGTGTGGAGCACAGGGGTTTGGCTTCATTGGGGACTGGGGTTCCACCTGGAGGGACACCAGCCTATACAGCAGGATGGTCTGCATCTGTCCAGGAAGGGAACAAGTCTTTTGAGCAATCGGTTTAAATGCTTCATTGGCAAGCTTTTAAACTAGTCAAGGGGAGCACTGATAAGCAGCAGGAAAATTCCAGCCTCCCTACAAAACAGGGTACTAAATGAGAAAGACCGAGGTAGAAAGGTCAGTGGGGATGCTGCAACAGAAGGTAAAGCCATCAAAAATGGAGAGCAATGAGTACCAATGCCCATAGTCTGAGTAACAAGCTTCCTGAATTAGTGGCCTTGATGGAGGAGGAACATCTGATATTGTGGCAGTCACAGAAACATGGTACACACAAAACCATGACTGGGACATAAACATACCAGGATACACTATCTACAGGAGGGACAGGGAAGGTAAAAGAGGAGGAGGAGTAGCTCTTACATAAGGGAAGGAATCAAGGCAACAGAACAAAAGGGAAAACAGGGAGGAGAAGAAGCACTGTGGGTAAATTTGGAGACCGGCAATGGCACCACAATCTGCACAGGGGTTGTATACAGACCTCCTTCTCAGGGGGAGGAAATGGAGAAGGAAATGATAGAAAGAATACTTACAATGGCAGAAAAAGGGGAGATATTGCTGATGGGTGATCCGAATATGCCAGATGTTAACTGGAATGCAGTTGCAGCAGCCACTTCAAAGAGTGGGGTTATTCTAGATGCCCTACAAGGGGCACGCCTTAGACAACTAATATTGGAGCCCACTCGAGAGGGAGCAATCTTAGACCTGGTTCTCTCAAATGGAGATAAAGAGAGGATCACAGATGTAGAAGTGGGTAGCCATCTGGGAACTAGTGACCATCGAACAGTAGGGTTCACAATAAACACAGCAATAGAGTCAAGCCATACAAAGGCAAAAGTACTGGACTTTAGTAGGACTGACTTTGCCAAAATGGGTGAATGCCTAAGAAATGCACTAGCAAATGGGCAGGAAGGAGGGGTGGAAGAACAATGGGGAATAATAAAAACTGCCATCACAGAGGTAACAAGCCTTTGTGTGAAGCAAATTATAAAAACAAAACAATGTAGGAAACCACTATGGTTCTCAAAGGAAGTGGCAGTGAAGGTTCAAGAGAAAAAGAAAGTATTCAGGAAGTACAAGGAATCACAGAAGGAGCAGAACAGGGAACTGTATCAGTTAAAGCAAAAGGAAGCTGGGAAGGCAGTCAGAACAGCAAAGGCCCAAACCAAGGAAAAGATAGCCAACTCAGTTAAGAAGGGGGATAAAACCTTTTATAGGTACATCAGGGAGTGAAGGAAGACCAAGGAAGGGCTAGTGAGGCTTAATAAAGAGGAGGGAGGGTGGGAAGAGGGTGACTGTGAAAAGGCAGAGATACTAAACAAATATTTTTGCTCAGTATTTACAAAGAAAGTGGGGGAGGTAACTAAAACAAACAGTAGAAACACTCTGGATACAGAAGTTGATACCAGCCCATTTACAGAAGAAAGGGTTCTGAAAGAACTCTTAAAACTGAAGGTGGACAAAGCAATGGGGCCTGATGGGATTCATCCCAGAATTCTAAAAGAACTAAGGGTAGAACTAGTGACACCACTGACTACCATCTTTAACAAATCATGGGAGGATGGGGTGGTACCCGAGGACTGGAGCAGGGCAGATGTGATTCCCCGTCACAAAAGTGAGAGTAAGGCAAAAGCAGAAAACTACAGACCTGTTAGTTTAACCTCAGTGGTAGGGAAAATGATGAAATCACTTCTGAAGGAAAGAATTGTTGAGTATCTAGAGGTCAGAGGGGCTCAGAACCCAAGGCAGCATGGATTCACAGCGAGAAGGTCATGCCAGACAAATCTGATAGATTTCTTTGACTGAGTGACCAAAGTAGTAGATCAGGGAGAGGCTGTGGACATGGCCTACCTAGACTTTAGCAAGGTA
This sequence comes from Neoceratodus forsteri, assembly GCA_016271365.2. Lineage (NCBI taxonomy): Eukaryota > Metazoa > Chordata > Ceratodontiformes > Ceratodontidae > Neoceratodus > Neoceratodus forsteri. The sequence continues at coordinate 712,477,328 of CM028134.1, read as the reverse complement.
TTTGACACAGTCCCACACAAAAGATTAATATACAAGTTAGCCAGCCTGGGAGTGGGTCCCAAGATGACAGCCTGAGTAAAGAATTGGCTGGAGAATAGGACACAGAGAGTAATAGTAAATAGAGTCCACTCTGAAGAAAGGGGTTACTAGTGGAGTACCGCAGGGTTCAGTATTAGACTGATCCTCTTCAATGTCTTTATAGCGACATTGCAGAGGGACTGAAGGAAAAGTATGTCTCTTTGCAAATGACACAAAGATCTGCAACACAGTTGAAGCACAAGGTGGGGTGGAAAGGATGAGAAGGGACTTGGCAAGGTTAGAGGAATGGTCAAATGTATGGCAGCTTAGATTCAATGCTAAGAAGTGCAAGGTAATGTACCTGGGAAACAAAAACCCAGGGGAAGACTATACAATGGGGGGTGAGATACTAACAACAACAAAAATGGAAAGGGACCTGGGGGTAGTCATATCAGATGACCTAAAGTTGGCCAAGCAATGTGAGAGGGCAGCAAGGAGGGCTGGGGGGATACTGGGATGCATAGGGTGAGGCATCACCAGTAGAAAACAGGAAGTTATTATCCTCTGTACAGACAGTTGGTGAGACCCCATCTGAGTACTGCGTGCAGTTCTGGAGACCCAGTCTCCACAAGGACATAGACAGGATGGAGGCTGTCCAGAGGAGGGCAACTAAAATGGTGCAGGGTCTGCACCGGAAGACATATGAAGAGAGACTTAAAGAGCTGAATATGTATAGCCTCAAGGAAAGGAGAGAGAGGGGGGACATGATAGAAACTTTCAAGTATCTCAAGGGAATCAACAAAGTCCAAGAGGGTAGCATCTTTCAAAAAATGAGATGTGAAAGAACAAGGGGGCACAATTTGAAGATAGAAGGGGGGTGGCTGAGAGCTAATTTAAGGAAGTATTTTTTCACAGAGAGGGTTGTGGATGCGTGGAATGGCCTTCTAGAGGAGGTTGTGGAGTCAAAAACAGTGGTGGAATTCAAGCATGCATGAGACAGTCATAAGACAATTCTAGGGGGTGGGGGTAGGAGGAAGTAGGCTGCTGGTTAGCTAGTAAGTAGTAGTAGTAAAAAATGTTTATTCATACAGAAAATTAATAAGGATATCTCCACTGAGCCGAAGCTCCTTTACAGTGAGATCCAGGTGTCATTTCCGGTTACTCTTATAAATTAACAACATATAACGAAGGAAAACACATATACACTATAATGATACATCAATAAATATAACACAGTTCCAAATCATAAAACTAGGACAAGAAGAACATACAAAAAATAATAATTAATTCACAGTATACATTTAATACAAGCTACATTCTACCATCCTAAGATTCAAATTATTTCCCATCATAACTAATATTTTTGATAAGCCATTGTTTAATTTGGTGCAAGTGGAAATTTCCCTCAAGGGGTCTAAGCTTCCCAGGCAATTTATTCCATATAGAAGGTCCGATATTAAAAAAATGCTTATCCCCCAAGCCATTCTATGACTTAGGACTGCACAGTCTAAGTAATTAGCAGAGCGCAGACCCTCAATATGTCTTTTTATTTTAATGGACTCAGCCATATATTTAGGGACTTTTCCTGAGATACATTTTAACATTAACATAATTGTACTAAGAGCCGGCCTTTGAGACAAAGTATGCCAGTCTAATTCTTTATACATATCTACTCTATGTGCCCTCTTTGCAGCTCCCAGTATAAATCTAATTAATTTATTATACATAGCATCAAGCTTATATAGTTGTTCTCTTAGACACCATATATATCAAATTACCATACTCCAATATGGGTAGTACAACAACAGTTACAACTAATTTTCTAATTTCCAAAGACATACTATTTCTTACTCTATATAATGACCCCAAGCACTTACCAACTTTAGTCAAGGTACTATCTATATGACTGTCCCATTTAAATTTTGTATCTAAATACACCCCAGATATTTATAATTAACAACTTGTTGCAAGATTCTTCCTGAAAATGTTTTAATTTGTAACCCTGATATTCAGTTTTAGACCCGAACCCTATGAAAACACCATTACCAGAGATTTTTTCATTCAAAACCAATTTAGATCTAAGCAAAAATTCCTGTAACTGATCAAAAGCCTGTTGTAATACTATTTGAATAGTTCTCACTGATGAATCAGCAAAATATACAACTGTATCATCAGCATAAAGATGGTATTGTAGCTTTGGTTGTTCAAACCCCAAATCATTCATATATAAATTATATAGTATAGGACCCAAAATGGATCCTTGTGGGACTCCTGATACAATCAATTTCAAATCAGATGACCACTCTCTAATAGTCACTTGCTGCAATCTTGAGTCAAGATAATTTTGAAACCAATTTATAACCGACTCAGACATACCACAGGTTTTTTAGCCTGGACAGGAGGATGCCATAGTCCAGCGTGTCAAAGGCCTTAGAAAGGTCAACAAAAATTGCTCCCACTGGCACCCCCCTGTCCATGTTCTCCATTATATCTCCTGTGACCTTTATAAGGGCAGTGTTTGTTCCATGTTCAGGTCTAAAGCCAGATTGATAACTGTCAAGGATTTCATTATCTTTCAGATTTACCTGTAATTGTTTTGCAACTATTTTTCTCCAAGATTTTAGAAATTGTTGGTAAAAGAGAAATTGGTCTATAATTTTCTAATAATAACCTAGATCCTGTCTTATAGATTGGTACAATCTTGGCAGTCTTCCAAGTTTGAGGTAACTCCGCAGAGAGAAGAGACAAATTAAATAAGTTTGCTAAGGGTAAATCAATAATAGGGGCTGCATACTTTAATAAGATATTAGGGATACCATCCATACCTTCTGCTTTATTAGTATTAATTTGAAATAATAAATCCTTAACATCTCCTCTAGTAACAGAAGTAAACTTAAACTCAGCTTCTATACCAGATTGTACATAAACTCTATCTGTATCATTTACCTGAATTTCTCTAGAACCTGATTTACATCTCCTCCACCCAATTGTAATTCATTAATACCATATTTGTAAAAAAGTATTAAACTCATTAACCACCTCGTTTCCAAATCCATCTTATTGCCATTAATTAGGAAATGATTAGGATATTCCAGCTAAGTCCCTTATGCATCTTATTTATTGTGTTCCAAAATACTCTTGAGTTTTCCATCATTTCTTTAGACAATTTTTGTTACAATAGGCCAATCTAGCCTTTCTAATTTCCTTTGTATATAAATTTCTTAATTGCCTATATTTATGCCAATCCTGGTCTCTCTTTGCTAATTTAGCTTGTTTCTATGCCTTATCTCTAGCTCTTTTAATTTTAAACAAACCTGAATCATACCATGGCGCTTTGTTTGATTTTATCAACCTAGTTTTATAGGAGCATGTTTATTGCAAATTTGTATTAAATCCTTTTGAAACATATCCCATGCACCCCCCACACTGGGAATTAGTTCTAGTCTATCCCAGTTATAATTTTCTAATTCCTGCATAAATTGAACATAATCAAACTGTTTAAAGACTCTAATTTGTACAACATTCTTAGATGTCTTTCTAGATTTCTGATTTCTAATACAGAAAATTATCTGACGATCTGACATTGAGTCTGGTAACACCCCACTCTTTATAAACTTTTCTGGATTTGTAGTAAAAATAAGATCTAACATAGTTGAATTACTGGGATTTACTGCATTTAACCTAGTAACATCTTTTATCAGTTGCACCAAATTCAATGTAGTAGCCATATCAATTAGACTATGATGGGCATCTATATTTCCCCAATCGACATTTAAATCCCCAATTATCAAAATTTCATGTGAATTTTGATAATTTTTCAGTACATCCTGTATTTCAGAGAAGACCATTAAGCTGCTTTTAGGTAGACGATAAATGCCAATCAATAAATTGGGTTTAGAATAAGGTAGCTTTAATTCTAATGGTAACAATTCTGAATCAGTCCAATTACACAAATCTTGCAATTCCCTAACATCAATCCAATTTTTAACATAAACTAATACTCCCCCTCCTCTTTTGGATCTGTCTTTTCTATATATATAGAAATTTTCCAGGGCTGTATCATTATCTTGAATTTTTGTATGCAGCCATGATTCAGTAATTATTAAAATATCAGGCTTATAATAAACCACCCACTCTCTTAGATACTCAATTTTCTTAAGCAAACTACAAATATTAATATGCACAATTTTCAATCCTTTTTCATTCAACATTTCAAATGTATAATCATGATTCAAATCAGCAACAGGCCCAGGATTTAATTGAACATCCCCATTTAACATTAACCCTATAATTACAAACCATTTACCCATTCTAGACATTTTAATATATAAACATTTCCCCTTCACTAAATAATTTCTAGATTTGGCACTTTCTAAAACAGCATTATGTCCCCAGCCACATAGAAGTTCACTACCCATATATACCCATTTGATTAAAGTTGTCTCAATATGGATATTCAATAAAGAGGCATGAATGTCCCCTTGCCACCCAATTAGAACATTTCTCTCTCTCCCATCATAGTTCCCCTATACTCTATTGTCAAATATGGACATTCTATAAAGGATTTTCTACTCTGAGCAGAATTTTCACATACTAAAAACTGGCACCCTACCAGTACAATTCCCCACCATAACATCAACATTGTGAAAATTGAAACCACCCTGTTAATCAAACTTTAATTATAATAAAATAATGAGCAACTACCTCATTATATCAGGGATAATCCTATAAGGTAGAGGAAATCTCAGGTAATCCACTTAGTAAATACTATATAAAACTTGCGCATATAAGCAACCCACCAGAATATATTAAATAAATTAAATAAAAAAAATAATAAAACTCAGTATAAAATTAACATTAAATGAAACAAATAACCTACCCAGACTCACATAAAAATATTCAACTTCCAGTTAGATTAACCCTAAGTTTCTAAGTAAATCTCAGCAGAAATACTACTCAAATTTACTCCTATTGTTACTAATAAAATTTCTAATACTGAGTGGCACTCACGCCACTCACGCTCACACTGCAGGCAGCGTGGTTCTTTTATATTGTACTGCCCCTCCTCCTTGATGAAGTGTGCTCTGTTACACCTGGCCCCTCTCACTAGAGCACAGGAATGCAGGGTCAAAGGGGAGCAAAGGCACAGAAGAAATGAGGTTATACAAAGGGCTCACAGTTTTAACAGATATCAGGCACACAGTTCGAATCCCCCAACAGGCAGCAGCACGCTCCTTTAGGTCTCAGTCTCACAGTCCAGCAAAACGAAACAGCAGAAGAAATAACCAGTCTCTCAGATGATAGATGCAAATGGCATACCTGTTCTGGGTTTAGGCAGCATGGTTCTTTTATATTGTACTGCCCCTCCTCCTTGATGAAGTGTGCTCTGTTACACCTGGCCCCTCTCACTAGAGAAGGAACTAGGATCTGCAGATTATCCAATAGGTAAGGAAATGGGCAGACTGGGAGGACCAAGCGGTCCTTATCTGCCATCAAAATCTATGTTTCTATGTTAAACCACAAGCCACACCCTTTCAAACTGGTTCTTACCACTACCCCCACCCCCCACATTTTTGCAGCAGGTATTTAGGCAGATTCATTTAGCAATCACTGCATGATGCTGTGTGTCAGACAAATTTGGCATCTCCCCTCTTTGCCAAAATACATCTAGTCCAGGTCTCTCCAGCTACTAAACATCAATATTCTACTGCATGACCTCACTGCAGCAGGCTTGTCAGCTCTCCTCTTTGTCTCTGATATTGATGTGGCACTTGACCTATTCCACTTTAAATTCTCCTCCACCTGGGACAAGCACACTCCCTCAGGAAATCCAGAGTAAAATCTACCCACCACCCATGGATTATGACCAGAATCATTGAATTGTGCAATCCCAAGATCTCATATGGGCAATAAAGGTGATCATGAAGCTGAAGGGGCATTCAGTGAATCATCACAGTTCTGCAGTTTTCACCAGTCTGAAGATTGCCATCTTCACTTCAGCTCTTCAGCAGGTAAGATGTAGCTATATTAGAATGAGCATGTGCAACACTTTCTGGCAGACACATGATACTCACCAACCAATCAGGGACATGGAAACTCAGCAAAAGTGAGTGTTCTGCAGCTCTGTGTGCAATTGCAGCTCTGTGACAGCAGAGGAAGGACCTTGCTCTGTGTGCTTTCTCTATCTCTTTCTGCTGTGCTGTCTTTTTGTCAGAAAAAAAAGTTGCTGAATTCTAATTTGTGAAGACCCTAAGAGTGGTTTCTTGGAGTTAAAAGTGCTACTGCAGTTCAGAACCAGATTTTTTTAGGCAGGGAAAGGGAAAGAAAAGAAGAGCATTGTGAAGGCAAGCAAGGGGGAGGGGAGAGGGGCCCCTGCTTGCCCTGCAGTGTTGTGATGTTATTGTTGTACTCAAATCTTCCAAACCAACATTTGTGATACTTTTCTAGTCAGGGTGGATGCCTGAGCCCCAAATGTTTACTTTTTCAAACGGTAGTTTCAGTGATTGTTTGTTGGTGGCTGCTACAATGCTGGGTCAGGGTCAGGGTGCTGCCAGCCTCCAGCATGCCTGATCCCCCCTCAAAAACATCTAGTGAAATATTTGATCCAATTGCAGTGTAGTTTTGGTGGGTGGCAGTGGGTCCCTGCCTGAGCCCCCCTCCCAAATCTTGTGAAACATATTATCCAACTGCTGTGTACTTTTCATAACAGGCAGTGGGTTCCTGGCCTGCATGAGAGAGCCAGAGCCCACCCCAATCTTGTGAAACACTTTCTCCAATTGCAGCTTAGTTTTTATGACATGTAGTGGATGCCTGGCCCCCTGGTGTGCCTGATGGAGCTGAAGTCCACCAAATCTTGTAAAGCACTCTATCCAATTGCAGTTTAGTTTTTCTGACAGGCAGTGGGTGCCTGGCTTGCCTGAGGCAGCAAGAACCCCCCTCCCCCCAAAAAAGTCCTGTGAAATGGTTTAGCCAATCTCAGCTTAGTTTTATGACAGGCAGTGGATGCCAGGCATGCCTAAGGCAACCAGAGTCACCCACAAACATCTTGTAAAACACTTTAGCCAGCTTCTGGTTAGTCTTCATGAGAGGCAGTGTGTGCCTTACCTGACCTTCCTGAGGGAGCAGGAGCCCCCCGCAACAAAAATCTAGTGAAACACTTCATCCAATTGCAGCTTAGTTCTCATGGCAGACAGTGTGTGCAGTGTCTGGCCTGCCTGAGGGAGTCAAAACTCCCCCCCAAAAAAATCGTGTGAAACAGTTTACCAAATTGTAGCTTAGTTTTCATGACAGAGAGTGGATGCCATGCCTGGTCTGCCAGAGGGATCGGAAGTCCCCATCCAAGAATTCTTGTGAAACACTTTGTTCAATTATAGCGAAGTTTTAGTGGCAGGCAGTGGGTGCCTGGCCTGTCTGAGGGAGCTGGAACCCTCACAAAAATCTTGTGAAACACTTTATCCAATTGCAGATCAGTTTTTGTGACAGGAAGTGGGTGCCTGACCAATCTGAGAGAGCTGGAGCACCCCCAAAAAATCTTGTGAAATTGTTCATCCAATTGGAGCTTAGTCTTCATGACAGGCAGTGTCTGCAATGCTGGCCTTCCTGAGGGAGCCAGAGTCCCCCTCAAAAAATCCTGTGAAACACTTTATTCAATTGCAGAATAGTTTTTGTGACAGGCTAGGCAGTGAGTGCATGTGAGCCCTTTTCTGTGAAAGACTTTATCTGATTAATTGCCATAAAGGTGAAACAAGGTTATCCTGAAAGGGAAGCAGGGAGGTCTGGGAGAGGAGGAGGAGGAGCAGCTGAGAAAGATTCCACTATGGTACCCATCCCCAAAACAAGTAGCAATTCTGCAAGAAGCAGTTGTAGTTGTGTGGCCTGTGGTTGGGGTGATGTACATAGTGAGGATGTTAGAGGGAGAAGGACAAAGACGGGGAATGGTATTGGTGTTGCTGCTACTGGTGGTGGTGGGTGTGAGACTGAGAGGCATATTAGGGTGGAGCGTATAATAGTATGAGCTAAACTTTTTTAAATGGACCTGCTGTCATTCACTGCCTCCACCCTGGTTATGCCACCAACCTGACTAACCTTCAGCCAGAGTCCTATGCCTCTAAAGTCCCAAACAACTACCCCCTGATTCCTACAATTTGTTCGAACCACCTATATCTTGTAGGAGTTTGATCATTTGCACCACACTTCGCTCAAGCTACTTATATTTTGTGTAAACTCTGCTCATTTGCATTCCTATCCATACACTGTGGCCCAGATATTCAAACTGCGCCATTCTGAGGCGCAAGCCCCTGCGCTGCTCAAAATAGTTGCGCAGGGGTGTGGCCGGGGTGATATTCAAAGGAGTTGCGTTATTGAGCAACTCCTTTGAATATCACCCCCCAGCCACAGCACTTGCGCATGGCGCAGTGGAACTTGCACCACCGCAAGTTGCCAGAGTTGAGCATTAAACTTGCAGTGGCGCAAGTACCATTGCGCCATGCTCAAATTTCCGATATTCAAAAGGTGACATGCAAATGGGGCCATAATTTATGCAAGGCGCATGGGGGGCCATTTGCATCTATTTATGGCCCCATTTGCATGCCATTTGCATGTAGGTGTGCCGATCCCCGAGGACTTGCTCCTGGCCACCCTGCTAGGCAGCAGCCGTCGGGGACCGACGCACAATGCAGCCCGATCGCGGGCATCACAGTTACATGAACCCCCACACACATCTCCCACAGCCCGATCGCGGGCAGTACAATTACATGAACCCCCACATCTCCCACAGCCCGATCGCTGGGCAGTACGAAATACATGAACCCCACACATCTCCCACAGCCCGTTGCGGGCGGTACCGCGTACCAGAACCCCACCCACACATCTCCCACAGCCGGTCGTGGGCAGAACCTGTATGAACCCCCGTTGCCCGATCGCGGGCAGACTGTAACCCTCCCCAACCCGGAATAACTCCCTGGTGGTCCAGTGGACCGTAAAACCCGATCGCGGGCAGAATGTCACAGCATAAACCCCCAAACATCTCCTGGTGTCTAGGTGTCCCCCCACCCACCGAAGCCCTCCACCTCGCTCCCCCCACCGGTCAGTGACAGCATCACCACGCCTGCGCCCGCCAGCCTGCCGATGACTGTCCAGTAGGGCTGCCGCCCATTGGTGCAGGAGCTGCAGCCAATGGCGTGCAGCCCATACCCCAGGGGTGGCAGCTGCTGTGTTGCACCTGCAATACAGCAGCTCACCTGTGGGTGGCCCTCAACTTGTTCCTTTTTTTGGCTCAAGGTTGTGCAGGCGCAGGTTGGGGGTTGCGCATGCACAACTCTGCACAACCCGACTGAATATCGGGTTGCGCAGGTTATGCATGGTTCCTCCCCCTCCTGTTGAGCATGCATTCATTTGCATTGCTCTTTTGCGCAACCTGTTGCCAGTGGAGCAACTGCCTCCTGCTGAATATCGCAGAATGGCGCATTTTGGACTTGAGCATGCACAACCCTGTTGCGCATGGCGCAACCCTTTTGAATATCCAGGCCTGTATGTAAACCTATACCTTGCACTTGCCTCTTACCCAGACAATTTTTGTATCTTGCTCGTTAGCACTGCTGTTTCATTTTATGACTGTCTGTCTGTACCTATATACTTGCCTTTTGCCCAGACATTTTTAATTTGTACATACAGTATGCATTGTTGCTTGTCTTATTGTAACCTACTTAATACTATGTATTGATGTAATGACCTCCTCTTCCCCCTTCCCAGGGTCCCACATGGAAATAAGCCTCAGTTCAGTGTGCCTCTCCTGGTTACCAACTTTTAAATAAAAAAAAAAGTAAAAAAGAAACCATGGGGAATTGTTAGTCTGTAGATGCCAGTGGGTTGTATACCCACTGTAAGCAGGAGTTTTCTCAGTCAGTCAGTCACAGTCAGTGTTCAGTGGTATATCTGGTAGTGCTGAAACCAGCCAGAGCAAAGCAGAAACATACAGGTCTTCTACTGCTTGTAGTCTTCCTCCTTCTCCTCTTCCAAGTACCTTACTTTCCATTACTACCCATGGTGGTAATGTAATGCCCAGTAATCCTCCATCTCATTCTGAAGACGTATAGGCAAGCCCTACATCTCTGTGTCTTGTGAGAACCACATAACAGCAGCTGGCAGTGCCAGATAGGGTGCCAGCTATGCAACCTGTACACCCACACCATGGCGAGCAACATAAGGAGTTTCCTGTCTTCCACTGGCTTGAGGCACTGTATGATGTTCATTCTTTGAATGTACCCACCAGCTCAAAATCAGAGTGGGTATGGGTCTGACACTACTGTAATCCTGTCTCCTGAGGAAAACGAACTGGCTGGTGTTCATAGGCAAGATGTTGATTATGTTATACCAACCTTCTGTTTTATAAAAGCAAGCCAGAAGCATGTGCCCCAGCACATCCAGTTACAGTGGAGGAGACTGTTACTGAGGTACAGGATATGGAAGTGTAGTTGCCAGAGAAAAGCAAGGTACTGATGATTCAGAAGGAGGGAGCAGAAACACAGAAAAAGGAGGAGGCAGCAGGAAAAGGGCATGGGAAATTTGACTCATCAGGTGAGAGTAAGGTGGGGTGGGTGGGGAAGGACAAGTTGCAGAGGAGAAGCAGGCAACATTGAAGGAGGAAGAAGAAGTGGAAGAAGTGGAGGTTGAAAATCTGTAGTCGATTACAAGCTAATCTGGTGGGCACTATGATTCTGATGAGTGGAAGCCACCACTACCACCACTGCATGAGGACAAGTGTAGGAAAGTAAGAGAAGCAATGAAGAAGACAAGAGAAAAGAACAAAAGCAACTTGTTGAAGCAGGCAAATCCAAATCCCAGGCCATGTTCTAAGTCACACCTGATAAATATGCTAAGATGTTGGTTAAATAGAATCTGCAGCATATCCAATAGGTAGGGAAATGGGCAGACAAGATGGGCCAAGCGGTCGCTATCTGCCATCAAATTCTACATTTCTACATTTCTATGTTTCTATGCTACTACTGCTACTGCTGCTTCTTCTGGTGATCATGTGGAGCAGCCACATCATTCCTTCCACATGAACAGGAAAAATAAATCTTGCAGTGATCACCCTAGTTCTTTTAAGGCACCCCCCAGCCCTCCAATGCAGGAAATTTTTTGGCAGTTCTGACCCTGAAACTGTAACGTGTGGACTGTGGGCTAAATCAGAGGACTTCTTCTATTTTACTTTTAAAAAGATTGAAGAATATGAAGTTATTGATTTATTGTTGGACCTGAAAATCATTAACAGCTGCGGCCTAGATGGGTTAACCCCCTCTCTTACATATCTGTTTAACTGATCTATATCTGAAGGGGTGGTTCCTGACAATTACAAGTTAGCCATAGTTATCCACATTTTTAAGGGGGTAGCCCTGGACAACTGGAACCCTAGGAGGACCTGGAACATTCTTATCAACCTTATTGGTAGGGGAATTTCCGAATATCATATTTGTCTTACCTCTGAAGGGACAACCACCACCGAGTCAAGAAAAATAGCCTCCCTTTTCAATAACTACTTCAGTGACCTTGACCAGCACAAGCCCAGCTCCACTCCTACCTTGTTTACTCCTCACATTCCTCCAAATCTCCCACCCTAAGTTCCATTTCAGGGATCTAACCCTTGGCAAAGTGGTCAAGTTAATCAAAACAAATGACCCAAGACCATCTAAGGACACCAACAACATTGACTACAGAGTTCTCCGTCTTGCTGTGACTCCCTGGCCATCCTTCTTGCTAACATCCTCAATCACTTCCTCTGCACTGGGTCCTTACTGAAAGCTTGGAAGTGTGCCATTATCAAACCACTTCACAAATCTGGTTCCATTGATCTAGTATACAACTACCATCCCATCTCCCTCCTATCCCCACTCTCCAAAATTTTAGGGAAAGTAGTCCACAGGCAAACCTCAGAATTCCTCTTCAAATGCAACCACTCACAGGGGTCCAGCATGGGTTCTGTGCTTGACACAATACCGAAACTGCCCTCATCAAGTTCGCCCACTTCATAGACAAAGCTAAAAGTGAAGGTGTTGCATTTGTAGACCTCACCAAAGCCTTCAACCTCCTTGATCATGAAGTCCTCCTCCAGACCCTGGCTGGCCTCCATTTCTCACCTGATGTCTGCCTCTGGTTCAAGGATTACCTAATGTGCAGATGCCATCCCACCATTATTGGCATTGTCTTCTCTGAATCCTACCCCATCAAATATGGCATCCACCAAGGGTCCATCCTGGGCCCTGTTCTCTCTGGTTTTAAACTCCCTGCCTGACATTTGCACCACCTTAGAACTCATTCTCTATGCTGATGATGCAGCCCTTTTCTGTCAGGAGAAAAACCCTAATGCTCTCATTAACAATCTCCAATTTCATTTCAGCAGACTTCATACCTGGTTCATGTCCAAAGGTCTTGTACTTAACTCCATGAAAACTAAGTTCATGGTTTTCTCCAACCCCCACAAACTCCTTGCCTTTGACCTCTCCCTCTAATACAACCTTGGTAATGCCATTGAAAGAGTTAGTGAATTCAAATACTTTGGCTTACTCCTGGATAGCCACCTCAATTGCAATGCTCACACTAGCCTCACAAACAAAAAAAAACACCAGTGACTCAGTATCCTCCACAGAACCAAGCATTTCCTTAACAAGGAACCCAAATCCCTCTTTGTCTCCAGCTTCCTCCTTCCTGTCTTTCACTATGATTCACTTGTCTCCCCCCTGCCTCTCCATCAAAAATTTCTCCAGACTTTGAAGCTCCAACCACAACATTATCCACTTTGCCTCTAGTCTACCTAGACTCACACACCAGTGTGACCTTTATAAGCTCACCAGTTGGCCCTCCATTGAGGCCCACCTCATCTGCAAGATGGCCACCTTCATCAAACTCTCCTGTGAACTGCTCCCTGATTGCCTCACTTCTCTCTTCCAGACAACTGCCACCACCAGGACCACTAGACTGTCATTCACTCTCTCTTTCACTGTTCCTTTCTGCCAGACCACTCAAGGCCAGAAAACACTCTCTTTTATGGAACCCAAGCTCTTCAGCTCTCTCCCTTCAGAACTAAAACTCTATCCCTCCATAAATGCCATGAAACACAATATCAGGAGACATTTCTCTCCCACCTGCACCTGCTCGCAGCCCTAATCTGGCTCCCATTCTGCATTTTTCCCCCTCATTCTCTGGTTATCCACCTCAGGCACTTACCCTCTCTTTCTAGCACATGTAGTATTGTTAATCCACCTAGGCTAGTTTTTAGACTGCACTTTAACATTTTTGTTTCCCACTGTTATATTATATTATTGTTAAACCCCCACTGAATGCTTAATGTCAGCTTGTATTTGTTAATTCACCAAGGCTAGTTCATGGTTTGTACTTTAGTCTATATTATCCTAAATTTATGTACCATTTTATTAACCCTCAATTGTTAGTTAAATGTTTAAGTCTATGTCATGTGTTGTGATTTTTGTATGTAACTGGGTGCTTGTGTAAATGGGCAGCAATGCTCACATGCCTTTCCAGTATAACCAACAAAAATGAAATGAATGAACTAACCAATTACAGACCTATTTCTCTACTGTCACAGCTCTCAAAAGTGTTTGAAAAAGTTATAACCAAACAACTAACAGATTTTTTACACCAGAATGATTATATGACAAATATCAGTCAGGATTTTGTTAATCCCATGATACTGTGAACTCTATGGCAAGGGTCTTGGATGATGTCAATAAAGTTATGTATGTAGATCATTTGGCCTGAGCCATCTTTGTTGACATCTCCAAGGCCTTTGACATGGTTGACCACCCAATTCTCCTGCAAAGACTGGCAAATTTATGGGTGTCATCTAATGCCCTAAAATGGTTTAGGTCCTATACAAGTGGCCATGTTCATAATTCTGTAGTGAACAATAAGGTCTCCACTCCATTACCTGTAGTCTGAGGAGTCCTCCAGGGCTTGGTTCTTGAACCATTGTTGTTTTTGTTCTACCTTAATGGTTTTGGTGACAGTGTTTCAGGTATGGCATATCATTTATATGTTGATGGCACAATGCTATATACCTCAGCTCCAACCTTGCCTGAAGCTCAGACCAATCTGCAATGAAGTTTTAATTTTCTACAAGACTTTTTTACAAAATTAAAACTTAAAATGAACATAGGTTAAACAAAATGTATGGTCTTTGGCACAAACTCTAAACTAAAAAACAGTTCCAAGCTGAAAATTGTTAATGCAGAAGGGGCTAGGTTTGAGTCTGTGGTGTCTTACAAATATCTGGGCTACTGGATGGACTCCTCGGGTTCAGGCAATGCTCATGTGGACATCCTTATAGGAACAATTGGGAAAAGGGTGATAATATTATATCGCAACAAAAATTATTTGGGTGGTAACATGATTAAAAAGATTGTTGGGTCCCAGATATTTTCTCTAATGGATTATGGTGATGTTCTATATGACTATGCCAGAAACAGTAAACTACATAAATTAGATATTTTGTACAATTTCTTTTCTAGGTTATTTCTCAAATGCCCTAAGGACACACACCACTGTCAAATGTACAATAGTTTAGGATGGCTGTCTTTGTCAGAGAGATGCCAACTCAACAAATGTATGCTGACATATAAAAGCATTTTGGGTGAAATCCTGACCTTTTTGACAAAACAATTGCAGGTTAGAAAAAGAAATGCTCCACTTAGGAAGTCTCCTTACTGTGAAATAGTTGTCCAAAAGATAATATTAAAAAAGCGGATGTATTTCTTTAGCCGCCTGGTCCCCTCACACTGGAACGTTTTTCCTTTTATATTTCTACTGTTTAATATTAAACTTCCATCTTTAAATGTTGTAAAGTGATTAGCCCAGATATTCAGAAATGTGCCAAAGGCCTGCACAAGTTCAGCGCAGTGCAAATCCGATGCACTATGGTGCAACAGGAGCCATATTCAGAGGTTGCACAGGCCGAACTGTGCCAGTGCGACCCAGCTGAATATGACAGAATTGTACCATGGTGCAAACAGAGTTGCGCCATGGCACAAAAAGAGATGCTCCAGTGCAACTGTGAGTGCAGAGCAGCAGAGCAACAGAGGGGGTCACATCACAGAGAACAGACCCAGGAGCAGAGCCAGGGAAGTACAGTGACAGGCCACAGGAGGCCACCACCAGCAAGGCACACTCAGACACCCAGACACCTGACCTCAGAACACAACAGTGGCACAGATAGCAGGCAAAAGGAGGTGCCAAAGGCCAATGGAGAGCCATCAAGAGAGCCCCCCCGAAGGCCGCTATCCCTGACCCCCAGACCATAGCAGGCCACACCCAGGACCGTACAGTCAAACACACACACCACACATGCACACAGGAAACCCACAAAGTAGGCACTGAACATGCCAGGAGGCAGGCGGCATGGCAGACCACATGGGACAGGCTGCACAGTGCCAAGCAGGGGCCCCAACACAGTGTACAGCCAGTACTCGACCAATGACCATGGCTATGTGCCACCACCACGTACACTCCCCAGACAGCTGCCCCATGAGCACCTCAAGGCACAGTCACTGACCCATGGAATGGACACCTACACAGTGGGACACACCGCAGCACACAACAGTGAACCACAGAAGCACACTTTCCCCCTCACACGCACACCACAAGGACAGGCACTGGGCCACTGCAGCATGGCTCCTCACATCACCTGCAAAGCAGACACAGACACAGATGGGTAAGTAAAATAAATATATATATTCTGAAAAACAATTATGTACAAGAACCAAGGGCTGGGAAAAGGTAGGTATAGTGAGGGAAGGAGACAGGGAACAAGGACTGTACAGTAGGGGGGGACTCTAGGGGCAGAACATCAGGGGAAACAGGGAAAACATGGGCCGCACTAATGGTGGCCCCATCTGGCCACCGTTGTGATCAGACTGATCTGCCACCAGCATCTGTCTCATTTGTAGGACTGCTTCAAGGGTCATTGAAGCCATGACGAGTACCTGGTACAGCAGTCTTGTTATCATGGACTGGGGCAGTCAGCGCTGACAGACACCTACAATGAGGAACAGGACAGGTGATCAGTGCAAAGTCCCAAGGAACCATAGCCACCCACAGTGCACAATGGGAAGTGGGAACACACATCCGTGGAGGGCCCATAATGGCCACCCACAAGGGGGTGGGCCAACGCCAGCCAGCAACTTAGCACACTATGACATTGCACAGAACTGGTCCCCACTGCACAATGACCACCCAACTGCGCAATGACAGTCACATGGCATAGTGCACCACCAGCACCACAGCGACAACAGTGGCAGACAGGCACACACCCACCCCACCAACAGCTGGTACATGTGTCCAATGGATGCACCACAGTGGCATGCACCATGCACAGTGAGACACACACAGCTGCCATGGCACATGGCACAGGTGGCCATGCCTGCACCCACTCCCACTCCCACTGCCACCTACCATGTACAGTGCCAAGGACCATGACAGTGCCTACCTGGCTACTGCAGCTCTGCTGGTGATGGTCCTGCTCCACCATGGCCCACTGTGTCCTGCTGCGCTGCTACAGCCTGGGCCCTATGATGGTCCTCAAGTACTGGGAATGGAAAGAAGACAGGTGCATATCAGGAACCGACCACAGCAGCTGCCCCCACCCCACCCCTGTGCGCAGGATGTGCCCCTGCCCAACATAGCCCACATGGCTGCAAGACTGCAATGCAAGCAGAAGCTGGCAATGCCACTCCATGATGTGCACAATGACAGTATACCCCTCAGCAGGGCATGCTAGGTAGCCAAGCCGACACCACAGTACAGCACCAGGGCACACATGCAACATGGGATGACTTACCTGGCTGTGGCACAGTCCCATACCTGGCACATGCCTGTAGCCACCTCAGGTGCTCTGGGTCCTGCTGTATGAGGTCCCCATATCAGAGATGACATTGTTCTGCTGTCCTGGGCACCCCTGTCCTGTGCTTCATGCTGTTTGCTATATACTGCACATGATGACCCTGGACCACTGCAGGAGCACCTGCCCAAAGAGCTGGGGGGGTGTGGCTCCATGCAGGCCACTAAGTTGGTCAACTTACCTTTGACCAGTTCTGGGCCCTCCTGCATCTTGCCTGCACCATGTTCAGTACAACACATTCTGCAGCAAAAATGGCAGCAGGAGATGCATGTGTCTGCACCATGTGCCCACTGTGTGATGCATGGGAGCATGCTCAGTACCCACCAATCATGCAGTGCCAGAGATGCATGGAATGGGCATGGCTACACAGGGTCAGAGGTATGACCCAGGGGTCAGGGGTCACCTGACATTGCACATGTGCACGATAGGGCATGGCACCCCATGCATGGCCATGTGCATAGCTGGCCCACGCACAGCATGTGCAATGCCACTACATCGCACTGTCCACACACGGTGCAAGATTGACACTATGATGCTGTAATGTACATGCATACTGTGGGCCTGCACACATGAGCATGCTGGTGTGCATGCAGCTGGCATGCATGTCATGTGCATGTGTGCGCACCCACGCACATGCCATGCTGCAGGTCACATGCAGCAGCAGTGAATGGGGGGTCACATGTGGGCATTGCATCACTGGCATGCCTTTTGTTTTCTTGCAGCACCTGCATGCCTCCATGCAGAAGATGGTGCACCGGCAGCAACCATGGATGCTGGTACAGCCCTGGAGGACCAGTCACCCACCTCAGTCAGCATCCAGGGGCATGACAGGCATGCAGCTCAGCACCATGGTGTAGGCAAATGTCCTGGACCTGGGGACGGATGCGTCCCTGGATGTGATCCTTCAGGATGCCAGCCTTGGTGTCCTGTCTGTGGAGACACAGATCAGGGCAGGGTCCGACTCCCATGAGGACTACTTTCAGCTCCTGGAAAGCATGGGTGACATTGTGGGTGTGTCGTCCCTGCTGTCATCATACAGGAACCATACCCAGTGCTCTGCCAGTAGCAGAACAGCTGCCTGCCACCACTGCAGGTGCGGTGGTGTGTGCTGCCACAGCTGTGTCCTGCAGTGGTGGTGGTACAGCCATGAAGGCACTGGGCAGTGTATAGCTGCTAGATTGGTGATGGTAGCAGGCTGTGGGTGCCACAGGGCAGCCAGACACAGGGTCCACCACCAGTGCACCTGCTGTGCCCATTCCCCCTGCAGACCTCTCTGTGCAGCATCCACCAGAGTGGGGGACTGTGCAGCTTGGCCTGTCACCACAAGAGGATCAGCATCCAGCCCCAGGAACCCCAGTATGCCAACCGACTGACTGAGTACACCCGTCTGCTGCAGGCATCTGTTCAGCAACAGGTACTGCTAGCCACTGCGGTGCATGCACTGCATGCGGATGTGCACCAGTTAGCTGAGCAGCAGGAAAGGGGCACTGCACATATCCCGGTTGGGATGCAGCACATGTAGGAGGCCATGACTGAATACTTGGATTGCATTGCCACTGCGATCATGGATGGCTTTGCATTGCTTGCTGCCACAGGGCATGGCCATGCATGGGTGATCCCCAGTGGTGCGCTGTCCATCCCACAAACCTGGAGTCGGGTGACCCCAACACAGTCAACACTGGGCTCTGATGTAGGCATCCCAGGCATGCCCGGGGCTGGCCTGTTTGGGCATCTGCACACTCCCACATGGAGACGGTCCCGGTCCCACGGTTCAACCCCTGGGGGGCTGTTGCAAATTCCCCCCATGGCTGATGTGCTGCCTGTGGCTGCCGATTGGCCCCATCATGGCTGCTCCCATGGTCATGGAGGCCATGGTTCTATGCAGTGGCCCTAATGTGTAGGCTGCCCTGACCGCAGTCTGCAGCTGCTGCCCTGTGTGCACATGGGCAGTGTGTGTATGTGCCTACCACTGGTGTCATGCCTGTGTGTCATGCTGCACACTGCCTGTGCGAGTGTTTGCCCAGCTGCTGGACCATGTGGTGTGGGAGTGATGGGGGCAGTCTAGCACCTGTTGCGCCTGTGCATCAGTGCAATGCATCTGATCCATGCCACATACCAACACCTCGGTGTGTGGCTGCATGTGGGTGTGTGGTGTGTGTGTGTGTGTGTGTGTGTGTGTGTGTGTGGTTGTGTGCCACTGACTCCCCTACCCCTGCATCACACCTCTGTGTGTGCATGCCCATTGCCATTCATGCCTCTGCATGTGTGCTGTACCTGTTTGTGTGGCCTATGCATGTGTACTGCACCACATAACTGTGTGCACCATAGTGCTGCTGTACAGTGGTGTCCCAGTGGGTTCGTGCCTGCTGGAGTAGCCAGGGGTACCTCCGCCCAGAGGGTGGCTGTCCACCATCCTCTGGCCCATTGCCTCTGTCATCCCCACTACTGTCACCCTCATCAGCCTCGACAGCTTTCCCATGGTCAATGGCCATGTTGTGCAGTATGTAGCAGTCCAGGAATAGGTCACAGGCCTTTGACGGGCTGTACTGTAGGGCACCGCCTGACCTGTCTAGGCAATGAACTATACTTTCAGCATGCCAAAGACATGCTCAATGATGTTGCACATGTTGGCGTGTGCCTCGTTGTACCGTTCCTCTCCTGGGGACAACGGGCGCCGGTAGGAGGTGAGCAGCCAGGGCCTCAGAGGATGACCACTGTCACCTGTGTGGAGATTGACATTGTTAGCCCTCTGATATTCTATGCAGTGCCCTTTGCCTGTCCCTGGCACCCATGCCACCATGCATACCCTGCTCACCCTCATCCCCAGGTCTGCTCTGCCCATCGCCCCATGCCCATCCCATATTCACTCACTAGGTGGCCCATGGGGATGTCCCCATGTTCAAACCTGTAGCACAGCACAGAGCTGTGCCAGATGAACATGTCATGTGCGCTCCCAGTGTGTGTGGTGCAGACATTGGTGATGCACCCGGTGGCATCGCACACCACCTGGCAGTTGACACTCAGGCTCCCCTTCCAGTTGATGTATGCTACACCCTCAGGGCCAGGTGGCATGCAGATGGCTATGTGGGTGCAGTCAATGGACCCAATCACACCAGACATACAAGCCACCCTGTGGAAGTTCTGCATGGTTACTGTATGCTCCACCTGTGTGCTGGGGAAATGGATGAATTCTGAAACATGTGGCAGCAGATCATTGAGAAACTGTATGAGGAGGGGATGTGGCCAACTGGGTGATGCCTATGGTGTCCCCTGTTGGTCTCTGGAAGGTGCCCATGGTGAGCAGGCACATGAAGGCAGTCACCTTTGTCTCCACTTACATGGCGTGGCTCTGTCTGGTGGGTGCCTGCATCACCTCACTTCACAGATCACAGAGCTTCCTCAGAATGGTCCTGTTCAGATGGTACCAGCTCATGATCTCAGTGTCACTGTAGTTCTCAAAGGTGATGAGAGCATGGTACCACCTGTGTCGGGCATACTGCAGACGGTCCCTTCCTTGGTCATGTCACTGTTCCTCCTGCCCCCTCACACCCCTCATTACTGCCTCCATCATGAAGGGTGCACTGTCCATGGCCCTTGCTGTCCATTGTGCCCCTGGGTGGGTTGGCTGCTGTCTGTGTGCCACATTGGTGCACTACTTGTCTGTGTGTGTGTGTGTGTGTGTGTCTCTCTCTCTCTTTCTCAGCCCCTGTCTCCCTCTCTGAGGGGCCACTTCTCTGTCCCCATCCATCTGTATGTGGCCTTTGTCTGTCTGTCTGTCTGTGCCTCTGGCTGTCTCTCTCTGTCCCTCACTCTCACCCCTGGCACCAGTGCTGTCTATGTGTTTGTGCCCTGTATTTATAGGAACAAGTCTGCTCAGAGCAACTTCAATATGCTCCACACTTGTGCCATGGATTGCCAGTTGGATATGCCACTGTGTTGGATATTCATGGGAACATCCCCTGCTCTTGTACCTACACTCATTATAGTTGCACATTGGCACAATGGATTTTGCATTGCACACTGGCTCCTGCTGAAATGGCTCCACGGCACAATTTTGCAATTGCACTGACACAACTCAGTTGTGCCATGCGCAACTGCTCTGAATATCTGGGCCATTGTTTTTAGATAAGGCAGCGAGTTTAGTTAAAGGTTGTTGTGAATGATTTAGATAACAATAGTGTATATTGAATGCACTAATGTAATTTATTGTACTGCATTTTACTTATGTAATTTGTGTATGTGTGCAACTTATGTGTAATGTAACTGTCCTGTGCTAAGTTCTCGGGTAACCATTTTAAATAAGTTTCACTCATAGTTTAACCCTTAATAAAAATGAAAAACATAAATCTCTCATGCCGGTGGTCCTATAGCGATGAAAGCCAAGAGATATTCCGCAGTATGTGAGTATTTTAGGGATGACACCACAAATCCATTGAGATCTGTTGCAATATGTGTGAGAAAAAGATCAACAGGGTAAATCTACATGGACATTGGGAACTAGTGTTCTGGCTGATCATTTAAAGCATGAACACAGTATCTTGCTAAAAGTCACATCCCTTCAGAATCTACACATAGGTAAGATGAAGCAGTAGTAGCAGCCAGATATGGGTGGTGGGATCAAATGGTTTGTTTAAATTACACAGCCCCCATGACAGCAGCAGTCACCTGAAGCATGAACACAGCATCTTGCTAACAGTCACATCCCTTCACAATCCGTACATAGGTAAGACTCAGCAGTAGCAGCAGCCAGATATGGGTGGCGGGATCAGACAGTTTGTTCAAATTATGCAGCCCCCATGGCAGCAGCAGTCAAGTCAACTGATACTAGTGGCACTTCTTCCAGAACACCGCTCTAACAAACAACATTAAAGGAAAACAATGGGAAAGATGCAGCTTTCTTCAGTCACTACATAAACTCTCAATTCATGCTTTCAGACAGTAACACCTTTTTTAATGATTTAAAACAGCTACCCACAATTTCCACATTCTGTTGCTAGCAGCCACCATCTCATGAGCAGCAGTGAGATTCCTGAGCTCACTGTATGCTAATATGTCTGTTTGACCTCTGCTATTGGTTGGCAGGACTTATTAGCATAAAGTGAACTCAAGAAGCTTTCTGCTGCTCATGAGATGGTGGCTGCCAGCAATAGAAAGTGAAAGTTGAAGGCCACCATTTAAATCACTAAAAAAGCAATTAGAGGTAATCTTTTAAGACAATGTTACTGCCTGAAAGTACTAATCAGGCATTTCTGTAGCACCTTGGTAAAGCTGTGCCCTTTCCAGTGTTTCCCTTTAACAGCACTACCACCACCAGCACCACCACTAAGCAGGGATAATAGTGGTGGACACGATAGCAGAAAAATCCAAGCACAATAAAATTGTCTAACTGAGCAAATGAGTTGCACATTGACTATCATTGTAGACTGCAAATTGTATTACTTACTGTACTTTCTTGTAATGTGAAAAACAGAGCAAACAGAAACATTGCCCCGGAGTGGGGTTTCCATTTTCCCTGTTTTGCACTTTTGTTTCTCTTTGCCCTGTTTTGCACTTTATGAGAAAGCAAGTATTAAAATTTGCACTTTATTATGATAGTCAACATGTGACTTAAATGTTTGGTTAGGCTGTTATATTTTGCCCATTTATTTTGTTTTCTGCGGATTGTTGTTTTCCATGAGCACTGACCATCCCAGAGCACTCCCGTTTTGTGACCCTGACACAGTAGCAGCAACACTAGTGCTACTCCAGAATTCATTGCCACCAAACAATTCACATTGCATGAGTCATTACATGCTCACACATAAATGCCACCTATTCATCCAGTTCCTGTGCCAGTCACTCAATAGATAAATGAAATGATGCTTGATCTGCAGCCATTCTCCATGGTGGAGGACATTGGCTTTTGAAAACTGTTACATGAGCTGAAACCCATATACAGCAGTGCATCATGGTTCATGTTTTCCCAGCATGTCAGCAAAATATTAAAAAAATATATATTTACAAAAAGATTAAAAATATAGGGACTATGGGGGCTTTGAGCTCAGCCAAGGAAACTAAGAATTCATATTGCTCCTAGCACTACATGTTAGCAAAATATTAAAAAATGAAAAATGTACAAAATGTGCCAAAAAATTAAAAAGTACATATACAAATTTGGGATAGTAAGATAGATAAAGCAATGCCCTTGTGTAGTACGGCAGTACCTGCACTTTTCTTTGAGATGCATATTATTGTGGGGAACTTATTTTGAAAACCTATGTGGAGTTAACATAGTAAATGTTATGAAGGGCAGGAGGGAGTCTTGGGGTCAGCAAAGGAAACTATGAATTCCTATAGATCTGACGGGGTGCTTAGCAGTAATATGTGTTTGGCACTGTGATGATCTCCAACCATGGCATACCAACACCACCTGCCACACATACGTTATAGTAATTCATGGCTATCAGTGACCTCAAGGCTTTTTCCCCTTTTTCATCAGTGTACTTTTATGTCCCATGCCAGTTATTAGATTGAGAGCCAAAGTGATTCTGCCAAAGAGTTGAAGCCGAAGCAAATTGTATCCCCCTGTTGAAGCTGAACTAAAGTTGCCAATAGGACACTTTGCTTACCCTTAATGGGCCCACTACAAATTACTCCATTCCTCTCCTGACCTCATCTTTTACAGGACTTTGAGGAACAACTGTATAAAGGCTGTACAGGACAAAAAAATCACACTATATTGAGGACAACCTCTAGAAAAATCTTAACTCCCCAGCTAAATTCTGAAAAGTTATCCACACCTTTTTCAATAGGCTTGCCCAATCTGCCCCCCAAATCCTTGTAGTTAATGGTTCACCTGTGTCTGACCCTTACTCTGCTATGGCTCACTTCACTGAGTTCTTCACAACCTGTACCCTCCCTTCTTTTCCCCCCTCCTGGATCCTCTCTTTACACTTCTGCCCCCACCCAAGTTTCCATTTCTCCACTGTCACCATCCAGGAAACCCCGCTTTCCCCCCTCCATCCTCAACCTTTCAAAGTCCAGCCCTGATGATCTGGACTCCAAGCTCCTCCACATCTCATTTCTTGCCACTGCAGATCCTCTTATTCATCTATTCAACTTTTTTACCATTTCCCTCAAACCTGTTCCTCAGTCCTGAAAGATGGCCAAAATTATTCCACTTCATAACAGGGGTGACCCCTCCTCCCCTGGAAACTTCTTTCCCAACTCCCTCCTCCTTTCCCTCTCAAACAGGAGTTTATGGAGTTGGGGAGAAGCCTTAGAAAAGTAGCACACACGGTAACTTTCTCAGAAGTGTTACCTGTCTATGGCATGGATGAGGGTAGGGCACTCCGCACCATGGGATTCAATGACTAGTTGAAAAGCTGGTGCAGAGCTCAGGAATTTGGCTTCATTGTGACTGGGGCTCCACCTGGAGGGATTCAGGCCTATACAGGCATGATGGTCTGCATCTATCCTGGAGGGCAACCAGGATCCTAGGTGATAGGTTTAAATGCTTCAGTGGCAAGCATTTAAACTAGCCAAGGGGGGAGACACTGAAGAGGTGAAGAGAAATCCTAGCCCCCAAAAAATCAGCGTAATTAGTGAGGTAAACATCAAAATAGAGCAGTCAATAGAGAGAAGGGCAGGGGTAAATGGAGAAAAAGACAAAGGCAGTAGGGACAGGGATGGGGCAAAAAGAAATAAAGCCATAAAAAAATGGACAGTAATGATTACCAATGCCCGTAGTCTAGGTAAAAAGCTCCCTGAAATGGTGGCCTTGATGAAAGAGGGATGCCTGGATATTGTGGCAGTCACAGAAATGTGGTACACAGAGAACCATGACTGGGATGTTAACGTACCAGGGTACAGAATCGACAGGAGGGACAGGGAGGGAAGAAGAGGAAGAGGAGTAGCTCTCTATGTAAGGGAAGGGATAAAAGCAACAGAACTAAAGGGTAAACAGGGAGGAGAGGAGGCACTGTGGGTTACCCTGGAGACTGAAAATGTCTCCACAATCCATACAGGGGTTGTATATAGACCACCTTCTCAGGGGGAGGAAATTGACAAGGAAATGATAGAAGGCATCCCTGAGATGGCAGAGAAAGGGGAGATATTGCTGATGGGGATCTGAATATGCCAGATGTTGACTGGAGCACCTTTGCTGAAGCCACATTCAAGAGCAGGGCTATTCTCAATGCCCTACAGGGGGCATGTCTCGGACAGCTAGTTTTGGAACCCACTCAGGAGAGAGCAATCTTAGACCTGGTACTCTCAAATGGGGATGGAGAGAGGATCTCTGATTTTGAAGTGGGTAGCCATCTGGGAACAAGTGACCACCAAATAGTGTGGTTCATGATAAACTTAGCTGTAGAGTCAAGCCACACAAAAGTGAAGATACTGGACTTCAGGAGGGCTGATTTTGACAAAATGGGAGAGTGCCTCAGAAAAGCACTAGCAAACAGGCAAGAAGGTGGGGTGGAGTAACAGTAACAGGGGAAACATCAAAACAGCCATCACAGAGGCAACAAGTCTTTGTGTGAAGCAAATAAACAAATCAAAATGAAAGAAAAAAGACACTATGGTTCTCAAAAGAAGTGGCAGGGAAGGTAAGGGAAAAAAGATAGCATTCAGGAAGTATAAGGAAACACAGAAGGAGCAGGACAGCGATCTGTACCAGTTAAAGCAGAAGGAAGTGGGTAAGACAGTCAGAATAGCAAAGACCCAAACTGAGGAAAAGACAGACAACTCAGTTAAGAAGGGGTATAAAACCTTATAGGTACATTAGGGAGCAAAGAAAGACTAAGGCAGGGATACTGAGGCTGAACAAAGAGGAAGGTGGTTGGGCAGACAGTGACAGTGAAAAAGCAGGGATACTGAAGGAATACTTCTGCTCAGTATTCACAATGGTAAAGTAGGGGGAAATACCTAATCCAGTCAATAGAAGCACTCTGGATAGGGGGGTTGATATTAGTCCTTTCACAGAAGAAAGGGTTCTGAAAAAACTCTTAAAACTGAAGGTGGATAAAGCAATGGGACCTGATGTGATTCACCCCAGAATTCTAAAAGAACTAAGGGAAGAACTAGTAACACCACTGACTACCCTTTTTAATAAATCATGGGAGGATGGGGTGGTACCTGAGGACTGGAGGAGGGTGGATGTGATTCCTCTTCATAAATGTGGGAGTAAGACAGAGGCAGGAAACTACAGACCTGTCAGTTTGACCTCAGTGGTAGGGAAAATGATTGAATCACTTCAGAAGGAATGAACTGTTGAGTACCTAGAGGCCAGTGGGGCACAGGACCCAAGGCAGCATGGATTCACAGCGAGAAGGTCATGTCAGACATATCTAATTGATTTCTTTGACCGGGTGACCAAAGCAGTAGACCAGGGAGGGGCTGTGGACATGGCCTACCTAGACTTTAGCAAGGCATTTGACATAGTCCCACACAAAAGATTAATAAGCAAATTAGCCAGCCTGGGAGTGGGTCCTAGGGTGGTAGCCTGGGTAAAACACTGGTTTGGACAACAGGGCACAGTGGGTAATAGTAAATGGAGTCCACAGTGAAGAAAGAGGTTACTAGTGGGGTTCCGCATGGTTCAATATTGGGGCCGGTCCTTTTTAATGTCTTTGTAAGTGACATTGCAGAGGGACTGGAAGGGAAAGTATGTCTCTTTGCAGATGACACAAAGATCTGCAACAGGGTTGATACACAAGGTGGGGTGGAAAGGATGAAAAGGGAATTGGCAAGGTTGGAGGAATGGTCAAATGTATGGCAGCTTACATTCAATGCAAAGAAGTGCAGAGTAATGCACCTGGGAAACAAAAACCCAGGGGAAGAGTACACAATTGGGGATGAGATACTGACAACAACAACAATGGAAAGGGGCCTGGGGGTAGTCATATCAGATGATCTAAAGGTGAACCAGCAATGTGAGAAGGCAGTAAGGAGGGCTGGTGGGATACTGGGATGCATAGGGAGAGGCATCACCTGTAGAAAACAGGAAGTTGTTGGCCCTCTGCACAGACATTTGGTAAGACCACATCTGGAGTATCGTGTACAGTTCTTGAGACCCCATCTCCCCAAAGACATAGACATGGTGTAGGCTGTGCAGAGGAGGACAACCAAAATGATGCAGGGTCTGCATCAGAAGACATATGAAGAAAGACTAAAGGAAATAAAGATGCATAGCCTTGAGGAAAGGAGGGAGAGGGGGGACATGATAGAAACTTTCAAATACCTCAACGGAATCAATAAAGTCCAAGAGGGTATCATCTTTCAGAAAAAGAGATGTGCAAAAACAAGGGGTACAATTTGAAGATAGAGGGGGGATGGCTCAGAGGTAATGAGAGGAAGTATTTCTTCACAGAGGCGGTTGTGGATACATGGAACAGCCTTTCTGAGGAGGTCATAGAGTCAAAAACAGTTGGGGAATTCAAGAATGCATGGGACAGACATAAGGCAATTCTAGTGTGGGGTAGGAGGAAGTAGGCTGTTGGTTAACTAGGATCTGCAGCTTATCTGTTAGGTAGGGAAATGGGAAGACTAGGTGGGCTAAGCGGTCTTCATCTGCCATCAAATTCTATGTAAGCTGCAATAGAAACTAATCTATTCTAGACTACTCAACTTTGTTTTCATTCTCCAACTTCCCTTCACCCTTCCAGTCTGGTTTCCTGAAACACCTTTCTATCATCTCCTTGCTGCTGTGTATCACTGTTTCTATCTTCTCTGTGATAGATCAATAACACATTACGGCCACAATATTCATTGATCTGGCCAAAGCCTTTGAGTCAGTGTCCCATTCACTCTTCCTGAATAAGCTGAGCTCTGCTGGCCTCTCAGCTCCTGCTGTTGCTATGTTCTGTTCCTACTAAATGCGCTGGCAACAAGCAATACAGGCTGGAGGCACCCTGTCACCTCCCCTTCCTATCCAGGCTGGGGTTTTGCAGGGCTCTATCTTTGGTCGTATCCTCTTCTTCATCTTCCTGAATGACCTTCCCTATGCCTGTGCCAACTCACATCTGCATATGTATGCAAATGACACAATCATAATCACCTGAGGACCATCCACTGTAGCTGTGTAAAACCTGCTCCAGTGGGACATCAACAAATGTTCTGCACTGGTTCAAATCCTACCATCTCAGAATCAACAGTAAAGAAATGATGTCAATGACTTTTGGTACCAGTCAGAAACTGGCCAGACTCATTGCCATGCCTTTTTCCCTACTCTGGATGGAGTGCCTCTTGAAGCAGTTTAGTCCTTCAAGTACCTGGGAGTGTGGCTATATAGTAAGTTTGACTTCTCAGCCCACATCAATGCCATCCATGCTAAACTCCATCCCAAGTTCAGTTTGCTGTACTGCAACAAAGACTGCTAATCTTCATATGTTCACAGGGAGTTTGTTACCAGAATGGTGCTCACTGTCTTTGACTATACAGATGTGTTCTATGGCACTGCCTCTTCCACTTCCCTCACCAGAGTGGACACCCTCTGCAACTCCTTCTGACTCCCCCCTTTTACCCACCATGGTTCTTTGTATTCATCCCTATCTATCCTCCCTCTGCCCTCACATGGCCAGACTGACTATTGATTCTTCATATCTATAATACTTTGGTTCTCTTCCCTCTTACCTCTTCTCCTTACTCTTCCAACTCCCCCCGCTTCCTGTTCCCTCCATTTCAGGGACCAGCGTGCCTTTGCCACTCCTCACTCCTGCTCTTCAGCAAGACAATCTGCCTTCTCCAACAACTTCCCTCACTCTGGAACCAAGTCCCCTCCTCCCTCCATCTCTCCCCATCCCCTGGATCCTTCAGGCACCTCTTGAAACTCAAACTGCACCCCACCTGTTCTTGTTACCCTTCCGACACCTCCCCAGCCAAGCCTTTTCCATCCTGGTAAAGCAGCCAGCTGTGTTCCTGCTCCTGCCTTGGTTTAACTTCTTCATTACTGCCATTTTCTCCATTATAAGATCAGGCAATAACTCATCCTACAGTGCAATTGCCTTTTGTCAATATTGTTCTTGTTCACTGTGTATTGCTGCCACTTCTGTATTTGTACTTGTTAGATATTTCATACTGAATTCTACTAGATTGTATTCTCTGCACATGCAATTTTGTATTTATTATAATATTGTACAAACTTAATTGTTGTTTTGACTGACTTGTTATTATGTCTTGTGCTGCTGTTCTTCCACTGTTCAGTTTCCCTTTCCCTGGGTCACACCTGGAAATAAGCCTTGGCTCTACGTGCCTCTCCCAGTTACCAATTTTCAAATAAATAAAAAAATAAATAAATAACATGGAGTCTGTCAAATTTGGAGTTGGCAGTATAGCCTAGAGGTTAGAGCAGTGAGCTGTGAACAAGCTTTGTACATCCTGAAGACCTGGTCTTGAGTCTCATAACATCTCTGTACTGTATATACTTTCTCACCATGACCAAGTCCCTAAACATAACCAGTGCTCCCAGGTTGCTCCTGTAAATTACCCTTGTACCTAGTGGGCCTTACCCAATTACCAAAGAATTAAAACAAAATATAGGGGCAATTCAGTTTCAGGTGTGATGACAGCTTTGAATGCTAACAGTAGATCATAATTGCTATATGCATCAGAAATGTGGGGAGAAGTCAATTCATCTCCCCTTGAAGGTATTGTAACCAAATTATATTATTACATATGTTGGGTCCCCAACTGTGTCAAATCAGCAATATTGCATGCACAACTTGTACAAAAGTCTTGAAAGACTTTGATTAATGAAAGAACTACAGTTTTTATCATGAAAGTATGTAATATGCATGAGTCAAGTCCTCTGCATTGTTTCTTGTAGGAAAATATGAAGTATTCCTCATTGAGCTGAGCTTTGATTTACTTATTGGCCTAGATATTCAAAGGAGTTGTACCTGGTGCAAGTGAGTTGTGCTAGCGCAGCCCCAGAAATGTGACCCAGGGCAATATTCAACAGACAGAACTGCACAGTGCAATTCCCAATGCACCAGGGTGCAAAGATAATGTATGTGGCAGATCTCCAGGGGACATGCCCATGCATATGCAGCACATCCCGATATTCAGCCCAGGATGTGCGGCGCTTATGCTGGCACAACCCTGAGATGTGCCACATGCTGAGGGGCAAGGTTGAGCCTGAAATAAAGTCTCAAATGGTGGTCACCCACAGACGAGCTGCTGTACTGCAAGGCACAACACAGTAGCCACCAGCCGTAGGTGACCACCCAACCCTCCAGCACATTGTGCATAAGAACCCATGATGCCCCTTGTGGTCCAGTGTCACATATCTGTTAATGAGTAGTACAGCATACACTGTAAGCTGTCATTTGGCTGGCAGCTGAGGTGGTATGTGAGTGTGTGTGCAGCTACCCGATGATGACAAGGGGGGAGCTGGGTGGGCAAGGGGTCCTGTGAGGGTGGTGGGGTGCCACTGGACCACCAGGGTGATATGCACAGTGATTACACCATTGATTGGGGATACGGGCAGGGAGTGGGCACCACTAGACTACCAGGGAAATAGGTACATGTTTATTTATAGGTATCAGAGCATTGGTAGGGGTGAAGGGTACCACTAGACTACCAGGGATCTACATTTCTTTCATAATTGGTGATCACAGCTATGGGGGGAGGGAAGGGATGCCAGTAGACTACCAGGGAATATTTCAGGGGGTATTTTACAGTGATCACTGCTACAAGGATGGGTGAGGGGACAATTTGACTACCAAGGACATATGGCGCTTGTCTTTTACTGGGATCATGGCTATGGGGCAGGCAGGAGGTGCCACAAGACCCTCTATGGCAGCACCACATGCTGTGCAGGGTGCCATGTGCATTTCGCTTGCCTGCCCTGCACAATGCATGAAAATGGGGCCTTGCATATATTATGGCCCCATTTGCACACAGCCAGCTGAATATCAAGAATTTATGCACAGCGTAACTCTGTTGCGCTGCTGCAGTTCCCTTTCCTGGTATTCAGCCCTGTCTGTGGGGGAGATGCACCAGTGCATCCTATTTGTGTAGTGTGCATTACCTGATATATTCAGATGAGATGTGCCATGGCTCATCTCTTTTGCATATATCCCTGTGTTGCACCAGTGCAACTCAGTTGCACTGTGCCGCCACTTAAACCATTGCCAGGCGCAATTCTGAATATTGGGGCCATCATATCTTTTATCAGAACTTCTCTTTCCCCAGCTGGTTAGAATAACCTTCTTGGAGATTCTCTTAAATTGCCTACGGAGGAAATATTGTTACAGGTTAAAGAAAGATTTACTCATTTAAGTGCTCAATTTAATTTACACCAAATCACAGAAGCTAAATTATCCCCTTGGTATTGGATTATTAAAACTTTCTATTGGTATCTACATTTGGTTACAGATCAAAACAAATAGAACTACTTTAACAAGGGTTTGTCTGGAGGTATGCAACAGTAACAAAAGCATAATCATACCTCTTTCTCCTTGCTGTAATTGTAATAACACTGATAGAGATTCCAGATCCCAGCCACTCACTTAGTAAAACATCTTTTCCTTTCTACTGTTCTAAAATGAACATCCTTTAATTGTTTATTATGGTCTCTCATTTCCCTTTCTTGTTTTTTAAATTCCAAAGGTGAGCATTTCATAGTATCTATAGTAGACATTGTTTTGTACAATGTTATTAAATCCCATCTTAGCCTTCTAATTGTCAAGCTGAATAACCCCAAACTATTTCATTTCTTGTCACATGTCATACTTTCCAGGGCTTTAGTGATCTTGATCACTGTTCTCTGAACCCTTTCTAATTTCACTATGTCATCTTCATTTTGAGGTGCCCTGAATTGCACACAGTAATTCATATTGGGTTTCACCAGTGCTCTATACATGGGAAGGTTCACCTCCTTATTTCTGCTTGTAATGTTGCACTTAATACAGACTAGAATTATGTTGTATTTGGAGACAACTTCCTCATACTGTTTAGAGTGCTAAGGGCATTTACTATCTTAATCCTGAAGTACCTCTCACCACTGGTTTCACTTAGCACAACTCCTTCCATATTAAGGGGTCATGAGATCAGGTACCTTTCCCCTCCACAGCTGCTCTCGTCCCCACCAATTGTCTCCTACAGATTGAAATGCTCCATGGTCAAGGGCTCCTTCCACCTGGTTGTCTCACAGGAACCAATCCCCTGGACCAGTCCGGAAGCCAGCTTGGGAGAGTGGGAAGGGCTTAATGAAGACCAGGAGCTCTGAGTCATGAAAAGCCATGGAGCCATTTTCATGACTTGAAACCAGCACTGAATGAGCAAGGGGTCATGAGAGCAGGTACTTGTCCACTCCACAGCTGCTCTCCCTAACACCACCAATTGCCTCCTCCAGATCAAGATTCTCCAAGGACAACAGATCTTTTCAGATGGCCATCTCACAGCAACCCAAACTTCTGGGCCAATCTGGGAGCCAGCTTAGGACAGTGGGCGGGCTTAACATATCCCAGGAACTCTCCCCTCCTTCAAAGGCCTGGCACTATCAAGCAGCCCTCCTTGCAAAGGACAGAGCATAAAGGACACCACAAGAATGTGCCTAAGAAGTTAGCTGGCAGCCAGTCATATTGCATTTTTTACTTCCTAACAAACCTACTGGACTTTCTATGCCCTATTCAAGTTTGCAGTTTCTAAGGTACTTTTATTATTTACTACTGCTCCATATCATGACCTTATTTATACTACTGAATCTTATACTATACAGTAAGCACTGTGATTACTAGTGTCCATTCACAGTCAGGGTAGCCTCCATATATATTATTATTCCATATAACTCATTGTACCTACTCACTCAAAAAATAATTACATACTCCTAGGTGTTCCAAAATACTATATGCTACACACACAAAAAAAAGGGAAAATGTGAGGAGGGCAGACACTTGAACATTAAAGGAAAGAAGATATAGGACAGGAATGAGTTTCCTTGCTTGCCCTGTTGTTTTCATCCCTGAGTATCTTGGATTAAGATGAATTGTGATCATAAGTATTCTTCAGTATACTGTTTTTAATTTTGTATCTTTTGTAAGAATACAATTGATCACAGTTAAATGAGGTATTTATTTTAGGAAAAGCCTAGCTCAGTATATAACTTGCTACTTTTAACAACTGTATTTACTATATTTTTAAAAAGTTTCCAAAATACATGTTTAATTGCAGAATACCTGCCCTAGGAAATTTCTTAAGGGAGTTCTGAATAAAATATGCCATTGAATGTGCTGATAAATTATACACTAGAGAGATATAGCTTTAATTTGACACCTGAGGCATTCTTGGAGGTTATTGTATCTAATAGGTCCCTAATGAAAGTATTAATATTTTTATGCAGTAAAGATTTTTGAGTATATTTTTGTGAAATCCTATTCAATAAGACTTACCCTGTTTTAAATTTTATGTAACAAAGAAGCCAGTGTAACCAGTCTATCCAAGATTTCACAATTCAAATGGACTTTCAGGGCTAATATTGTCCAGAACTCGGTTTGCCACTGCCTTGACCTGACCTGAAAAGAGGTGGTGTTAGTATTTCCTGAGCATACTTTGTAATATGCTATTGCCAGACATTCCCACAAATGTGTTAATTATGCTGTATTATATTGTGTCACACAGTTACCTTCATTTACTGCAAATTGGTTATTTATTTGTATTATATTCTACAATACTTATCATGTCTATCTTATGCAACCACTAGTAGCCCTGCAACGAGGCTCCACTTGAGCTAATATTTATTTATTGAAAGAATAGAAATTATAACCTTTGAGTCATAGACTCCTTTGCAAAGGCTCCACACCAGTAAATAGAAAATATACAAGCATCACTTAAATATACACATCAAAATATTCAGCACAGTTAACATAGCATAGTTACATCAGCAGTGATCTTAGAGAGGTCTAGGTTATTAATAGTTAATAAGACAGTATACACTTTGGAGGGACATAAAACTATGCCTAGAGTCATAAAATATTTACAATGAGTTTGACTAAGCTCTAGCATGAGTGAAGAATGAAGAAATCCCTATGCCGAGGGGTATCCCATTGCAGTGGAGGAGGAAACCTGGAAGGGCATCTAAGTACATTAGTACATTATGAACATTCACAGATTGCAGAGTTATGGAGAAAGGATTTGAGATCAGCTTTAAATTGTCCCAGACTGGATGCAAGGGAAATACTGGATGCTAGGTTGTTTAGCCATGAGGGGGCTAGATATTGGAAGGACCGTTGGCCAAGGGAGGTTCTACAGTTAAGTACTTGGAAGGGGGTGATTGCAGAGTGCCTTGGTGCCCTCCTGTTTGGATGAGGGGGTGGAGGCCAAAAAGTGCCTGTTTGTGTAGTATCTATTTTGCAAGGAGGCAGTTGTGATATTTTAGCCTATGTTGGAAGTTTAGCCAACCAGTAGATTTGTAAACCTCACAGGTATGGGTTAGCCTGTCACACTTTGTCACCAGATGGTAGGCTTTATTTAGGGTGAGGTTGATGCTGCAAAGGGCAGTAAGGTCAGCAGACCCATAGAGTACTATGCCATAGTCCACCAAGGGTAGTATGGAGGCAGACACAGCTAGGAGCATTGCTTGTGGGGAAATGCAGTGTCTTTCTATACAGGATCCTGAGCCTGTAGTTAATAGAAGAGAAGACTTGTTGTATGTGCATGTGGTAGGTGAGGGAGGTGTCCAACATGACTCCCAGGTATTTGAAGCTTTGCACCTGCTCTAGGGCCATGCCCAGGGAGTTTGTCACCATTGGTGGAATGTTACTGATCGGGTTTTGGTGATGGGCAAAGATCATAGATTTTATCTTCTTGTAGTTTAGTGTAAGATGGTGTTCAGAGAACCAGGTTTCAAGTTCTTTAAAGAAACCCTGCAAGGCAGATTGGAGCACACTGGCATAAGGATGTTTCCAAAAAACTACAGCATTGTTGGCATAAAGCATTAGCTTCCCACTGCAGGATTGGGGGGAGTTCAGGAAAAGGATGAAAAGTAGTGGACCAAGAATGGACCCTTCTGGGACACTTGTTAGGACTGGCCTACTGGAGGATAGTGTTGTATTAATTCTTACCTGCTGGGTACAGCCAGAGAGGTAGTCTTTGAGTCAGGAGGTGACCTCTGGGGAGATGTTTAGGGATGGTAGGGTGTGGAGAAGAAGCACATGACTAACTGTATCAAATGCTTTGGTCAGGTCCACATATAGAGCCCCTACCACTGAGCCTTGTTCAAGGGCCTCGTGTATGTATGACATGAATTCAGTGAGTGCGGTGGAGGTGATGTGACCCCTCCGGAAACCACGTTGTTCTGACAGAGCAGATTGTGTTTGGTCAGGTAGTCTGTGAGCTGGTCAGCCACAATTTTTTTAAGGGCCTTTGGGGGGGAAGAATAGATACTGGCATGTAGTTATTAGTGGACATGGGGTCACCACCCTTCAGGATGGGGAGATAACTGCTCTTTTCCTATTTGTGGGGAATTGGCTAAGACATAAAGCTAGGTAAAGGATTTTGGTGAAATGGGGGACGGTCACATCCAGTGTGAGCCAGATGAGTTTGAGGTCCAGTGAGTCACTACTATAGCATGAGTCCACTGGGACTTTGCTGAGATGGCGTTTAGCCTCTTTGCAGAAGATGATATATAGCTGAAAAGGGGCTTGTTCAGGGATGGCATAATTGCAAACGGGGTTGGTACTGATTGGGTCATAGTAGTTATGGGGGAGGATATGGCTGAGGTCAGAGAAAGAAGTATTAAGGGCATTGGAGATAGTTGTGTTGGTCTTGTGAGATAACCCCATCTACTAAAAGCTGTAGTGGGGAAGGGGATACATTTCTCCCTGATAGTTCCTTAATGTTGCTCCAGAAATTTCTACCAGATCCCCAGGAAGAGGTGAGGGCTTTTTTGTAGTAAGCCACTTTGGCTTGCCTGATGGCCCATGTGCAGCTATTTTGAGCCTCCCTGTAATGCTGTCTGTCTTGGGGGAGTTGTGAGTCAAGGGCCTTTTGCCAGAGGTATCTCTTTAGTGCATTTGGTCAAGTATAGCAAGAGAAATCCATGGAGTGTCCCGCTGCATTACTGCATGCTTGGAGAAAGGGGCAAAGATGTCACATGCATGGTTAAAAGTGACAATAAAGTAGGTAAAAGTGGTATAAATCAAGAGTGGGCAGAGTGAACAGGAGACCAATCACAGACTGCCAGGTAGGATTTGAGGTGGGGGGAGGGTGCCTTTCTTAAGGCATCTTTGGACAGTGACCTTAGTGGGAGTAGGGGGGATTTTATTAAACCACAAGTAGATTACTGGGAGTAGTCACTTATCAAGTCGGAGAGCACTTTGATATGGGAGAGGTTTTTGGGGCAGTTCGTACAGAGTCAAAGGCCGGCTTTTGGTTTCTTGGGGGAATGTAGACAGCCAAGATGTATACTGTTTTATCTGAGTTGCCAAAGCTTAGTTTGACAGCGAGAGCTTGGGCTCCATAGGTGGGGGTGGGATGGATACTAGGAGGGCATGCTGGGGAAGAGCTAATGTAGATGGTGCATCCACCTCCACTCTTGCTTATTCTGTCAGCATGGCATAAGGTATAGTCACTGAGGGCAACAGATCCATTAGGACTTTATCTGAGAGCCAGGTCTCAGATAAGTCAAGGGCATCAGGGAAGTGCAGTGCAATCCAACCCTGGAGGGAGGTGAACTTTTTTTGAAGGCTGCAGATATTTAGGGATGCCAGTAGGAGGTTTCCTTGTTTGCCCTTCTTGGTGACACCAGAAATTGGTGGTCCCGGGTTTAGGTGCACATTTCCCAATAGGAGGAGGAGAAGGAGGAGAAGGGTATGGTGGAGCAGTGCTAGTCTGGGAAGTTTTGGTGAGGCATGGACAGTTTTTAGAGGTAGCATTTGTAGGTATGACTAGTATTGGGAGGGTGTGTACAAAGAGGGGGGGGCTAAGATTATCCAGGACACAGGTTGTTGGTGTCTGGGTGGGTTGTTGGAGACAGAAGTTAGGGGGTGCAACCCTTTGTGAGTTAGAGTGGCAATGCAGTGATGGATGTGCGCATGTAGGTTGTTTAGTAATTCAGAGCAGAAATGAGTGTCGGCATTTTGGTGCTCTGGGGGTGGGGGAGATCCAGCAGTGAATTGGGGACCCCAGTGATGCATTTGGGGGGTCAAGAAGAGATTCGGCCATTGGTAGACCTGCTTAGTAGCAACTCTGCAGTGCAGTAGGAGATATGTAAGGCTTCTGGTAAGGTCAGGGAGGTGAGAAAGACTAGTCTTACTAGGAGAGAGTCCACGACAGCTCCCATTGTACTGTGTGAGCTGGCTGTGATTAGTGGCCACTAGTGGTGGTGTAATATAAGCTGCTAGTTGAGAAGTGGGCTGATAGGTTATTTCAGTCACCTGACCTACCCTATATGTTACAAAGTTTGCCAAGTTAGGTGGTGGGGTGGAGGGTCAGCTGATGCACAGCATCGGTGGGGCAATCAGTTTATCAGTGGCACAGACAGCTCAGTCACAATTTCAAGCATGCCTGGGATTCAGGATTTCATACCTTGCTTCAATGGCTCCTATTTTGGGGGGAGGTCTGTTCCTTAAGCCCTCACGACCTCCTGCAGATTCAAGACTTCAGCTGTGGAGGAAGGAGAATGGAGAGTAGGGGCATTAAATAAGGTACAGAAGGGGAGGGACCCTGCTGGAGGGCTCACATTTCTTTAATTTATTTAAAATAATCTTACAGCTAAAAACAAACAGGGAATGTAAGCATAAAGGGGCTGCTGAGCTTTGGAGTTTGCTGCCTTACTTAAAGAAACTTTAAGCCTGCTGCTGGGATAAGAGTTATATATACAGAGCAAATACGAATGAATTAGTACTTGGGGCACATGATTTTAACATTTAAATCCTAATGTTCTTTAACACAGAGCAGCTTTAGAAGCTCAGTACATTTGAGTTAACAATTATTTGCATTTTAAAACACAGCCTGGTTTTACATTTAATTAAGACAACTCCCAAGCCACTCCAGATTAAAGGCAAAAGTAAGTAAAATTGAAGTAGGCAAAAACTATCTCCACAGCTGCACCAACATCAAAATAAAATTTAAATTAAATGAGTGTGGAAAAAGGCTCCAAAACAGCAGTCTCTCAGTGGTACAGATAGCTTGGTCATGATTTCAAGTGCCCAAGGGATTCAGCATTTCGTACCTTGCTTCAACTGCTCCCATTTTGGGGGAGGGTTGCTCCATAAGCCCTCATGACCTCCTGCAGATTCGGGGCTTCAGCTTGCTTCAATGGCTACTATTTTGGGGGAGGGCAGCTTTTTAAGCCCTCAAGACCTCCTGCAGATTCGGGGCATAATATGAATCTGTACTGAATGTGTACTTTGTGTTGTGTACTGTATTATTCTCATATGATGTGGAACCTTTGCAAATGAGTAATTTGTGCCCATAGGTTGTTTTTGATTATTTTCAATAAACAGTCATTATTGGTCAATAAGTGTGATTAAGACAGGCACTAACTGGCATTGATTGGCACTCATTTTACACATCAAATAGCACTTTTGCACTTTAACTCAGCAGGTCTCCTATTTTTTTTTGAGGCCTTAGATCGCTCTATTTCATTGAGGCACAAAAATTTCCAGGGCACTAGTTTGTATTTTAAATGAATATTAGTTGTGCACAGCACTTAATAGCTGGAGAGAATACATAGTATTCAGTTAGTAGGAGTGGTATTGTCAGAAATACAAGGATAAACACTATAATTAAGGGGTTAAGTTGTGTAAAAGAATGCCAAAAATGACATGCAGTGGAAAAATATTACAAAAAAGTGAAAATAAATTATATTATTTAAATTCTTTAACGCAACTGGCTCAAAGCATATTAGACAACTTACAAACAGATACCAGAAGAGGTTAAGGTAAAAAGAAAAACCCCAGCATGAAATCTAATAAAAAGAAATGTATTGAAAAACTTTCACCCCACTGTTAACTATTACACTATTTTTCCATTCATCTGTTATTCAAAGGAATAAGGATATGCAAACAATGGGACAATCTTCTATATAACAAAACCATGAAAGGAGGATAATAGAACAAAAATAAACCCAAGTAAAGGCCAAAGAAATAGAGATAGATTTCTCTGGGATATTTAATAATCTAGATGAACTTAGTTGGGATGTTGAAAACATGATTGATTCCATCAAAATTGAGTTAGATAACAAAGTAGTAGATAGAAAGGAATATTTTACAAGTAATAATACATTTCATAATACTGATAGGAGTTGTATGGTTTCATATAATTGGAAAGAACTAGAGAAGGGATTCAACTGGAAACACGATTTGAGCCCACATAGATTAGATAGGATGGTTACTGAAGGAATTGACAGGAACATACAACTAGCCCTTAGGTTCCTTTACTCTGCTAACATGTTGATGTATAGACAAACAGTAGAGCTAAGACAAAACCTCTTAATTCTAAAAGGGATATACATAGAAAATAAAAGATTAATAGAAGAACTAAAATCTGATATGAAGTTAAGTAAGGAGAAGGGTAAATCAGGGGACATTACTGATATTATTGAAACTTCAAGGAAGAATGATAAGGTGGAAGTGGAAGAAAGTATTAAAGAAATTTCAGGAAGTAAACTATCTGTGGTATCAGTGGGGGATAATAGTGGGCAGAATGAATATATGATGCTCCCTTGAGGTAGTTTAAGGGATGATAGCATTTGTGAAGAACTGGAAAAAAGAAACCAACAGTCATAGGAAATGGGAAAAAGGAATGAAGAGGAATGTGTAATACAAAATAAAAATACAAGGAAGAAGGGAAAGAAGGAAACAAAAGGTCTGAAAAAAGGAAACGTATGGTAGGCCAAGGACAGCAGAAACAGGAACACATAAGCATTATGGAACGTTTGCTAGATGTCAACAAGCCTACCCAAAAAGAAATGGGTTCAGTATCAAGAGAGAAATCTATTCTTCAGTTTGCGGTTGGCTTTGAAGACTGTAGATGTGTTCCCGGTCCACCGAAGATCATCACACCAGGCTCCGGAGGTAAGTATGGTGTGGGGGGTGGAGGTGGGGAGGTGGAGTTCACAGTGGTGGCTGTGGGCTGCGGAGGTGCCACCAGACTCAACAAGGGACCGTTTAATAGCTTACAGGTTTAAAAAAAATGTTAGAACGTTGTGGGAAGGTTTTTTCTTTATTACAGGGTCTTTTGGCATGTTGGGGTGGGCTCACAGCATGCCACCTGAGTGTTTGGGGTGGCTGTAGCAGATGGGGATTGGGCACACCTATTGGCACATATAAGTGTTGAGGGGGCAAAAGCCGAGGGAGATTGGACACCCCCTTGGCACACAAGAAATTGGAGGGGCATTATGCCACTGGGGAGTGGGCTCCTCCATCTGCAAAATGAACTGTGAGGGGGAATGCTGACTGGGGGATTGGGCACCCCCCATCAGTTTGTTTTTTATGTTTTTGACTGTGAGGTGGCATGCGGAAGTCCTGGGCTCAGTGCGTTCACACTGCTGTAAGCTGCAGCAGTGTGAACCCTCAACCAGGAATGCAATGCAGGAATGCAACTTCAAAGGACTGAGATGCACCACTATTGGTGTAGCTCCAGCCTTTGGAAAGTT
This sequence comes from Neoceratodus forsteri, assembly GCA_016271365.2. Taxonomy (NCBI): domain Eukaryota; kingdom Metazoa; phylum Chordata; order Ceratodontiformes; family Ceratodontidae; genus Neoceratodus; species Neoceratodus forsteri. The sequence goes on along the minus strand of CM028134.1, from coordinate 712,436,823 downwards.
GTTCAACTCATCCCAAACAACTGAAAGCGAGTCATCGTCAACCTGCCGACTGATTCACCCGCCACTGATCTGCCCCAAGAAACAGAGGTCTCCATTGGGCACACCCCTGTAGAGCACCTTATAACAATGAATTTGTCTGCTCCTGTGCATCACGACAAACTCAAAAAGGAGACAGAAAACATCCAGGGTGTTATAAACCAATATGTTTGATGGATAGTACCCAAAAGGCACTAACTAGAACAGTTAATAGCAGAGTTACAACCAAGATAGAAAACAAAATCACATTCTGGATGAAGCTCATGCATGGTTCAAAATCAAATATTCGACCATAGATCAATGCCCTACATTAGTATATAGGGCATATAAATACAAATTTGTAAGGAAGCATAAGCTTCATTGAACTTTTTATTTATTTATTTATTTATTTATTTAGTTAGTTAGTTAGTTAGTTTTGGGAAATACCTTTGAGTCAGAGGCTTATTTACAGATGTCCCACTTCAGCACAATAAAACTTATGAATAACAGTTACAAATATTTGAGGAATACAGAAGGCAAAACACACTGGGCAAAAATACAACAGGCACAAGCATAGGTTACAGAAATTCAAATAATGGTGCTGAGAACATAGCAAGACATGTTTTAATAACAGTTCTTTTGTCCAAGTGCCAAGGGATATCACAGCAGGTTACACCTTGATCAAGAGAGAAAAGTGCATAGAAGGGCAGAATATTGAGATGTTAGGGAGAAGGGCCAATTGCTGCAGAGAACTGGAGTGGGAGGGAGCAGCTGTAAGGGGTAAGGAGAGGAAGACTGTGAGGGTATAGGAAGGGGGTAAGGACAGGAAGATGGAGAGGGTATAGGAAGGATGTAAGGATAGGCAGATGGTGAGGGTATAGGAAGGGTAGACATGGAAAGGATGTGCATACACCAGAGGCAGGGGCAGATGGTATTGAGAGGGGGGAGGGGGTGGCAGGGGGAGAGAAAAATGCAGGAAGGAGGGAGAGAAGATGTAAGTAGCTCTGGTGAATCAGGATGAGGCTGGGGAAGAATAGAATAGAGGTGGATTGCACAGCAATGATAGAGGATGCAGGATAATGGCAACTAGGTAGAGTAGGGGTAGTGGAACAGACAGGGAGTAGCTAACAGCTAACTTTGATTGTGCACCTACAGAAAGGAAGTAGTACAGGATGTTAGATCATACTATCGCAGCCACTGGTATATGCTAGTAATGTATGAAGTTTTGATTTAAATGGTCCAAGCTTGATTTCCTTCTGTATATCTTCTGTGAGAGAGTTTAGCCATAGAGGCACATGGTAATTATATGACCATTGACCTTGTATGGTCCAGCGGAAGGGGATTTCAAGTGACTGGTTGTTTAAGCCTCAAGTATTTCTAAAAGAGTTGGGTATCATGAGGAGGTTTTGAACTCCAGGGTGGGGGGTAAGCCCTAGGGTGGATTTCTTAGCCAAAAGGCAGACATGATATTGTAGTCTACTGTCCAAATTAAGCAACCCAGACTGTTTGTACAGTGCATATGTGCATGTGTGTCAACTGGTCAGCACCCAGCACAAGTCTACAGGCCTTGTCAAATGTGATTGTTACACATTTGAGAGCAGTGTGAGTTGTGGCACCATACACCACAAGGCGGTAATCAATGATTGGCAGCACAGAGCTTGTCAATACAATTTCTAGAGATTCATTGGTTAGGCAGTGTATGTTTCAGTAGACCAGAACCACTTTAGCATTAGCTGTGTTAGCTACTTGCCTCTGAGGCCAGGAGATCAGAGGGCTGTGGGTTCAGTTCCCACATCTGGCACTTGGGTTAATGTCCCAGTACTGACACTGTAGTGCAGCATGAGAGGGGTGCTGCACTTCTGAGGTGCCATCTTTCGGATGAGACGTTAAACCGGGGTCCCATCTGCCTGGATTGGTGGTAGTTCAGGTGGATGTTAAGGATCCCATGGCACTTATCGAAAAGAGTAGGGAAATTTCCCCGGTGTCCTGGCCAAATTTCCCTCATTCACTAAAAATACCACCAACAGTTTAATCTGGTTCAAGGTCAGTTGAAATTCATCTGTATCCCCAATCCCCCGGGTCTTGCCTGAAAAAAGGCAGGATTTGTCTAGTGCACTTACCCGGTCAACAAAAATGAACTAACTAACTAACTACTTGATCAGTATGTTGTGTGCATGATAGAGTGCTGTCCAATGCTACTTGTAGATATTTGAAGGTTTGCACCATTTCAAGGGGGAAATTATGACTGTTACATATTTGTAGCTGGTGGGACCTGTGTTTATTATGGGCAGAAGTGAATATCATGGTTTTCATTTTTTTGTACTTTAGTAATAATTTGGATTTGAGAAACCATTGTTCAACTGCAGAAAAGTTAGACTGCATCTGACTTTCTAGCACATTGGGGTTGAGGTGACTTGAATAAAATATAGCATCATCTGTGCATAAAAAAACATTGTTATTTACAGCTTGAGGGAGGTGGTTAAGAAACAACTAAAGAGTAGCGGGCCAAGAATTGAGCATTCGGGCACTCCTGTAGTAAATGATCATTTATCAGAGAGCACCTTTTGGATTTTGACTTTTTACACTCTATCTCTCTGTGAGGTAGCTCCTGAACTAGGACACTGATTATGCAGATAGTCCCACATGGGATAATTGGTTCAGAAGCAGTTTGTGGTTGGCAATGTTGAAGGCCTTGATAAGATCTATATATGTTGCCCCCACCAAGAGCTTTTAGACTAATGCTTTGTGAGTAGATCCAGAGTATTCAACTAGGGTGGTTGTGGTGCTATACTGCTTCAAGAAGCCTTGCTGCTGTCAGCACTACAGCTGGTATTTGTGTAGGCCATCTATCAATTGATCAGATGCTTTGTGTTTGAGCACTTTTGAAAGGGAGGGGGAAGTAATGATATAGGTCAGTAATTAGAATGAATGGTTCTGTCACCACTTTTGTGGACAGGTGTGACCACTGCAGCTTTCCATAATTGACAAAATTTACCAGAGATAAGAGATAAGTTTAGAATTTTGGTAAGGATAATGAGGATATTGGGGCGTGAGTTTAATGAGCTTGAGGTCGAGAATATCACTACTGGCTCTAAACTTGCCAAGTGCTTTAGTGGGGTACTGTTTGGCCTTTGCTGGAGTTATAATGTTCAGATAGAAGGGGGTGGGAAACTAGAGGGACACAGGCTCCTGTGAAAGATTGTCAACACATGAGGGTTGGAGGAATTCAGGGGGCAGAACACAGCTGAGGTCAGTGAATACCTTATTAAACATGTTGGCAATGAGGTATTAATTTAAAAGCTGCATTTGATAGCATGAATAGAGATAAATTCTGATCAACATTAAAAGCAATGGGTATGAAAGACATCTTAATAAATATTATTAAAACTTTATATCAAAATAATTTCTCTCAGGTAAGATATAACTTGAAAGGAGAAAAAAGTGAGCAGTTTTTTTTTACAAATTAGAGACTAATGCAAGGATGCATTCTTTCACTCACACTGTTTAATTTGTATTTAAATCAGATTGTAGTAGAAAAGTATAATACATATTATCATATACCAAGGATAGGAAACAGAGCATGCCCCTACTTGGCATATGTCAATGATATAGCTTTAATATCTACTAGCTATCTAGGTTTAAAAAGAATGCTTGGAAAATTTTCTAAAGAATGTAGTAGGGCTGATTTACATATTAATAATAACAAAACCAAAGTGATGATCTGTGGATGAGAAAGGAATAATTATAACTATACTATAAATGTGGATAACACAGAAGTTGTAAATACCTCATTGGAGGTAGGAAACAGTAGAAACGGGTTATCATTATTCTTGCATAAGTTATTATCTTCTGATCATCTGATATCTCAAATTTTACTTCTTAGCGGGGGACCAAATAGGAAGACTTTAAATAGAGCAGTTAATTTGAACAAAATTTTGCCAAATAAATGCTTAAACAGATTTGGGGATGGGACAATTTCAACTAGGGCAGCAGCAGTATGGAATCTACATCCTTCTTCAGTGCAAGTGATCTCAGAACACTATCATTTTTCTCAAGTTATTAAGAAAACTGCTGTACATATTTATAAATGCTTCAATTGATCTATTGTTATTATTGTGCTATATTACTAGTGCTTATTTGTATAAGACTGCATGCTATGCTGTGTAAATGTTATTATTTTATTATTTGTATGCAACTGAGGTATTCTCACAGGACTGTCTTGTAAACAGTATATACATCCTAATGACATGATTCCTGTTTAAAAAATAAAATTGTACTACTTACTACTATTTTTTGTTATCTCAGTATTACCACAGTCAAATATTTAACATAGAGGAAACATAAGATATAAATATAATTTAAAACAAAAAGGTTTCTACCCATCTTGTGTAACTTCCAATAAAAATTTGGAGGCAAATCATTAATAGGCTGTCTCAAGGTAATTAACACAAAAATCCATAGCCAATTACTATATGGGGCAGAAATATAGGGTGTACAGAGTAAAACAGATATAAATACTACTCTAAATATGTATTATAGAAAGTTATTGGAATTTCTTAATGGTACCACCTCTACATTGGTCAGGCAGAGTTAGGCCAATACCCAATATATTGTCAAATACAAAAAAGGCTGATTTGTTATTGGCTGAGGCTACCAAGACTCTGCATTGAAGAAACCATGAAATATTTACAGCAGAACAACCCGGTTTTCAAAATGCCCATTGTGGAAAGGCTTATTAAACCTTGTAACTTGCTACATAGTTTAATAGATGTGTTTCAGTTTCTTCTAGAAATGGTTATAGCTGAAATAAAAATAAGGATAAAAGACATCTCAAAGCAAAGAGATTTAGAATACTGCAAACAAAGCAAAAGAAGTAAGTGGATGACGGAAAACAAAAGAAATTATGAATTAGAACAGTACCTGAAACTCATGAAAGATGCAAAAAGAAGGAAATTAATAACAAGATTTAGGTTTGAGATGTATGATAGTAATTGGATTACAGCTTTATATAGCAAGAAAAATCAAGATGAGAAAAAAGCTGTTGTGGACTAGAAAAGTATGATTTAACTCATTTATTAATCGTATGCCCATTATATGAAACAGAGAGGGGACATACCTAGTGAAAATTCTGAAAACCCTGTAAATGGAGCCTAAGGATATGGCAACACATTTGTTAAAATCTGATTCCAGATTTCTACTGGAATCTGTGGCTCCCTTCCTCTGCCTTATTGACAAAAAGATGTTACACATACATTAAGAAAAGCACACAATGTAAATTATTTGTGCATATTCTATTGAATACTGTTAATAAGAGCTTCTAAAATGTGGAAACTGGATAATGGTAGGATTAAATATCATGCCCAAGCCAGTCTTTGAAATGTGCTTTGTGGTTTCAATATTTTAGTGTAATAGAGATTGTGTTACTGCTGTTATCATATAATACTAACAGGGAAATTTAATGTGTATGTATTTATATTATAAAGTTATTTGACTTTGTGTATAACTATGTAATTTTAAGCAGGTATTTATGTAATTTTGGAATTCTGTTATATTGTAAAGACTTTAATGTATGTCGAACAATAAAATTTAACCTAACCTAAGCTATGTGCTACAAGATCAGAAAATCCGCAATCAGTTGTTTCATCCCCATTTTGTGGAACTCCTTGCAAGCCTCTCTAAAACTTACCTCTTTGGTCAGACTCAACTGCTTGAAGCTTCTCACTGAAAAATGATATACTAAAACCTGCTCTTGTGGCTAGACTGCCTCACACTCTCCTGTGTCTATTGATTGGTATCCCATTCTTATGGCACATTCCCTAACTGGGATGGCTAAAAGTGGTGGAACCTATTTGAATTTCTTGCTTCTTTGTATTTTTGTATTTCTGCTATATCCTGCATGTTTCACTTAATACATAATTGCTGGAAACATGAATACAATGAGCTTGTTTCTTTGTAAATACTGTTAAATTTTGTATACCGCTATACCTCTACAACATGTATCAGCGCCTTAAACCTTGTATGTTGTCTTACCCAGGACCTCCATGTAAATTAATGTGCTCAATGGAGTCTTTTCTTCATGAAATAAAGAAATACAAACACGAAGCAAATATAATGCATTTTAGCCCATGTGTATAACTTTTTCAGTGTCACTATCTCTGGGATCCTTCAACAGCACTCCTGCTATGTGAGGTAATCAGATTTGCTTTGTAGTATCAAGCTATCAACCTATTTAGGGTCTTCCAATTTTCAGGTTCCCATCTAATTGTAGTGATATTTTTGCATATCACTGCTGTCTTTGGTTAGATATTATGTTGTGCAATCTGTTCTGTAATATAACCTGATTATTGTAGTATACAGCTAATATCCTATCTAGACTCAGCCTACTTGCAGGTGCTTGCTTAATTTTACCTGTAATTACTTATAGCTGCTGTTTCAGTTAGATTTTTATATTTGTATTTACTTCTGCATTGGCCTATCTGGTTCTGCCTGAACTGCTGACTAGTGTACCCATGTCACCACTGCTATCTTCCCCCTGGGTGCCTAGCCCTCGACTCTAATCATGCAGCACTCCTACCTGTTCATTGTCCCCATTGCAGGATTCTTGCTCTCCTTCCTCTATGGAACAGATTCACTGCCAGTTCCATATTTTTGGCAACTCAGTTCCCACAAAATCCTCTAAAGGATTTCTACCATTCCATCCAAATAGTGGTGGCCCACTTACCCACTAATGTCACATCTGTCATTAGCAGAAGGTTACTCCTCCTCATAGCACATCACACACAAAGTGACACTACTGTTTTCTCACTGTATGCACTCCCAATTGAAAATCACTACCCTTTGGGCCCTAGCTACAGTATATACCTTTGCCTAATGAGGGTCAATGAATCCAATACAGGACCCTCAGCCTACTATCCATCATGGTCAAAATTCAAGTGACTTAAAACTACCCACCTAAATGTCCACAGCCTCATAGCAATTAAGACTGACCTAGAAGCTGGGTCTGCCTAATATTCCCCAGTCATTCCTGCTGTAGCATTATCCTTGCTCAGACCAAGTACTATGAATGCTTTTGTGCTGATTGCCCTACATCCAAAAGGGTTGGGGCATATTAATCTGTTGTAAGTTCCATTTACAGCTATCTAGGATTCACATGACTCGGGTGTTGGCTCTGCATGTGAAATGCTCCATGCATCCCCCTGCTTGGATACTGCAGAAAAGCTGCATTTCATTTGTACTTACAATCCTCCCAAAACCGGGGTTCCTATCCTAATGGTCCTACTGAATGTCTTTCAATCTAAAACTGGTTGTAACAAGACCATTATCATGAGAGACCTAAATCCAGACTAGTTTACCTTAACTTCTGAGAACTACAATTTGATACTCATTAAGGCCTGTCTCATCAAGTTACCTTCAGTCCCACTCATCTTTCCAACCGGCGTTAGACCACCTCTCTAATTGACTAGATGCTCAAAAACAGAACTAATAGAACGGAGGTATTTGGAGTGTTTCCTCACTCTAGTAGTTGTCCGAAACACTCCTCAGATGTGTGCACAAATACACCTTGGTGCAGAGTATGAGGTTACTAGCCCCTATCAACAATGAACTATAATCCAAACACACTCTGCACTCGAGTGCCAGTAAAGTTCCAAACAAACACTAACCTTCTTTTTCTTTTCCACAATACTGTGAACTTTTATTATATGGTGCCTGGATTCACAATTGACACTTTCAGCTCCATAAAATTCAGTTACCAGCCAATATAGGTGTATCCAACACAAGCACTGAATCCCAGCACTTCAACCACGTGTGTGGTCTTCCTCATGGGATGACTAATGCTATGAGGTATTTCCTTTTATAGCCAATCTGCCATAGAATGAACTACCCCTATTGGTTTATTGGCAGAACTTCCCTCAGGATTTTTTAAGTGGCTCTGGTGGGATCTGAACCTTCAATTTCAAAATTCATTTTTAGTGGAGTTTTAAGTATTTTAACCTTCTTTAACATTCAATCAAACATTCTTTATCTAAATATCAAGTACAAAATACAATTTAAGCCATTTTTCCACAATATCTAGCTCTACACAAATCCACAAAATTTACATAAAAGATGAATACAAAGTCAGTTCAGAAAACAACTTTTGCTCAGGAAATACAATATTAAAGCTTGTTCATAAGTCATTTTAACATATCTTTTGTTTAGATTATAATAACTATCCATTGATGATGAAAATTTAAATTCAGCATTCAGCATTCTGGGAAAAGTGAACAGTCTTACTTTTTGTAGTTCAAATCATAATCATTTCTCCATTCATACTGCAACCTGGATTCTCCAGAATTAGTGATCACACCTTATATCTTTCTATTTTCATTTTTGTTAGGTGGATCCACCCTCAAAGGATTCCAGTGCATGAACTGGAAAAAAGGGGGATAAATAAAAAGGTGTTATTTATAGCAATATCCTTTACTTTTTTAGGAATGGTTTTAAATCCCATTCTTTGTTCAAATGATATGGCTGTATGCTGTTTAAGGTGAAAATCCAAAAACTCTCCCTTTGCAAAAGTTTATTTAGTCTATCCACACCGCGTGGGTTTCTCTGGATCTGTTTGATGGCCATAAATTTGGCCCCATCTGGTCTACTATCATGTAGTTCCATATAGTAACTAACCAATGGCTTGCCATAGGCTTCTGCTCTAATGTTTCTAATGTGTTCCTGTATTCACTTCTTTACAGGTCGGATAGTTCCTCCAATATACAGCTACCCACAGGGACATCATAGTAAATAAACAACATATGTACTATTGCAATTAAGAAAAGAATGGATCTCAGCCTTGCCATTGTAGCCCTCTATTTCCAAGATTTTTTTCTGGCAACAATAATTGCAAATGTTACACTTACCATATTTGTACATGCCAATAGGTAGAGGAGGGAGCCACATTCTATGCTCAGGAACAGAAGGGGAGGTGTATCTGCTCCTCACTAATTTGTCTTTTAGATTCTCTGCTTTGAAAAAGTAATTCTTGGACTTCCACCTAATTCTTTAGATAAAGTTGGATCATTTAGAAGCATAGGCCAGAATTCTTTCACAATAGCCCCTATCTGACCAGCTTGATTGCTGTATTGTGTCACAAATGTGACAGGAATAATTGCCCCTTTCTCCAGTATCTTTGTATTTTTTGGTGTGAGCAAATTTTCCGTAGGCTGTGATCTGGCCTTTTTTTTTGCACCCAACAAAATCTCATTTTTATAGCCTCTTACTTCAAATCTTTTCATTATCTCATCTGTTTTTTTTTCAAAATCTTCATTTTTTGAGTAATTTCTCCTAATCTTTAGAAATTGGCCATACAGAATAGAGTTTACTAAGGACCTTGGGTGAGAGCTATCAGCTCTAAGCAAACTATTAGTTGCTGTTTCCTTCCTGTAAGTTTTAATTTGAATGTTGCTGTCATTGTCTCTAAATAAAGTTACATCTAGAAAGTTGATTTCTTTTCTGTTGTAGCAAAAAGTAAACTTTAGGTTTTTGTTGTTATTTACATTCAACCAGTTCATAAAGAATCCAATTTCTTCTTCGGAACCCTGCCATCTACAAAGTATATCATCAATAAAATGGTCCCATCTTTTAATGTTTTTAAAGTATGGATTTATTGCTTCTTCAAAAACAAAAGTTTGTTCCCAATGGCCTAGAACAATATTTGCATAACTGGGGGCCATTGCTGCCCCCGTAGCGGTTCCTTCTAACTGTAAATAACATTCACCATTGAATTCAAAGTAATCACGTTTCAAAACAAAATCAAGTGCTGTTAATATGAATTCAGTGGGAAAGTTTTGATACCTTAAGTTGCTTTTCAAAAAGTATAAGCATGTTTCACTTCCATCCTCATGCTTTATACGGGTATATAGTGACTTTACATCAATACATAACCAGTAATTTTCTGGTTCCAATTCAAGGTTTGATATTTTATCCAGGATGTCCATAGTGTCTCTAAGATAAGATTTAATATCATTGAGACATTATTTAAGAAAAAAATGAATGAATTGATTTAAATTGTCTGTTAAAGATCCCATCCCTCATACAATAAAACATCCAGGTGGATTTTGGGAATCTTTATGAATTTTTGGAAGGATATAAAGTGTGGGCAAGGTAGGTGTATCATTGAAAATAAATGTTATTTCATCTTCCCTTATCTGACCTGTTTTTTTACCCCATTCTAAAAGTCTTAAGAGTTCAATTTTATAAAATCAGTTGGATCTTTAGGTAGTTTTTTTAGATACTGTAGCACTGTTAATTAGATAACACTTTTTTCATAGTCTCTATTGTCCTTTATGACAACATTTCCCTCTTTGTCTGCTTGTTGAATGACAAGTGGATATTCAGACAATTCTTCTAAAGCTTTTCTTTCTGATATTGTCAAGTTGTCTCTTTTTTCATCTTTATTTTTTATAATTAGATCAACCTCTCTTAATACCACAGACTCATAATTTTTAATAACAGGGTTGTTGCTATAAGGGCAAAATTGAGAGAGGGCTTTGAAACAGCTTTGTCTTTCTAAATAAACATTATCCCCTTCCATTACATTGTTTTCAATATTTCCAGCTGATATTAGCAAATTTTCCAAAGCTAAAATATCACTTTCAAGCACATTTTCCACTGTATCTATTGTGATATCTATATCAGCAGTTGAAAAGATCACTAATGACATTAAACTGCCAGGGATAGAGGGTTATTAATGGATGCAGTCTTCATTGACCTATCAGAAGCATTACATTTTGTGAATCACACCCTCTAGACACAAACACTAACAGATATTAGCCTCCTCCCTTGAGTCGCCAACTGGTTCACTAACTACTTGATAGACTGGTGAAAATTTGTCAAATTCGGAGATGCCTCCTCAAACCTCTTGCCAGTCACTCATGATGTTCCCCAGGGATCCAAACTAGGACTGCTCCTCTTCTCTAGCTACATAAACAACCTCCCACTGTCTCCTCCAAATGCCCTATGATCATATATTCTGAAGATATTGCTCTCTAATATAGCACCCCAAAACTCCCACAAATTACTTCCCAGGTTAACACTGATTTCTCCCACATACAAAACTGGCTTGTGGTCAGTAACTTAGTTCTCAATGCCATCAAATATCAGGCAATGTTATTTGGAGCTAAAGCATGCAGTGCATCCCTTACATGATCATTGCTCATTTCTGCTCTGATGGCACCCCTCTGTAAACTGTGAGTGAATTTAAATACCTTTGTGTAACCCTAGACCCTGTTCTGGATTTCTCCTCCCACATCTCTGCCATTACCTAGTCCACAATCTCCAGATTAGGCCTGACATATTGCATCTGCCACTTCCTAACTCCTGATGCATACAGAACCATATTCCAAGGCATACTCCTCTTCTCACTCCCATACAGCTCACTCATCCTAATAAATGCCCCTAAAACCTTGCTTCACAAATGGGATTTACTTACAATAACATCTGTCGCTTAGCCCTTTTCTCCCCCTACTTGACTCATCGTTGCTCTTGGTATTCCACATTTGACTGGCTCTACCCCTCTACCTCATTCTCCTATGCCCTAGAATGCTTTATTAATAAAGGTCTCAGGTCCACTTCCCCAGCCTCCCCTATCTCATTAATAAATGTTGCTTGTGCCACCTACTCACTTTGATCAACAAGTGCCACCTTCCTGGTTCTTGCAAATGTATGTGGGACAAAAGGCACATTTATTTAACTCCAAGGTTGGTACTTATCTCTGGGGTGAGGTCGCCATTTTGATTGTATTTAACTTTTTGCCTAGTGTCTTGATGTAGTCTAATCAAGGTATCTAGACATACCGGATCAATATTATACGAATACAGCTTCCTCCACAATAGGGCCTGACTAATAGAATCAAAAAGAAGACTTTAGATGCACAAAGCAACAGTACAACCTTGCTTTCTGAACATTTGTATATTTCCATATCAAGTAAGAGAAGACAGCAATGTTGCACTGTTGATCTATGGGCTCTGTATCCGTTCTTGAATTCACTTAAACTATGGGCATCTTTCACCCAGGACTTAACTCTATTTAGAATAATCCAGCAACAAATGTTTTGTGAGGTATCAATAAAGCTGAGAGGCCTGTACATTGATGGATCTAATGGACTTCCCTTTTTCTTATATATCGGACATATACTACTTCTCCTCCAACTTGACAGTATCTTTGCACCATGGATTATTTTATTAAAGAAAACATAAAGTGGAGAAAACCACCATTAAGGGTAATATATAAGTCAGCTATGATACAGTCAGGCCCAGGAGCCTTATTGTTCTTGAGACAAGATTAGGCTGACATAATTTCCCCTTTATAGCTATAGAACAATTTTGGATAATGTTGTACATTATTTTGGGGCATATTAGCTGATTCATTGAGAGAAAAATACAATTCCAATAAGCCGGTGACCCAGCTACTTGATGTAATGAAGGCCTCTATACCTGATGAAGTGTGATGGTATCCTTAGCTAAGTAGAGTCCAGAATTTTATATTGTCTCTTTCGTATACTGCTTGTCTGAGTTTGTCCCATTTATTGATTTGAAATGTTTTCCTTTTACTGTTGAGAATTTCCTTATAATTTTTTCCTAGCTTTATTTAATTGCCCTATTTGCATTCTACTAGGATTTCCCTTAACACAGCATATAATTTTATTCAGTTTTCCTTTTGCTTCTCGACATATGTTATTATACCGTAAGATTTGCCAGGGTTAAATCTCAGCTTATTCAAAATTGATCAAATATATACTCCATCTAGTTCAGCCTGAAGACTAAAAGAGGAGACTGCTATGGTTCTCAAATGAGGTAACAGAAAAGGTAAAGGCTAAAAAAATAGTATTCAAAAGGTATAAGGGGAGTCAGATGGAGGAGGACAGGGAAGTGTATCTGGTAAAACAAAGGGCGGCAGGCAAAACAGTAAGGAGAGCAAAGGCACAAACTTTGAAAAGAATAGTTCAGGGAATATTAAAAGGGGACAAGATGTTTTTCAGGTATGTTAGTGAGGAAAGGAAGACAAAGGGAGGGACTGTGTGATTAAAGAGGGAGGGGTGACAATACAGAAGGGGGATCAAGAAAAGGCATACATCTTGAACACATAATTCTGCTCAGAATTCACAGTAAAAGGGGAGGAGGAGGGGCCATAAAAAGGCATCAAGAACTTTTTCAGGGGGACATCAGTTCATTTTCTGAGGACAAAGTCCGGGAAGCAAGAGTCACCATCCTGAAGGTAGACAAAGCAATGTAGCCAGATGGAGTACATTAAAGGATGCTGAGGGAGCTAAGAGAGGTATTGGCTGCACCTCTGACAGACCTATTTAATAACACACTGGAGAACAGCATGGTCCCAAGAGACTGGAGAAGGGCAGAGGCAATCCAGCTTCACAAAAGTGGTAGCAGAGAGCAGGTGGGCAATTATAGACCTGTCAGCCTGACATTGGTGGTAGGCAAGGTCATGGAAACACTACTAAAGGAAAGGATTGTGGAATATCTTACAGTATATCCAGTGGATTACAGGATCCAAGGTAGCATGGTTGCACAGTGGTACATCATGCCAAACAAAACTGATAGATTTCCTTGACTGGTTGACCAGGGAGCAGGATCAGAGAAGGGAGGTGGATGTAGCCTACCTGGATTTCAACAGGACTTTTCACACTGTTCCACTTAGGGAACAGGTAAACAAGTTTGAGAGCTTGGGTGTAGGTTGTGAGGTGTAAAAAACTGGTTAGCAGACAGGACACAGAGGGTAGTGGTAAATGGAATTCACCCCATGGAAGGGAGGAGAGGGTGACCAGTGTGGTATCCCAGGAGTCAGTGCTGGACATGTTCTATTCAGTGTCTTCATCAGTGACATAGCAGAGGAACTGGAAGGAATGGTCTGCCTCTTTGAGGATAACACCAAGATTTGCAATAGAGTGGACACTCAGGGGTGAAAAGGATGGGTAGAAATCTGAAAAGACTGCAAGAGAGGCTAAGAGTATGGCTGCTGGATTTTAATAAGGCATGGGCAGGTAGTAAAATACCCTACCCTAAACACTACCCATGGGTGAGTCCATGTCACTTCAGCTACTAAAAGAACAGCGAGTGCAATTTCAGCGATGCAATCATAGCAATGCACATTTCAGAGACCAGCAACTTCAGTGAAGGACATTTCAGCAAATATAGTAAGATCTTATTTTTGCTGCTAGTTATAGCAGGGGGGCGGCACCCCCATGAAGGCAGCACCCCCAAACCCCCCCCATTTCTAAATTAACATCCTCCAAGTTGCTCATTGACATTGGAGGATCAGTGAAATGTCACAGTTGCTGTAATGCTGCAGTCGCTGTAATTGTAGTCTCCAATTTTGCTTTGCTGTAACTGACTCGCTGTAATTGAGTAGCTGAATTGATGTGCTAACCCCATGGGTACCTCCAAACTACCCTAAATGACCCTAAAAATACCCTAATGCAAAACAGGTGGTTGGTTAGGGTCAGGCAGTTACTACTCAAATCATTCTACTACCCTAGTACCCTAACCTGACTATAACAAAATGTAAAATACTTTCTTTTGACTGCCCTAAACAGAGAAAACTGCTCAAAAGATTTGTCTTGAGTCCAGTAAGATAGGCACTACTGCTCTAAGCAAGCCTGCTACTGTTTCCAAAATACAGTCTATAGTATTACAGCTGTATAAGGCATTCCTCTATAGGGCCACTGTAATATGTATGCCACAACTTTTGTTTATTAATGTGACATTGGCAGCCAGATTGTCTGCAATAGTTAGTGAAACAGAGCTCCATTTAATGGTTAAATAAGTAATTTGTCTATTGGGCCATTAGGTGAGAAAGGCAATTACAAGAGGAGCAGTTACTCTGAGTGAGCCTGCTGCTGTTTCCAAAAAAATATAACCATGGAGGACACTGCTGAGGCAGGTACAAGGGACATAGCTCCTGTGAATGAGCCTGCTACTGTTTGAGAAATGATTCCCATGGTGGGTACTGTTGAGGTAGATATGTGAGGCATAGCTGATCTGATTGAGCCTACTGCTGTTTCCAACAACTGTATCCATGGTGGGCATTTCTGAGGTATATTTGAGAGGTGCAGCTGCTCTGAATGAGACTACTGCTGTTTCAAAACATTATACCCATGGCAGGCATTGCTGAAGTAGATAGAAGAGACACAGATGCTCTGAGTGAGGCTGCTGCTGTCTCCAAAAATTATGCCCATGTATGTGAAATGATAAACTGATGATTGACAAAACTAAGAGTAATGTGACACATGTGGCTGTCATGGTGGCAGTAGCGATGGCATATTTTTCTCAGTAGTACCTGTCGAAGGAAAATGGCAGTAAAACTGAGGGAAAGTGATGACAATGGAAGAAACTGTGGTAACAACTTTGATGTAAGGCTTGTAAGTCATTATCAACAGTCCTTGCAGAATTTCTGTAACACTCATGTAAAGCAGGCTACAACAGTATGTGACATGAGGAACACGTTTGACAAGAAAATGTAAAAGAAAGTAAGTGAATTCAATTTAAATAATGGTACCAATATTGTCAGAAAAAGACAAATATACTTGCTTGCCTATGAACTGTCTGTGACAGGATTTATTTCAGAGAGACAGCTGCAACTCTTGAGAGATGTGTTAGCAATGTTAAGTTACCAAAGTTGGCAGTACACCACTCCACGCAGAATTTTTTGTTTCATTCACAACCTAGTCATCATATTCAGTATCACTGTTTGCAGACTGTTGTTCATGTTCAGGATTAGAATCAAGTAATTCAGTATTAAGGACATTGGGAATCTGTCCGAATTCATTCTGAAAAATGTAAACTGTTTCACATTTACAGGACTTAGCAGTGTTCTTTGGTCAGTGAATATTCCTCCAGCTACACTAAATGTGCATTCTGAATATATGTTTGAAGGTGGATGACTGAGGTATATCACTGGAACATTTGCTAGATCTGGCGATATTGTTCTTTTTTTTTTCAACAGAGTACTGGATCTTCCTCAAGACCAATCACAGTATGGTCTGCCATATACTCCTGGATCAATGTTCTGTGTGAGACAGTCACCAGTCAGGCAAATGAACCAGCTGCACTTTCTTTACAGGATACTAGTCCATGCTGTTGCAGGTGACTCAGAATTGATTTGCCTTTCTGATCCTAAAACATAGGATGCTCAAGAAGTATCTGTAGATGTCCTTTCCCTCACTGATGACACATATGAACAGCATGTGGGTGTACTCTCCAAGACACTGGGATGGCAGCAGAGCTCATGCAGTTGTGAACCATGAGAAGGGTGTCTCTTGTCATATGTTCACAGAGTTGTATGCTTTTTCTCTTACCTAATGGTGGCTCTTTCTGATTGGTTGTGTTGCCTTGCCCCTTCCCCTGCTCGCATGTGTGAATGTGTTGGAGGGGGGATGTGGAGTTAGGGTTGGAAACCCTAATGCCATATTTCCCAACTTTTGTCGCTTTAATAGCAATCCTAACTGATGCATTAACAAAGTTTTTTTCAATGGATTTCCCTACTTTTTGAGAAAGTTATAAACAAGCTTTGGATTGTTTTACTACTACTATGAAAACTTTTGCTGTCATACTGTAAAAGTATCTAACCCATTGTGGAGACACTGTTCTCTTGCTCTCATCAGAATGCTAACACACACCTAACCCCCCCCCCCCAGCTCTTAGAAGGATGTTTCATACCATGGCATTTTCCTCCCCTCCTCAACAGAGAATAATTTGTTTGTGTTTGTAAAAATAACCCTCTACTGAAATTATGACTTGCAGTGTCTGGGACTCAGCAGGTTGCATGCTAGCCTCTAAGGCCAGAAGATGAGAGGGCTGTGGATGCTATCCACACACCAAGCACTTGGGTTAAATACCAGTACTGACACTGTAGTGGAACATGATGGGATTGCTACACTTCTGAGGTGCCGTCTTTTGGATGAGTCGTCAAACCGAGGTCTTGTCTGCCTGTTCTGGTGATTGTTCAGGTGGATATTAAAGATCCTATGGCACTTCTCGAAAAGAGTGAATTTTTTTTTATTAAGACTTCAAAATCAACTCATAATACAAAACATGTTACCTTCACATCACATTAAATATATGAGTTTGAAAAATTAATAATAAAACAAATAAGTATAAATTCTTACCCTCTTCCCTATTCAATCTTCCAAAAAATCATAATACTATACATATATAATATTGGAAATATCAAAATAAAACATAGAGTAACTCAAATAAATATGAATACATACTAACAACCCCCCCCCCCCTTACTTAAGTGTTGGGGAATTTTTTGTTGTAACTCAAAAGATCAAATAATAATACAATACATGTTAACATTCACATTAACTAAACATACAAATTAAAATCATAAGAAAGCAATTTAAGTATTTCGTCATACCTCCCACCCTCCTTCTACTTTAATAGTAGGGGAATTATTTATTCATACTTCAACATTTCATATTTCAATATATTGTTGTCATTTAGAATGAAGTCACACAAATCATAAAAACAAGATGCAAGCATTAATACATGCTAAATGAAGCCCCCCCCCCACTGCTTAAGTGTAGGGTTAACTATTTACCTCATCTATACATTCTATGTGTTTTCACCATGTTTGACAAGTTTATGGGCATTTTTCCCTCTTCTTTCTTAGTTTCCAATATTACTATTTGAATAGTCCAAAATAGGAACATAGAAACATAGAGGTTGATGGCAGATAAGGACCACAAGGACCATCCAGTCTGCACATGTTTTTCCACCCTATGAATGTGCCACAGGCCTTTTCTCTGTCAATGGCCTATTTATTCATACTCATCTGTATTGCTCCCTTATGCCTATTCTTTGCCTGTTTGATGCCCTGCACTGTATTCATATCCACCACTTCCTGAGTGAGGCCATTCTATGCATCCACCACCCTTTCTGTGAAAAAGAACTTCCTCTCATTACCCCTTAATCGGCCTCCATCTAATCTCATGCTGTATCCTCTTGTCCTGCCTTTTTTCTTATATTGAAATGTTAGTCTCTTTCACCTTGTCAATGCCCTTAATATGTTTGAATGTTTCAATCTCCTCTCTCCCTGATTTTCTCTAGGATATACATATTGAGCTCCATTAATCTGTCCACATATGCTTTCTGATGCAGTCCCTGCACCATTTTGTTTGCCATTCTCTGGACTGCCTCCATTTTGTTAATGTCCTTGTGCAAGTGCGACTTTCAGTACTGCATGAAGTACTCCAGATGGGGTTTAACCAGTGTCTTGTAAAGAGGGATTATTGCCTCCCTCTTATGATTTGTGATACCCCTACTAATACACCCCAACATCCCTCTAGCCTTACCTACTGTTTTAGTGGTCTGCTTGGGTGATTTCAGGTCATCTGTGATGTTGATGCCCAATTCTCTTTCTTCCCTTGTGATTGCCAGCAACTCCCTTCCCAACCTATAGGTAGCTTCAAGGTTTCTCTTCTCTATATGCATGATCTTGCACTTCTTTGTGTTAAACCCCAGTTGTCACTGTTCAGACCATTTTGCCAGTTTATCCAGATCTCTTCTCATTCTGCCCACCCCATCTGGATCATCTACTCTGTTGCAAATCTTGGTGTCATCTGCAAACAGGCAAACATTACCCTCCAGTCCATCTGCAATGTCACTGATGAAGATATTAAGGAGGATTGGCCCTTGGACTGATCCCTGAGGTACCCCACTTGTGATCTGCATCTCTTCTGACTGTATGCCATTTACCACCACTCTCTGTTTTCTGCCCACCAACCACTTTGCTGCCAAGTTCACCAACTTCTGACCCACCCCTAGCCTACCCAGCTTATTAGTTGTTGTTTAACCAGGTATAGCACACTAAGCTGAAAGCTTTTTTACAGGAGTGACCTGGGAGCACAAGGAGGTTAAGTGACTAGCTCAGGGTCACACAGTATGCAAGTGGAAGCTGTGGCATTCAACCCCAGGTCTGATCTGTTGGATGTCACCAGATTTGCAGCTCAGAGCCTTAGACCACTGCACTATACTGCCTGCCAGTAATCAATCTTCTGTGTGGAACAGTAGCAAAAGCTTTGCTGAAATCAAGGTAGGTGACATCAACTGCACCCACTTGGTCCACCATTCTGGTTATCCAGTCAAATAAATCTATGAGATTAGTTTGACAGGACCTTCTTGTTGTAAACCCTTGCTGTCTTGGATCCTGTGCTGCTATGGATTCCAGGTGTTGCACTATCCTTTCCTAAAGGAGTGCCTCCATAATCTTGCCCAATGCTAAGGAAAGACTGACTGGTCTGTAGTTCCCTGCCTCCTCCCTGCTGCCACTCTTGCGGACCGGGATCACATGAACCCTTCTTCAGTCTTTTGGGTGCTGTAATGTGCTCAAAGACTCACTAAACAGTTCTGTTAATGGCCCTGCTAGTTCCACCCTTAGCTCCTTTAGTACCCTGGGATGTATGCCATCAGTTCCCATAGCCTTGTCCACCCTGAGCTTAGCGAGTTCTTGTAGGGCTCTTTCTTTTGTGAAGGAACTTGTGCTCACCTCCCTTCCACTTGTGTACATGGTGCTGAGCTGTGAGCCCTGCCCTAACTTCTTCTCAGTAAATACTGAGCAGAAGTATCTATTTAGGATAGATGCTTTCCCTTGGTCCTCCTCCACACACTTCCCCTTATCCCCTTTGATCTTGGCAATACCCCCTCTAGACTTTCTCCTTTCACTAATGTATCTATAGAAAGGCTTGTCCCCTTCTTTTGCTGTTCATGCTAGCGTTTCCTTGGTTTGGGCCTTTACCTGCCTTACTGTCTTCCCTGCTTCCATTAGGGAAGTTTGGCATGCCTCCTTGTCTTTGTCCCATTGTGCTGCCTTATACATCCTGAAGGCCAACCTTTTGGCTCTAATCTTTTTTGCTACTGTTTTTGAGAACCCAAGTGGGTTTTTCCTTTTTTTGCTCTAGCTTTTCTCCCTAACACAAAGGGATGTTACTTCAAGTATTCCATCCGTAATGCTTGCCCACTTAGCCTGTACACCCTCACCTGTATTTTTTCTTGCCTGGGATAGCTTATCTCTGTTGGCCATCTTATTAAAGTCAGCTCCTCTGAAGTCCCATATGTGTGCATTGAAATGGGATCATTTAGTTCTAGTGGCCAAACTGAACCATGCCATGTGATGGTCACTGGCCCCTAGGTGACCTTCTACCTGGAGATCTGTGATCCTTCCCCCATTAGTCAGCACTAGATCCAGGATAGTCCTGTCTGTTGTGGGTTGTTGTACCAATTGGTTGAGGCCCTGCCCCTACAGGAAATCCACTATGTGTCTAGTCCTGGTGAATGTTCCTGCTGGTCTTGATCAATCTGTAACTGACATGGTGAAGTCTCCCATTATCAGAACCTCCCCTTTAGCTGTCATGTTTTGTTTATCTTCTAACAGTAACATGTCTATGTCCTCCCACTGATCTGGAGGCCTGTAGACAACCCCAGTTCATTTGGCTGTCCTATTTTCTGTTTCCAGGGTGACCCACAGTTCTTCTAGTTCCTTATGTGTATTCTAAATTTCTGTATCTTTGATATTTTCATTGACATAAAGGTCCACTCCCCCTTCCCCTTTTTGCACCTCAGTCTCTTCTGAACAGTACATAGCCAGGTACTGAAGTCTCCCAAGTGTGGTTAGTGGTAAATCATGTCTCATTAATGGCTACTATGTATAATTTTGCCACTGTAATTTTTGTCTCCAGACCTGGGATCTTGTTTCCCAGACATCAGGCATTTGTGTACATGATTTTCCATTGGCCAGATTTCAGTGCGCTATTTGTGGGGCGAGGTCTGGCTATTCGCCTGCATGTTGTATGGAGAGTCAGACCATTTTCTTTACCTGGTGTTGCAAATGAATTACAAACATGCTGAACTCCTGTTTGATCACTAGCTGAGGTCAGAGGGGTGTTCTTCCCATTCAATATATCAGGTGCTGCACCTGTCTCCCCATTTGCTAGTTTAAATATTCTGCAAAGACATCAAACCTTCTGCCCCAATGCACTGACTCCCTCCTTAGTCAGATGCAATCCATCAAATTTAAAGAACTTTCATTCCCAAACCTGTTGCCAGTTATCTACAATGCTGTGCCCTTTTTCTGCACCATCCCTGAGCCACATGTTTAGCTTCCCTATCTCCCCTTCTCTGACCTTCTGTCCATTTGCACCCCCTCTCCCAAACTGGCAGGATCTCAGAGAAGGAGATGCCAGATTAAATGGATGACAGTTTGTCTTCCAGCCTGGTCAGGTGTTCCTTCCTCTCCACAACTGACCAGCTGGTGAGGTTGTTAGTCCCTATGTTTACCAGGATGTCAATGTTTTATACTGCTTTCTGCACAATTTTAGCAATGTAGACAGCGTCTCTCCAGTCTGATGTACCTGGGAGACATCTGACCATTACTCCTGGATGGAGGTAGCTATAAACTCCCTGAATCATGGCATCTCATATAATCAGACGAGTTTTGGATTTCCTTTTTGCCTATTTTTGTTTTGGTCCCTGTTTTGGGTTAGTTTTCTAGCACTAGTTCTTTTGCTGCAGTGTCCTGCTCTGCAGTGTCCTCTATTCCTTTGTTTTGTTTCAGAGATAGAGGCAGATACCTGTTTATAGTTTTTACATGGTTTGTGGAGGTGATATCTGGGTGAGCATTGAGTGATGAATGACTGCTCTGGTTCTATCATTTTTTTTATTTAGCGTAAGCTGACAACATGCTTACCAAATCTGATATTTGATAACAAAATCAAGTGCATGGTGCCTGGGCCAAACTTCCACCAGGCTTTTGTTAAAATCCCTAGGAATAGAATTTTTGCTGTCATTAGCAAGGGGGGGGGTCCATTTTATTTATATAGAAATGAATAGAAGGAAAGAATATATAGGCATTCAAAAAATAAATGCTCTATCATTTCCAGTATGCCTAGGCAGCTCTCTACACTTGGGCAAACTCTTTCTTTTAAATCTTAATGTTTGAAATTGTTCTTCATGTTTAATTTTCCATGTGTGCAGAGACACAACACATCCCATATTTTGTCTCCCAACCTTGTATGTCAACATAAACTCTTTTGCCTAGACTCTCTTACAGTTTGGTGGTTCACCGACTACGTTTGGGGGAGGTCACAATTAGTCGGATGGCAAGGTGCGCAATAAGGGAATTGCCTAATCCAGGATGGGGTTCCTCTGGGCTCCATCCTGGAGCCCTTATTATTTTCTGTTTTCATAAATGGCATGCCAAAGCACTGTGGTGAGGCAAACATACTCCTATATGCAGGTGTTGCAGTGCTCTTCAGGTCCTCTAAGTACATGAACTCACTGAAAAACACATTGACAAATGATCAGCAATTCCTCAAGAGCTGGCTGGCTAGTGACAGACTTTTGCTAAATAGTAAAAAATGAAGGCTATTTTATTCACCCTCACAAGCTTAGAGCCAGACAGAACCTCAATTTTAACTCTAAGCCTCACAAATGGCACAAGGATTGAGGTAGCTGACATGATAATGTACTTAGATATAACATTAGACCATAATTGTACTTTCAGGTGGCATATTGAATTACTGACAAAGACATCGAATCAGAAACTTGGACTACCATACCACCTCAGCCCTTTCCTCGCAGAGGACTCCTGGCTAAGGGTTGCTACAGAAACCCTATTACCCACCCTACTCTATGGGTCACCAGTGCTACTCAAAGTAAAAGGTGCTGAAATGCAAAAATGTATCACCCTTTACCACAGAGTGTACCATTTTGCCATTGTGGCTCAGACAAGGGAGCACCATTGTCAGGTGTTCCAAGCCCTGTCCTGGCCTCGACTGAAAGGGTGCCTTGAGTGCCTATCCTTATGTTTTGCCTACAAGCTACAGTTGAACAATTCTCCACCAAGCCTGGCTACAACATTGTCTGCAAACAAAACTGCAGGGCCCTTCGATCCTTGAACCATTAGCTCCTCACTGTGTCCAAAGTCTGATCCTCCCAGGGACAGAGGTCGGTCTCAGCCAGCATCCCACCCCTCTGGAACTCTCTTCCTGCTAGTGTACAGGCATGTAATTCCCTCAGGGGGGTCGAAAAATTATTATAAGGCTCACCTGTGAGAACTTAACCAATGTACTTGCTATTGCTGAAACTGGTATTCTCCTCTAAGACAGGTATTTCCCTACAGCAACTTTGTCTGTAAACCTGTATGTCATCTATATATTGACCTGTGTTACATGCTGCTGAATTAAACTTGCCAAATTGTTATTCTAGAATTTGTATTATAAACATTGCCATGTCTGTTGTACACCAATCTATATTCACTGTATAACTTAGAAATTGTCAACGTGTTATTGTAATGTAACGTCATGGAATGTTTTTACCTGTGATTAATCCTGGGTCACCTCTGAAAAAGGGACTTTCAAGGCCTCAGTGGGTTTACACAGTCAACAAAATTATGTAAATAAATAAAATATTTGTTGTACTTCTTTTGATCTCTTGTTCTAAACACTACATTTTCAATGTAGTGTGTGGATAATATGTGTAGGTCAAAGTCTTTCCTAGACATTTTTGGGAGCATTCGTTTCTGCATCAACAAAGTTTGAGTTTGCTAAAACAATACTGCATACAGGTGGATAATCCACTCCAAGGATTTTTGCTTATATATTACTTGGAGCTATTTCTATGTATCTAACCACATGATTTATACGAGTTCAGTGGGTAAGATTACCCTTAATGGACTCACCATTAAATAATCATTTGTGGAAATCAAACTTAATTTCACCCATATGTAGATCTAAATTTGTCTTAAAGGAGTCCAGTGTGATACTTTGTGTTACGTACACAGGTAGACTATTCCAAATATTAACCACTCTTTGTGTGTACCTCTTGTTTCTCTTTAGAGTGTTATTTTGGGTGTCTTTTAATTTTAATGAATGTGCTCTAGTGTTAACCAATGACTGATTCCTGATTAAGCATATTATTTCAAAGATGGCATCGCTGTTCATAGCTTTCTATGTTAGACATAAATCTCCACACATTATTCTATATTCCATGGAGTAAAGTCCCACCATTTTCAATCTAGACATATAATTAGTTCTTTTTAATGCATACACCTTTTTTGTAGCTTTACGTTGTTCTTTTTCTATAAGTTTTTTATTTCTTATCAAACATGGTGTGACTACTGAGGAACAAAATTCCAAGTGAGGTCTAAAGAGAACGGTATACAAGAGAACAATTACATTTTTATCCCTACTTTTAGTATTTTTTGCCCTTTTTTAACAGCAGTAATTGTATGAACATCAAAAGTAAAATCTTTAGAAATGGTCAGGCCTAGATCTTTTTCATGATCTATTGTCTGTAGATCGATGTTGTTTATTGTAAATGTAAAGCAAAGGTTATTCTTAACCAAATGCATCACATTGCATTTTGATTCATTAAACAATACATCATTTTTTTTATACCATTCAACTAGGTGATTTAAATTATTTTGTAGGTCCAAAGCAGATCTGGCATCAGTTATCATACTACCTAATTTGCAGTCATCTGCAAATTTGGGAAGCCAACATGTATTGGTTAAAGGACTCATAGAAGTTATCAAAATAGTAAAAAGCGTAGGTCCCAACACAGAGCCCTGAGGAACCCTGCTGGTAACTAGACCCCACTCTGACAGAATACCTTTTAAGGTAACTTGTTGGGTATACGAACATATGAACATACAAAATTTGGCAGCAGATGAAGGCCTAGAGGTCTATCAAGTCTGCTCAAATGTGCAGCTAGCACCCCTTATTCTGCAGCTGCCCCTCCCTTCCACCCTTTTCCTTCATTGACCCTCCCCCTTGTCCTGTCCCATCCCCTTTTGAAGCAGTCCACTTTTCTACTGGATACCACTTCTACAGTTAACCCATTCTACCCAGCCACCACCCTCTCTGTAAAAAAGTGTCTCCTCATCTCCCTCCTGAACCTTCCTCCTTCCAGTCTCATATTATGGCCCCTGGTGTCCCTCCCCTCCCTTACATAGACTACATAGAAACATACATAGAATTTGGCGGCAGATAAGGGCCACTTGGCCCACCCAGTCTGCCCATTTTCCTACCTATTGGATAAGCTGCAGGTTCTAGTTAACCAACAGCCTACTTCCTGCAACTCCCCCCCCACTATAATTGCCTTTTGTCTGTCCCATGCATGCTTGAATTCCCCCACTGTTTTAGACCCCATAACCTCCCCAGGATGGCGGTTCCATGTGTCCACCACTCTCTCCATGAAAAAGAATTTCATCACATTATCCCAGTCATCCCCCCCTCTATCATTAAATTGTGCCCCCTTGTTCTTGCACATCTCTTTCTCTAAAAGATGCTACCCTCCTGGACTTTGTTGATTCCCTTGAGGCACTTGAAAGTTTCTATCATGTCACCCGTGTCCCTCCTTTCATCAAGGGTATACATATTAAGCTCTCTCAGTCTCTCTCTTCATGAGGTTTCTGATGCAGACCCTGCACTATTTTAGTTGCCTTCCTCTGGACTGCTTCCATCCTGTCTATGTCCTTGCATAGATGGGGTCTCCAAAACTGCAAGCAGTACTCCAGATGGGGTCTCACCAGCTGTCTGTACGGAGGGATAACCACTTTCCTTTTTCTACTTGTGATGCCCCTCCAAATGCATCCCAGTATCCCCCTAGCTCTTCTCACTGACTTTTCACATTGCTTATCCACCTTTAGATCATCTGATATGATTACCTCCAGGTCCCTTTCCATTATTGTTGTTGTTAGTACCTCCCCTGCCATTGTGTACTCTTCTCCTGGGTTTTTGTTTCCCAGGTGCATTACCTTGCACTTCTTTGCAATGATTCTAAGTTGCCATACATCTGACCATTCCTCCAACTTTGCCAAGTCCCTTCTCGTACTTTCTACCCCCTCCAAGTGTACCAACTCTGTTACAGATCTTTGTGTCATCTGCAAAGAGGCATACCTTTCCTTCCAGACCCTCTGCAATGTCACCTATAAAGACGTTAAAGAGGACTGGACCCAGTACTGAGCCCTGAGGTACTCCACTAGTAACTCCCCTTTCTTCAGCATGAGTTCCATTCACTATTACCTTCTGTGTCCTGTTGTGCAGCCAGTTTGCTACCCACGCTACCACCCTGCAACCCACTCCCAGGCTGGCTAACTTGATTATTAATCTTTTGTGTGGTACTGTGTCACATGCTTTGTTAAAGTCTAGGTAGGCCATATCCACAGCCCGTCCCTGGTCTACTTACTTTGAACAGCCCCTCTGTACCTGTCTTGTTTATCCCTTTCATGTACTTAGAGGTTTCAATCATACCCCCCCATCCCTCCTCTCTTCCAGTGAGTACATGATCAACTCCCTCATCCTCCTCTAATATGATAAGTCCCCCAGCCCCTTGATCATCTTTGTCACCATGCGCAGCACCCCCTCCAGTAACTTAATGTCCTTCTTCAGATATGGGCACCAGTACTGCATACAGTACTCCAGGTGCGGTCTAACTAATGACCTACAGTATACAGTGGCAGAATCACCTCCTCCCTCCTCGAGGATATACCCCTTGCAATACAACCCAGCATTTTGTTGGCCTTTGCAGCTGCCTTCCTACATTGTGCTGAGTTGTCCATTGACCCTGTAATGAGCACCCCCAGATCCTTCTCCTCCTCTGTCTGGGCTAGCTGCACTCCCCCCAGCTGCTAACTCCTCTTTGGGTTCTTCATCCCAAAATGCAGTACCTTGCACTTTTTGGCATTAAACCCCAGTTGCCAGGTGTCTGACCAGGTTTCAAGCTTTGCCAGATCATCCTGCAACCCCTGCCATCCCCCTAGGTCATCCACCACTTCTCCTACCTTGGTATCATCAGCAAACAAACTGATCTTGCTCTTGATGTCCAATGATATGTTGGCAATGAATATCCCAAACAACACTGGTCCCAACACCGAGCCCTGTGGAACACTGCTCATCACTACCCTTGGGTGTGAGAGCTCCCCACCCACCACCACCCTCTTTTGCCTTCTCTGAAGCCAGTTACCTACCCATAACCATGCATGTATCCAATATTTGATTGCTGGGTGTAATTTTAGAAATTCAAGTTGTTCAATAAGTATTTGATGTGATACCGAATCAAATGCCTTTGAGAAGTCAAGGAAAATGATATCCACTGATTAGCCTATGTCCAAAGCTTCACTGACTGGCTTTAAAAAATGTAAAAGGTTAGTCTGACATTATCTGCCTTTGACAAAACCATGTTGATATATGTCCACATAGTTAACGCCTTCTAAATATTCCATTATTTTATTTTTGAGGATTATTTCCATTATTTTACAAAATACTGCAGTTAAGTTAATAGGTCTATACTTTTTTAAAAGGTTTGTGCTGCCTCCTTTGTGTAAAAGAATAACTATGGCTTTATTCCATATTGAGTATTGAGACAGTAGCACCAGCTTCCAATGACCAATTGAACAATATGGTTAAAGGTCCACTCAGAGGTTCAATCAAATTTGTTTATAAATATCGAAGGAATGCCATCAGGGCTGGGTGAGCCACTAGTTTTTAATAAATTTATCCAATCCCTCACCTCTTGTTCAGATATTGAGAACATTTTAGTATCCATTGTTTTAACTGGTAGATAATCTTTGTGTTTTGGTTTGAATATGTTTATACAATAATTATTAAACTCGGATGCAATTTCTGTCTCATCAGTTATGATTCCATCTGTAGTATGTAAAGGACCTATAGTAGGACTTTTATTTTTCAGTGAACCAATACCATAAAAAAAAGACTTTCTGTTGTCCTTTACTGTTTTAGACAAATGTTATTCAAGTATTTTTTTTGCTTCCTTATCATAGTCTTACTTTTATTCATTATCTTTTTATATAAATTCTAATTAGATTCTGAAGGATTCATTTTGCATTTCCTGTACAATTTCTGCTTTTTGGCTAGTTTTTTTTTTTTTTTATATATTTTTGTTCCACCATAATGGAGATCTTTTGTTCTTATTATATTTCATTCTTATAGGAACCCAGGAATTTATGCAATATTGAATTTTGCCTTCAAATATGTTCCATGTTTTAGCTAAGTCACACCCTGTAAAGTCATTGGCTCAATCAACTTTTTTTAGATATTCAATGATACAGGCATAGTTTGCCTTATTAAAATTTTTAATTTCTGTACAACCAGTCTATTCTGAAGTACATATAAGATTCATTTTTGTGAGGACCATACTATGGTTGCTATTTGACAAGGGGTGTGTGACATTAACTAGTGAATTTGCATTGTCAGTGTTGGTAAAGACAAGATCTAGAATGTTTCTCTCTCTTGTAGGAATTTTAACTAATCGTTCTATGTTATTTATAGACATAAGATCAGAAAGGAAATTTCAAAAGCAGAACTTCCCTTCTAGACATCCCAGTTTATATTAGGAAGATTAATATCCCCCATAAGTATACCGTCTTTGTCAATTAAGTTGTCCTCGATGTTAGCCAAGAAAATTTCATTTTCTTCTTTGTTCAGGTTTGGTGCTCTGTATCCTAATCCTACTGTAATTGTGTGACTTTTTTGTAAGTATAATTTTAATCCAAATTAATTCACGAGTGATATCATATTGATTAGCATTTTCTAATATATTTTAAGAGTATCTTTAACGTACAGAACAATTCCTCCTCCTCTAGCATATAATCTTTTTTTTTCAAATTTAGTATAACCAGGTATTTAAGTAGCCCAGTCTTCATTTTTAAACCAAGATTCAGTTACTCCACATATATCTATTTTGTTAGTTTCCATGAAGTATGACAGCTCATCTATCTTATTTAATAGGCTTCTTCCATTTAAAAGTAAATTATTTAGATTATTTACTGTGTGATGTTTAGTATTGAGGTATTTGCATTTCGTACAAGTTACTGATTGGGTATAGATATAATTAGTAATTGGTGCATTGCCCAGAATTTGTGAGTTAAAGTCAGTCCTGCTGTTTAGAAAATCCTCAAAAATAGAAATCTCCCCCATATGCATTAGTTTAAACTGTTTTGAATGTACGTCTGTATGTGTTTTCCTAATAGAGAGTCCCCCCTTCTGCTCAGATGAAGCCCATCCCATGACAAAAGTTCTTCTTTATGGAAAAAATATGTTGTTTTATACACCAATCAGTTATTCATGGATTTAATCATGTTTGTATTAAATTCAGAGGCTTTGGGAATTGGTAGAATTTCAGAGAAGGTAACCTTACACCTTAAATCAATAAGTTTATTTGCCATTGCAACAATATTATATTTAATTTTTGTTAAAGGCTCTTTTAGGATATTGTTTGCCTCTGCATGTATAATAGCTAAAGGATGGTCTGATTTTGCCAAGATGTTATTTAACATTAAAGTAATATTGCTTTTTTTGGCTCCGCTAGATTATGATAAAGTTCTAGAAGCTTTGTCGGGGTTACAAATCAATCTGTCTAAGTTTCTAATAATAGAGTCAGCTAGTACTAATATTTGTTTAGTAGTCATATCAGTCTTTGAGTCCATTAGTTTGGTATCACTTGATGAATGAGGCAATAAAGGCTCAGCAGATTTTAAAGAATGAATATCTGTTTTTACATTAGTATTTAAGTTAAGCGGTGCTGTAGGGGAGGTTTCATCAGTCTGATTGTAGCTGCTAGCCTCGCTATCATCAGGAGTACCTAGTAAACTGAATGAATTGGATAAAGGTAAGTCAGATGTGTTAGCTCTGTGGCCCTTCTTGGATGCTCTAGAGGTTTTGACTGTGTACCATTCATCTTCAGTGTTAATGTTAATGTCAATTTCTCTGGGTCTTTTTTTATTATTATTTTGAATCCCTTCCTGCAGTAGTGGAACTGTTTGTCATTTCTTGTATAGTATATGCCTCAGGAGTGGTATTACAAGCTAGAAAACTAATGAGGTCAGTATTAACTGAGCTTTGTGTTGCAAGGTTAGATTTTAATGATGCTATACCTTCTGAATTTAAATTTGATTGCAATCCACTAGCCATTCTTTTTTGACTGGTTTCCAGCATCTGTAATCTTTCTCCAAATGTGCTTATTTCATACTGTAGTTATTCATTTAAGGTGTATTTTATACATTTATGAACTGTTTTGTTCCACAGTGTGTTGACAGGAAAAGAATACATATTACAGGATGGACATTTCATGCCTATGTCTCAAGTGATTATGGTTATGAAGTCAGCCATACTGTGATGTTTACTAAATACTACTGAGGAATACAATCCTCACTTATTTAGTTAATGACTAATTTGTACAATTTAGGTGGACTAAACAAAGTACAAAATGCCTGAAAGGGTACCGTATCCAGGGAAATGTAGTTCCCTAGTGATGCACTTGTTACCCACAACAGTTGGATGTTTAGCCTATTCAAGTACTTTCAAACTTATTTTAGGCTACTTACCATGCTGCCATACCAAACACGTGATGGATGTGTATGTCTTTGTGCATATCTTCATGAACTCAAGTGAGCATGTGCCCTGCCCGTACTCACCCTGCTCGTAGCAGGGCTCTTTTTAATTAGCCCAGTGACCTGGAAGTAAGGCTGAACCTGGTTAGTTACCCAGGTTCCCCATATATTATCTGTTTTTTGTAGTGATGGCTTTATGTTGGAATAAAAAACAGAGAAAAAGAAAGCCAATGGATTTTGGGAGGGCTTCAGACTGAGTTTCAATGTGAGGAATAACTCCTTCCACAATCTTTACTTAAATCCTGCCACTGACACACTTCTTTGCTTAAGGAGTGTTTTTTTCCCTGAGCTACCAGTGTGGCTCGTGTGTCTGTGCCTCCTGTCTCTAGTACCCTACTGCTGCTGTCTGGTTTGTTCCTCCCCTCCTTTGTGCATCTCCCCCTCCCATCTCATTGTTGCTTTTCTCTGTCTTGTGCCTTTATTTGCCTTTTCTCCTGTATCCATATGGTCTCCACTCTTCAGCAGCTTGTTCCACCTCCTTGCTTCTTCCACCACTTCTCTGAGTAGTCCACTAGTTTCTGGGTTCCCCCTTCCATGTTTCTTTTTGGCTTCTCAGCCACATTCTGTCACCTCCTTGCTCTTGGTGATTAGGAGCATCCCCAGCTCCTTCCCAACCTTTTTCCCAGGACTTTCCTCCTGTCCCTTTCTGAAGCATGCATGCTTCCCTTCCATCCCCTACAAGCATTCTTTTCTTCTCCTCAACTTCTCCAACTCTGCAGCATGCTTGTTCTGTACGCTCCACGGCAGTTTGGCATTCCTTATCCCCAGATGCTCCCTCTGGCTCATAACCCTGTGAGACCAAACAAGCGTGAAACATATAAACATAGAAACATAGAATTTGACAGCAGATAAGGACCGCTTGGCCCACCTAGTCTGCCCATTTCCCTACCTGATGGATAAACTGCAGATTCTAGTTAATCAACAGCTTACTTCCTCCTACCCCCCACTAGAATTGCCTTATGTCTGTCCCATTCATTCTTGAATTCTCCTACTGTTCCTTACTCCACAACCTCCTCAGGAAGGCTATTCCATACATCCACAACCATCTCTGTGAAAAAATACTTTCTAACATTTCATCTGTGCCGTTACCCTCTACCTTCTAATTGTGCCCCCTTGTTCTTGCAAATCTCTTCTTCTGAAAGATGCTACAGTACCCTCTTGTACTTTGCTAATTCCTTTGAGATACTTGAAAGTTTCTGTCATGTCCCGCCCTCTCTCCTTTCCTCAAGAATATGCATATTAAGCTACTTTAGTCTTGCCTCGTATATCTTCTGGTGCAGATCCTGCACCATTTTGGTTGATCTCCTCTGAACAGCCTCCACTCTGTCTATGTCTTTGCAGAGATGGAGTCTCCAGAATTGCACACAGTACTCCAGATGGGGTCTTACCAACTGTCTGCACAGAGGGATAACAACTTCCTGTTTTCTACTGTTCATGCCTCTCCTGTTGATGAAGTTATCCAGACAACTCCACCTTCTACCTATACAAGGATTACAACATTAAGGTGGGAGTCTGTCCTCATCCTCCACTTGCCTAGCCTATATCTCTTATGCTGCCTGTTGAAGTTCGGTAAAAGACATACTCTGTCTTTGGGATGGAAGTCTGGATTCTTTTAACTTACTATTCCCCTTATTTGCCCACAGTGCTCCCTCTTGCTGTGCTTTACATTTTTCACCAATGGTGCCCTGTCTCCATCCTGTATGGACTATCATTAATTACAATATGGAGTCAACCCAATTTGCTGAGTCATCCTCCGCTCCATCAGTAAGTACTGATGCACCCCCTTATACCACAGCTACAGCCCCTGCACACTGGAAATGCAAGTCTAAAAGTAACTTTTCCATGTCAGACTGGACAGTTCCACATCTCATTGCAGAACTTAAAAAAATTATTTCCCATGCAGCCTCAGCCAGGAAAGAAGAATTATTCAACCTCTTCATCACTTCTCACACCGGACCTTCCTATACCTTAGTTCCTGACCAAGATAGCCAGTTCTTTCCTACTGTCTTTCAAGCTAAAATCTGAGACTTCATGGCCCAGACTTCCACCTCAGTTTCTCTTTTGGATTCCTGTATGTCTGCTCTCAAGACTCGCTTTCCTCCTGCTACCAATTTTCCAATCCTGGTGGATCAACCCGCGTTTCCAAGCATGAGTCAAGTACTATCAACTCCTGCTCCTCCGTTCTCACCCCTTTCTGCTTTGACTTTCATCGTACCAGTTCCTCCACTGCCTATAGGTATGTCATCTTCTACCTCTTCTCCTATCATTACTCGTTCTCACCTCACTCCTGCTCATCTCTGTAGAGACATCATAGATGAAAAGGACATCAACCTACCTTCCCTTCTAATTACATCTCAAGATGTTGTGAAAAATCAGATAGTATTCTGTGGTGACATTTCAGTAGTTCTTATATCTAAGGACCCCCACCTTCTCCACAAGTTAATGCTGTTGGAATTTATTTTGGCCTTCAGACATTCTATATTCAGCATTTCCATTACGATGTGAAGAGCTTGAATCATACCTGTACCTCATTACTGACCTTAGTGTCTGGTATGGGGTAATGCATTTTTATGAATATCACAAATGCTTTTCAGCCAAATCAGCCACATCCCTTAGTCATTATGCTTTCAAACTTAATTGGGCCATTCCAGACACTGAGTTTTTTGCAGACATTTCAATGGTCAACGTGCCTGTTCTTGCTCTCTGGGTGGGTCATTCAATCACTTTGCCCCCACCCTTTGCCTTATGTCAGCTTCCTCATCAACTTCTTCAACCAATCTAGTTCACTCTGACAGACAGCCTGTTTCTCCTGCCAAGCCAAAAGCCTGACTAGTTCATACCATCTTCAATCCCACTGCTCTTGTGGATCTCCATGGCCATCCTGTCAAGTACGTTGGTGGAAAGGCTGTGAGTAATGACTTTAACAAATATGTCTGTCCTGTCTATGGCTGTACCCTGCTGCATGTTTGCACCTTTTGTGAAAAAGCCCAAGCTTGTTACATCCACCCTAAGTCTGCCAAGTGCCCACAATGACTACAGCATCATAAATCTATGCCCATCAACATCCCAGCTCTGGCCTGTCTTTTGGAACACCATCTTTTTCCATCTGTCGCTCTCTATCTCATTTCTGGGTTCACTCATGGATTCCACAGTGGCATATCAGTGCTCCCTATGGATTTCTTCATCTGTCCCAAACTTCAATCTGCCACCAAACAACCTTTTGTAGTTACTCAGCTCTTACAAAAAGAATTGGAAAAAGGATTCATCATTAGACCTTATCATGCTCCTCCTTTTCCTTCGTTCATGATCAATCCTATAGGCTTTGCCACCAGAAACCTTTTTGGCAAAAAGCATCTGATGATCAATCTCTCAGCTCCTAGGAGTACCACAACTTCCAATATTAATTCACTGATACCTTCTGAACATTACTCATCTTACGCTAAAATTGACAATGCCATCTCTGTCATTAAATGCTTCAGCCCTGGTTCCTGGCTCACTAAAGTTGACACTTCTGATGCCTCCAAGCTACTCCCAGTCCATCCCTCTCTCTGGTATTTATATGGCATGCAATGGCAGGACCAATTCTATTTTGCCACTCGCTTGACCTTCGGCTGCAAAAGCAGTCCCAAGCTATTTGACATCTTCACCGAGGTCCTTTGTTGGGCATTGTTGAATATCAGTCACTAACCACCAGTTATTCATCTTCTGGATGACTTTCTCCTAATTGACCCTCCAGACTCACCACCAGCTACTGGTAATGCTGCCTTAGTGGCCTTGTTTAGTGATCTTGCAGTACCTTTGTCGAAAGAAAAGACTCTAGGCCCTGTAACCTCCATTAAGTTTCTAGACATCATACTGGATTCCACCAACAGGGAGATTCAGCTACCATTGGACAAATTGCATTGCATATGCAAATTGGTAGATTCCTTTTCAACCAGATCCAGCTGCACCCAACCAAAACTTTTGACTCTGTTGGGCTTCCTCAATTTTGCAATTTGAATTGTCCCTCAAGGCTGTCTTTTTATTTCTTACCTTCTCACCTATTTCATAGCTGGTCTCCATCACCGTGCCACCATCATGGCTGAGGCAAAATCCAACTTTGCTATATGGGATCGATTCCTCTCTTCTTGGTCTGAATGCTCCATGTTCTATCATGATCCTTCCCCTGGTTATCAGCCCAGGACATATACTGACGCCTCACCATGTCACAGATATGAAGCCATCTTTGTCAACTCCTGGATCTCTGCCTCATGGCCCTGAGAAGCATCTTCTGTTCCGGCATTCTCCAAATCACCTCCTCTCTTTAAAATTTATACTATAGTCATGGCTGCCTTTATCTGGGGGTCACGTGGGTCCTTTAAAACTATCTCAGTCTTCACTGACAATCAGCTCAAGGTGGACAACATTTCCAAAGATATTCTCTGTCATCATGATGATTCTACGTAGGCTGACTTGGCTTGCCCTTATTCACCATTTCGTCCTACCATGTTTTCATATTCCAGAACATAAGAATGAAGCAGCTAATGCCTTGCCATGTTTTTCACTTTCAGAAATTCCGATGCCTCTGCCCTTCACTGGATCCTAATATGGTCACTTCTCCGTTGTTCACAGACCTCATAATGGCATAGCCTACTATCATACACAAGCTTCTCATCTCATTTGGGCAACCCTGGCTCTTGCTACTAGATCATCCTACCTCACTGCTGGGAGACAATACACTTCCTTTTGTGGCTCCCCATCATCACCTCTTCCTAATCAACACACAGACTTAATTCTTGCCTTCCTCACATTTTGTCATCAATCTCTTCAGCTCTCCCATGGAACCATAAAACAATATATTTTTGGCATCCAGTTCTGCCTGTCTCAATCTGCTCTGTCCACCACTTCATTATTCAGCAGTCCATCCATCAAGCTCCTCATGGTAGGAATCCAAAGATCTTTGGGGTCAAAAGTGCCCTGTCATCTGCCCATCGATGGACCCATTCTTTGGCAACTGCTCAGTCTCAACTCAAAACCATTTGATCCCTTAACTACACTTATGATTTCATCAGCCATATGCCTTGCTTTTTTGAATTCCTCAGACCAGGCACATTTATAGTCTCCTCATCTTCTTCCTCCACTTTCCTCAAAGTATCACATCTACACAAAGTATATGATCACTATCAACTACTCCTACTGACATCTACAATGGATAGACTGCTGATGCATATGATCCCATTACCCATCTGGATTCATTAAGAAGCTTTCATTTTGAATCTCAGTCTTCTTCCCCCTTGCTGCTCTCCAGCCGTCAGCAACCGATGACAACCAAATGGTTTATGGATCATATCAGGATTCTGCTCCAGAGTTTGGGACATGATCCACAATCCTTTTCGGTCACTCCTTTCAAATTGGATCAGCAACTTCAGCTTCCAGACACAACATCTCACAGCATATCATCAAACAACTGGGAAGATGGACTTTGTCAGCCTTCAAGATCTATATACCTCATCCAGAACAAGAACTCTGATCTGCATTAAGGGTACTCTCCTCTTAGTATGCCCAGAGGATGGGCAGACCAATAGCCATGGGTCCTCAGGGGTTTCCTCCACCTGGGTTTTTTTCCTCTCCTGAGTGCTAGCAGGCACACTCTCTGTGAGTTGGAGGAGGTATCTTTTTGGACCTTCTATTCCCTGCAAATTCCTACTTACATATCTACTACTCAAGGGTGGGAATAGAGAAATGCCACAAAAAGTATTACAAGTTACACAAGCACTAATACCCCATCACTATTCCCCAAACATTGAATGGGAGGGCTTAAGCCCAAGGTTCAATATGGGGAATAGCTCCTCCCATAAACTCTACTTAAATCTCACCTCTTGCACACCTCCTTGCTTATGGAGTATTTTTTGTCCAACTCCATCCCCTCCTCCTCCTTCTCTGGTGCTCTTCTCACTCTTGTTTCTAGGCCTTCTATTCCCTATAAATTCCTACTTACATACCTACTAGTCAAGGGTGGGAATAGACTAAAGCCACAAAAAGTACTACAAGTTACACAAGCACTAATACCCCATCACTATTCCACAAACACTGAAACCATGTTTAATCCACCATTCTTTTTGGACAAGTATGTGACACATCTTTTAATTAGATTAAGTCTGCTCCCCCATATATATTGGAAAACACAACTTAATATGGTAATTTCCAATTGTTTTGCAGGTGGGAACACATGCATTAGTGCAAAAACATGGTTAATAAGAAGATTTTAACCATAAATACTCTTTCAAGTTTGGACCTGTGCCATGAATTCCATCTCTTAATCTTTGACTGAGCTGATTGTAATATTATGTTCCAATTATAAAAACCCATATCATACTTACCAAAATATATCCCAAGTATTTTTGAGCTTCTTCTTGCACTGGTATATCACATAGTATTGGCTTATCATTTAGTACCATCCCTACAGGAAGACACTTGAATTTTGCATAATTAATTTCTGATCCAGTCAAGTCTGAAAAGATGCTAAAATCTGTTCAACTGCTTTTCCTGATGCCTTTTCTACTAATATTAAGCATACATTGTCTAGATAAGATACTGTTGTAATTTCTTGATCTTCACTATGTACTGACATTCCTGTGAGATCCTTACTGTTTTGAACTATATACAAAAATGGGTTTAAAGTTAGAATGTACAGTGAGGAGATAAGGCAACATCCTTTTCTCACCCCCCCCTCTGAACTACACAATCCCTGCCTAGCCACCAATTCACATATGGCTGGACTCTAGCTTCCTAATAACATACCGTAGTTTAATCCAGTTTATAAATTGTTCTGGAAATCCATGATCCTTCATACACGACCATAAATAAGTATGGTTAACATTGTCAATGGCTTTTGCCTGATCTATGCTAACCAAATATTCCCTTATTTCTTCATTGTTCCCATTTTCCATCATTTCCCTAAATAAAATGAGACCATCCAGTATTTTTTGGCCTGATACTGCACAACATTGTGTGGGATGTATTATACTGTCCAGTACCAGTGCTAATCTATTACATAATAATTTTGCTAGGATTTTGTTGTCTGCATTTAGCAGCGTAATCAGTCTCCAATCTTCCGACCTATCCTTCTCCCCAGATTTATTAAAAAAAATGATCAAACCTTTATACATGCTCCCTGGGTTTATTTTCCTATGGAAAGTATTTATTATCCCTACCATTTCTTCCTGTATTTCTGGGAAAATAATTTGGTAGCGTTCATTTTGGAGACCATCAGTCCCTGGTGCTGTCACCATCCTTAGCTGGGAAATCTCTGTCTGTAGTTCTAAGGTGGAAGTCTCTGCTGTTAGAGATTCTATAAAACATACTGGGGCATTGGGTAAATTACATGATTGTAACCATTCTGTTAACACTTTTTCTGAAATAAATGTATTCTTGAATTTATTGGAAATGAACTCAATTTCTCCTGAAAGTCCTTGCTTTGTATCCACCTCTGTACCTGTTTTGTTTTTTAACCTTAGCATTAATTTATTCCTTCTCTGTTCTGTGCAAATATCAAAGGGATTTACATAACCTGCTTCCCTTGTTGCCCAAATCCATGTTCTATTTTGGGTGTTTTCATTCTATTGTATTGCAATCTTATAATTTCTTCTTTAACATTTTTGATTGTGTCTGTGTATGAAATGCTGTTATCTTGTTGTAATTGTTGTAGTGCATATTGTCATGTCCTTATCTCAGAATATCTTTCTTTCTTATGTTTTCCATTTAATTTTCTGATAAGATGCATGTACTCTCTTATATAGTTCTTTCTGTCTTCCCACCTCTCCTCCAGGGAGTTGTATAAGAACAGAACATATTTTCTTGCTTCTAAACTGTATTGTAGTCTCTGTCTAATATCTGGGTTTTCCATTAACTGTAGATTAAGTCTACAGTACCCAGAGCTTCTTGCTGTGGTTGTATAGTCTGATATAGTTATGCTAACTAGCCCATAATCTGATGTGGCCACTGGAGTCACACCTTTTGTTCTAACAGGTGAAGTTGGGGAGATAAACCAGTAATCAATCCTGGTGGAAAGGTTTCCTCTGTAATATGTGTTTGGTGCCTTATTAGTACCAGTTTCAAACACATCCCAGCAAACCTGTTTGATTCAGTAACTGGTTCAAATAAGAAGTATCACAATACATTTTTGGGGTTTGGCAAGGCAAATTTTATTTAAAAAACATCCAATCCCAGAGGCTCTGGGGGCTGTACAAATAAATAAATACAGCATCAAAGATATAATACATCACATATTTATATACACAAGATAAAACTCTTGGACTCTCATATAATTAATATGTAACCCCATTAGTTGTGAATCTACTTCTATTAAAGTCACCACCAAATAAAGTATTCCTAGAAGTGTATAGATATGGTAGAATTAAATTCTATAATTCATTCCTCTTAGTTTTAGATTGTGGGGCATAAATGTTAATTAACCTAAATTATGCCTCTTGAATCTGGACATCCAGCATTAGTGCCCTTCCTGGGTCTATTTCTATTATGTGTGTAACTTTTATCTAATGTTCAATAAAATGTATTCCTACCCCCACTACATGTGTCCTCTCCCCGACCAATGGCTAGAACTCCAAATCCATGCATGTTCTGCCATGTAACATCAGAAATTAATGACAGTGTCAAATCTGTAAAAAGGTAATATCATGAAAAACACATGAAAATAGTGCAAATGTTGCAAGCCTCTTTCTTTTGGGCAATACACTATTTGTGTTAAGAGAGGCAATTTTTATTTCATAGTGCCTCATTTAAACCAGGAAATTTGCTCCACCATTTCTTTTGGTAGTTTTCTGGAGACCCTGGACCCCATCCTTCTTCTTTTTTGTTTTATTAGGAGCTGGTAGTTGTTTTTCAGGTTCCAAAAGAATTTCAGCTTGAGAAGAAGCCCAAGAGGCTGACTCTGAGTCCATGTCTTCTTCTGGGCCTTTTTCTGCTAATATGAAGAAGGGATTTTATGTAGATATAGGCTCCAGGGGAGGTTCTGGTACAACTTTGGCCTTATTCCCCCTCCCTCTCGATTGTCCAGAACTAAATTCAAACAACCCTTCCTCCGGGGGGGAAGGGAGCCATGACTCCTACTGCCATTTCTGTTGGTAAATGCAAAACCTTGGTAACTGTCTGAATGTGTTGCCAAGTTTCAGGAGATGCAGCAGCTGGTGGTGCTCTCCTTTCTTCTGGGGTCTAGGAACTTTGTGGTGGTTCTGGGCTGAAATGCATCATACACTCTATGAAGCCTGATACATTTTTGGTTTTATTGATATAAAAGTGTTGTATATAATAGTCAGCATTATCAGTGTTGTGTAAAGCCCATGGGCAATATATAAATGAGTGGCTACAGCCATCACATAGGTTACATTTTTTGTGTATTTTGGCAGTGAAAACCAGTGTGATCCACCTCCCCACACTGGGTGCACTTCATGGCTTCACAGTTGGGGTTGATATGTCAAGCTGAGTTGCATTTAAAACATCTGTGGGGCTGTCTTGGGTAGAAATTAACCCTTTATCTCTACCAATATACACACAATTTGGTAGATGCTTCAAATCATTCCCTTCATAGTGGAGTTTAATCTTAATTCTCCAGCCCCATTCCAAAACCCTTCACTGTCCAGATCTGGCTCAGGATTTCCTTGTGTATCGCACTTTTTCTCTAGCCAATAAATAATGTCAATAATATGTACACCCTCATTTCAAAACAGAACTGTAATTATACAGCATTACTGTTTTGTTAATTTGATAGCTTGAAATGGGGTCCATAGAGGATTTGTTTTTAATGATGTGTACTTCCCCTAAAATCTTTCCAACAAAACTGGTGTTCTAAAGCTAATATCAAAGTTGAAATCCCCCAGTGCATGTATTAATACATATACATCTGCTGGAGTGAATGCAAATGACTGTTTCATTAAACATTTTCCCACAAAGGATCTATCAGGGGGTGTCTACATTCCCCCTAAGAACCTTGGCTGAACTGCATTTCTTCTTGTTGCCAGCTCTATAGGTTTACGAAAATGACTGGCATATGTTATTGTTTTTTTCTGAGGCTGTGGGGTTGTCCTGCATGTTATTCAGATTTTCCCAATTTTCCCCCATTTGTGAGTGCCCCTCTAAACCTGCTATATTTTCTATCACTTTATCCTGCAGGATTTCAGTGGTATTTGGTAGGGGAGAAAATGAAATTGTACCTGAAACCCCATTTTGCAGTACTGTATTTTACTGCCATCCATTGTATTCACGCCTTCTTTTCCCTCCTTAGGTTTTTTTAAGTTTGTGGACATCCCATGGTGCTGCAGATCAGGCACCCAGGTGCCCATTTCAGTTAGTTTTCAGCTGGTGCCTTGTAGAGCTCGCTCAGGTGACCAGCCTCCTTCTGGATTAATTGACTGAATATCATTGCTTTCAATAGTGGGTTTACTCGGTCCTCCTCTTTTGCCACTTTCCTCCATTACCAAGATTTTTGCTGTTGACTGCTCCAGTCTACTTGGCAATGTAGTCTGTAGCCATTTCTGCTTCTTTTCCTTATCATGGTGAGTTTAGGCCTTATTGAGATTCTCCTCAATGTCCATGAGTTCTAATTGTAAGATAGCTCTCCTTTCCTCAAGGGATAGATCCACCCCTGCAGATCTTGTTTCCTCAGCCTGAATTTCTCCACTGGCATCCATAAAGACATCCATTGATTCTTTTTCCATTGTACTGCTATTGGTGTCTGCTGCACCAGTTTGTGAAACCAAGCTGTGACCTCTTTCTTCCCCCTTCATGTCCATACTGGAGACCTCCATCTCCTAACTTGGAGACAGCACCTCCTACCAAAAAGTAGGGGAATTTCCCCAGTGTCCTGGCCAAATTTTCACCATTAACTAAGAATACCACCAACAACTTAATCTGGTTCTATTTCAGTTGGTTACCATCTGTACCTCCCCCCTCCCGGGTCACTCCTGAAAATGATAATTCTAGTCTCAGTGGACCTACACATTCAACAAAATTCAATAAATCAATAAATATTAACCATAATTATACTTCACATATTGCATCAGTATGCATTACAGTGAAGCTCATCAGCATGAAAGTCAAATTTACAGCATTTTGCAACACTCTGTGGAATGCTGCAGCAGAATTACTGCTGAAAACAATGTAATTTCAATGACAATTAGTATCTTTTGTCATGCAGGAATCTGTGACATTAACGTCATCTTGGCAGTATCAAAGTTTCCTGCATGACATTAAGCAATAAAGTGTGAACAGGGTTTATGTTAATTGTGTTTTAAACACCCTCCATGTGTGTAATGTAGCACAAGACATAGCTAATTGTCACCTGCCCCATAGGGGAATTACTGAGCATTAACATGATCACTGGAAGTGCCTTATTGCTGTTATGTAAAAAATAAGTTTTAAAACAGTGTTTAACCTTGTTCAGGAAATGATAAGGTTGCACATATATAGCAATAGAACAATGACATAAGGGTGTTGCATTGTTTTCAACAAATCCAAAATCTCTACTTCAGATTTCCTTTTTTTTATAATAGTAATATAACACATAGTAAACAGAACCACATGTTGAAAAAACACACAAGAAATGGAAAAGAAGTTTAAACATTTTTATTAGAGAAATTCCAATTGACTTATTGCCAAATTGAATAGTTGTTCCAGGGGTGGGTGAAAAACCTGCTGTACTTGAATAGATAGTAAAAGATTTGTGTATCTGTGCTCTTCCAATATGTCTTATATCCCTGCACATTGCATTTTTTTAAATAAATCTTCCATGTTCATTTTAAAAACAAAGACAAGTTAGTATTTGCCATATAGTTAAAGCTATACTTCTTGCATGTTACCTAATCAAAATTAAAACCATCAAAATCAAAAACTTTAGTTAAGTAGGCAATTCATCCTTGAGCAAGCTTATTTGTAAGATGGTCCAGGGTGACAAACATATACATAGAAACCAAGACTAATAGAGCAATGCATCATTAACATAATGTAGCAGCATTTAACAGTTGAAAGGGATTAGGCAAAAAAGAAAAAAGAGTTAGAAGAAATTAAAATGAATAAAGTAGATAAGAAGGGAGTCACAGGTTGGATGGGGGAGAGAGACAGAAGAAAATGCTGAAGGACAGGGGGTCAGCTTAAGAGAGAGATGCTAGAAAAAGTCAAGAAGGCAAAGAGAAGAGCTGGCATTAGTGGTGGTAATGCTATTGTTGTCAATTGGCTGGGACTGGGGAAGGCAAGTGCTTATAAGCTTACCTGAGGCAGGCACAGATATCTCTTAGATAGTGAGGGAGAAGCCTTTTGAAAGTGTGGGACCCTGGCAAGGAGGACAATTTTAGGGTCTTTTGGGTTGTGTTCCAAAGAGAGGGGAGGTGAAGATGGCGGCTGAACCATGACATGTCTTTATTCTAAGCACCTTGAAGGTAATCAAAGCAAGTCTTCTCAGCCTGTATGGCCCTTGAGCTTTAATAAAAAGGTTAGTGATATAGGTGGGCAGTTGATCAGTTTTGGCCCTGTAACACCAAAGGAGACCATTTCTTTGCCTCCTGACCAAAAGGGAAGGCCAGCCCAACAACTCATAAAGAAGACAGTG
The DNA here is from genome assembly GCA_016271365.2 of Neoceratodus forsteri. NCBI lineage: Eukaryota > Metazoa > Chordata > Ceratodontiformes > Ceratodontidae > Neoceratodus > Neoceratodus forsteri. The sequence continues at coordinate 712,393,754 of CM028134.1, read as the reverse complement.
ATGGGTGCATAGGGATAAGTTCAGGACAAACCTTAAGGCCCTGTGGTAGAAAGTGTCTAATTTATTCAGGATTGCATAGTCAATCAGAGGAAGGAAGGTCATTTGGACTAGTCTCTTCCTAACTTCTGACGTCTGAAGTAAGCAGGTGCCTAATATGAAAGAATATGGCTAATCACTGTCTTATTTTTTCTGGAGCTCTGACAAAGGAGTCATAAAGCTTAGTTTGTTGTCTAACCAGTATCCCAGGTACTTAAAGTGTTTCACAGTTTCCAGTGGTTCACCAAGTAGAGTATAGATCTGGAGTTTTGCTGGTAATATTGTAGCAGTGGGAGATTGGATGAAAGTATCATGGCTTTGTTTTTTTTTAGCATTAAGCATTAGCTTGAACCTTAGAAGATTATTCTGTAGGGAAATAATGTCCTCCTGAAGATCTTTATGGGTAATTTCAGGGGAGGAGCTAATGGTATAGAGAACCATACCATCGGCAAATAGATGTATGTTACAGGTAAGGATTCTGTCATCTATATTATTAATGTAAATGGTGAAGAGTATTGGGCCCAGATCCCTGAGGCATGCCCCTAGGTAGAATTTTCAGAGGAGACCCTGAGCTTTTATTTGTTGCATTCTGTTGCTAAGATATGACTTAAACCAATGTAGCACAGTGCTTTCAAGGCTGATCCTGCTCAAGATGTTAAGCAGAATGGTATTGTCCACAGACTCAAAGACCTTGCTAAGGTCTAAGAAAAGAGCATACATATGTTTTTTTGCATCTACTGCAGCTTGCCAGTCATTAAATACTTTGGCAAGGGCAGACACCAGAATGTGCTTGGGTCTGAAACCCAATTGGACTGGATTAAGGAGATTTTAGGATTCTAGATACTCTCTTAGTTGGGAATTGACAATTGTTTCCAAGGTTTTAGAGAGGGTGGGCAGAAGAGAAATGGGTCAGTAGTTATTCAGGTCAGATGGGTCACCAGATTTAAAGAGGGGGATGACGTGAGCAATTTTCCAAAAGGGGGTTAGTTCACCACACAACAGGGATCAATTAAATAGATGAGTGATGTAAGCTTTCAGATAATGGTAGCATATTTTTAGGAACAGTGGTTCTAAGTGGTCTGCACCTGCACTCTTATTCATATCTAGGGTAAGTAAGAGGTCCTTGACTTTTTTGAAGGAGACTGGGTGAAAGTTAAAGGAAGGATGGTTTGATTTTGAGGGAGCACCATCCATGGTGCCATCCATAGCAATATTATGAACAAGGAGCTTGCTGGCAGGCAAAGCATCAAATACTAGTCCAGCTGTGGTGAAATGATTGTTAAACTGGTCAAGGATGTCTGCCCTATTGGTATATGTAGTAACACCTGCTATGATCTTGGTGGGAATGGGGGTGGCTGGTGAATATCCCTCAATCTCTTTGAGGATTTTCCAGAATTTTGCTGTGTTGTTTATGTTATCCTCAATGACAGTTTGGAAGAATCAGGCTTTTTCATTTCCAGTCAGTTTTGTACAGGTGTTCCTTGCTACCTGAAAGCTAGCCAGTCTGTAGCAGACTTGTTTTTTCTTGCCTTTTTCCAGAGAACATCTCTGTCTCTGAGGGCTTTCTTTAATGAGGGGGTGAACCAGTCGGGGGACCTTTTCCTAGTTTTGATCTTCCTGAAGGGGATGTTTATCTATCAGCAGCAGTAAATGATTTTGGAAGATGTTATAGGCCTCCGAGATAGTGGCAGCCAGATAAAAATCCTGCCAGATGATGTTACCAAGATCAGCCAGAAAGGTAGATAGGCAGAAATGCTTTAAATATCTTTTCATTTTAAAGCAGGAGGAGGACGACTGGAGAGTAACACATCTGATACAGGCCGTTGCACAATGATCACTTAGATCACTGTGAAGAACCCCTGTGTGGGAGATATTATAGGGCTTGTTAACAAGCATAAGATCCAAAAGTGAGCTGCGCTCTTCATGTTTCTTATTGGAGTGGCTGACCTCTGGCGTGATCTGAGACAGCCCATGTGCATTGTAGAATTCCACAAATTTATTGGAACAGCCATCCAACCAATTAAGATTAAAGTCACCCATAAGTATACACTTCAGATTCGTATTATCTAGAAGGGAGTGGATGTGTGAAAGTATACCAAGCCCAGCTGAGGAAGGCCTATAACATGTGTATATTAAAAGTGCAAGTGCTGGAGAAAGGGCTAACTTTATGGGGGCATTCAAATTCGTTGGGCATAGAGGTTCATCCAATAACTAAGGATTGGCATTTATCCTTAATATAAATGGCAATGACCCTGCCTCTGGTAAGCCTGCCACACTTAAACAGATTGTATCCATGTATATTAATGGTATTATCAGGAATATGATGTGAGAGTCATGACTTTGAGATCATAAATATGTCTAGAGAGGTGTGATAAGCCCATGCTTGAACCATGTCAATTTTATTGAGAAGGCTGCCTGCATTCATGTGGAGAAAGCTTAAACCCTTTAACTGTGGAAGGTCAGAGGTAGAGTTTAGTGTAAGGGTAGGGCCAGGACTCAGTTTAACACTCCCTGAACAAATCAAGAGGAGCAGTAGCAGTTTCCTAAGGAAGATTAATGTCATTTTCAATAAGCGAGCATTTTTGCACTTAGCATAAAGGGATAGCTGGGAGCCAAGTTCGGGAGCAGTGGGGTGGCTGAAGGAAGAGAGAGATAAGCTGCCTCACTAGCAGAGATAACAAAAGGTAGCCGAGCATAAGAAAAAGAAAGTCTAGATTGTGGCAAATGTAGGCTAGACATACCAGAGTCAGTGTACATAGCCTTAGGTGATATAGCATAATGAGGAAGCAGAGCATTGCCCAGATCCAAAAGCTTGTGCAGGTCCTGCTGCAGATGTTTGTCCAACCAATCAGTGGGACGGTTAGAGAGAAGGTAGGAACAGTAAAAAACAAGCATTTGTCAATGCTGAATGTTGTCACACTGGCATTGGTAGTGGGAGTGGTGTAGCTAGAGACGCATAGTGCTGTGATTTTGTGAATATGTCTCAAAAGGTGATTTTGCACAGCGAGCACGCCATTGTGCGCCACAGCTGCAGAAACATGTTTTGGGCAGGCTGTGAAAAATGGCAGCTGGACTGTTGATAAGGAGATGTGCACAAATGCCAGTGGTGAAAATGTGGCATGAAAATATTGCAGATTGGCGAAGTTATAAGGGTTCATGGAAACTGTGCAATGCACGCTTGCAACACAGTCATTGTATGGAGTTTTGGCACCAAATGTTCAACATAGGCATTTTAGGATCTCTGCTCATGAATAGTGTCACTGTCATTTCCTCAAACTGTCCCAAAAACTGATTTCACACAGCGGCCGTGCAATTCTGTGCCGGACATGCGAAAATACATTTCAGGCATCAGGAGTGTTTATAAGGAGGTATGGAAAAATGCCAATGATGAACAGCTGCAGTGAAAGTATTACAGATTCAGAAAGTCATGAGCGTGAATGCAAACTGTGCAATGCATGCTCATAAAATGCTAATTTTATTGACTTTCATTCCAAAATTTTTAACATAGGCATTTTAGGGCATCTGCTAATGAACAGTGTCATTGTCATTTTCATAATGTGTCTCAAACATGGACTTTCCACAATGACCACGCTATTCTGTGCCAGAACTGTGAAAACAGATTTTGGTCAGGATGTGAAAAATGACAGTTGTACTGTTCATTAACAGGTGCAGAACAATGGCACTGTAGAAAATCTGGAGTGAGAATATTAGAAGTTTGCGAACGTAAGAGCATGTGTGCAAACTGCACAGCGCATGCTCGTAACACAGTCATTTTATGGAGCATTGTCACCAAATTTTCAACACAACCATTTTAGGACCTCTGCTCATGAACAGTGTCACTGCCATTTTTGTAATGTGTCCTGAACACTGATTTCACACAGCGAACACGCTATTGTGCGCTGAAAGTGCGAAAACACATTTTGGCAAGGATGCAAAAAATGACAGCTGTACAGTTCACAAGAAGGTGTAGTAAAATGTCAAATTTGAGAATCTGGCATGAAAATATTATGAATGCACTAAGTTATAAGTGTGCGTTGCACAGTTGCTACGCATGCTCGTAAAACAGTCATTTTGTGGAGTATTATCACCAAATTTTCAACACAGGCATTTTAGGACCTCTGCTCATGATCAGTGTCACTGTCATTTTCATAATGTGTCCTGAACACTGACTTCACACAGCGACTGTGCTATTCTGTGCTGGAAGTGCGAAAACACATGTCAGGCAGGATGTAAAAAATGACAGCTGTATGATTCACAAGAAGGTGTGGTAAAACGCCAATGTTGAGAATCTGGCATGAAAACAGTGTGAATACGCTAACTATATGAGTGTGCATTGCGCAGTTGCTATGCAAGCTCGTAAAACAGACATTTTTTTGATTTTTCCCACGAAACTTGCAACATAGGCTTTTTAAGATCCCCTCTCATCAACAGTAGTACTGTCATTTTATTACTTGGTCTCAAAAGGTGATTCCATTCAGTGACTGCGAAATCATCTTTTGGGATACATAACACCATGACAGTGCAAGAATTCATGAGAAGAGGTCCCAAAAACCCCATATTGAAAATTCGGGGCCAAAATTCCCCAAAATGTCTGAGATATGCATTAAAGTTGAAAAACCCTATTCATTCCATTATACAGCCTACCAGCATTTCCTGAGTTTGCGGTCGGCTTTGAAGAGTACAGACGTGTTCCTGATCCAGAGGAGATCATCACGCCAGGCTCTGGAGGTAAGTATGGGGTGAGGGAGTGACGGGAGGCAGGGTGTGCAGTGGGTGTGTGTGGGTGGGAGGAGGGGGCATCGAGACTAGGAGGGACTGTTTTCATTTTACAGGTAAAAAAACAGAAAAAAACATTGCATGACAGTTTTCCTTTCGCAGGGCATTTGGCACAATGGAGTGGGCTCCCAGCGTGCCACCTGTTTTGGGGGGTGTCAGTAGCCAACGGGGGACTGGGCACCCTCGTTGGCACATAACACTGGGGGGAGGAGGAAGTAATGCCGACAGGGATTTGGCACCCCCTTGGCTTTCAACAATTGGGGGGTTTATGCCAGTGGGGGTGGGATCCCCCATCAGCACACAACGATAGTGGGGGGCATGAGCCAAGGGGGATTGGGCACCCCCTCATCATTCAACAATTGGAGGGGCTTATGCCGACGGGAGTGGACTCCCTCATCGGCACACAAAGACAGCAAGGGGGTTAATCGACAGGAGGATTGGGCACCCCCGGAGTTGGCAGACATTAGGCAGCCACCCGCTTGCAGACCATGCACATAATGGTGACGAGCACAGCAAGAAAAGGACCGCTGCATCTGACGAGCTTTGCTCGGATTGCAGAGGACCTTTTCTTAGATGTGCTCACCCCATTATGTATGCATGGTGTGGCACTGGCATGCAGGCTGATTGGGCAATGTGGGACACACCTACTGGTGCATGCCCTGCATTCGCCGAACAGCGACCAAGCCTCCAAATCCCCACTACCCCAAGATGTTGGCTGCACACACGCACCAACATAAAAAGGAGGATTTTCATGGCTACCAAAATTGGAAAGGCCTGTTTAAGGAGTTTGAGTGCTGAAGGTAGATTTATCTGCTTATTAGGCTATTAGTCAGGTCCCCTTTAGAAATAAGGAGAACCTAAAGAACAGACCAAACAGAAAAGGGAGATATGGCTAGAATGAGCATTTAATTAAGACAAGGGGTGGGGAAGGATGGGAGGGAAGAAAACCCAGCAAAGCAAGGAACAAAAACCCAGCTATAGGAAGAAGCATATGCAAAAGCTAAGCTGCCTAGCAGCATGTAAAAAAAATACATTACAAGGAATCTTGCTTTTAAAGGTCCAATCAGATGATAGGCTATAGTAAGGCAGCCAATCAGAGGATTTCAGGAGCCACCAGTAACCAATCTGTTTAGAGGTTTTCATGCCATGGAATTCAGAGGATTCAAAGGCTTCAGACCATATGTGGAGATAGTTTGGACTGGTCAGCAGTTGGGGAAGCTGCAGCCAGGCTGCTTGCTGGAAAGCCCTCAGAGGTCAAAAGCTGCAGAAAAAAAAAGGAAGCCTGGTTGACTTAAAGGCTCCTGGCCAAGGCCACAGATATAACTCATGGGTTGGCAATAAGTTAGAAGTGGATAGGCAGGGATAAATAAATGGGAGTGGATGCAGACATAGGACAGATGGGAAGTGAAGGGAAGGGAAAGGAAGGGAAAGAAAGGGAAAGGAAGGGAAGTGAAGGGAAGGGAAAGGAAGGAAGGGAAGGGAAGGAAGGAAGGAAGGGAGGGGGAGCTTTTGGAAATGGTGCCAACCGAATCCACAAAGGAAAAGGAGAAAAAAAGGAATGTGTGTCTGGCAGGGTCTGGGGGCCAAAATGGTGGGGGAGGGCTGAAGGGGCATCTAGGTAGGGAATTAAGTGCAATGTAGGGAAAGGGAAAAAAAAGAACTGAGAAGCATAGCAGCAATTCAGTTAAGCAGGCATTTTGCACATCAGGCAAAAATACAGAAAAAATTTGACAAGCACATGTGCTTTATCTTAAATCAGATCAAAAACCCAGCTAAAGCTAGGAGCAAGAATCCAGCTAGTGCTAGAAGCATATGCAAAGGTTAAGCTGCCTAGCAGCACATAAAAAAAAAATTACAAGTAGCTTGATTTTAAAAGTCCAATCAGACAGTAGGCTGTAGTAAGGCAGCCAGTCAGAGCATTTCAGGAGCCAATAACCAATCTGTTTAGTGATTTTCACACTGCAGAATTCCAAGGATATAAAGGCTTGGACCATACCTGAGATAGCTCGGGCTGGTCAGCAGTTGGGGAAGCAGTGGCCAGGCTGCTTGCTGGAAAGCCCTCAGAGGGGAAAAGCTGGAGATGACTTGGGTTGGTTGGCAGTTGGGGAAGCTGAGGCCGGGCTGCTGGCTGGAAAGCCCTCAGAGGGAAAAAGCTGCAGGAAAAAAAGAGGAAGCCTGGTTAACTTAATAAGATGTTATTGCAATATAAACCTAGTAGAATTATCTATTTGCTGCATATTAAAACTTAATGAAACACATCTATTATTTTTTGTTTATTGAAGTGCATTTTTAAGTTTAAGCAATTTTTTAATGATAACAGAATTATCAAAGTTAGCCATTGATTGTTACAAACAAAAGTAGTGCTATTAAAGTCATTCTCAATATTAGATATAATATTTCTACTGTATTTTTTATTTACTTTATAAATAGAATTATTATGCAGTGCTTATATTGTTTTTGGAGAAACAAATAGTTACATTCATGACAAATTGTAATAATGACATCATAGCTGTATACTTAGTTATTATGTAAGTCACATTTTGTGATGAATTTCAATATCTTAATATGATTATTACATCTTAATCTGGTATAATCTAAGTATCCTGTTACAGTTATTTTTATTTTATGAAAGTTTAGAAACAGCTTATAATCGGGAAAGGATAGGTTGGGGCTGGCAGTATAGCCTAGAGCTACAGTGATGAGCTGTGAATGAGTTTGGTATATCCAGCAGATAGACCTGGGTTTGATTCCCACAACCTTGACTTGCGTATTGTGTGACTCTAAGCAAGTCACTTAACCTACACAATGCTCCTGGGTCATCCCTGAAAACAGGCACCTGTGCCTAGTGGTCCTTACCCAGTTACCAAAGAATAAAATAAATTAAATACTTTTTCAAACCCCTAATAACAGTTATCATTGTTACCATAGAATATATGTGAATGCATCCAGTACACTGCATCAAGTGGTGCATTTCAGCCAGGGTAGAAAAACAGCCCACATTAAATGTAAACCACATACATGAAATAATTATTGTGTTGCCCATCTAGCACAAAAACAAGTACCTCACCATACCAGTAATATTGCAACCCACTTAGCAGGTATGCTGTCTGTTTGCTGCAGTGCCACCATGGCCAGAAACTTCATTACTTACATGATGTTACTCTGCACAACAGGAGACCATTATTAGGTTCCAGTGTATATTGCTACTTGGCACTAGGTGCAATAGATGTAAAATCTAACAGAGATTTGAAAATCCAACCCTGCGGATTTCATATTTATAGTTTTGGACCTGGAAAATCCACACCCAATCCCTTAATAGAGGGGATCCTAAAAAAGAGCAGGAACACACCAATCAGTTGCATTGTAGTTTAGATATGCACAAGTACTCTCATATTGCTATGATAGTAATTGTGAAAATCTGTATATGCATATAGAAGTGGCTTTAACCTGCTAAATAACATTTAATGTAATGCAAAGCAAGTGTGGTTTTGTGCCAAGGAGCCATATTCAACAGAAGCCAGTGCACAGCACAAATCCCTTTGTGCCAATGAACAACTATAATGAATGCAGGTGCAAGAACAGGGGGTGTTCCCATGCATATCCAGCACAGTGGCATCTTCAACTGGGAAACCATTGGACAAGTGTGCAGCAAATCACAGTTGCTCCAAGCAGACTTGTTCCTAGTAAAACAGGGCACAAGCACACAGCAGTTGTGCCAAGGGTGGGAGTGAGAGAGAGAGTTACAGGGAGACAGACAGACAGACAGGCACATGACCAGACACTGAGGGAGGGGGACAGAGAGGTGGCATGGGAGAGAGAGAGAGAGTGGCAGAGAGAGAGAGAGAGAGACACACACACACACACACACACACAGACACAAGGCCTGTGTACCAGGGTGGTACACAGCCAGCAGCCACCCACTCAGGAGGACGGTGGACAGCAGGGGACATGGAGAGCATGCCCTCTCTGATGGGGGTGGTGATGAGGGGTGTGAGGCAGCAGGAGGAAAAGCTACATGGCCGATGAAGGGCCCGATAGTGGCATGCCTGACACAGACAGTACCATGCCCGCAGCACTGCTGGGAACGAGAGTGACACCTAGATCATGGGCCAGCACCACCTGAACAGGCCATGCTTGGGCAAACCTGTGAGCCATGCACAGTAGAGCTGCAGACACCCACCAGATGGAGCCACACCATGGCTGTGGAGATGACAGTGACAGCCGGCATGTGCCTGCCCACCATGGGCACCAGCCAAGGACCAACAGGGGACTCCATGGGCAGCACCCGGGTGGCCATGGTCCACTGCCCCACACAGGTCCCCACAGCTGTACTGCCATGAGCTGTGGAATGTAGCTGGCACCCCAGCACACAGGCAGAGGGTACAGCACCAATGCAGAACAGTCACAGGGTGGCAGGCATGCTTGGTGTGTGTGGGGCTTGTGCCTGCACCCACGTGGGAAACCACATGCCACCCAGCCATGTGGGACTGGAGCATAACAACAGGAAGGGGTGCCCAAGCATCATCTGCCAGGTAGCCTGCAATGCCACAGGGTGCACACCAATGCCTGTGCCACACACCCAGCACAGCCCTGTGCCATGCCATGGATGTAAATGTAGGGATGACCCTACAGGCCACCCAGTGGGAGTGTTGGGCACGAGCAGGGTGTGATGGGCAGTGCAGTCCTGGGGTGGGGGTGGGCAGGATGTGCATGGCTGTGTGGGTGCTATGGACAGGCAAGGGGTGCAGCACAGCATAGTACAGGGCAGACCATGGCATGCTCCACACAGTTGACAGCACATACTTGCTGAGGCCCTGGCAGTATCACCCCAGTCCATCCTGCCCTGCAGTGCTGTTGCCCCCAGTGTGCTGCTGTGGCATCAACCACTTCTGTCAAGGGTGCACTACTGGTACATGGTCTGTGCTGTTCGGTGGTGCTTCTGTGGTGCAATGCATGCAAATGAGGTTGTGTGCAACAGTATTGACATTCTAATACACCCCACTGCACCACGCATTGGCTGATGAGCTCATTTGTATGCTGCAGCTGAATATCGAGATATTGCACCATACACAATGGTAGTGCACCGGAGCAAGTGGCGGTGCAATGGTCACGCATGCACGGTGCTCGGATCTGCAGTGTGCATGTGCACTGTGCTGCCAAGGTGTTAATCATGCAGGCTGTGTGACCAGTGCAATGTATTGGCACAGTGCACACTGCGCAGGGCCATCAATGCCCTAATTAATCTCACTGTGGGATCCTCCTGTCAGGCCTCCCTGACTTGACAACATCCTCCAGACAGCCAATCCTCTCTCCCTCCCTCCCATCTCACTCCCCATCCCTACCTCCACCCTCTCCAGGTATTATCTAGGCATGTCCAGGGCTGTACCCCCAATGTAACCCTTGGGTACCTTGTATATGACTGTAACCTATTATAAGTAACACTATTATGTAACCTATGTGTACTGTATGTTTAATCTTCTGCACCTGTACTGTTCTTACTGTTGTAACCACACTTTGTAACTCTGTGTACCCCCCCAGCGACGAGGTGCCTTTGTAAATGAGTCCATGGCTCAAAGGTTGTAAGCCTGACTTTTCTAATTAATAAATAAAAAAATAAACGCACACGTTGTGCATGCTGGCGTGTTCCCTATTGCGCACATGTGCACTGTGGGTGGGCATGGCTTCTTTGGCCATTGCACTGAGCACCTGCCCCAACACTCATTATCAGTGTCCAGCTGCCAGTGTGGACACTGCTGTGCCAAATGATGAGCTGGCTCATGCGGCAGACCTTGCTCGTGGTCTCGGGCATACTTGTGGTGATGGTGGACCTGCAGAACATGCTGGCAGTGGAGGGCGTGACAGATGGCATGCCAGGGTGGCTGGACAGGTCCATCATTTGGGGTGCCCCTGTGTCCCTGTTGCCCCTGTTGGGCCTTACCTTATGGTCCCCCCTCCCACCACACAGTTCCTGTTCCATGTCCTCCTCCATCACTGTCCTCACCAATCCCCAGTACCTGCTGTTTCTTTACATGGTTGTGCCATACATATATATTGTCTGGCATACTTGCCTGTATCTGTGTCTGCTTTGTGGGTGTCAGGAGGTGCCATGCTGTAGTGGCCCAGTGTCAATCCATGATGTGTGCTTGTGGGGGGTGCATGCCATGTGTCCGTGTTTCCCTGCTGTGTGCTGTGGTCAGTCCTACTGTGGTGGTGGCCATTCCCTAGGTTGGTGACTGTGCATTGAGGTGCCCATGGGGCAGCAGTCCAGGGTGTGTGGAGGGTGTGTACATGGTGGTGACTCATCGCCATGGCCATTGGTCGGGTACAGTCCACACACTGAGATGGGGTTCTCTGCCTGGCATTGTGCAGCCTGTCCCATGTGGTCCACCATGCTGCCTGCCTCCCAGCCTATAGAGTGCCCACTGTGTGGGCTCCCTCTGTGCCTGTGTGGCATGTGTGTGCTTGGCTGCATGGTCATGGGTGTGGCCTGCTCTGGTCTTAGGGGGCGGGGCACAGACAGCAGCCTGCCAGAGGGGGCTCCCTTGGTGGCTCTCCACTGGCCATTAGCACCTCCTATCACCTGCTGTCCATGCCACTAATGTGTTCTGGGGTCAGGTGTCAGGGTGCCTGTGTGTGCCCTGCTGGTGGAGGCCTCCTGTGGCCTGTCATTGTGCTCCATGGCTCTGTCCCTGGGTCTGTTCTCTGTGCAATGCCCCCCTTCTGTTGCTCTGCTCCCACAGTTGCGCTGTAGCATTTTGTTTTTGCTCCAAGGCACAACTATGTTTGCACCATGGCAGAACTCTCTTTGCACCATGGCACAACTCTGTGCCAAGGTGAAACTCGGAAATATTTAGCTGGGTTGCGCTGGTGTAGTTCAGCCTGCACAGCCTCTGAATATTTCTCCTGTTGTACCATGGCACATCGGATTTGCACTGTGCTGGATTTAAGCCGGGCTTTGGCGCATTTCTGAATATCTGGGCCTAAATGTCAAACTTCTTCACATAAAATGACAACATCTGTAAGAAACCATGTAGAATACCATGTAACATTAACATTTTTTTTTTTTGCAAACAGGTAACATAAACAAATACAGCAGTAGAATGCTACCAGACTTAAAGTAGTGTCAGACTTAAGTACATATTTACAATAGTGAGTCACAGTTTGGTGGTTATACAATTCATGTCCAGTAAAGCAATGATGTTTTTCAGCAGCATGTCATACAACTATCAGTCTGCATGATTGCATATTATTATGAATGACATGATAGTTCTCAAGCAAAAATCATGCAACGGTTCAGTATTATATAACTACATGGGCCAAGATAAAACTTACTTGCTGACATATTACTGCTATCCTGCATCATTGAATCTGCTTGGACTATGCTCATGTCAGTTTTGCAAACAATAAGATCAAGGTCACTTATGCAGAGCATAACAGCAAAAGGAATACTACTTTTAACTGTCAGCAAGTTGCAAATGAATTAGCAATAGTTACATATGACTCTCTCATGTCTGACAATACCAGCTGAGATATGGGAAAATATGATGTTGTTTCACTAGTCCAGAAAGGTTCTATATGATAATGGGGAGCACTGAATGGTGACTCGCATTATCGCGATGTCAGGGCAGCAAAAACAATTTTGCCACCCTGATATCCTCAGTGCATGGAAGAATGGTGTGGGGGACTGAAAAAACTTTGCTTTCTGTGGAGGCTGCACTCCCCCCACCCCTCACCTGGGGGGGGTTGCTATCCACACCCCACTACTTAAGGATACTCAACTCCAGAGGGGGTGCAAAAGTGAAAAAAAAATACAACTTTTGGACTGGGCCCAAGAAAAGCACAGTAGCTCCCAGACCCAGACCTGATCCCAGAACCTCTGCACCATAAGTGGAGGCCAAACCCTGATGCTAAGGCACAGCTTGGCGGATGAGCACAGTGCCACCCCCTACATCCCCTCTGCCTCTCCCAGGCCATGCTAGCCATGCTCATCCCCCCCCTCCGCGTGCATGTACAAGTAGCGACATCCTGTTGCTAGGGTCACAGACCCCACAACATCTGGTCATCCTCCCTGCCCCCTCAGCTTTCGGGCTTTCACCCATATCACATTGCTGTTTCAGATGGCACCATGATTCAGGCATCCACCTCACATGCTACCATCCAGAAACAGTAACAGTACTATTTCAGCAAAGTATGACATGCTTTATGGCAAAAGGAATGCATCCAGACACTGATCGTGGCATGGGACAGGACTGGTACATGCAGTATGCACTTCAGGCAGCTTTTGCAAACCAGAACAGACAGCAACTAGTATCAGAACCAGCAGGGCATTGTAAATGTATTATATCATGCCTTGTATATTATAGTTGTACACATTCTCTCTTACTATTATGGCAAGGGGCACAGGAAGGAGGTTAAGTTGTAAGCAGTGTCACTTAACACTTTACCAGGCATGTTTTTTTTTTCTTGTCCAACTAGACAAGTCAGATTCTTTTCAGCACTTGTACAGGTCACTGGTAAGGCCGCATCCAGAGTATGGAGTTCAGTATTAGTGCCTACACCTCAAAAAGGATATTAACCTGATGGAGAAGGTTCAGAGGAGGGCTACAAAAATGAAAGCTGGTCAGCAGGGTAAGGCATACAAGGAGAAGTTGAGGGCACTGAACACATACTCCCTGGAAGACAGCAGAGAGACAGGGAACATGATTGGGATCTTCAAGTACTTGAAAGGGATAAATAAGGTTGATAAGGAGAGTCTCTTTAAGCTGAGTGGCAAACATAACAAGAAGGGGGCACAGTCTTAAGCTGGCAGGTGGGAGGTTTAGGATGGAGGTCAGGAAGCACATCTTCACCGAGAGGGTGGTGGATACTTGGAATGCGCTGCCAGAAGAGGTAGTCTCATTAAAAAAGAGATGCTGGGACAGGTATAGGGGGAGGGTAAGGGTCTTGGGTAGGGAGGATGGGAGGAGTGGGGAGAGGGGTCAGGGACAGTAGCTCAAGCTGTGAACCCTGCAACATGAGCAGACTTGATAGACTAAATGGTCTTCTTTTGTTGAGTTTTTCCTATGTTCTTACATTCATTGAGGAAATATGCATTACATTAACTCTTGATGTACAGTGGTTGCTATACAAAAGTTACACGATGTCGCGATATGTTGCACACATGCACATGGGCAATCCACAAGGCTAAGATGGCTTACTATCAATCCAACCTCACTGCCACCTGAGGAGATGAGAAGAGGTTCTGGGACAATATGAAGAAACTAAGTGGAAAGTCTCCCTTCCCTCCTCCTTCCATGATTACCGTTGACAGTGTCAGCACCCAAGACCCTGACAAAATAGCTAATGCCTTAAATGTCTCTTTCTCAGACCTCAGCTCTATCCTCCCACCGGACTTCTTTAGCGCCCCCTCAGACATTCTCCACTGCCCCGAAATGCTCCACCTTTTTGTTTCAAAACAATTTCCCCAAGTGTTGCACCATCATATCTCACCAAATTCCTTGGTAAGACAAGACATAGTGGTGATTCACTGGATGCCAAGCTGCTCTCCTTAACCCTTGATGCAGTCCTTACCCCTCTAACAAAAATACTGAACATGTCCCGATGCCTTGGACAGTTCCCTACCTTATGGAAAAAAGCGATCATCACTCTGGTCCACAAAAATGGTGATCGCACCTCCCCCAGTAATTATAGGCCCATCTCAATACTTTCCCCTCCCTCAAAAGCCCTGGAAAAAATACTTGCAGATCAACTCATAGAATATTTGGACACACATTGCCTCCTGTGCAATCAGCAGCATGGTTTCTGAAAAGGGCACGATACCACCACTGTTCTGCTCAAATTTAAATTCTTCCTTCATGAAGCACTCAACAAGGGAGACCTGGCTGGATCTGTCTACATTGATCTGTCCAAGGCCTTCGACACCATAAACCACAGCCTGCTGGTAAACACCATCCTCTCTGTTGGAGTCTCCCCAGAAACTGCAGTCTGGTTTGCCAGCTATCTAAATGGACGTACCCAGCAAGTAAAAATAAATAGTACCCTCTCTGCCAGCCTCCCAGTCCGCTCGGGTGTCCCTTAAGGGTCCATCCTTGGCCCTCTTCTTTTCTCCCTATACTTAAACTCCCTCCCTTTAGCCTCCACTGAGCATCTGCTCCTTTATGCTGATGATGCTGTAGTTTTCAGCCGGTGCCCTGACCCGACCCAGCTTCAAAACTCCCTACAGGGTTCCTTCACTGGGACAGAATTATGGTTCATCTCCCACAAACTTGCCCTTAACTACAAAAAAACAAAGGTCATGCTATTTGCCCACCCTCAGCATAAAAACAATATGACCAAACTATCCATACTTAACTCACAGGGTGCCATGTTGGAAGCAGTCCCCACTTTTAAATACCTAGGTGTTATTCTTGACTCTGCCCTCACTTTCAGTGAGCATATTGCACTGACCTGCTCTGCCATTAACACTAGAATCAGCCTACTCTACAAATATAGGCCCTATCTCCCCCCTATTGCCCATTGATTAGCCATTTCTAGCTTCATACTTCCCCTGGTAGACTATGGCATAATTATATATGGCACTGCCTCCAACACAGCCTTGTCCAGCATAAAATGCACTCTCAACAAAGCCTGCCGACTGTCCTCTGACTGCAATCACCTTACACATACCTGTGACCTCTACCTGCAGTCTTCCTGGATAAACTTCCAGGAGCGATTTCTCTATCAGTCCTACCTAATGGCCAAAAAAATACAACTAGGTCAAGCTCCCCCAGGCTGTCTATAGCTCCTTCAAGAGTGCATGCTGACAAGGACCACTAGAAGCTCTAGCATTTCTACTTTTCACATCCCTTTCACAAGGACCACTGCTTGCCAAAGGTCCTTTTCCTACAGGACCTCCTACTTGATGAACTCCCTTCCAGATGCTGCCCTCAAAATCCCTAGAATAGGGCCGTTTAAGCCAATGCTGTACACCCATATCCTGTCAAACAGTAACTGTGACTGCTAAACCTATACTACTATCTATAGTTTTTGGTCTCTCTGCTACTATCAAAACTCTGTAAATAATATTGTAATAGATTGTTTTTGCTCTACAGATGGTGCCCTGAATTTGCTTAGCCCATGGTTGCCTCTGTATAGTATTTTTCTCTATATATGTCCTAACTAATGTCATTGACATGGAGCCTTTGTAAATGAGTCCCTGCCTCAAAGAGTTGTACTCCCTAGACTGAATACAAATAAAAAAAAAAATAACAAATAAATAAGTAAGTATTGACAGGGTAGAGTTGTAAATGTTGCATTACTGAATGTGATTAGTGCATTTCTTCATTTGATCACTAGATGGCAATCACCACTATTTCCACAGTGATTGCTGTCTGTTAATGAGATTTCACTGTGGTTGCAAATTACCTAAAATTCCACCAGCAAGTGGCATTGTGAAAAATAAGACTTTCCCTCCCTGATCCCTAGACACCCCACAATTTAATATATTAAAAAAAATCCCTTATCTTCTAGGAGAATGCCCATCCCTATCCCCAATGAAGCCCCAAGTATTTAATAAAAAAAAATTCACAATTCCCATATTTATCATTTAAATATTACTCCAACTCAGCTTGCTGATCTTGCTTTGCTCCATTTGGATGGCTGTTCTGTACTATCAGTGCTCAGATCAAAAAGCCTGTCAAAACTAAACATTGTAAAATAAGCTCCATTGCTGTTCTAATTGGATCAGCTCCATTTGGACTTAAAGAGAGCTCTTGTTCTGTGTTTATTATTTAATTATTTATTTATTTCAACTAAAATAAATAAAAAATAAAGTAAGTAAAAATAAATAAAATAAATACAATTGGAGAACCTCCTTTGGGGATTAAAGCGAGCTTTTGGTCTGTGTTTAATAGAGCAACTCCTCTTAAATCACTCAAGCCCTGATCTGGTGGAAAAAGCAAGAAATGTTAAAAAATTCCATACTAGTTTAACTCAAGCATTTCCTTCTAATCAGATCACTTGAGCCCCAACCTTGCGAGAAACACAAGAAAATACTATAACAAACTCCTCTATCTCTTGTGCAGTTGCCTTGTGTCAATCCCTAGTATGTCTCATTTTACAATGGCTGATTAAACTAACAGCTCCCTTTTCTATGCCATCCCTAACCCTTAAATCTTCACTTTCTGTTGTATAAGGAGTGATCTGATGGGTGATGGTACCGAGTTCGTGTGATTTTGGCTGCAGATTCATCCCCTTTAATATGTCTCAGTCTCCTCTCATTTGGGTCAGTAGGACAGAAATAAAATACATTACTACCCAATGCTCTCAGTGTGTCACCCAAAACGAATCTCCATTTGCAGAATGTGAGGTACTGTACTTTCCAGTTGCATGGTGAGTTTGTTGTGCAGCACCTACATTCTTTAGCCCTCATTTATGAAATAGATGGCTGATGGAGATGGAACTTTAGAATCTATTTGCCTCCTGCTGAAATCACACAAGACACAGATCACAAAAACATGGTCAGCATCAATGACTTCTGAACATTGAACTACAACCAGCAAAAGGAAATTTTTTAAATCGTGCATCATGATTCTGCAGTCCATGGAGCTTCCTATTATACCATCAACTCCAGTTGCATTTCTGTTTCAAGTTCCATCACTACAAGTAAACCAACAAATACACTAGAATCTTGTTTTACCAATCCTGTATTCAGTGTTAAAAATATCAAGATGCAAAATTATAACTGTATGTCCAACTACCAACTCCTCCATTCAACAAACCTTTATCTAAATTATCCTTTCTCATCTATCTAGTTATTGAAGAGATACCTGTAGAAAACCAAAAAAACCAAAACAAACAATTTGTGTAATCAAGGACTAAAGAGAGCACTGTGCTTCATTGTAGGTGCATGCTTTTATTAGACGTTTGCTATACTTCTGAAAAACTAAAGGCTTTAGGCACTGACACTGTGTTTCAATTTTATTTGGCTTGTTTATTTTTAAGTACTGTAGCTGGCTAGCAGGGAAGAAGTGATGTTTATAGGCTGCATTAATGCTGCCATCAATGGCAAGAGCCCTACGAATGAAAGCCACCAGCCCGCAGATGAGCAAAGCAGAAAAGTATTTATTCAGCATTTTTGCCATTGCCCCCCACCATTGGTAAATCCCTAAAGCCACAAGTGCAGTTTATTCAATTCTTTAAAAGACAGACACTTAACACATTTATTAGCAATGTGAAATTCACACAAGAATCAGTACATTTGTCATATTATGTGAACTTATATCTTCATGTTGTCAACTACATCATACTGATTCAAATCCATAGCAGTCTGGGGAATTTTAACTGGTGACTCTGGGTCCAGCACCACAACCTAACAAAACCTTGTTTATTAGGTGCTATGCAGTGATGTATTGGCAGTGGAGTTCATGCCACCACAAAAAAAACTTTTAATTTTAATAATTATGTGCACCATTCATTTGTTCTTCTTGGGTTGCTAGTAATACTGCATTTTCAAAAGAGCAGAAGTGACCAAACCTGTTACAGTATAAAATATTGCATACTGCAAAATATTGCACACTGCACTGGTGAAAATGCAGTATTAGAATGAAATGTTCTTGACTCGGGCTTCCTGGATCCATATGTTTCAAAATACATTTTTTTTTTTTTTTTTACTTTAAATCTTTATTGTGTTTTCATATATAAAAAAGAAATACAAAGGTGGGAGTGGAATATTTACAAAAAGGAAAGGGGAAGGGTTAAGGGGGATAACTATAAGGTGCACATACATCCAGAAAAAAGATATTACATTTTCTTGAATAAAATAAAGGCTAGTAAGCAGCAATTAATTATATCTCATAAATCCAGTTAGAATATACAGGGAAGGAAAAGCAAAAGAAAGCCATTAAAGCAAACAGTAGCAGGCTAAGGTATAAAATCAGATCTTACAGGCATAATGTACAAAACCCATTTTCTCCATTGGACTTCAAACGCTTGTTGTGTTTTGTTAATCAAGGCTGTGAGTTTCTCCATCTTATATAGATCTATCATCAGATGTTGCCAAAGGTCCAGGGTAGAAGGCAGAGAGGAATACCATTTTTTTGTGATGGCTTTTTTTGCAGCCAAAAGTGTCAAATTTAGAATTTTTTTTGTGGAGGTGTCAGAAATTTCTGGGGGAAGGAGGCCAAAAAGGAAAATTTGGGTGTTTAAATGTAAGTTTGGAGATATCATCTGATGGAGAGCCCCAGCTGTAGGATGAAAGGCTGGAGGGTTGGGCAAGACCAGAGGATATGCCCCAAGGTGGCGGATGAGCAACCACATTGTCTCCAGCAGTCAGCTTTAGCTTGCTTTAAATATTTCTGAGTCAGTACCAGAGCCATGAAGAATTTAACAGCTTGTTTCCATGCAAAATCTTTCCAAATCCCTGAGCCCACCCCCCTATACATGTTCTTCAAGTAGCTGTCCCAATCCGGGGGAGATAATTCCACCAGCAGGTCCCTTTCCCAGGATAACCTGATCCCCTCCAGGGATTGAATTTGGATCTTAACAAGGGCCTTGTATAAAATAATTATTAGGTGAGGAGGAACCGGTTTCCCCTCTACTGCAGAAATCAGTAGAAGCAATAGGTCGGGGGAGGGGGTGTCCTCCCAGGGTAGCTTCCCCAATGTATTCATAAAATTCCTCATCTGAAAATATCTAAATCTTTCATTATAGGCAATGTTGTAGCATTGAGTCAATTCTGTGAGAGACAAGATCTTGCCTCTGGGGGAGAAGTGGTACACCAGGTGTAGGCCTTTCCTGAGCCACCTAAAGAACCCCTTATCCATCTTACCAGGGAGGAAAGCATTGAGGTACGGGAGAGAGAACAGGGCAGGTCTCCAGAGCTTAAAGGCTTTGGTTGTCATAGTTTTTTGCCATTATCTAAGTGTTGTCTGGGTATAGGAGTTGGATATGGATTCTATCTTGATCCTGGGAGGAAAAGATAGTAAGGCATCATATATATCATTGAGCTCCATCTCCTGTAATTCCACCTCCTTCCACCTCGATATGTAAGATTTATCTAGCCAGTACATAGGAATTCTAAGCTGACAGGCCTGATAGTATAGTTTAAAATTTGGTAGGGAAAGGTCTCCTGCCTGCTTGGGGAGTTGTAGAGTTGACAACTTGATACGAGGCTTGTGGTTAGCCCAAATAAATGCAGAATTTTTTTTTTGCAAAGTCCTAAAGAAAGTATCCAGGAGTGGTACTGGTAAGGTTTGGGCTAAATATAGAAATTGGGAAAGGGTTACCATTCTGATTGATTCTATACGTTGGCTAAGTGACAGAGGAACAGCCCGCCATCTCTCAAGGTCGGAGGTAGTCTTAAGTAAAAAAGGGGAATAGTTAAGCATGAACAGGTCACTGCCAGGGGGGCCTAAGCGAACCCCAAGATATTCAATTCTGTCTAAGTGCCATTTAGAGTTAAAAGTTTGCCTCAGGCCCTCCTGGGGGACAAAGTTACAAGTCAAGACCTCAGTTTTAGTTTCATTAATTTTGTATCCAGAAATAGCTCCAAACCCTTCCAGAATGTCCCAGAGATGAGGGAGAGCCAATTCAGGGTCTGTAAGGTATATTAGGAGATCATCTGCACATAGGGCCAATTTATGCTCCATGTGCTGGACCCTTATTCCCGTTATTTCGGACCTCTGTCTCAAGGCCTGTGCCAGTGGTTCGAGGTATATGGCAAATAGCAAGGGGGAGAGGGGACATCCCTGCCTAGTGCCTCGTGAAAGGGAGATAGGATAGGAAAAGGATCCATTAATGTGAACGTATGCCCTGGGATGGGAATACATAGCTATCAGTGAGTTGACAACTGCCTGAGAGATTCCCACCCTCCTCAGCACCTCCCACAGGAAAGGCCATTCGACCCGGTCGAACGTCTTCTTGGCGTCAAGAGAAAGCAGGAGAAATCTAGTTCCAGAGGCTCTCACCCTCTGCAACAGATGCAGAGTTCTCTTAATATTGTCCTGCGTCTGGCGACCTGGGACAAAGCCTGTTTGGTCTAGGTCTATTATTTCAGGTAGAAAAGTTTGAAATCTTTTGGCTAATATTGGTGCAAAGATCTTGTAATCAAGGTTGAGAACCGAAATGGGTCTGTAGGAGGAGCAGGAGGTCATGTCTCTACCAGGCTTCAAAATACTGGATATATATGCATATCTCCAGGAGTCAGGAGTGAGATCCCCCAGTTGTATGGCCTTACAGGCTTCAAGCAGGGTGGGGAGCAATTCTGCCTGGAAAGCGTTATAAAAGTCTCCAGTGTAGCCATCAGGCCCTGGACTCTTATTGGCCTTAAGAGCTGCAAGTGTTTGTTCCAGTTCTGTAATAGTGATTGGGTTTTCCAGGAATTGTTGGTGGGCTTGGGATATCCTTGGTATATTGAATGTCCCCAATAAGGCTTCAATTGCATGAGGGTCTACAGATTGCTCAGAGCCATAAAGGCTACTATAATATCTACAAAAGGCCTGTTCAATCTCATGAGGGAAGGTAACTAATTTTTTTAGAATGGGGTCTCTTTATTTGGCAGACATTGGATCTGGCTTTATGTTGTCTAAGTCTATGAGCTAGTAAACGAGTAGATCTGGGGCCTCCCTCATAGTATTTCTGTTTGAGAAGCTGCAGGGCATGCTCAGTTCGTATATACAAAATCCCTTGAATCTGTTACTTAGTGGCTTGTATTAGAGGGTAAGCCCCTGCATCTCCAGCTGTGTGCAAGGCGAGAAGGTTTTGCAACTGGGTATGCAGGTTATCTAAACGGAGCTGCAGCTGTTTTTTATGGAAAGCAGCATATTTGATTATTTCCCCTCTTAAAACCACCATGAGGGTGTCCCATAGGACTCCCTTCTTGATGTCCTGGCTTTGATTGTCGTTCAGGATCTGTTTTATTTTATGTTGTATAAACTCTTTGAAGTCCTTATTATTAAGTAGAAAACTATTAAATTTCCAGAGGGTGTTAGTCCTATCCTTAAACCAGATCATGTTTAATGTTAAAATGGAGTGGTCTGATAAAACTGTAGAGGAGTGTGTGCAACTCTGCATTTTATATAGGTGTTCTTTAGAGCCATGTATAAAATCTATGCCGGTATACACTTTATGGAGAGCTGAGTAATGCGTATATTCCCTCTTGTTAGGGTGGAGGTTTCCCAGACATCTATCCAGTGTGCCTCAGAAAGACATCTCTGTACCATCCGGTGGGCTGGGGATTTCTTAAAGGGCCTTTTAGCCAAGGTATCTAGGGAAGAGGGCGTGAGGTTGTGATCACCTCCCATTACCAAAACCCCTCTGCTTCTGTCTAGTATTTTCTGAAAGAGTTGTTTCCTTACTACAGGTCCTTCACCTGGGGGGACATATATAGAGGCTAAAGTAAGCTCCTGATTATTCAATTTACCAACAGCAATGGCAAGACGACCTTCAGGGTCAGAATATGAAGTTGTTAGCTGGAAGGGGACACCTTTAGGGACCAGTACGGCAGTTCCTCTCCTCTTACCCTTGCCATATACAGAAGTCACAACTGTAGAAAACCCAAATTTAGTAAGTTTCTGATGTTCCTGTTTGTTTAAATGGGTTTCCTGTAGTAAAAGGAAGGAAGGTTTCAGCTTTTTAAGTGAGGATATCACTCTGTATCTCTTGATAGGGTTATTCAATCCATTGACATTATGAGAGCAAACCTTAATTAAGGAGGCTTTGTTTATCATTGAGCCACAAAAATTTTATCTAGTGCTGTACGTATACCACCACTACCGTAGAAAGGCTTAAAGTAAAGCAATCTGTTTTCCCATATAAGAAATGCTTCACTAGTGTGACCCTGTATATAGCTTTGTGAGAGCAAAGGAAATAAAACTGAGAAAAAAAAAACCTTCGTGGCTCGATTAAATTCCAAGTAGCCTAGTAGTATGTGCACATAACAAGAAAGTGAATGATATATAACTCAAAAAGACCAGATCATGGTCAACCTATTTACAGTAGCACTTCCATAGGTGGAGGGTGAAAAAATTACCCCTCTTGGAAAAAAGGACCTCAAGGGTCCTTTGAGAGGAATTGTGACCTTCGGGAAAGTCAGGCCTCCCCAACCCCTAAAAAACACTGGGTTGAAAGGTAGGGACGAAAAACCATCGAGAACAACTATCAGGCTCACCATCAAATGGGTAACCTGATAGCATGGCCAAAATAGGCATGATCGGGATCGCTGCATGAGGGTATTTTAGTAATCAGCAGCTCCCGCAGCCTGCGCCTCTAAAAGCTTAAATTTTCAATGTAGGCACTCACATAATACTTCAGAAGATTCCAGCTAATATATATGCAACAGAGAAATTCCCTCTACTGTCTAGTCTGAAATAGACAGCATTAGACCAGTCACAAATGAGATTGGACAGCAGCTCTCTTTGCATATAAGAACAGCAGTATAAGGAAAAATCAGTAATGCAGCCTGATAGTTGCCAGTCCCCAGGATGCTTTGAAAGGAGTGCAGCATAGTATAATACAGGTTTACTTGAATTCTAAGAATGTCCGGTAAAGCAAAACCAGTTCAGGTGTTCAAGGTGGGAGGATCGGTTTCTAGATTATTTATATGAGAAGGCCTGGGTCCAATACACTGCTTAAGTTCCTGCAGAGAGCGAAATCTTCTCTTCTTGCCTGTATCTCTACGAGTGCCTGCATGGTCCTGCCAGAGGGATCAGGGGGGGATGTTTCTGTTGTTGCACCGGATCCGTCGTGTGGAAACTCCATCCTCTTTTTTTTAGTTCCGGCAAAATTTCCTCTGGAGATGAGTAAATAAGTGTTCCTGAGTCCCAAAAGACCTGCAGCTTAGCTGGGTAAGGAGTCTGAAATTTAATAGCTTTTTCTCGCAGCAGCTTTAGGATAGGAGCGAAAGCCATCCTCTTTCTCATGATATCAGAGGGATAGTCGTTGTCAAAAAGTAGCCTGGATGAGTTGTATGAGACGTTTTTTTTAAGGCCCAAGCTGTTCTCAGGATTTGTTCCTTGTCTCTGTAGCTGGATAGCTTCAGGACCACTGATCGGGGTCTTGCGGAAGGGTCAGTGGGCTTTCTTGCCAGAGCTCTATGCGCTCTTTCTATCCTGAAATTGAATGTGGGAGGGAGAGCAAGGATGTCTTTCAGCAGGTCAGAAATAAAGCCCTCCATTCTACCAGTCTCAGATCCCTCCAGGAGACTGTAAATTCGCAGGTTATCTCTCCGAGACCTGGCCTCTAGATCAGTGATCTTATCCTGCATCAGTTCTTGTTGTTCCATTAAGTAATCTACTGCAGTATGGAGCCAATAGGTTTCCTCAGCGACCTCTCCCGCTGCTACCTCTGTGCGATCCTGTCTCCCCTCCACCTCAGACAGGTGGTTCTGCAGTAATAAAAACTCTTTTTTTGTTTTCAGCACGGAATGCCTTTATTTCAGTGAGGAGCATTTTGAATCAGGATCGCGATAGCCTTTCAGCTTCTCTGTCCGTGTCAGGATCTCGATCTTGGTCACCCGCCATGCTGCTCGCAGGGGAGGCACTGCGACTGTCTGTAGGCCGCATCTTAAATCTAGATGCATCCGTCTTTTGTAGGGGTCTTTCTGATCGTGAGTGTCCTCTATTTTTCCTCCCCGACATACTTCGTTTGCACAAGCTGATTTTGGGAGTCAATGTGGCAGTTAGGGGGGGAAATAATCAGCAGGCTGTATGGGAGCTATCCCTCTATGCTGCCATTCCCGATGGTGACGTCACCAGAAGTCCCCAAAATACGTTTTAAAGTAATTTATTTTCAGAAACATCCTAAAATGTACAATTTACAGTAGGTTTTGATATAAGAACATTTTGAGCATTTGAAATCTAACATTTTAAAATTATTTCAAAAGACAAAAAACTAAAGAATGGTGACTGCCAATTGATTAGTTACAGTACATTCAGTATACTTCAAATATTTCAGAATCATGGAAGAGCACCATCATTGTTCCTATTCATAACAAGTATTTGTCAATGCCAAATGTTTTCTCACTGGCATTGACACTGGTAGTGCCAGAATTAGAGATGCATAATAGAAATGACAGTGAAGTTTTAAAGTGACACCATCCCCATCCCCACCCTGTAGAGACCGACAGGCATTGGGGTGTGCCTTTGGGTCTTCAGCTATAACATAACGCTCATGCCATTTTACCTCACCCTACCCTGTAGACACTGACAATTGTCATGGCATGCTTTGGGGTCTTTGGGCATTACTTATTTATTTATTGTACTATCAGATTTATAACCTTTGAGACAGTGGCTCATTTACAAAGGTACCTCATCACAGACAGGATATACAGTGTTACATATTTACAGAATACAATCACACAGAATAACATAGTTTTACATAGTTGCTAGAACACAATGAATAATTAGAAACATTTCAGAGTGACTGATTTAGTACCAGCAGGTACTGGCAGAGGGATGGGAGGACATGAGGGAGTGGGGGGGGTGAGGTGGGATTTCAGCCCAGAGGGCTATGTCAAGAGTGTTTTGAGAGTAACAGAGCATCTGTTCGAGACAGCTGCAGCAGCGGGTGTTAAACAGTAGGCTCCGAAGGGTGGTTTTGAAGAGGCAATTTTGGGAGTGCTGGAGATGGCTGTGGGGAGAGAGTTGAATCAGGATGAACCAGGATAGGGCTCTGTGGCTGAACAACCTCTGCGCCCGGGTGGTCCTAGTTCTGGGTACTAGTAGGGTGACCTTGTCTGCAGTTCAAGTAGAGACTGTGGAGGGTGTAAGTTGGACGGAGGCAGCAACCCCAGTGGGGGGAGAGCCCCAGCAGAATTTTCTTAGTTAGAAAGCAAGTTTGGTACTGGAGTCATTCATCAAGGTTAAGGAGCTTGGCCGTGTCATAAAGCTGACAAGTGTGGGTGAGCCAGGGGGTATTGGTCACTAGTCTGCAAGCCTTATTTAAGGTGAGTCAAATTATGTTGAGGGCTGTGGAGTCAGCAGCACCATAGACCGGAAGGCCATAATCCATAAGGGACATTACTGAGGATGTAATGGCAAGCCTGAGAACATCAGGTGGGAGGCAGTCCTTGTGACAGTAGAGGATGCCAATTTGGGAGTTAGCGGAGGCTGCGAGGGCTGTAATGTGGGCATGAAAGGTGAGGGCTGAGTCAAAGGTGATCCCAAGGTATTTGTAAGAGTAAACTTGTTCAAGTAGTTGTAGGGTGCGGGGGAAGATTTAGACATGATTGTTGCTACCTTTGTTCTGGTGGTGGACAAAGAGCATTAACTTGGTTTTTTTTAGGTTAATGACTAGTCGGCTCTCCTTAGACCAGTTCTCAGCATCGTTGAAGTACTGTTGGAGGGAGTCTTGGAGGGAGGTGGGATTCCTGTGAGTGGCATAAATAATGGCATCATCAGTGTACAGGAGAATATTGCCAGAACAGGCACTGGGCAGTGTGTTTAGGTAGAGACTAAAGAGTGGTGGGCCCAAGATAGAGCCCTGGGGAGCCCCTGAGCAGATGGGATGGGTTTCTGAGAGTGTGCCATTGTTTTTGACATGCTGGGAGCGGGCTGATAGATAACTCGAACATGAGGCGAGGGGTCCAGCAGAGAAACCTGTATGTAGAGGGAATTTAGTTGGAGGGGGTGAGAGACAGTGTCAAAGGCCTTACTGAGGTCAATGAACACTGCTCCAGCTAGGGAGCTGGAGTCCAGGGAGGAGTGCAGAAAGTTGGAGAACTCCATTAATGCTGTACTTCTGCTGTGACCAGTGTGGAAGCCATGCTGTTCTGGGCATAGAATGTCATATTTTGTCAGATATTCAGTAAGTTGAGTGGCCACCACTTTTTCTAAGGCTTTGGAAAGGGGGAACAGGATGGAGATTGGATGATAGTTCCTGGAAGTGGATCTGTCACCTCCTTTGTGAATAGGTGTGACTATAGCTGTTTTCCATGCTGTGGGGAATTTCTCCAGACAGAGGGACCAGTTTAGTAGGCCAGTGAGTGGGACCAGGACATCATCCAGGACTAGCTGGAGTATTTTGGGATCCAGTGAGCCGTTGCTAGGACTGTTGCTGTTTAGTACTTTAAGCAGGAGAGGTCTGGCTTCCTGGACCAATACTTTGTGTAGCTAGAACTAGGGGCATTGAAGAACTGGGGGCAGTGGGTCAGGGGTAGTGTCAAAAAAGTTACTAGGGAGGACAGGGCTAAGATCCATAAAGGAGGAGTTAAGGCAGTTAGCAATGTCAGTTGGGTCAGTAAAGGTGGAGCTGTCAATGGTAAGCTAGGATGGGGGGAGAGTGATTTCCTGTTTGTCTCTTTTATATTGTCCTAGAAGGTCCGGGCACTCCCCCATGAAGAAGGTGAGGGTAGCCTGGTAGTGGTTTGCCTTGGCTTTATGGATGGCCCATGTGCAGCTGTTATGTGTGGCACTGTAGGCCTGTCTGTCAGCTGCCTGACCAATCTCACTGTCTAGGTGCAAGAGGTTATCCCTATCCCTGAGCATTTGGAGTAGGGCAGGGGTGACCCAAGGAGCATTATGCTTTTTTTAGCAGATTTTGGTGAAAGGTGCAAAAAGATTACAGGCCTTGTTAAAGGCTTGTGAGAAGAGGTCAAGAGCAGCATCAAAGTTGGATGCATGGTGGATTGGGGACCAATCAATCTGAGTGAGGAACTGTTTGAGTTTTTTCAGCCCACCTGGGTGGAGACACCTGTGGAGTGTGGTTTGTGCTACAGGTTTGGTAGTAGGAGAAGACCAGAGGAATAGGAGAGGGGAGTGGTAGCTTAAGGAATCTGGGAGGACTTGAATGTCCCGAATCTTTTGGGAGCAGTTGGTGACAATGGTGTCTAGGAGGGTGCAGGTTCCTGTAGTTTGGTTACATCTAGTGGATTGGGAGATGAGTTGGGCCAGGTCTAAGGCAGCGAGGCTGTCTCTTCTAGGTGAAGCAGAGAGACTGAGCAAGTTCATGTTGAGGTCCCCAGCTAGGACTTGTTCTGCTTTATGGGGGAGGGAGGAGAGATATTCAGTGAGAGACAATATCACTGGGTTCTGATTCCTTGTGGGTACATAGGAGACCATGAGATAGAGTGAGCTTTTGGAAGGGTCCAGGGTAAGTTTGAGGGCAAGGGCCTGGGCACCATTAACAAGCTTGGGGACAGGGAGCACATGGCCAATGATGGTGTCATGAGTATAAATCACACAACCACCTCTACATTTACTTGCTCAGTCCTCACAATATAGGGTGTAGCCCAGAAGAGAGACAAAGGAGTGTGGGGTGGACTTAGTTAGCCAGGTTTCTACTAGGTCTATGATGTCTGGTTGGTGTAGTATGACCCAGCACTGAATGACAGCGCATTTATTTCAGCAGGCTGCATACATTCAAAGAGGCAATGCAGAGTCCAGTGGACCTAGTTGGTGGACTTTTGGGGGCAGGGCCTGGATTAGGGTGGATATTACCAGAGAGGAGTTATAGAATGACCAGGGTTCTAGCCTTGGGGGGCAGCTTGTTAACATTTTGGGAGTACATTGAGAGGAGGGGGAGGCTATAGGGGAACAAACGATGGGCAGGGTTTGGAGAGTCAGGAAGACATAAAGGAGGTGGAGTCAAGAGGAGCCAGGGTGGGCGGTAGGGTTGGGAGGTTAGCTAGGGGGTGGATGCAGGGGTCCAGGGTGCAATAACAGGGTAAGGGGGATGGGTTACTCCAGAGAGATAAGGTGCAATCCACAAAGGGCATGGGGTGAGGTCTGGCTGATAGGAGGTGGACCCCTGGATGGTTATGAAGATGAGGCACATAAAAAGTAAGTTATACGTACCCCATTCCATAAGGAAATATGCTGAGGTGGATGCAGTATAGGAGAATGGGGTGAACTTTGTAGCTGAACACTGCAAGGTACACCACAATGCACACCACAATGCCTGTCAGTGGCTGCAGGGTGGGGGTGGGGGTGAAATGGCATGAGCATCACAGCAAATGATTCCAAGTCACACCCCTGACGCCTGTCATTCTCTACAGGGTGGGGTGCTACAGTTGGAAACCCTAACACCATAGGGGTGTGTTGGTATTTTCACTCCAAATGTTCAACATGGGCTTTTTGTGAGTCCACCTCATGAAGAGCAGCACTATCAGTTTGTTAGCTGAAAGGTGGTTTTGCACAGTGGCTATGCCATTTGGTGACATGGACAAAAACACATTTTGGGCAGTATGTGGAAAATGACAACTGTATTGTTCATGAGGAGATGTGAAAAAATGGCAATGTTGAAAATCTGGAATGAAAATATGAAACATTGGGAAAGTCATGAGCATGCATCCATAACCCAATTATTATTGGGATTTTTTTAACCACATTTTTAACATAGGCATTTTGGAACTTCCCCTCATAAACAGTGGCACTGTGTTTTTGTTAATTTGTCCCAAACGTTGATTTCCCACAGTGGCCACACCATTTTGTGCCACAGGTGCAAAAACACATTTAGGGCAGGATGCAAAAAATGACATCTGTACTGTTCATAAGGAGGTGTGAAAAATTGCCAGTGTTGAAAATCTGGCATGAAAATACTGCAAATTTGTGAAGTTGCAAGGGTGCATGGAAATTGTGCAATGCACACTTGTAACAGTCATTTTATGAAATTTTTTCACCAAATTTTAAACATAGGCATTTTAGGACCTCTGCTCGTGAACAGCATCACTATCATTTCCTTAAACTGTTCCAAAAACTGATGTTGCACAGCGACCGAGCTATTCTGCGCTGGACGTGCGAAAACACATTTCGGCCAGGATATGGAAAATGACAGCTGTACGTTCATAAGGAGGTGCAGAAAAATGCCAATTTTGAACATCTGGAGTGAAAATATTACAAATTCAAGAAGATACAAGCGTGCATGGAAACTGCAATGCACGCTCGTAAAACAGCCATTTTTGGGATTTTTTCCATCAGATTTGCAACATAGACTTTTGAGAGCCCTCCTCATGAACAGTGGCACTGTCATTTTGTTAATCAGTTCTGAAAGGTGATTCCATGCAGTGACTGCAAAATCACCTTTTAGGACTGCATAACGCTATGACAGTGCCTGAATTCATGAGGAGGGGTCCCAATAACACCATGTTGAAAATTTGGTGCCAAAATTCCCAAAATTGGCTGAGATATGCACCAAAGTTGAAAAAAAAATATTTATGCCATTATACAACTTACCGACATTTCTTCAGTTCACGGTCGGCTTTGAAGAGTGCAGACATGTTCCTGGTCCAGCAAGATCATTGTGCCGGACTCCGAAGGTAAGGATGGGGTGAGGGGGGGAGGTAGGGTGGGCAAAAGGTGGGTGCAAGTTGGGGGAAGGGGAAGGAGACTACAGGATTAAAAAACAACATTATGGGATGTTTTTCTTTTCAGAGGATTTGGCACACTGGGGTGGCTCCCAGCATGCCACCTATGTGTTTTGGGGGGGATGCTATAGCTGACGGGGGATTGGGCACCTCTGTTGGAACATATAGAGGGGGGACAAGAGCCAAGGGGGATTGGGGACCCACCTCAGCACACAACAAAAGCGGGGGGACATTATGCCAATGGAGAGTGGGCTCCCCATCAGCAAAATAAGCAGGGAAGGGGGATTAAAGTCAACAGAGATTGGGCCACCCATCTACATTCATTTTAAATGGGAGGGAAGTCATTATGCCGATGGAGAGTGGGCTTCCCCATTGGCATTGTGACAGGTAAGTGCATGTCGGGAGGCATGTTGTGGTCCCACTGCATGAGAGCTTCACTCTCATTGCAGCGGACCTTTTCTTAGATCTGCTGGCCACATTAGGGATGTGTGATGTCAGCACCTGCTGCTGGCTGGTTGGGGTATGAGGGATGCACCTACTGATGCATGCCCTGCGTATATCCACAGTGACTGCACATCTACATCTGCTACTACCGCAAGATGTTGACTCATGCGCAAGCACGATCCAACATAAAAATGAGGACCCTGCTGCTAAAACCAACATATGTAGCGACCAACAGTGTAGTTGCCACAGAGTAATGGAATTAAGCTGGCATTCCGGTCTATGGCTTGTGCATGTGCCCTTGCATCAGTTTTAATACATATAAACTACATTTTTTTACAAAAGTATGTACTGTATATGCATATGTCTGTCTTCACAAACATAAGAAGTAGAATGCATTAGCTTTCTTCATATGCATTAGCATTTTTGATTAGGTATTTCAACTGCTATGTCTGTGTAACTAGCAGCTTATTGAATTTTATGAAATTATATGCTTCCATGTCCCCATGTTAAATTTCTTTTCTCCTAAATAAGACTGCTACTGGGATGTGTTGTTGGCTGCAAGTTTTTAGCTGCTGCAACGTGATTAGTGCTGCTTAGAAAGTTTCAAAGTTTTAACCTACTATTTTCGTTCCAGATGTGGCAATATTGGGAACAGCTGTCTACACAAAAAAATTGGGGATCACGTCTTTACTAATTGGGTGCTTGAATTTGTTTCTGATGAGTTTCATCAGCAGTAGCAGCTAATTTTGAATTGAGTGAACTGTTTCATAGGCCCTGTCCACACTATGCCTCTCTAGTGTTACGTAGTGCCCAAACCATTACCACAACAATTTGCGTTTATACCTGTAACATTACAGGAGGTGTTTTCGTAACCGTTGTAGAAACCACATATGAGGTGGTTTCCACAACGATTATGAAACCGGTCTCCCCTTGGTAACGTTACCAGTGGTAGTGTGGACTGGCGGTAATGGTCCCCTGCAGGGACTGAAGCACAGCGCAAGCTGCATTGTGGGATCGGGTGCCGCTGTAACGGTTGCCCGGCTCTCGATGTGTGGACTGGCAGTGCTGGTCCCGTAACGGACACGACTGAGGTGTGGACTCACTGCACTGCTTCGCTGTAACGGATTGCATCCGTTACCGGGCCAGAGTGGTGTAGTGTGGACAGGGCCTTACTTACACGGTGACTTAAAAGTTCACAGTGCCAACTATTCACGCAGCCTGTCTTGTCTGTCTTTAAATGGAGCACTGCTACAGCGTCATCCCCCCCCCACCCCACCCCAACACACACTTAGAGAAACAATGTATTCTGCTTGTGGAGCAGTTTAGTGTCTGTTGAAACTTGAGTGCCTTGAAATGCCCGGCAATCAGTCACCATGAGAACAGATTGTCATTTAGTTGCACTGATTGATGTTTCCTCAGAGAAGCATTGAGATCAGTTTTTGGTTTTTATTGGGAGTGGGGGTGATTTCTCATTTCCTGGGTCCTTTCAGACTCACTGTTGTAAAGTACTTATTTAGTTAGTTGGGGATTGGGATGGATATCTCTAGCATCTAATTCCATCAGATTTACTATTATGAAAAAAGTCTACATCCTGTGTGTTTGTTTGAGAAATATCCATATATTCTGGATATTTATGTATGTATGTATGTATGTAGATAGGTATGTGTGTATTTATTGACTGTATTTTTTTTATTTATTTTGGTTTGTCCCATCCCCTCCACAAACGACCTGTAAGTAAAGAATATGCCATTCTGAAATGATTTGGAGACCTTCCTCTAAAGGCACAAAGGGTATGTATGAAATGACAGAGTGCTTCTATAATGAAACCTGAATAGCTGCTTGTTAGCCAATCATGTGTGTGTTATAGAATCACAGACTTATTTCATTCATAACCTTTATGATTGACCAAGAGCAAGTTGCTCCTCCATGGTACCCCTTTCAGTCCAAAACTGGATATCCTTTATTTTTTTGTAATATATGGATTATAAAAATAATACTACCAAAATGCATACAAAAAATTCATTGTAATACACTGCAGGTAAAGTGATAATACTATCGTTGCCAACTGATAATACTATCATTCAAAACTTGTAATACTATCGTTCGAGCTCTGAACGATAGTATTATCAGCAAACCAGAACAGCGCAGTCTCAAAACCCTCCAATACTGTACACTTAATGCATGCTGACGTACCACAGATCGTGCCTCCTCATTAGACTCAGTGTCTCTGTGGGCGGGCAAAACAGTTTGAAAAAAATGGCTTATGTCTCTCGCTTAGCGAGAGAAAATGATCCGTTCGCTCTCCTGCTGATTCTTTGCCACAAAACTGTTTCCATAATCCTGCATATGGCATCGCAAGAAATCAATGAAAGGTAGGACAGCCTTAAAAAATAAGCAGCTCAACAGAGACACTGAGCGAGCGAGCAGGCGGGGGCGGGGGGGGAGATGTGGAGATGGAGAGTCACTGCCTAAGTCCTTCCTGCGACGGCAGCCTGCCCTGGAGTCACAGCACCTCACAAACTGCCAAGAAAACTCGCATCCATATATTACAAAAAATTAAAAATAGCCGAGTCTCTATGACTTAGGAAATATACCATCGAGAGGTTCTGGGGTCAAGGGAACCTCTTGAGCTTCGCTCTCGAGGTTCTCTTGACCCCAGAACCTCTCGATGGTATAATTCCCTTGTAATAGACACTCGCCTATCTATTATTCTATTTATCTTTCATTATATCCAATGTAGCTGGTCATCTGTGTTTTTGTGCACTATTATTTATTGCCATCTTTGCACTGCATCTGGTGAAGTTACTGTAGGCCCCACTGCAGCAACTTTTTCACCTTTGCCAATGTTTAAATATGCATGTGTTTACCCATTTATGCTATCATCAAATTTCTAAATAAACATAACAGGCAGACTGCATTTTAGACATCTTGGTTTTTGGCTTATTACAATCACTCACATCTACTGCAGCAGATGCCTATTTTACAGTCAGCTAGGCTAGTATGCAAGGGGATTACATTGTGAAAAAACAGACATGTGGTCATCAGTGGTTTTTTTTTTATAAGCAGACAGCTGCTCCCGATCACATTCACGTTCTCATTCTCTGTCTCTGATTCTCTTGCTCCCCACTCCATGCTGAAGGGGCAGCACTGCTGTATGAAGGAGTCATAAAATTGAGATACAGTATATGATAGATTTTGAACATAATAATCTAAATGTGTCCCTTTTCCCTGGTAGTGTCGTGTTCCCCCTCCCTGAACCCTGATTGTTGAAAAATAGTAAAATATTTGACAATTTTCCCTGGTAGTCTAGTGCCCAGAGAAAAGGGTCAACTAATTTACTATTTTTCAGCAATCACAGTTCAGGGATGGGGACCACTAGAACACTAGGGAAAACAGGCAGATCTTCTTAAGGATGGTGGCCCTAAAAAAACAGACATACAGTAGCTGTATATTCTCTGCGCATGCACACACACACACACACACACACACACACACCCCTTCAGCTATAGAAACTAAACTGAAAATGTGACTGCACCATGAATAATTAATAAGTTCTAGAGTTGCACGGAATGAAGAATTCCAGCTGAGGAATTTGTGCAGAATGGCTATTCCACCGGCAGAATTGCTGCTGGAATTTTGCTGTTTCTTCAGTGGAATTCCCTCTACTGTGATCCACGGAATAAAAGCGTTTTTTTTGCAAAAATTATTCCACAACAATTTCTGCTGAAAATATTGAGATCCACGGAATAATATTCTGCAGAACAGCATTTTTTCTGCAGAAAATCATTCCACGACTATTTTCTTCTGTGGCATTTCACCATTCTGTTTGTGGTGAAATCCGGCAGAATTTGAAAATTCCAAACAGCACTAATGAGTGCCTATACAGAATTTCTCTGTTGTCTTTTCAGACAAGGTTTAGAAAAAATTTGATGAAGGGGTTAATAGAAAAAAAAGCATCCATGCCTTTACACATAGTGCCAGGATATAGTTACATTGGCCTATTTGTATGAACATTAGCTGTGTTTACATGGCGGCAGTGCTCTAGCATCTGTGCTGCTCCCTTCATGCTGTGCTACCTGTTCCTCTAGTAATTCACCATTTACACAGCCCACCCTCACATTGCTTCAGGTTGCTCTGAGCATGGGCTGTGAATTCACTGGAAGATGAGGGGAAGATAGCCTTTGCAATGGAATGAGTGCAGCAAAGTGTTTACACCTCTGTGTAAGGCACTCACTCCACTGCTGATCCCTCCAATGGAGTCAGATCAAGAAAAGGATCTGAAGGGGACTTAAGGCGCTCTGGAGAGTGTTTACACTGCCGACTTTACATCGCATCAGACAATGTACCTGAATTGATGTGCTGCAAAGTCAGCAGTGTAAACAGGACTATTAAGTCCTGCATTAGCATCATTTTAAGCTGCCTTCCAAAGGCGATTCATATGTCATTCATTGTTACTGAACAGTAAATTACTGAATTGCGGTAGTAAGGACACAGTAAAATGATGCCAAAACTGCTGTTAATGTTCATGTATGTAGACTATTGTGTTGCATTTAACCCTTCAGAAATGGTCTTTGAACAGCTTTTTCATATACAGCTAGCACTCACTTTTCTGTTGTATCTGATAAAATGTGCCGATAAAAATACATTATTGATAAAAATATATAATTCAAAAAATATGTATATTTAAATAAATGAGATTACTATTAAAATATATTTATAATGCATGTCTGATAAACAATCATATCCCTGAATATTTCAATGCCTGTGATTGGCTGAGTCAGATTTTTTTTTTTCTGAAAGGCTGATGTGTGCGGTCTCATTTACTGTAGAGTGAAGGGGTTGCAATATCTACAGTATTTGAAGAATTTGTATACAAGCTTCTAGGACTGCTAAACTATCCAACATGAATCATCAGTGGTCTGGTTATACAGTTTTTATATTTCATCAGCTCATCATACAAAAAAAATGTATTTTCCCAAAGTGCATTATGTGTAAACACCTCAGTACAAGTCCAAATATTGCAGTTCACAACTTCAGGCCACTTTCAATATTTCTGTTAGGAAAAAAAAAAAACAAGTGTACTCTATATCTTTCAAATATTTGCTGAAAGTAATTTTCAGAAAAACAAATGTATACAAAATAGTCTTCTGTACAAATACCACGTACATATGGCATCAGTATTATCCACTAATAAGTTCCCAGTTTAACAATTTGGGGGTACACTGCAGGCCAATCAGAAAAAGAGGCACCCACACATGACTTTAACAGTGCACAGTACATGACTGTGTCATTCTCTGAATAAAACTCCAGTAATGCATGTTACATATATCTCACAAATGTAGACATGTCATTTGATGTTATACAAAGTGGGTGGGATATTCAGAATTGCCCCTGGCAGGGGCACAAGCCGAGAGCAGCACAATTGGGATGCACAAGGGCATGGGCTGGGCGATATTCAACAGTGCTGCACCATAGCTCAGCACGGTTGAATATGGCACTGTGGCCACCTGCATTGCGCATGGCGCAGTGGCACTGTGCCAGGGCAAGTGGCCAGAGAGAAACAGGGGAATGAGCTAACACAAGTGCCATTGCGCTAGGTGCAGCAACTGTGATATTCAGCGGTGGACGTGCAAATGGGGCTATAATGCATGCAAGGTGCAAATGGGGCCATTAGCATGTCATTATGGCCCCATATGCATACAGGTACACTGATCCCTGGTGACTTGCACCTGGTCCTCCGCCAGGCAGCAGCCATCAGGGACTGACACGCCCTGCCCCCACTGACAATGCACTCCAAACCCGATCATAGGCATGTGTATTAAATAAATCTTCAAATATCCCTGGTGGTCCAGTGGACCTCTTCCAGCCCGATTGCAGGCATAAGTAGTATGTTAAACATCATATATCTCTGGTGGTCCAGTGGACCACTTCCAGCATGATTGTGGGCATCTGTAGTAAATAAAACATCAAAACCATCCCTGGTGGTCCAGCAGTACCCCCTCCCCACCCACCCACTGAGCCCCAATATGTGAATGGATTCATTCACATATCTGGACTAATGTAGTATGGTATGGTCTGCATGCTCATTGGCCCACGCTGTGTACCAATGGGCATACAGCCGACTGTACACAGTCAGTCAGGGGCTGCCAGGCAGCTTGCAGGTGAGCTGCCCACTGCTGATGGGGGAGTGGGGTGGTGGGGCTCCAGTGGGTGGGTGAGGGGGTACCACTGGACCACCAGGGATGGTTTTGATGTTTTATTTACCACATATGCCCGCAATTGGGCTGGAAGCAGTCCACTGGACCACCAGAGATATTGGACATTTCATTTACTACTTATACCTGAGATCAGGCTGAAAGCGGTCCACTGGACCACCAGGGATATTGAACGTTTCATTTACTACTTAGGCCTGCGATCAGGCTGGAAGCAGTCCACTGGACCACCAGAGATATTGGACTTATTTAATTCAATACATATGCCAGTGATCATTTGTGGGTGGGCGCTACTGTGATAGATGGTGCAGCAGGAGCTTGGGTGGTCACCCACAGCTGGCAGCTGCTGTGTTGCACTTTGCAATATGACGCTCACCTGTGGGTGGCCAGCTGTTGCTCCTGTTTATTTGGCTCAGCTGTGTGTGGCACAGGCAGGGGTTGCTTCTGCATCTGCTCAGCACATCCTGGGATGAATATCAGGATGTGCAGAGAATGCACGGGCACGCACCCCCTACTTGAGCTGCATATATTACTGATACACCCCAGCACATCGGGATTTGTGCCATGCACTTTCCCCTTTTGAATACTATGCCGGGCATATCAGTGGGTTGCGCATGGCACAACTGTGTTGCACCATGCCCAACCCTTTTGAATATCCCACCCAGCATGTCTTCCTCAATGAGGAGCAAATTACAAGTCATTGTATGACACCATATCATGATGCTAGAACAGCTCTTTGAGAATTGCTGTTTATGTGTGCAAAAATTCACTGATAGTCCAATGCCCCCCATAGTCCGATCACTGTCCAGTCCTGAAAAATAAAATCCCTGTGTTTTTGCTTGTGCTCTGAAAAAGTCAGGGGGCTAGCTTGTACAACCCCAGAGATACACAATCAATCTCAACTACACCTGAAAAAAATAGATTAATTCATGGTGGTGAACCGTTTGGCAGTGTTACTAAAATCTGAGCGATGAAGTGTTTTCTGCATAAAGATGCCCTATTGCTTTTGTGCTTGCATCTAATGGCAGGATTACCTTTATGTACAGTGAGATTTGATCATTTTAAAATTAAAATGATGGAAAATATTGCTTATAGTGAAGTTTTGGAGATAATTACATTTTAACTGCAATTATATACTAAGTCCAAGCTTGGTAACCAGAAGGTTTTTAGTCAGCCTTAAATTATTTTCCATTTCATTGACAAGAGGAATGGCTGGTATCTCCTTTAATTAGTGATACCGTACTTTATTCATTTTGTCAATGATCAGTAAGTCCAGCTCAGTTATGAATGTAGCAACCAGATATGTCAAGAAAGCAAGTCAATAAAGCTACGTTTCATACAAATAAATACATTAAGTAAAAAAAATGTAGACTGAAAGCTAGCAGTCACATTATATACATTATATATAGAGAGATTTTTCCTTTGTATCAATTTTCTCAAGTCTTGCCCAGGAACACACACTGAACTACAAATCATTTTCTGTTGTACCCAGTTGTAACAAGTCAGCCAAACCACTTTTGTTTTCTGATGCCAAAAGGAAGCCATTGAATAGGTTTGCATGCAGAGTGCAATATAGACTGAATTTATATTTTTATTTATCTGGTGATCCTGATAAGTGAAATGACTGCATTGATCTTCTGCAGTCATTTCACTTGATCACCGACTTAAAAAAAATATATAAATTCAGTCTATATTGCAAATTGCATGCAAACCTATTCAGTGACTCTGTTTAAGCATCAGAAAACAGTTGAACTGAACAGGTGTGTGCATGATGTTGTACACAGCTTCATCATTTTACAAATACAATAAATTACTATAACTAGATTAGCTACAGTTTAATTGGAAAGGCACAATAGTTTCTTGTTTTATCATCAGTTCTTCATTTATTTAAATGTGATGTATCTTCTATCTTTAATGAGCTAGTGAACTGGATTTTAGTAATTGTAATACTCTAAGGTCATACGTTGTTACAGGATGAATTGTAACAAATAGTTCACTTTGCAACATTGTATTTACTGTCTCTGGGTGCACTACATCAAAATGCAGTTCAAAATAGTTATTCCTTTCCCACATCCCCCTACATTGTGATCCTTTCTAACTTATCTGTTATTTTTCATTTATTTTAATTGCATTTGTCTGTCAAAAAACACATTGAACTGTGACGGTGTTATTCAGTACTAGCACAAATTACCAGATCTGTGCTACAGACAACATATAGTAAGAGAGATGGGCCAGCCCTGATAGGCACCCCTGTACAGCTAAAATGGGGAAGAAAGTATCAAATTAGTTAGACCTCAGGCTGCAGGTTATGCTTATTGCATGGATCCCCTTTCAAACTGAGGTCCAAGCATTAGCTTATGTAAAATGAAGTGAATGGGAATCTTTGCAACCCATGAATATCAAGAAATTACACTGGAAGCTGTGAGATTTAAGGCTGGACTTCTCTGCCTTTTGTTTGCTTAAAGAAAGTCACTAAAAGAGAAGAAAAAGGTTGTATTTAATTTGGTGTGGGAAGTGATGGGGATCACTTTACAGCCAGAACAGAAACATAGACCTTTGATGGCCGATAAGGACCGCTTGACCATTCCTGTTCAGGGCACACCCAGTCTGCACATTTCAGTACCTATTGGATAAGCTGCAGATCCTAGTTAATCAACAGCCTACTTCTTCCTTGCTCCCACCAGAATTGCCTTGTCTGTCCCATGCATTCTTGAATTCCTCCACTGTTTTTAACCCTACAACCTCCTCAGGCAGACTGTTCCCTGTGTTCATCACCCTATCCATGAAAAAATACTTCCTGAGCTGTCCCCCCTCTATCTTCAAATTCTGTTCCCCTATTCTTGCACATCAACATTTCGTAAAGATGCTACCCTCTTGGACTTTGTTGATTCTCTGGAGGTGCTTGAAAGTTT
Source organism: Neoceratodus forsteri (assembly GCA_016271365.2). Classification (NCBI taxonomy): domain Eukaryota; kingdom Metazoa; phylum Chordata; order Ceratodontiformes; family Ceratodontidae; genus Neoceratodus; species Neoceratodus forsteri. The sequence continues at coordinate 712,354,098 of CM028134.1, read as the reverse complement.
CTATCATGTCCCCCCTCTCCCTCTTCTCCTTGATGGTATACATATTAAGTTCCTTTAGTCTCTCTTTGTATAGTTTCTGGTGCAAGTCCTGCACAACCTTAGTTGCCCTCCTTTGGATTGCCTCCATCCTGTCTATGTCCTTGTGGAAATCGGGTCTCCAGAACTGCATGCAGTACTCCATATGGGGTCTCACCAACTGTCTGTATAGAGGGATTACAACTTCCTGTTTTCTACTGGTGATATCTCTCCTTATGCATCCTTATAACCCCCTGACTCCCTCCTTACTGCCTTCTCACATTGCTTGCCTACCTTTAGGGTTGACAATTAAAAACCTTTAAGACTTTTTTCTCCTTTGGCTGACATTTTTCTGACTCTGAAGTGCAGGGATGTGTTTCTTTTTTGATGATGTAGCTTGCCTTCCACTGGCTAACATTTCAAGTATTTTACAAACCTACAGTTAGCTATGTGTTCCTCTTGCAATGTATGCATAGCAACATGGCTAGACATTCACCTACAGTAAGTGTACAAAAATGTTTGCGTTTCTCTTTTATGAAACAGAATTTTATACACACACACACACACACACACACGTGTCATGTCTCTATGTTCAGGACACATACTCCTGTCCATGCAACTATGATAGTCAACATCTTCAATATTCAATATCAACAGCTTAATCTGGTTTCAGGTCAGTTGGTATTCATCTGTATCCCCCCTCCCCCGGGTCGTGCCTGAAAATAGGCAGGATTTGTCTAGTGCACTTACCCGGTCAACAAAAGCTAAATAAATAAAAATAAATATTGCAAGCCACAGTAAGTCACTCAATGTGCTGGCAGGGAACCCAGTCAAAATTGAAACTATCTCTCTCTCTCTCTTTCAATCTCTTTCTGCTGTAAGGACACACACCTTGTGAACTGAGCATGAAATTTGTTTGATTGTCACATAAAAGCCCCCCCAGCCAGGTTGAATGGAGCAAAGCAATGGAACAGATCTGAAAACAATAGGTTGTGAACGCAATGCTCTAATTTGCCTACTTTCCATATTGTCAGCTGATAGTGTGTCTTTTCTAATGCCATCAGTGGAGTGGGAGACCTTAAGTAGCTCCTCTGGAAGCTATGAGATTTGGGGCTGTGCTTCTCTGCTTTGTTTTTGTTTATACAATCACTAGAGAGAAGAGAAGAGAACAAAACTGTTGTATTTCTTTGGGTGTGGGAAGTGATAGGGGAGGGTTGAGAAGTGATTAGAGGGATTAGGTCATGGCAAACTCTAAGTAGGAAAGATCCCTCCTCACCCCACACCACACTGTAGTTGGCAGAATTCTCCAGTTACAAATGAAACCCAGAGCAAATGCCCTGAGGCATGGGTTATCCTGGAGGATATTGGCCCTTACAGCCATATTTTAAAGAAAACACAATTGCACATACCCCAACAATGTGAAACATCATGGGAAACATTTGCAAATCCCCATGACAGAATTCAGACTGGCTTAACTTTAAGTAGAATTGAATGGTGCTGGAAGGCCTCACAGTGTAATCAGCAAAGGCTAAGAACAACAGACATAAACAGGTGTTTCATCATCATTTGGATGCATCAATGTGCCATAACCGTCTTAGCCCAGGGAGAGAGAGTCATCCACCCCATAAGGGGAATGTTATTTTTTTGGGCCATGGGAAGCCCAAAATAGAGAATGAAAAGAACTACAAAAGAAGCCCAGAGCAAATGCCCTGAGGCCTGGGTTATCCTGGATGATATTGGCTTCACAGCCAAATTTTAAAGAAAACACAATTTCACATACTCCAGTAATGCAAAGCATCATAGGAAACATAAGCAAATCCCCATGAGAAAATTTGAACATAAGCGTGGCCTGGCTGTGCTGAAGATGGCTGCTTGATTCTTCATCTCCCTGGATTTACCAAATATCATCATCCATCCTACAGATTCCAGACTTCCTACATTCACCAACATCTGAGATCAAGTGTCAATGGCTCAGTGGGAGCACACTCGCCTCTGAGGCTGGGAGATCAGAGGGCTGTGGGTTCAGTTCCCACATCTGGCACTTGGGTTAATATCCCAGTACTGACACTATAGTGCAGTATGAGAGGGGTGCTGCACTTCTGAGGTGCCATCTTTTGAAGTGGTGGGGGCTGAAACAATCACGGGATTTAAGAATGCATGGGATAGACATAAAGGAATTCTGAAGGTCAGGGGTAAGGGGCAACAGACTTCTAGGAAAAGAAACTGAACTTACAAGCTCAAATGGGCAGACTGGATGGGCCATAGGCCCTTATCTGCCGACACTGTCTATGTATTTATGTATCTTACTATATGTACATCATGGAACAGCTCTGGTATAGTATTTTTATTGCCTCATAATTACTGAATGAGTTATCTACAGTTTTCAATTTCTCTGTTAAGGCCTACAATAATGACGGACCAATCTCCACATAACAGTTCTCTTAACAGAGTAGAGGCAATGTTCCAGCAACTAATAATGAGATCAATGTATTAAAAATTGCATCTCAACAAAATATCAATAATATGCAGGCACTTGATCAAAAAATCAGTGCTACAGATGTTAAAACATCTCAAAATAAAGATTCCATCAACACATTACAGGCTACCATCAGGGAACTGGACAAGGTTTTAGGAACCTTCAGGACAAAATAGATGATATTGAACATAGAAACAGACGTAACAATCTTAGATTTCTCAGATTTCCTGAAGGTGTTGAACTAGGAGATACCAGTGTTCTTCTAACTGATGTACTTCCTTCTTTGCTTAAATTACCAGCCAGCCAAGACTTAACCATCAAAGAGATCTCACTGCACCTTAAATCCGAGGCCTGGACCTGACCAGAAACCCAGGCCCATCATTGCCAGATTTCTAAACCACGCACATACTGAACTGATTCTTCAAAAAGCGAGGCAATTAGGTGTACTTACTTGGCAAGAAAACAGAATCCTAACTTTCAGAGACTATTCTAAAGAATTATCTAACAAACAAAAAGCTTACAACCCCATTAAAATGATCATTAATCAACGTGGAATTAAGTTTGCACTGCGTTGCCCTGCAACAATGCATCTTTTTTTGAATGACTCTACCACAGATTTCAGTACCCCAGAATCTCTCTCTGAATTTCTGAATTGGACACAGCCCGCACTTACATTGCCTTGCAATGCTAATGCAGCTCATTCCTGCTCCAGCACAAACACTCTGCAATCACAATGTCTTGTCCTTCCTGCTGAAACTGTCCTTCAGGTCCCTGAGAAATCTGCATCTGCCATGTCTGCTAGTGCAGCTCCTGCCAGAAGCTCCGCATGCATACAAGAAAAAAAAAACATCTAGTTCTCCTCTAAATAAAAATGCCCACTGTTCAAATAATATTTCCACTTCTCCAGCTTCCCATTCAGAACATCAGATCAGTTTTTTTTACTCCTCTTACCCTGTTTAACACATTTTCCCCCTCCAAGAACATCTGCACTCATCCACGGAGGATCTGAGAGAGACTGTATCTGACATGTTTACTCAAGACCCACAGAAGCTCTCAATGGGTAATGACTCTCCCGACACTTCCTTGGATGGTCTTGTGTCCAGCTCCCCATTTAAATCCTCTGAATCACCCAAAAAGAAAAGGAGAAGAAAATCGAAGAGCAAGGCAACCTGAAGCTTTTCCCACTAAACCAAATTGTAATAAATACTAAGGCCCATAATTACATGTGGCATAGCTGTTTCTCACCAGAATCCCTTCTGTTTATATCACCTCACTCGATCCCTTCAGTGTATTTACCGCAAAGCACAGTCTCTATCGCACCCAACAGGTTTGGAGCACTTAAAGCAGTAAATCGCTATCACTGCTGAGAAGTCTGTATCTGTCGGTGGGAGGTGAGCCACTGGAGTTATTCAATCTACGTGGGACTTACTCTCAAGCATTCAAAGGAAAAAAAGAGAAAGAATAAATATTACAATGCTTGTAAGATCTCTTCTGATTAATCCTTGTGTGTGACAGACATTAGTACATATAATTGCTATTTACATTCTAATTTTTCATAAGCTTTAGCACCACCGCGTGGTCAGGCTCTATACACATACATATATAGAGTTTTGTATTTCATATCAGTGTGCCCTTAGCCCCTAGTATTATAAAATTTTTCCACATAAACCCTATGATTTTGAATGTGGAGGATGATGAGACAAATACTCTAAAATCATTTACTTATTTAATATTCATTTTGCATCACTCCTGGTATGTAGTGCATCTGGTGTATTCTTATTATATTTCATAGATTTTGCACCAAAGTTCGCTCCCAATTGTATTTCTATACATTGAGCTTTCCACCTTTTCACATTATTCTTCATCCCATTTTACTCCCTTTCTTCTCTTATTTTCTTGTCATACCAATACCTTTATACACTCATTTATGTACCAGTCTCTCATATCTCTTTCAAGTTTTTTCTTTGCAGGCTATATTCAAGGCTATTGGAATTCAATATTTAAATATATAGTCATTAGATATAATATAGCACAGTCTTTCTCGAAGCCTTAACCCCTTAAGTACAATATTACTTTCATAGTTGGGGCTTACCTGGCCTTTAGTAGACCTGGTTACCCCCACTATATGAATCTACTCCCTCTCTCCCTTTAGGCAATATTCTAGATATGTGTCACCATCAACATTAACTCATATATGAGGCATATAGTTCCTTGAAGCCTGATACATTCTGAGTCTCTATAATTATAATTATTAGCATTAACACTTTGTCATTCGGATCTATAGAATCATTTTTCTCAACTTCCAAATCATTATAACTTATAAAAATGAGTCCACAATACACTGGTGTACTATGAACCTCTAGTATATACAGCATTCCCTAACCTAGCTTATGTGGAATAATACACATCAGGCATCCTTTTATCTGGCTCACACTGTTCCAGCATTATGTGCCACCATGTTGGTATACTTTATTTAATATTTGACTTATTACTAGGTCCAAGCTAATTCACTATGTCTGGAATTTAACACTATTATATCAGTATCCTTTTTTTTTTTTTGGTAGAATGATGTTTTGGTCCTTTCCAGGGTAATGCTTTAATTACCTCAGCACAAATCACAATTACAATTCTTCAGTACACTGTTATATAAAGTTTAGTATCTTAAGATTATAGGGTGAAACCGTATCTCGAGATTCACTAATTACTCTACACACCTAGTAGTGTAGAGTGAGCATCCTGGTATATTTATCGACTCTTATTGCTCTGCATTTCATAAAAGTTTCAAATTAATATTCCTGTTACTGAGTTTATACTAACATTTGTTGGTTCTAATGTTTAATTACTTGATATTCCTTTCTCTATACTCTCCCTCTACGAGACAAAATGAATACATATTCTTAATCATCCCAAACCCATACAGGTTAATGGCCCTGCACACATTTGTTTATTATATATATTTCCCTTTGAATCTGTGACATCCTCCGATTTAATGGTATTGAGTCCCTCATTCCTATTTGTAACTAATTACCTTATATCCTAGTACCATGAGTGATCTAATCATAGATTCATGGAATGCCAAGAGACTCAACTCACCTTGTAAATGCAAGCAAGTACTTACCTATCTTAAAAAGCATAAAACACATTGCTTTCTTACAAGAAACTAAACTTTTACCAGAGGATGTCGACAGACTGAAAAGGGACTTGGTCAGTCAAGTATATGCATCATCTTCTCTATCCAAAAAACATGGGGATGCTATCTTAATAAATAAATCTCTTAATTGGTCCCCCATAAAAATCATTAGAGACCCAGATGGTAGGTGGATTATAACTCTATTAAACACCACTGCATGTCCGCTTATGTTTGTGAATGTATATGCACCCAACTTTGAATCATCTATTTTTTTTCCATAATCTAGAGCAACAAATTATGATTAATAATGAAAATAGTTCACCTATTCTTATTGGTGGTGACTTTAACTTAGCACTACAAGCATATTTAGACAGAAGTAACTCATCACATGATGCCCACTCCCATGGTATTAATGCTCTATCAATGCTTATGAAGGATTTAGGTCTCTCTGACATTTGGAGACTACATCATCCCAGACAACGAGATTATACCTTTTATTCCTCTTTACATAAATCATATAGTAGGATTGATTACCGGTTCTCTTCTTCCCTTATTACTGAAAATAATATTGATACGACGATCTCCCTATTGTTATATCTGATCATTCCCCTATCAGTTTACATTTACTCTGGGGTCCACCTTCTTCTAAATCCCCATCTTGGCATCTAGACCCACTTTTACTCAGAGACCCTGAATTCAGTCCTTGGATTAAAACCCAGATTCAGGATTTTCTTTCTATTACTGATACCCCAGATATGTCTCAAGGTACTATCTGGGAAGCATTAAAAGCCATTATTAGAGGTAAAATTATTAATTATGCAGCGCATAGAAAGAAATTAAGAGAACAACAATTAGCTAATTTAGAAAAATCCCTTAAAGAAAAAGAAACCCAATACTATAAATTAAATAAACCCAATCATAATTCACAGTTTCATCTGGAAATTCTACAATTAAGAATTAAAATTAATGAGTTGATATCCAGGAAAGCTGAACTTGCCCTTTTTAGGATTAAACATGGTTATTGGGAACAAGGGGATAAATGCAGAAAGTTGTTCTCTTACCAGCCAAAAATGCAAGAGATGCAGAGAGATATAGGAGGTCTAAAAGATCCATCAGGTCAGACACACACAGAAAACTTTTTCAATCAATCGTATTATGCAATCCTTTTACCATCAACTATGCTCGCAACCTAATACTACAAATCCCAACCTAATACAACATTTCCTGGAAAAATTGATTCTACCCCACCTGTCCCCTCAGGATAAAGCTATGCTTGATAAACCAATCACTTTACAGGAAATCCAAACTGCTTTATCTTCATTAAAAAATGGTAAATCACCTGACAGTGATGGGTTCGCTACTAATTTTTATAAAACCTTATCTGACATTCTTTGTCCTGTCAATGTATTCCAAGAAACAACCTCAAAAAAGAAACTCCCATACACAATGACCAAAGCCATTATAACAGTCTTACCAAAAAAAGACAAAGATCCTTCTCTTCCTTCAAACTATAGACCGATCTCACTTCTTAATCCTGATGGAAAAATCTTTGCCTAATTATTAACTCTCTGCTTACAATCTTTAATGACTAAACTCATCCATATTTCTCAATCAGGATTTATCAAAAATAAGAATAGTTCCGATCATCTTTGCTCACTACTCAATTTAATCCACAAAGCAAAAACTCTTAAAACCCCTGCAGCTGCAATAGCCATTGACTTTGAGAAAGTATTTGACTCTCTCAATTGGGAATATTTATATCAGGTGCTATCTCATTTTGGCTTTACAAGTAATTGTTGTGCTTGGATTCAATTATTGTATACCTCCCCTTCAGCTCGAGTTCTCAAGAATTATATTTTGTTCCCCTCCTTTTACTTAGCAAGAGGCACCAGGCAAGGATGCCCTTTATCTCCTTCATTGTTTATACTTGCCATGGAACCTCCTTCTGCATCCCTATGTCAATCTGGTACAATTAAAGACATCACTATTGGTAACTCTCACTATACCTCACTTTCATATGCAGATGATCTCCTTATTTTACTGGAAAACCTCGAAAGTTCCAGGGCAGCCTTTAGTTATACTACTGAATGACTTTGCCTCCCTCTTCAGACTAGCTCTAAACCTTAAATCTGAAACGCTACCATTGAATACCCTTTGTAGTCCCCTCATGAACAACTCATTGGGCTTTCATTGGGCCCCCCAAGACATATCTTATCTTGGCATTCGTATCACCCTGACATTGAATAAATTATGGGATGCTAATCTTTTCGCTCCATTAACTAGCAGCCAAACAACACTTGATAGATGGAAGCTACTTTCTTTTAATGGTAACATTTCCACCATTAAAATGTCTATAACTCCTAAAATATTATACCTGGAGCTGTTTACTCCGGAAGTGTGCCTAGTAAATTTTTTCCCGATAGGTATTCCAAATAGTAGGAAAGCTCATATGGCTTTGGTAGCAGCAACTGCCAAACTAACAATAGTGAGGCATTGGATAGATGAGAAAGCACCCCTAGTAGTGGAATGGTACAGAGAGTGTGTTTTGGCTCTGCAGTTAGAGAGGCATATAGCACTTATGCGAAGCAGAGGCAAAACTTTTACCTCTCGGTGGGGAAGTCTAGAGGCCATTATGGCGATATGGGAATCACAATGTAAGTAGGATTGCAGTATTTAACTACAGTTATAATGGTGGTAATAATGCGAGTCATGTGTGGAGGGGAAGGTGTGGTTTTTTCTTCCTTTTCTTCCATTATGTTTTCCTTTTCTTTGATGTAAAAGATGCACCTAATATTCTCAAGTGTATATGTTTTCTTGATATTGTATATTTGGTGCTGAAATCAATAAAGAGCTTAAATTAAAAACAAATATTATACCTGTTTTCCAATATCCTTTTGACATTTCCCTCTAGTTTTCTTACCAAAATAGATAACATTATTGGCAGCTTCATTTGGGAAGGCAAAATACCTAGATTTAGTTGTAATAAACTTATGTCCTATTTTTCAAAAGGTGGCTTTGGTCTTCCTTGGTTCCAAGCCTACTTATGGACTTTCTGTACATCTCAAACAATTAAATGGTTTAACAAACCCAACATCCAGTCTCCTTTATGGGTCAATATGGAAATATCCTTATGTCCTGGTAATGTGGCTACTTATTTCCTTTATAACACCCTTACCTCTTCTTTAAAGTCTCACCCTCCCATAGCCGCTTCTATATTCTATTGGAAAATAATTCACAATCATATTAAATTGAACCCCAAACCCTTAGCTTACACCCCCATCTGGGGTAACCACCATATATCTCTTGATAATCACCCAATTCTTTGTTGTACCTGGAAAACTAAGGATATTCTCTTTTTGCAGGATATACTTGAACCCAAGTCATTAAAGTTAAAATTTTACACTGACCTATGAGGCATATGGAATCTTCCCCTTTTGGGATTTTTGGAAATATCTACAGCTTTGTACCACATGCAACTCTTACCTCACACCCTTCTCTATCCACTCTGTTTGATAAGCACATCTGTAAATGGATAAAAACAACATCCAATTTAAATAGTACTGTTTACAAAGATATTTGTGATATCCTTCCTGACTACTCTGTCAATGCTAAAAACAGATGGAGTATTTTGCTACCATTTAATATCACCAATGCATAATGGTCCAGGCATTGGCTCTCCTGTCACAATTCTTTTAATGATAAATGCAGTTCCCTGATTCAAACCAAGATCCTTCATTTGTGGTACAGAACTCCTGTTGTATTACAAAAAAAAAAATAGGTTTACTGAACATTAACAATTGCTGGTGCTGTAATTCCCCCAATGGGGATTTATTACAAATTTGATGGCACTGTCCCCTCATACAAAAGATTTGGCACTGTACTCACAGATTTGCAATGAAAATGGTAGGTTAGCCTTTTATGCTGGACCCTAAACATTGCTTTCTTGGTATTTTTAATTACTGTTCTTATAAAATCTTATATTCACAGAGCTGATGTTTAAATATACTCTTCCTTCAAGTTAAACACACAATCCTCATGCATTGGAGATCCAACTTAATCCCTACCCTTCCCGATATCATCAACCAACTATCACACTATGCCTCTCTGGACCATATGACATATATATTATCTGACCGACTCATGTTTTAGAACAATTGCTGGCAAGGCTTTTTTCATTTTTTGTAATTAACAAAATCTTCCAACACCAATGTATGGACTTAATATATATGGATTTTCTCTTTTTACTGATACCTCATAGTGGTCTCACTTTTCTCCCTTTTTTCTATTGTTTTTCTCTCTCTCTCTCTCTTTTTCTAATTTTCTTATGTATCTTTTCTTTCCTGTACTCTGTTTTTAATCGTTTCTTTATTACTCCACAATCTTTTTACGAATGTACTTTTTTCCCTTTTGCAGCATCATACATAACTATGTAACATTTTACTATGAACCATATCTAATCATACTATCCACTTTAAGTTCACTACAAATGTCAAGTATATGTCGATTACATGACCTTTATTGTTTACTATATCTTAAACCACAAGCTCATTGTATTATTGTAGAAATGTTCTTATTACATGCCGCCTCAATTTTTCTAAAAAAACTCACATTGTACTGTACTGTAAGAGATTTGTCTGTATATCTTATGAAGCTGCAAAAAAAGAAAATTTGAACAGGCTCGACTTTAAGCAGAATTGCATGGTGCTAGAAGGCCTCACAGTGCAATCAGCAAAGGCTAAGAACAACAGACACATACATGTGTTTCATCTTCATTTGGACTCATCAGTACACCATATATATGGCTTAGCCTAGGGAGAGAAAGCTAGCCACCCCTTAAGGGGGGTGTTATTTGTTTGGCCCAGAGGCAGCCCAAAATAGAGAAGGAAAAGAACCACAAAAGAACCCCAGGGCAAATGCCTTCGCATGTTCCAATGTAGGGAAGTTGTGAAGATATTCATAGATACAATATCCAGTGACTGTTTGCAAAATCGTATACTGGACAACATCACATTTTGTTTTGACATTCAACACTTTAAAATATTTAATTTGTTTGATTAAGCATATTTTTACAGTTGAATCTACATTGATGTGTTTTTATTGAACTGCACTTTGATGTAGTATACCCAAGTATTTGACTGAACATTTAATTAATGCATTTGTTTGGCAGTTTTTTTGGCACTTTTTGAGGTGTTTAATGTTTAGGGGACACTTGATAAAGTTGTACTGGACTCTTTCAAAGTTCAACTTGTTGTTTGTTTTCTTGCACACTAAAATGGCTACAACATGTTGCAATTAGGAGTTTAAATAATAAAATGAGTGAATTATGTACTAGAATTTCCCTAACAAATGTTGATGTTATTTCAATAACGGAAACATGGTGGGACAATAATGTTGAAGGCAATAATAATATTCCTGGGTTTGATATTTATTCTTGTAATTGGTTTAACAGAAAGGGAGGAGGGGTTTCTTTCTTTTTGAATAAACAGTAAAATAGTCTGGATATATCATGTCAAATTAAGAAACATAACATTAATACTGAGAATATACAGGTGAAAGTCATAAACTCTACTTCGGTAGCACTTATTTTGGGCACTTGTTATCGGCCTCCAAATTCTTTGATGGAATATACTGATGCAATTTTACTGGAAATGGAAACCGCTTGTGAGTTAGGGAATATAATCCTTCTTGGTGATTTAAATTTACCTGATGTAGATTGGGGTTTATTAAATGCAACGACTTTAAATGGAAAAAAATTCTTAACTATTAGCACTCAAACAGAAGTTACATTCCCTATTCATGGGAATAATCTCTTGGATGTAATTTTGCATCATGATAATTTGAATATATATGAAGTGAATAAAGACGCTTCTCTGGGAAATAGTGACCACTGTGTAATCTCAATCAAATTGCAGTGCCCAATTGAAATGATACCTGAATCATCACTAGTTTATTGTTATAATAACACTGATATTGATGGAATGTTAGAAACTCTTGACCAGGTTACCTGGGTTCATGAATATTCCAAACTTACTATTGAGCAATTTTGGGAGTTACTCTTTAACAAATTAATTTTGGTTACATATAACTATATTCCATGTATTAATAAATACAAAAATAGTAAAATCCAACCAAAATGGTTAACGCCTTCCATTAAGAAACTTATTCAGAAAAAGAATAAGAAATATAAAAAATGTCAACTAAATAAGAACTCGGCAAACTGGACAGTATATATTTCAAAGCAAAGGGAACGTAAGGTTGAAATAAAAAAAAATCTAAACGGAAGTATGAATATAATCTAGCAAATAACGCTTCTAAATCAAATAGTGAAGTGTTTTTCTCATACATCAACTCCTTAAATAAGCCTGTTTGTAAAGTGAGCCCTTTACAGGATAACAATAAGATTTATTATGACTCTAAATCCATGGCAGATTTATTTAATCAAAATTTTGTAAACAATTTTCACCTGAATACCCTTTTGATGTTGACTTAGAAGTCGATGGTATGGAACATATAAAGTTTGAAATTAAGGACACTGAAAATAAAATAAAACTTCTTAAAGGAAAAACTTGTTTAGGTTCAGATACTATATCAGGTCACTTATTGTTTTTGTTGTCTTCACATTTACTGATTCCATTAAAGTTATTGTTTGAATCCTGTTTATTCCATGGATTTGTTCCAAAATAATGGAAGTGTGCAAATGTTGTTCCCATTTACAAAAGAGGTCTTAAATCTGATAGCTCCAATTATTGACCAATTAGCCTTGCATCTCCAATTTGTAAATTGATGGAAAGGTTAATTAAGGACATTTTATCTACCTTCCTGATATCAGCGGATGAAGAACAGCACGGTTTCAGGAAGGATAGAGGTTGGCATTCTAACCTGATGTGCTTTTATGAGAACATTAGTTCCCTGAATAACTGTCACATACCTTGTGACATTAGTTTTTTGGATTTCAGTAGGGCATTTGATTTGATGCCTCATTGGACTCTTGTGGTTAAATTGTATACTTTAAAAGTAAATCATTACATTACCTTATGGATTAAAAATTGGTTAAATTAGCTCTTTCAATAGGTGTGTATTAATGGATGTTTCTCTGAAGTTGGATTTGTTACCAGTGGAGTCCCTTAAGGGTCTGTGCTGGGTCCATGCCTTTTTCAAATTTTTGCATTGTATATTACTTCCCATTGCTTATCATCATCTGCTAAATATGCAGATGATATTAAGATCGGAGGTCCTTGTACCAATTTGGAGGATTTTAAAACTATTCAGCAGGATCTAAATCATATAAATGATTTGGTTATTCATTGGGGTATGCAGTTAAACTATTAAAAATGTAAAGTTATGCATTTGGGTACCTCTAACCCCCAAAACTTGTATATGTTAGGACATCATTTCCTTAGTGAAACCAAAGACGAGAAAGATCTTGGTATTATTATTTCAAATAATTTGGACTTTTCACACTATATTAATGAAGTTATTAAAAAAGCTAATATGGTTATTTGGACAATAAAATTAAATATTACTTCTAAACATGTCAATGTGTTATTGCCATTATTTAATGTGTATGTGAGACCACACTTGGAGTATGTTTCCCAGCTATGGTGCCCTTTTAAAAAAGCTAATATTGCTCAGTTGGAAAGGGTACAGTGTAGGTTTACCAAAAACTTAGTAGGACTGCACCAACTATCATATGAGGATAGAGTGACTGAGCTTGGTTTGTACTCCCTTAAAACACGTAGATTACAGGGAGATCTTCTGTTTTATATGATGTTGTACATGACCCTCATCTGATGGTTGATCTAGATTTGGTCTTTAAAGATCATTCTTACAACATTAGAGGTCACACACTTCAATTAGTAAGTAAATCCTTTAATAATAATAGACATAAATATTTCTATACTTTAAGAATAATTAAACCTTAGAATAGTTTGTCATTGTCTGTTATTATAAGTAAAAACAAAGATCAGTTCAAATCTAGATTGGATAACTACTTTAAATCTGTTAGGCCATTATCATAATATTAATTGATAGTATACGAGCCTTATGGGCTTTTTTGGCTTCTTGCTCATTCTTCTTCCTCAGTATGATCCTTAATAAATACTACTATAAACTATTATAAACAGAACACCCTCCACCCCAACACCCCAACAAGCCCTATACTTGTATGCAGAAAAAATAAAACAGTAAAATGATGAAGTAACGGCACTGGCATACTGTAGGTCATCATATGCATTTGAGGATCCCTACAGAATTCTGACTGCATTCAGAACAGTAAAGTTGTTTAAAAATTAATACAGGAGCACAGACTTAAAAGTAGAGTAGTCCTTGTTTTTGGATCATGGTGATGTTTGAATAAGACAACATTAGAGTTGCTTAGTAATTAAAAACTTTATTGAGTTAATGGTAAGGATCTGAACAACAATGTCAAAATTATTAATACAGTATCTCACCTCCCCCCCTGTTTCCACTCATGTCACCAAGGAATGAAATCTGGGGGGATTGAAAGGTGGGAATGTACAGTACATATGATTTAATTCTTCACATAAATGTCACTTTGTGTGGGGAAATTGATAACCAAACTTTTTTCTGCATGACAGGTAAAGCAATAGATGTTTGTACCAGAAGTGCCAACATACAGTACCGCATTCTTAATCAAGTCAGGAACCCTCTTTTATTTCTGAAGATCTGCAGTGTAACATGTTCATACTTGATAAACATACATATATTGAATTCTTACATTGAAGACTTATTTTGATAATAGAGTATAAACATAATAACTAAAAACATTAGCTGTGACCCCAGGGCAACACATGGACTCCTATGGTAACAGACCCCCATAAAAATACATACACCTGTAGATAAACTGTCCATATTTGCAATCCCTCCCTAGTCCCCCACCCAACTTATTCCACAATATAGTCAACAAACCATGCCCCCCTTAACAGTACAGAATTCTGGTGCATTCTTCCACTTTCCTGTGGTAGACACCATCTCTCTGTGGTAGCTTTATCCCCACTTCTGGTCATGCTTGCTGTCAGTAACCCACTAGCTCCTTTGGCCACAACATGGTGTGCTTAGGGGTGACAGCCCAACGTCCAGTGGCAATAAATGCTACTTGCCATGGAGGTGGGCAGAGACGTATTGGTACTAGTGAAAGGGACAGGCTGTCTCCAGTGGTCACCATGTCTGTGATATCACACACTGTACACCTCTTGCAAGCTGAACTATTGAGTGCCATAACAGTTAGCATCAGCTACATGAGCCCCCCCAGTACATGCTATTTGTGGCTACACGTGTCAGTCCCTCACCATGCCTAATTGTGGAGAGATATGTACCATGGAGAGATGAACAGCACCACCACCCAGTACAGCTGATTTTCCTCTGCAAACCTTGAGCTTGTTCCACTTGGACTCCCACTGTTTCCCTTTAACATTCAAAGTCCAGGGGAAGGGAGGTCTTTGTTCTATAGATTGCAGTGCACTTTCTTCTAACAAGAGACATAAAATAAAAAATGAAGGTGATTTACTACACAGACATAAGCCACTGATCTCCCCATTGTTCTGTACATAATCTGATCACTTATTTTATAGCTGATAAATCCTCCAATTCCAAACTGTGGACATGTAAAATCTGTGACAACACTGGATCCTATAGCAAATTTGATCTAAATAAATCCAGGCGATCCTAGGGATAGTTTTCAGTTAGTAACATTTAGAAGTCAGTCCCAGTCTCACCCATCACTTGCAGTGTTATCAGCACCCTATTGGCAATGTACTGTAAATGCTTCAAACCTGAGGCAGAAGTATGCAGGAACTATAGGAATAGTATTGTAACAGTCGGTGAGTGTGTGTACTGTTGTTAGGGTTTGCTGCATTTTATTGTGGTAACATTTAATATGGGATTTTATTAGTAAGGCAGGGGAGGATTGTATAATAACAGTTGTCACTTAAAGAACAAATGTTCAGGTAGTTCTAGTATGTTCAGGTGGAGAGGAGAATATAGATGCTATGACTTGCAACTGGGCATACTGTATCTGCCGTACACATTTCCAGGGCAGTAACTTACAGCTGGCATGTTGGGTGACATGAGCTAGCACAGAAACATACTGTAGATTCATTGAATTTGCCAGCAGATAGGGATCACCTGACCAACCTAGTCTGCCCATTTCCCAAAAGAATGTATCAGTTTGCTGTGGAAATGTTGCTTTAGGAAATGGCATATACAGTGTTCCCTGCATCATCTGCCATCCTACAGAGACACAGAAAGTGAAAAGGCACCCCACGCCCCACCCCACCCACACACACTGCAGTTTTGCACACCCTTCCCTCTTACTGCAAATCAAACTAACTGTTCCTTAGCTCCTGCAGAGGATGTCCCCTAGAATAATGGTTGCATGACTTATTATTGTATGGTAAAGGTCTAATCATGATTATTTTTGGTTCAGACCACAAACTGAAGCAAGGCTATCTTTCTCACGGCTCTAAGTCGGCAGAGGCATGGATTCTATATGGGTTCAACTTGATGAAAGTTGGGAAGCCTAAAAAATAATTTTGTTTCGATGCCAGCCTAGAATTCTCATCCAACTCACACTGCTTAACCAAGTGCACTGTTGTTCTGTTTCCCAAATGAAAAGAGTAAATGAATGATGATGTCACCACCTACAGTAATACCTGATTGGCCACTTGCCCACCAACCTGGTTTTACCATAGGCAAATGATGTCATCATTCATTCATGCTGAAATGAATGAGCACATATCACAGGGGTTTAGGGCTGTGGGCTGTGGATACACTAAAGCACAGGGAGAAATATTTGATTCTGGACACACTGCAGATTCATGACTATGTCCTGGATATTTTTTACATAATTTATTTACAGTACCAAAATGGAGCCCAGCTGAGATGCAGCATTTCATTTTCCTTAGGGTTGTGCTTCTACCATACCTAAGTTTAATGCTGAGAGGACTGATACTCAAGGCGGTCAAGTGACTTTGGGACTGAAGGGAGGGCAAATGCCTTGCTCTGGGTCACATTGAATAGTTGGCATTGGTGGGATTCACACTTGAGATCCTCGGTTTTACAATTGTATGCTGGTGGATCACATTGCCTTTCATTCTTCCCCCCAGAGCTTTAGTCTTCTTTTTTTTTGGGGGGGGGGTGGGATGGAATAGCTTTGCATGCAACTTACAATATAGATGATATATAGTCAGGCAATTTTGAAAACTAAAATGACTGCAGAAGATCGAATATGCATTCATTTCAGTTGCTATGATCACTCAATTAAGAAAAATATAGGCTGAGGCTATTTGCTGCCCCCCACACAAAAAAGAAGCTCTGTAGGGGAGAATGAAAGGCAGTGTGGTCCACCAGCATACAACTGTGAAACCAAGGATCCCAAGTGTGTATCCTATTAACAGCAAATGTTCATCTGTTTAATAACAGATAAAGATTTAACTTGAATGATAGTGTGGTAAATATCGGAACTGTTACATATACTCTAAAATATATATTTCTGGAAATTAATAGAAATATATAACACAAGCAAAAATGTTAATTATGAACTTTTTATTGACAGGATGTAATATCACCCCCTGAACAAGCTCATAAACAGAGCAAAATCTAGGGAGAATTATCATACAACTCAGTCGTATACGTGAACAATATACAATAGCCAGGAAGAAGTTTCCATTGTAAACCCAGAATTGTTTTTCAGTTGTCTTTTTTAGTTTCAGTGTTGACTGTTATTTTCATCAGTACTAAATATCAGCCTCACTTATTTCAGTTGACATGACAACCTTTTCTTCTTGTCTGGTACCTAGGTGTTGGCCCATGAACTTGTGACCCTTGCCCAAATTGATTCACTGCATCAATAGCTGCAGTATTTATGGTTGTATCCAATTGCTCCAATACTGCACCCAGGTGCCTACATGTTAGGTTTAATTTTTTAAGCCTAAGGTTTATATGCTGCCAGCCAATATTAAATTGAATTATAAAAAAATGATTAAATAAATGATGGCTTTGAAATGGAACTGCTATTCCAAACAGCTCTCCAAAAACCACCATACATTTAATTTGCCCAAATACCAGCATCCATCCAACCAGAAGATTGGAACACCAGATTCTCCAGGTCCCCAGATGCCGGACCACACAGGGTCAAAGATCTTTTGCCTATCGTGCGTCCAGCTGGTACAATGCCCTGAGCTCGCTCATTGCATCCTCCACATCACTAGGAACTTTCAAATCTATGCTTTACTCTCACCTCTCAGCCTCTAGCTCCTGTGAGTGCCTTGACTAACGATTCTTCCCTCATGGCTGTTTTTACTGTTTTTCATCCTCCTCATCCTCCTCTGTGCCTTTCTTGACAAAGGCATCTGAGTATCTCTATCTACTCTAAGTCAGCTCCCTTCCCCATGTCTCCTCCTACCCTTCCCACCTTGACCATTCCTCCAATGTTTTGTTTTTTCCTGTGATGTACTGTATTAAACTGGCTTACTGAAACCTTTATAATTTGCTGACCATTCTATGTAACATGTCTTGTTTGTTTGTACATTGATGATGTGGAACCTTTGTAAAAGACCCATTGACTCAAAGGTAATAATTCCTAGAATAATAAACTAAGCTAAACTAATTTGTTACTGGAAAATAACACTAAGTCATCTTTCACACATGGTATGAGGTTACTCCAGTCTTGCTTCCTGGTCACCTGCAGTTAACAGCAAGGAGTTGGTGCACTGTTGCTATGTTTGCCCAAAATAAAAAGAATGAATGATGATATCATCACCTATAGTAATACCTGATTAGTCACTTGTAAGCAAACCTGATTTTACCATAGACAATGATGTCATCATTCATTCATGCTGAAATGAATGAGTGCATATCACGGGATTCAGGGCTTTTTAGTTTCAATGCCGACTGTTATTTTCGTCAGTACTGAATATTATCCTTCACTTATTTCAGTCGACATGCCAACCTTTTTCTGTTTGTGTGGGAAGAACAGAAATTAAAAAATTCTTGGAGTCCTGCTTTTCTGAATGTATTTTTTTGTTGCAATAAAACTTTTTTCTCTTCTGAGTTAGGCAGGCTGTTGTTTAGCCCCATACTACCTTCCCATAACTGGCTACTGCCTTCCTCAGTCCCATAAGATTAATTCCCCCAGGTATTCCTCTCCTCAATAGATGCAGTATTTATGGTCGTATCCAAATTACGGCACACCAGTACAGTGCCAAGTTGCCCCAGTACTGCACTCAGGTGCCTGCATGTTAGGTTTATTTTTTTTTTACCCAAAGGTTTGTATGCTGCAGCCAATATTAAATCAAATTAAAAATGAACAAATAAATGACAGCTTTGAAATGAAACTACTATTCCAAGCAGCTCTCCAATAACCACAGTATATTTCATTTATTACTGGAAAATAACACTAAGTGATCTTTCACAGGTTGTACCGTAGTGTTTGAGGTCACTCCAGGCAGCAATGACATCAGAAACTGTGACAGTCTTGCTGGACTGGGCAATTTCCAAATGCAAATATACAGGCTTTAGATGGATCTAACAAGAGACATTTGATTTTTTTCCTTTATTCCACAACCTTGAGCATCATCTAAAAATGGCTTAAGCCATTTGTCGCACTCAGATCTGAATGACTTACAGTCAAAAACTACACGAGGAATAGACAGTCTTTGATTTTGATCACAGATGCATTGAAATGTTTCACAAATATGCAAGGGCTTCCTGGAATAGCAAAATAATTCCTGTGATGGCAAAATGTGGCATGGGGGATGATGTCAGCTTTATGTACAAGGAGGAGCTGAGCAGAACACTGATATGCTGACCTCTGGTGAAATGGCAGTCTTGTAATTGTGGTTATTTGTTTAAAAATTTTGCATCTTTCAGTTCTCTGCATTTAGAAAATTAAGTATGTGTTATCGCTTTGCTGAGAATTTGAAAGTATATGCTGTGGGGGTTACATTATGTCCAAAGCAGTTCAGTGAGAAGAACATTACCCGTGCAAGTAAAAAGACATGAAAGGAAGAAAAAGTGAGAATTCCCAATACGGACAACAGAATGAATGCTGAATAGTTAAATTCTGTTCAGGAAGAAGATAATCAAACTAATGACCCTCTTAGGATCTCCAATTTTGTGTCGGTAAATTCATTACCTCTAGCACCTCTGCCCAACATGCTGGTAAGTAGTAGGGGGCTCTCCCATGTTGAGAAAATAACGCACTACTGCAAGTAAAAAGCAGGTGAGCAATTTTGTTTTAATAGTACCAACGGTACAAACAAGCTTGATGGAAATCAAGTGGTAACAGAAAGCAAAGAAAGCTTTCATGGTATCTCTGAATCAGTAGTGGTATTGAGTTTACCAGACAGTGTTGAAAGGGTGTCAGCAGAGGTGGGGTCATTGGAAGGGGAATCACAACTAAACTCAGGGGAAAATTGCAGTTGCAAACCCTCAGTCAGTGAATATGTACTTGCACCTGACCTGCAGGATATGGGTCAGAGCTCTCAAGGTTCTGCAGAAATTAATGTAACCACAATGAAACCTAATGCAGAAAAAAGGTCAGAGTCTAACAAGGTAATTCACATGGTGGTTGCCATGAAGGAGGAAATATTAATGGCAGTGGCAGTCATTAATAGTTCGATAAAGGGGGTTACTGACTCTGTCAGCACATTGGCAATTAAAATGGAGAGCTTGTCACTAAGTACACAGGAATTAGAGGAATGAGTTTCCCAGGTTGAAGATATAAAAGGGCCAATGTTAAAAACACAGTCCACAAATGAAAAACAAATACAAAAGCTAGTTCGAAAAGTAGCAGAAATGGACGACCGCTCTAGGCAGGGTAATTTGAGGTTGTGCAATTTTCCAGATGGCGTGGAGGGAAGTGGGGATCCTCTACCATTTTTTGAAAAGTTGATAACAGAAGCTTTGGGCAAACAACTTCCCCAACACAAGATCTCTTTGGACAGAGCACATAGAGGAAGTACACAGTATAAGGATCACATAACTTTTCTTGGCCAATTTTTGTTAAACCACATAGATATCTAGAGAAAGAAGAGATTCTGCAAAAAGCCAGAACTGATTGGGGGCTTCGGTTCCAAGATATTCATTTTAATGTGTTCCCTGACCTGTCTTCAGACACTGTTAGTAAAAGAAAACTGTTCAATCCAGTTAAAAAAAAAGCAGTATGAGAAAGGAAGTAGATTTACTTTTCTGTACTCTGCAAAATTGAGGTTGGTTGTAAAAGGAAAGTTAA
Organism: Neoceratodus forsteri; assembly: GCA_016271365.2. NCBI lineage: Eukaryota > Metazoa > Chordata > Ceratodontiformes > Ceratodontidae > Neoceratodus > Neoceratodus forsteri. The sequence continues at coordinate 712,333,227 of CM028134.1, read as the reverse complement.
TGGCATTCGATTACCCAGAAGATGTGGAAGAAGCTTTTAAAAAATCATATAATAATTAATTCATCCACAAGCTTCCACTATTAAAGTGTATCTTTCTTTCTTTCTTTCTTTCTTTCTTTCTTTCTTTCTTTCTTTCTTTTTCTTTCTTTCTTTCTTTCTTTCTTTCTTTCTTTCAGAACTAGATATGGGGGAAGGGGCAAAGCAAGGTAATAGGAAGAACTGAAAGATGATAGACAATGCTGAATATAATTAATACTATTTAAAACAAAAGCAGAAAAAAATATTACTAAAATTATCTAAAAACACCCAGGTAGGCACTTTTAGGTCATCTTGGCTGCTATGGGGGGGGACTATGTTATTCAAAGGGAATGATGGATCTCTAGGGTGATATTTGGATGGTGCAGGATACAATATAATCACTTACAAAGAAAAAAGAAAATATTCTTATTACTTAAAAAGAGAATTCAGTAGATCCAGGAAAAACAAAACAGATTAGCATATAACTGTAACAATACAAACAAACAATATAATAACATAGCAACAACATGGTTCAACAGTTAAACATTGCTATTTGGAATGTTAAGAACCTAAGGCAAAAAATTAAAATGAGCAAAGTAATCAATTATCTGGAAAACAAGCAGATAAATTGCATATTTATGCAAGAAAAACACTTTATAGAAATGGATTTCCAATGGTTTCAAAACAAAGTGGGGAAGGGGCACTTGTGCTTTATATAATGCAAATTCAAGAGGAGGTGCAATTTTTTTCCATAAGAAAAAGGTAAAGGTCAATATAATTACAGAAATTACTGATTTAAATGGAAGACATATTATATTGAAGGTGTTGATTTCAGGGTGTCTGATAACGTTGACCACACTATATAGACCTAACCAAAATAATCCCTCTTTCTTCACTGAGTTTTTTTTTTAACTTAGCATCATTTCAGGCCCCATATATGATTAGAGGTGATTTTAATACAACATTAGGTGGGGTGAGAGAACTTCAGGTCAGTCCACTTATTTCAAAATGGCTAGTAGAGTAATAAAAAATTATATGTTTGATCTGAAATTGATGGATCCATGGAAACGTTATTTTCCAACATAGAACAATTATTCATACTACTCACCAATCCATAAATCCTATTCTAGAATTGATTATTATTTGACTTCAGAAATAACTTTGCATAAAGTAAAGAATGTTGATTATCCTAGGACTGTTATTTCCGACCACTCCCCATGTCTTATGACCTGGGAAATAGAAAGCTTTATACAACTTACCTTAAATTGGAAAATGGATATCTCAGTACTTAGTAAAGTGATAAATTAGAATGTTTTGCAGAGGGAAATAGAAAAATTTTTTAGTAATAACACAGAACAAGAAACAAGAATAAGCATTATTTGGGCAACATTGAAAGTATGAGTAAGGGGGCATCTGCAAGCAATAATGGGTAACATAAAGAGGAAAAGGGATGGCCAACTAAAACAACTGGAAATGGAAATTAATTCTTTATAACAACTACATGCATCAACTTCTGATAATAACTCTTTTGCATGACTTATGAAAAAAAAAGAAGCATGCAATATTCTGATAACGGATAAAGCAGAAAAGCAAATTCTATCTGCCAAAGCCAATTATTATATAAACTCAGACAAACCACTTAAGCTGATGGCTTGGCAGTTAAAAAAAGAACAAGAAGATCAGAACATTAATGTAATAAGAGAAGACATGGGGAATTTAGAAAGACAACCCCAAAAAATAAATACAATATTTGAAGAATATTTTAAACAGTTGTGTACTGCACAATTTAATATAGATACTAAGGAAAATAACAATGTCCAAAAAGATGTAGAATTACAAAAAATATCATTACAATCTAAAAATGATTTGAATAGCCCTATTACTTTGCAGGAAGCATTGAGATCCATCGAAGAACTGAAATTGGGGAAAGCTCCAGGACCAGATGGTCTATGGATTGAATAACTGAACGTATATACAGTTTTTAGCACCTATTTTAGTTAAAATATTTAACAATTTAAACAATTATTCTGACCCCCCCCGGGGGTTTTCAAAAGCAGTTATTTTATTATTTCATAAGCAAGGCAAGGATCTAATTTCACCAAAATCATATAGACCAATTTCATTACTTAACATAGACTACAATATATTTGCCAAAATTCTAGCCAATAGATTGGAAGTACATTTGCCAGGTTTGATAGACATGGACCAAAATGGATTTATTAAAGGGAGAAGACTCACTGAGAATATAAGAAGGAATATTAACATAATAAAGTATTCTAAAACTAGAAATTTAATCTTGCTTGCAGTAGATTCTGAGAAAGCTTTTGATAAAGTAGATTGGGGTTTCATGTATCAAACTCTGAATAGAATGAACTTTGGCAGAAATTTTGTTAATTTGATCAAAGCATTGTATTGTCAACCAACTGCTAGAATAAAGAATAATAATGTGATTTTGAATCCAATTAGGCTCTTAAGAAGGACAAGGCAAGGATGCCCATTATCCCCTTAATGTCTGATTTTACAATAGAACCCTTAGCACAAGCTATAAGGAATAATCAAGCAATTAAGGGTGCAATGGTACATAAAATTGGCTTACAGTATATGCAAACAATGCTTTACTTTATTTATCAGATCCATTAACTTCCCTGCAAGAATTTTTTTTTTAAATTTATATTTTTCCTCCCACTGCCCCACAGAGCCATTCTATCTGGAGCACCCATGAAGCCTGCCCCTGCCAGCACCTACCTGCATCCTCTGGTCCCTCCATCAAGCCATGGAAACCTTCTGGGCTGGGTCAGGGTCAGGAAACCCCCAAATCTTGAAATCTTGTGAGGGTCCTGGGTCACAGGCAGGCACTGGCAAATCGGGACCCAGCTCAGAGCTCTGTCATCCTGGCTCCGGGGGGGGTTCCCATGTTCCTCATGGGACTCTACGTGCCTGAGCATAAAGGCATCTGCTGGCATCTGCAATGCCCCCCTCCTTCTGTGAAGGAGCAGCCTCCATGGCTGATTGGCTGCCGGCCTACGCCTACAACCAATCTTGCCCCTGAGACTCTACCTTGCCATTGTTTCTCCCAGCCTTTGCAAGGGGTCACCACTTGTAAGTATGGAAGTCCTCCCTCCCCCTGGAGAAGGTGAGTTATCCCCAGATGCTCCAGCCTGTCTCCCCCGGCCAATCCCTGATGATCCAAGCTCAATCCCGAACCCAAGTCACTGGCGCCCTGCAAGAATTGTTTAACCTAGTCAAGACATTTGGGGAGTGCTCGAGCTATAGCACAAAATGGAACAAATCCATGATTCTAAATTTGGATAAGGATATTAATTTTCAGTTACCAGATAGCTGTCCCTGCCCTAAGGTAGATTCTTTTAGGTACCTAGGAGTAATTATTACATTACAAATTAAAGATCTTTACCAAGCAAATTATGAAAAATTATTATCAGATATTAAAACAGATTTTAATAAGTGGCAAAATTTACCATTGACAGTGATAGGAAGAATAAATATACTAAAAATGTAAGTGTTACCTAAAGTAGTATTTTTATGTCAAATGCTACCATTTCCAGTACAGACAAATCATTTCAGAACATTGAAAACATTATCGATAAACTTCATTTGGAAAAACAAAAGATCAAGAGTAGCTTACAATAAACTAATTATGTTAAAAGAGGATGGTGGACTGGCATTATCAGATTTCTACACTTACTACCTTGTTGCACAGATAACTGTTTTCTGGAATTGGTTAAATAGTAAGGAGAATATGTTAATTAGTATGCAATTGGTACTACAAAAATTCAGCTATTAGACATTAATGAATGTATTATTTGCTGATACTAGGAACAGAAAACATTCTAAATATAGGGTGTGTATCTGCAAAAACAACAATAAATTGTTGGTTTGAATTACATAAAAAAATTAAAATGGAAACACCAGTCACCCAGTTCACTCTAATATATATGAATTATGCTCTAGCACTATTTATAAATGATGAGATATATAGAGAATGGATGAGGCAGGGTCTACATGAGTGTGGGCAACTCTTTCAAGATAATAATATAAAAACATTTCTGCAATTAAAAGTACAATATCATATATCAGACAATCACTTCTTCTCATACATTCAGATAAGGGATTATATAATCATGTCTAGTGGGGGGCTATTTTTAAAAACTACCCCATTGTTGGATATTTTATTAGTTCAAAAAGAAAGAGAAGTTCTTGTTTCAAAGTTGTATGAAATTTGTATTTAAAAAAAAAATCTAAAACTCATGCAGTTACTTAAAAAAATGGGAGCAAGATTTGGGGACAAATTTGGAACAAAACCAGTGGCAATCGATAGTATCTGTTTATTCAAAAAAATTTCAACCATTTAAAATGCAGCAAATTCAACTTAACACATTTCACAGAATTAATTACATGCCATATAAACTTCATAAAATGAATATACCTATTTCTGATACATGCCCCAGGTGTTCTCATACTACGGGAACCCTGATGCATTTGATACATAATCACCATTACCTTTCCAATTTTTGGTCAAAAATAATGTTAACAGTAAATAGATCTATTGAAAAGAAGGTGTCACTCTCCCCCAAACTTACATTATTAGCACAAGTGGAAGAGGAGATAAACTTGGAGGACCATCAAAAAATCTTTATAGCCATAGCAATAAATATAGCAAAAAAATGTGTATTGATAAAATGGAAAGATAAAGAACCACTGATTTATATGACATAGGCTAGTCTTATGGTTGATTCAATGAAATCTGAACATTGCCATCATTTGAGAAGGGGAAAAGGTGACACTTTTGATAAGATCTGGAAATTGTTCCATGTTCTGATACAAAATGGGCTTATATAGTAGTATATTATAAACTAGATCAATTTAATTTAAGCTATAGCATTTAGGTGAAAAATAACTGAAATATTTATAAATAAGTAACATATAAATAGTATATTAATAAATATAGGCACTAAAAATAATAATACAGGGATCCTGGATCAACAGGGTAGGTTGGTGTAGGAGATAATGATGATGTCAGAGAAGTGAGGTAATTACACTGAAGTGTGATTGAAATTAATCTCCTTGCAGATATGACACTGAATCTCAAAAAAAAATCTCATGATGGCTTTTCTGTGTTGTGTATTGTCACAAAATGACAAGTACTGTTCCATAGTAAACGTTTTTTAAATTTCATTTCAAGATTTTATATTCATGTAAGTCATGAATTATGGCTATATATCTTTGAGTGGCATTATCCACTATTCTTTGTACTGCAATTTTTGTGAAGTTTTGTTAATAGTCTTCTTCCTCAAAGATGAAGTCGCTTTCAAGGTCAGATTTATTAAGAGAGCACCTTAATGCATTAAACCAACAGCTCTTATTTTGTGACTTACTGTATGTGCATCATACCAACAGCTATATATTAAATTATCTGCAGGTGCAAATTTAATTTTAGCTCAGAAATTAAGACTTCGCTTTAGTATTTTAGATTTGATATTTAATGTACCTGTCTCTACTCTGATCACTGCACTAGAAATGTAATTAGGAAGTCCTAATATCAATTTTAAATAGAGATGTTGAATAGTATCAAGCTCCTTCAGGTCTTCTTTAATGCCCCAGATATCAAATGCATAAAGCATTTAAGTGCTTACTTTGGCTTCAAAACATCCTTTTTGTGCCACATAATAGTGTCCTTCAAATGTGCCTGCAAATCTATTAACTGATAAAACTTTTTTTTTTTTTTGCTGTAGTATTAGGGTAGCATGTCAAAATAGAGAATGAGCAATGGTGACCCATGAAGAGGGCGGCAGAGCCACAGTACAAACACTTTTGGATGACCAGTGGTTCTCTCTACACCCTAGGTATGCCCTGCAGAGTTAGTATATTAAATAAAGGGGGGTGTAGGGGGCAAAACCCCAACAAGGGTGGGTTCAGGGGGTAAAGCTCCCCACAAGAAAAAACTTTGTTCCAAGTCATTGCGCTATAGGATTTGCATCCTCTTCATGGGTCACTTTTCCACAGTCGCTGTCAAGACAAGGAATCAAGTCTTAGTGTATTTTATATGGCTTTTCCAACTGAGGTTTTTATTAAATAATATGCCTCATTAGAGATACTCATTAACCTCATCCAGAATTAAATTTCCTATGGTCCATGTTTTAGGGACATTTCTTTTAGTAGAGGACCCAAAGATAATTATCTTAGTTTTTCATATATTACTCTCTAAATCTAGTTTCTGTACTGTGGTATGCACAGTTTCTCAGACCCAATGGAGTCTGATAAAATCACTGCATAGTCTGTATGCAATAATATTTTAATAGGGATTCCATTAATCATTGGAGGGAAAGTATTGCATGACATTAGGTCCTCAACTAAGGTTTCAATGTAAATATTGAACAGTGTTGGGGCCAAAATATAGCCTTGTTTTACATAAAAATCTACAGGATCTAGGGGGTGTGGCTAGGATGCCTAAGAATATGGCCACTTAAGCTCTCAGCTTGATCTCCAGCCAAGCCAATCCAAGCTGAAGGTTTGCATCCAGGGATAACCCCTCATAACAAAACCTTACCATGGCTCTGTAGTTGCAATTGGATCGACTGGAGAGGAAATTTTTGAGATCGGGACACGGTTTATTGTCTTATGGTGCCGGTCCCTCATGTGACTCGACCAGGATCTAAATAGTCCAACAACCCAAAGCCTAAATCAGTACTTGAGGGAGCTTGGCAGGGCACCAGAGAGCAATCTATCATCGGGATCAGTACCCTCTACAAACTACGTGGTGCCACTTTCTTCTGTGTCATTGCAAATGATTAAGCCCTAACTGGATCTAGCCACCCTATGGCCTCCCTCAAGCAGCTGCCAGGGGACCTGACTGCTGTGGCATCAGAGCCCTCCACCCACCCACCCACCTGATGTCAGCAGCTCACTGCAGCACTTAATGACCCTGCTAGAAACACTGTTATCCAGGGTCAACTCCATCTCATTAAAATTAGCAGGCACTGTTGCTAAAGTGCATATTCTAAATGATAAAATGAATGTGGTGGAGCAGAAAGCCAAGGATTTAGAACTGAACCAGGCCAAAATCCTGCAATGCTTCCAGGATCATGAAAGTAAATTAACCCTACTCAGGTGCAGGGCTGAAGACCAAGAGAATCGCTGAAAGGGCAACAACATTAGAACACTTGGCATTCCTGAAGGGCTTGAAGGGTCCAATACTGAACAATTCCTAAATGATGAAATCCCTAAAACACTGGGAGACAGGTGGCAATTCCCGATAGATGTGGAGAGGGTGTACTGGATCCCTGGAGGCCCTCGGCCAGCGAGTTCTTCACCATGACCAATAATCACCTACCTACTTAAATATTCCACTAAAGAAAGAGTGCTAAGAGCAGCTAGAGACTTGGGAGAAGTGACATGGCATAGAGTAAAGGTCTCTTTCTTCAGAAATTTCTCTGCTGAGGTGGCAGCCTGGAGGAGTGGCTTTATCTCCATTAAAAAGCTTGTAGCACAACACAACTTCAAATATGGCTTTCGCCAACTAGCCTACCTTTTTGTCTCTAAAGAAGGGAAGGACATAGTAGTTGAGTCCCCTCGGGAGGTAGAGATGTGGGTTTCCAAACATTGGCCACAACTGTCCCTGAAGACTTCATCTCCCAGAAAGCTTTGGCATTCAGGGCAATGGGAACAAAGCAGAGGGAACCAGTTTTCTGGCAACAGCTTCCAGAGGGACCAAAATAATAGTCAGATTGTCCCTCAAGCAAGTGGATCCCCCAGGCTTTCCTACCCCACACAAGCTATGACTTCACGTAATGGCAATTCTGAAGCTCGCTAAGGGGTACCTCATGTCTCTCCCCTCCCCAGATCACAACGGGGGACAACCCCTACAACCAGAATAAGGCATCGGTCTCACAGTGAACTGGACTCAGCTTTCAGAGGACCTGAAACAGTGCCTCCAGCTAAACTAACTAAGGACGATTTTCCCTCTGCACACCAGATTGACTGTGATGATATACCCAGTGAGGTACAGTACTAATGGAAGCAACAGTTATGGACTTCTGGGCAGATTCCCCATCAGAAGTAGATGAATACTTGGAACCCACTGCACTCCCAATCAAACCAGGACTAATGACTTTTGCAGAAACTTTGTCAAAGGACTTGCAGTGTGCAGCCACCGACTCTCTTGTCAATGAAGAAGCTACTCCACTGGACTGATTACCCTAAGTATTCTTTATGGTTCTTATTTTCTCTCTCCTTGGGATCATGGGCCCCCCTCCCTCCTCCTCCTCCCCCCCATACAATGTATTCCCCAGCTGCAGCCCCTGGGAATGCTATGAGGGGAGGAAGGGACCTATTCCCACAGGGGCAAGGATGAGGAAAGGGGGCATTGTGAACTGTTCCTCTCTTTATGTCCTGATACCCAAAGTCTAGCTAGCACTAGCATTAAGTATGGTAACTTAAAGTGTACATCTAGTCACCTGGGGAGATTGAACTCATGCCTATGATTCCCTTCTAGTTCCCCATGGGATGCTTCTGAAGTGATGCGAGGGTACCCTCTTGTTCTAGGGGTCTCCCCCCCCCACAATCCATGGCATCATCCACTGGGATCTCCTCCAGATGTAGTACTCTCTCCTGCCAGTTCAGGGGCCTAGGTGTGTTGCCCATATTGTGAACACATCCCAATCACACCTCGCACATTCTCTGAGAGGGGAAACCAGTTTGCCAGACACTCCATGGCATCTGGACCTCAGTTCCCCCTTCCCCCCTATTTAAACCTGGACACCCCACCTAATTACTTCTCTTTTTTTGTGATGTAAACAGATTATAACTGTCCTCGTGAGGCTGGGGAGAGAGCCCTAGTATGCTGGTAGGCTTATCTCCCTATCCCCTTGCTTGGGCATTTGGCTAGCATGGCAGTGTGCCTCTCCTCACTACTGGTGGAGGATTAGCACCAGTGTGCATACCACAAACCTCGCTAGCTCATTGTTTGCATTATCTCATATCACTACTGTTAATTGTTACTATCAATGAATTAACAATCACTCTGCTTGACCCACATATTAGTAGGTGTATTTGTTAATCACACAAGTTTCGACTGTTCTTGGTACACTATATTCACCTGTATTTGTGTTCTTTTCCCTTTTCACTACTAGGTCAGCCTTCCTGTGTCTCTGTCTAGCAAACTCACCTTGACTGCTTCTGCTGACCAACCCTATATACTATATCTCAGGTACCCCGTCTGTTCATATCACCCTATGACTACTGGACCTCTGTGGTGAGTAGAGTACTTATCCTCTTAAATCTCAAGTATAGCAGTGCCATACCTCAAATGGGGATTAAACTCATATCATGGAATGTGAAGGGGCTGAACCATCCCACCAAACAGTCAGTGGCTCTTAAGCACTTACATTCCTTGCAGGCAGACATAGTGTTCATTCAAGAGACACATCTCACTGCAAGAACTGTATTGTGGCTTAAAAGATCATGGGTAGGAGTAGTAATTGCCAGTTCTGCAATGAACAGATCCAAGGGGGTCACTATTCCGGTCGAGAAAACATGCCCATAGATGGTGGACAAAGCTGTCACCGATACCCAAGGCCGCTGGATTGTGGCCAGGTTCTCTTACCAGGGGGACATGAGGTTTTGACCAATGTATATGGCCCAAATATGGATTCATCTGAGTTGTTCCTGGACTTACACCATGCTCTAGAATCTCTTACTGCAGGTTACCACAATATCCCTATCATGATAGGGGGAAATTTTAATTTTTCCCCGATATATTCCTGGATAAGTCCAAATCCACCCCACAAACCCATCCTAAGGCAGCAGGCATACTGCAGGAAATTATGAAGGAATGGGGAATTGTTGACATCTGGTGGAGGGACCACCATACAGGGAGGGACTATTCCTTTTTCTTGTCAGTGCACACAACCTACAGTCGCATAGACTTCTGGCTCAAAATTCATCTGCAGACCAAGACATAGTCTTCTCTAAAATAAATAATATTCTGATTTTGGACCATGCCCCCATCTCCTGTACATGCACACCAGCTGGACAAGGAGGCTCAGGCACCAGATAGCGCTGCAACCCCCTGCTGATTAAGGATCCCTCCTTTCAGAACATGGTCAAGGATGTGTCCCAGGATTACTTTACAAATAATAGATCAGGGACACCTCTGCGGCCATGGTATGGGGCAGCTTTTAAAGCTGTTCTCAGAGGATACATCATAGCATTTGCAGCCCAAAGGTACAGACAGAGAAAAGCAGAGCTTGCCAGGCTCTAAGCTGAATTATCAGCCATGGAGGCCAAGTTCAAGGCATCCACAACTGGTTGCCCAGATGCAACAAAACTTTGTGAGATAGTCAGATTAAAATACTGCATCAACACGTTGCTTCACCAGTAGGCAGAGTGTCTTATGGCTAGGGCTAAGCATGCTCACTGGGAGGGTGGGGACAAGGGTGGAAAGCTGCTGGCTTACCAGTTAAGAAAACAACAAGCCGCCTCCCGCATCCATGACCTTAGAAACACCAAGGAGAAGGTGATCAAAGACCCCAAACAAATGAATGAGTGCATGAAGCAGTTTTATCAGCAGCTGTACCAATCACATATGTCCCAAGAGCAGAGTCAAATAGGGTGCTTTTTACGGGACTTCTGCTCTGTAGCTCATGTCCCTCAGCTCTCAGAAGCAATGAAGGCACACTGGACAACCCCCTTACTGAGTCTGAACTTAGGCTGACACTATCCCAACTGGCCAAAGGTAAATTCCCAGGGCTGGATGGTATGACTACTGAACTATACCAGCTAATTTGCTCAGAAATCAGTGACCCACTCCTCGCTGCTCTCCACAAGGTGCACTCAACTGGTATTCTTCCACCAACTATGCAAGAGGCCCTAATCACCCTTATTCCTAAGAAATCAGATGACCAGTTGAACTGTGCACATTTTTGTCATATATCATTAATCTTCGTAGATACCAAGATAGTGGCCAAAATCCTTGCCAACCGAATGATGGATGCTATACCTTCCATAGTTCATCTATCCCAGGTTGGTTTCACCAAGGGAAGGGCAGTAGCAGACAACAACCATCTCATTCTGAACCTTAAACCTTAAGGGATTATCCCTTCAATCTTCCACTCCCATGGCTGCAATAGCAGTAGACTTCTCTAAGGCCTTCGACTCAGTTGAATGGTCCTATCTACATGAGGTACTTAAACTTTATGGCTTTGTCCCATACTTCAGACAGTGACCCATGTCTTGTACAATAAACCTTTGGCTAAAATACTCACTAATAAAGACACCTCCCCACCTTTCTCCCTGCAGCGAGGCACTCAGCAAGGGTGCCCTCTGTCACCGCTACTATTTTTGATAACATTGGACCCCCTTACCTGAACACTTCAGACCAACACGGTGATCAAAGGCATTCAGGTAGGGGATTACTCATACCTAGCAACTTCATATGTGGATGACTTTCTCCTTACACTCCAACCCAAGTGAGTCCCTATGCCCAGTTTTAGATACCTTGCAGACCTTTGCCCATATATCAGGTCTCCAAGTCAATCAAAAGAAAACCAGTGTCACCCCATTGAATGTGCGTGCTACAAAGACTGCTTGAAGGGACTGAGACTATCCTGGGTTCTCAGTAACCTGTCATGCTTGGGAATTCATATACCATTTGATTGGAGACAGATCAAGTCCAGGAACTTTGCCCCCCTACTAACTCAGCTGACTTTCGAAATAGCTTGCTGGCAGCAACTCAATCTTTCCCTTCCAGGAAAAGCCGCTGTGCTTCAAATGCTCCTGCTTCCCAGGGTAGCTTATTTGCTGAATAACATGCCAATAGTCCTATCAGACAAGGTCTACCACCCATTAGATAAGCTAATTTTATCCTTTTTTGTGGGAAAGAAAAAGACCATGGTGGGCACACATAAACTATGTGCTCATTGGTCTTGGAGGGGCCTCGGACTTCAATGGCTACAGGGCTACCACTGGTCCTTCCTAGAAGCTCAGGCAGTCAAATGGTTCATCCTCTACCATCTCTCCATCTGTATCATGGGTACAACTTGAAGGGCAAATCCTACAACATACACCCTCAGCCTGCTCTTAACAAATGCCACTATGCCCTCATTCAAGCTCACCCTGATTATGACAGAACCCAGAAAGGCATGGTTCTGTCTCATGAAGGCTGCCAAGACCAAGAATCAAAGTGCTCTACTACTTTTCAGATGCCTAGGACTATGGCATAACCAGTTTCAAAGGGTGGACAATAAACCTCTCCACTGGCCCTCGTGGGAGAGAAGAGGGATACATACTGTTCAAGACCTCTACCTGCCAAATACAACTACACTTATGTCATTTGAGCAGCTTAAGGCCCACTACTCATTACAGTCCCAGGATTTCTTGAAATTCCTGCAGCTTCAAAATGTGGTGCAATCTTTAGACTGGACTGCCATGGCAGAGCCGAAGTGGCAATGGCTGTCCTCATTGCACCTAAAATCTTTTTCTCAGGGTCTGGCCAGCAGATTCAACACCACTTGGCATGAGGCACAACCAGACCACATGGCTTCCTGCAGAGAAGCATGAAGTAAGGATCTGGGGTACCCCATCATGCTAGATACTTGGTTTCACTGCTTGCATCTAGCACACTCTAAGAGTCAACTGATCCAACATAAGATCCTCCTCCATTGGTACCATATGCCAGGTATTCTCCATAAGTGGGGGATACTTTCACAATCACAATGTTGAAGGTGCAAGCATAGCACAGCCAACATTCTCCATCTCCTGTAGAAATGCCCAGCCTTAGTTCCCTTTTGGTCCACAGTGGCAATGGACTGTTCTGGGGTGCTTGGGCAGCCCATAGACCTCTATCACCTTATGCTGCTATTAGGTGATCATGCGCCTTTGGCACACCTAAGTTCACAGCAACAAAACTTGGTCCTGGTAGTCCTGTTGGAGACCAAGCAGCTTCTCTTGATGCATTGGTGGCAGCCTTTGTCCCCTTCTGCTTCTCTATGGCACTCGGCAGTAGCCAGGCTGGCCACCTTCGAGAGGCTTACCTACATTAACAGAGAGTGGCTCTCTTTATACCTCAGCAAATGGGAAGCCTATCTTAACTTAGCACTGTGTCGAGTAGCACCACCCCAGCCTAGGAGCCCTCCTGTCTTGGCAACAACCCAAATTGCCCCTAGCCATCTAGCCTGAATGATGAGATTTAGACTCAGATCACAATATACCCACCTGAACTCTTGGCTTCCTCTATACTAAGGCTGAACTTGACCCTTTCTTCTTCTTTTTTTTGTTATTCTTTGTCACAGTAGTATGTTTGCGTCTTAGGGGTAGATGAGAGACCAGCTAATGACAATGGTATGATCATACAACCTGTAGTTTGCGTGTAAGGTACACTAGGGAAATGGTGAATTATTGACCTGAACTGTTTACTCTATTTGTATAACTGGATAAAAGAATATCACTTTGACAATTATATACTCTATGGTACTGAATTCAGGTAGTTTCATTATTGTTATGTATGTACAAAGTACTAATGTGCCTTAAGGCATTCTTGATTTTATGCCTCACTGTCTCTGTATTATGTCCTTAATGAATGAAAAATGAAAAAAACAATAAAAATTATTCCATGATAAAAAAAAATCTACAGGATCTGGGGATGTCCTTTCCATACCAGACCTGATATCGAGTGGTAATATGCATCATCTTTATTAAGGTGAGTAATTTTATATTAATATTTTTGTATTCCGCTAAGTACCATAATGTTTCTCTATTTACACTATCAAATGCAGATTGAATGTCCACAAAGCTGCATACATTTTAATGTTGATTGCGTGCATGTACAAGAAACATATTGCGGCAGCTTACTCCAGAAGGAGGTTGTGAAGTCGTGGCACTGTTGTGGCCAATGCCCTCACAGCCTTTAAAGGCTTGGCCTGCTTCCCCCAATGCCGTGGCATGCTGCTGCTGACACTAGTTCAGCCAGCGTGCCACCGACTTGTAAAAAATTAGCCACTGCAATAGAGGCCACCTCATCATTGTGGCATCAGCCATTCTCTGCAATGAGGGAGTGCCCCATCATTGCATGGTGGGATCTTGAAAAACTGATATTGTTTGTGAACATGGCAGCAGCTTGCTGCCGTGTTCACTATTAATATTAACCCCCTCCCCACTGTGTTTATTTGTTGATGAGGGCCCCAATCCCCATCGGCTTCAGTGCCCCAATGTTTATGTTGCTGACGGTGGAGCCCACTCCCAATCGGCATTATGTAACCTCCCCACTTTTATTGTCTGCTGAGGGGGTGCCCAATCCCAGTTGGCATAATGTAATGCTCCCCTTTTGTTGTGTGCCAATGGGAGTGCCCAATCCCCCATCGGCTACAGCTGCCCTATCCCCAAAACAAAGACTCTGGTGGCATGCTGGGAGCCCACCCCAGTTTGCCACATGCCCCTGTAAATAAGAAAATGGTCCAGTGATGTCTTTTTTATTTAACCTGTAAAGAAGGAAACTGTTCCTTGGTGGTCTCCACGCCCCCTCCCTCCAACCGCACCCACCCACCCACCCACCCTGTCACCCTGCCTCCCCACACCCCCTCTTACCCCATACTTACCTCTGGAGCTTGGCATGATGATCTTCGGTGGACCGGGAACACATCTGCACTCTTCAAAGTTGACCGCGAACTATGGAAATGCCGTTAAGCTGTACAATGAAATAAATGTTTTTTTTTCCAACTTTAATGCATATCTTAGTTTTTTGGGGAATGTTGGTGCCAAATTTTCAACATGGGGTTTTTGGGACCCCTCCTCATTAATTCTGGCACTGTCATGTCATTAATTGGCCCTGAAATGTGATGTCACGGTCATTGCATGGAATCACCTTTTGGGGCTGATTAACAAAACAACAGTGCCAGTGTTCATGAGGTGGGCTCTCACAAAAGGGCTGCCTGCAGTGGCAGGAAAACCAGAATGAGCGAGTGAGAGAGAGAGAGGGGGGGTGAGCGAGCTCAGTGGAGCTCTATTGTAACTGCTGCAAATTTCTTTGTGGGCAGAAGAAGGTGGCAACGCAGGCAGTTGCCCAGTAGAAAAGGGCAGCTTGCAGCACCAGCAGAAAAGGAATGAGTGAGTGAGAAAAGGGGAGTGAATGAGCTCAACAGAGCTTTTTCAGGACTGCTGTAGATTTCTTTGTGGGCAGAAAAAGGCACCAACAGAGGCAGGAGCCCAGTACAAAGCGGGCAGCCTGCAGCGCCAGGAGAAACAGAATGAGTGAGCGAAATAGGGGGAGTGAGTGACCTCAATGCAGCTCTGTCGGGACAGCTGTGAATTTCTTTGTGGGCAGAAAAAGGTGCCAATGCATGCAGGAGCCCAGTACAAAAGTCCAGCCTGCAGCGCTGGCAGAAACGGAATGAGTGAGTGAGAGAAGGGGAGTGAGCAGGCTCAACAGACCTGTGTCGGGACTGCTGCAGATTTCTTTGTGGGCAGAAAAAGCCACCAAAATAGTCAGGAGCCCACTACAGAAAGGCAGCCTGCAGCACCAGGAGAAATGGAATGAGCAAGTGAGAGAGGTGGACTGAGACACCTCAACGGAGCTCTGTTGGGACAGCTGCAGATTTCTTAGTGGGCAGAAAAAGGTGCCAATACAGGCAGGAGTCCAGTACAAAATAGCAGCCTGCAGCACCGGGAGAAACAGACTGAGCAAGTGACAGAGGGGCAGTGAACGAGCTCAACAAACCAATGCAATCAACATTCGGCATGGACAAATGCTTGTTCTAGACTTGTTTTTCACATACCATTCAAGGATATATCTCATAGTGAATATTAGGTCTGAGGTAGAGAGACCCTGTTTGAAACAAGGCTCTAGGATATCCTAAGAATAAGTGTTGAACACAGGTGCTTGGAATACCATACTGCTGTGTTACCAGCTGCAGCAGGGCAACCAGAAACTTGGGAGTTCCAAAATAATCTAGTTCTTGAATGCACAGCCTGGTGTTGCCCAGATAATTACATTTATATGTACAAAGCTGCAAGATATACATATATCTATATATATATATATATATATATATATATATATATATATATAACAGCTGAAATGTGACTTCTCCAGCGCTGAGTCATGGTTCAAAAATCATAAATTGATAATGAACTACAAAAAAAAAACAAAAAAAAAACATGTTGTTCATCAGCCTTAAGAACAATTACAAAAAATACTCGCTATCAACATGTGATAGGGGTGGTGTTCTTCTTGAATGT
Source organism: Neoceratodus forsteri (assembly GCA_016271365.2). NCBI lineage: Eukaryota > Metazoa > Chordata > Ceratodontiformes > Ceratodontidae > Neoceratodus > Neoceratodus forsteri. The sequence goes on along the minus strand of CM028134.1, from coordinate 712,316,964 downwards.
GTTCATCACTTCAGATATCTCAGAATCACTCTTGACAGCTCACTTTCCTATGCCATCCACATAGACATCACTGCTAAAGCAATCAACTAATGCTTATCCCTCAGCATAGTGGTCCACAATTCAGTGGGTACCCTAGTGGACTATGGCTGCTGATATATGGCTCTGCCACAGATACTGCCCTCCGACATATAAAAACTGCCCTTAACAATGCCTGCAGGCTCACCTTAGGGGCACACCGACTAACCCACACCTGCGATCTCTATGCAAAGGCTCACTGGCTAACGCTCTTTGGTCACTTAAAATATCAATCTTGCCTCCTGGCCAAACATATCTGCCTTGGTCAGCTCCCGACTGGGGTCCAACAGCTCCTAGTTCCCAGCACTAATCCCAGGCCCACCTGAAATTTGGAACTGCAGTCCTTCCTGACTTCAAAATGCCGGACATCTGAAGGACAAAGGTCCTTTGCCTATTAGGCACTGTTGTAGTTCAACTCCCTCTATGAGAATATTATTAGCATGCCCACTCTGTGAACCTTCAAAAATAACCTAAAGAACCATTTAATACAGAATCTCAAAGTGTCTGCCATCGCTAACACCTAGCAATGGCATCTCCTACCATTTGCCCTTCTGCCAAACAGATCTTTCTCTCTCTCTCTCTCTCTCTCTCTCTCTCGGACACCCTGCACTTGGGGCTCAACCCCCCACACCACTTCTCCAGCACTTCTATGCGCTAACTCCCTCAAGTTGCTGACAACTAACAGGCTCCCTGTTGGGCATAGTTATTTAGTCTGTTCCTGTATGCATCTGACTGTGTTTACTTATTTCAGTTTTAGTTTTCACTGTATTTTTCATTCCTTTGTTATAAGACCAAATGTACCTAAATGTTCTCATTCTAATTCTATTGCCTTGTTCATCTCAATCCTCTGTATAATCACCTACTTGTTTTAAATGTACTAACATGAAAACTATGTAAAGAGCTCTGAGCTCAAATGGTTAATCTGAGATCTGAAATAAGTAAATAAAAATATATATATATATATATATATATATATATATATATAGATATATATCTCTATATATCTATAACTATATATATATATATATATATATATATATATATATAGTCACACACTAGTGCCACTATAGTTAGGATTGCATGGTCACTTCTATGTTAAACCCCAAATTTTGCACTTTAATAACTTTACAGCTGTTTGAGCAATTTGCTTAAAATTTTAAATGCATGGTCTGGTACCATACATCTCTTGATTTGGCAAGCTTTGTTTTGGTAGATGTGTGGTTATGGAGCTGCAGAGTGCCAAAAAATATAAAAAATATTTTGATTGGGGCTACAGCCTAAATGATTTGGGGGTTTGGTCTGCAATTGTCAGGGTATGCAGGGTCTGGTTCACTGATGTGCCTTTTGAAGATTCGGTGAAAAATATTAATCAATTCAAAAGTTACAAATGTTTGAAGTTTCCCCTTATAGCCTATGGGAAAAATATGTGTATGGCTAAAAAGGACTTTTTACTTTTGAGAAATTTCATTTTACTTTCGCAAATGGGATTTTTACTTTGGCAAATCCATCATGTTGTTTTCAGTTGCTGACAGATTAAAAATGTTGAAATTCAAAATATACTGCCCCTAGGTAATCACCAACAGTTGTGTTTACCTACTCAGGGCCTGAGGAACATGATTCTGGCATTAGTTTTTAAAAATAATGCCTGGAAATATGTTTTTTCAATTTTGCTGTAGGAACTTTCACAAATTTGTGAAAGTACGTTGCAAAACTTTCGTTGATTTGTGAAAGCACACAACTTTCATGAAAGTATTTTTAGAAACTTTGCCAAACTTTTGCAAACTTTTGAAAGTCCTTTTAGAAAACTAGAAATGGTTTGTGCAACTCAACACCTCCTTTGTGGGCAGAGAGTTATTAGGTGCAGAATGACAGGGATTTTAAATAACGTGCTTACAACCTGTTTTCACTGTTAGCCTTCCCATTTACATTCTCTTTCATGCCATACACTTTTGGCCCATTTTCAAACCATCTAGCCCCATGAACAGCATGAGATCAATTTTTTTTTAATCTTATGTTTTATTCCTTTTCCTGTGTAAATCTGGGTATCATCTTTTTTTTATAAAAAACGTTTAAGCAAATGTTTCATTTTTTCATACTACTCAGTCACAACTGCCCCTTAGGGCTAAGTCTTTTACTTAACTCAGACCTTCTTTGTTTTTTCTCAAGTCTCCATTTTTTTCTTGGCTGAATTGCCTACATCCAATACCAGCTCTGTCCACAAGAAGATTCCTTGACTGACCCTTTTCTCCATGGGCTTACATATTGCCTACTTTGTTCACCATCTGCTTGCATCTCAGAAACTATTAAGCATTCTTTCAATGACACAACCCTGTGTCCAGGGTTAACAGCTTTTTTCCATTAGTTTCTACAGCTTTTTGCAGCCCAGATGTGTTTGCAGTTCATAGCCAGATCAGGTAGTCAGCCAGGTAAAAGTGCTGATGTTTTGGAGGACAAACCTCCTGTCAGCATATGTAGGGTCTGGGTCACTGATGTTCCTTTTGAAGATTTAGTGAAAAAATATTAATCCATACAAAAGTTATTACAGTTTGAAGTTTCCCATTATAGCCTATGGGAAAATATATGTATGGCTCAAAAGGACTTTTTACTTTTGTAAAAGTCCATTTTACTTTCACTAATGGGATTTTTACTTTCACAAATTTGCCATGTTGTTTTCAGTTAGTGATGGCTAAAAAACGTAATTGAAAAAGTATTGCTGCTTGTTAAACACCAACAGTTGTGTTTGCCTGATCAGGGCCTGAGGAACATGATTCTGGCATTAGTTTTTAAAAATAATGCCTGGAAATACGTTTTTCAATTTTGCCATCGAAACTTTTGCAAATTTACGAAAATATGTTGCAAAACTTTAGCAAAGTTTAGCAAACGTACTTTCACAAATTTTGCAAAACTTTTGCAAATGTGTGGAAGCACACAAGTTTCACGAAAGAACTTTTAAAACTTTGTGAAACTTTTGCAAATTTGTTAAAGTACTTATAGAAAAATTACTGTTTCTTTGCCACTTCACAGCAAATAAATGGTTAGGACTTTTGGGATGAAATTTGCAGGGTGGTAATAGCTTGCACCACAGATGTGCCTTTTGCTGGTTTGGTTAAAACATTAACACTGGTTCCATAGTTATAGCATTCTGAAGTTTTGAAATCTCCCATAGGATGACACTGGTGGCCACACTACCTTTCAGCACCTATACCTTAAAAATTGTTCGAGATAGGGATTTTTTTTGCTAAGCTCAGCTTAGTACACCTTTAGGTGCACTAAGCATGCGTGCAGGTTGCCAGGTCCTGATTATAGCTGCAGTGGAATTTTTTCCTAAATTCCTGTGGTTACCAAGATTTTGACACATTTGCAGTACAAGGGGAACTTGGAATGACTGTAGGTCTGCACTATGTCTCTAAACTTATGGGTAGATGTAAGTGCAGGGCCCAGAGGGCCCTGTATTCCCACATATAGATACCATTATGCAGTAGTGGGATGGCACAGTCCTCCATCATGCAGTACTGGAAGCACAGGACCAAGAGGGCCCTGCACTTCAAGAGGAAGATGAGCATTCATTACAATGTAGCTACAGTTATGTATGAAAATCAGAGACCATTATATATGTATGCATGATAGGCAAGCAGGGCACATAACTATATATGGGTAACATTACATGTTCTCAAAAAGAAGTAAAATTAATTGCAAGAAAGCACCACTAATGCATCAGTTAGGGTTTCTATTACAGTGACAAAAAATTGGAAATTTGATGTTAGGGTTACCAGCCTTACTATCCCACCCAGCCCCCACTCTCCACACACCAACAGGAATCAGGGTGTGCCTTGAGGTCATCGGGCCTACCTCTCCTACCCATTCTCCTATACTGTACCCTTTCAGCTTCCTTACAAATGGAATGGGGTGAGAGTTAGGTCTGATGACCCAAGGCACACCCAGATGCCTATTGGCATGGAGAGTGTGGGGCGGGGTGGGGTGGGTTGGTAGGGTTGGTAACCCCAATGTCAAATGTCCTGTCTTTTTTCACTGTAATAGACATTCTAACTGATGCATTAATGGAGTCTTTTGCAATGAATATACATGTATATATAAATCTATGGCAAAAAAACTGCATTTAATAAATTAGTTAGGGTTAAAGTGACAAAAGTAAGGAAATGAAATGTTAGGGTTGAGCACCTAATCCCCCCCACAACCCACACATCCACCCTCCACAGACTGACAGATGCCAGGGTGTGCCATAGGGTCGTCAAGCCCAACTCTCACCATATTCCATGTGTAAGCAGGTTTACATGCTATAGTAAAGGAGAATGGGGTGAAGTTTAGGACTCATGACCCCATGGCACACCCTGGTGTCTGTCAGTCTATGGATGATGGATGTGTGGGTTATGGGGGTGAGGTACTCAGCCCTTACATTTCATTTCCTCAGTTTTGTCACTTTCACCCTAACTGATTCATTAAACATAGTTTTTTGCCATGAATTTCCTTACTTTTTGAAAAAGTGTAATATAATTAGTAAAAAAATATTGGTGGGAGCGCGTGGCCCTTCAGGACCCATGGTCCCATCAGGTTGCCCATTAGTGCATAACAATATGCATCTGTGAGACCCTGGGACCTACTTATGCATAGCTATATAGCAGCCCTTTACAGCAAGGAACCCTTGTAACACAAATTTAACAATATCTCATTAACTGTGCAACCTATGAAAAAAATTCCACTGCAGGCTTAATCTGTGGTTTAAAATCTTGTTCCACCACCATGATGTACTATTAGTTTCTATACTGGTGAAGCTGTGGGAGGAACTACTAGATCACCAGTATTCATTTTACACCATGTGAATGGGCAGTTGTGGAGGTTGGGGAACATGCTAAACCTCTAGAGAATATTTACAAGTGCTCACAGGAGCAATCAGAAAGACACACTGGATCCAAAGTATATTTACAAGTATTCAGAGGAGCCATCATGGGTGAAGGGACACATTGGACCAACAAGGTATGTTTAAGAGAGGTCAAACAGGAGAACAGGGGTGGGTGGCTGCAGTACAGATGCCCTGCCTTCAGGGAGGGCATGGTCTTAGCACCATTTTAAGATGTCATTTTTGGTGGTAGTAAATAGCACTACCTGGGGGTTACAAACCTTTGAATATACCATTACAAACACACAAACACATTAAAACTGCCATCACAGAGGCAACACACCTTTGTGTGAAGCAAATAAACAAATCAAAATGAAAGAAAAAAACACTATGGTTCTCAAAAGAAGCGGTGGGGAAGGTAAGGGAGAAAAAGATAGCATTCAGGAAGTATAAGGAAACACAGAAGGAGCAGGAAAGAGAACTGTACCAGTTAAATCAGAAGGAAGTGGGGAAGGCAGTCAGAATAGCAAAGGCCCAAACTTAGGAAAAGATAGCCAACTCAGTTAAGAAGGGGGATAAAACCTTTTATAGGTATATTACAGAGCAATGAAAGATGAAGGCAGGGATACTGAGGCTGAATAAAGAGGAAGGTGGTTGGGAAGAGAGCATCAGTGAAAAAGCAAGGATACTGAACAAATATTTCTGCTCAGTATTCGCAATGGAAGAGCAGGGGAAGAGACCTAATCCAGTCAATAGAAGCACTCTGGATAGGAGGGCTGATATTTGTCCTTTCACAGAAGAAAGGGTTCTGAAAGAACTCTTAAAATGGAAGGTGGATAAAGCAATGGGGCCTGATGGGATTTACCCCAGAATTCTAAAAGAACTAAGGGAAGAACCAGTAACACCACTGACTACTCTTTTTAATAAATCAAAGGAGGATGGTGTGGTACCTGAGGACTGGAGAAGGGTGGATGTGATTCCCCTTCACAAAAGTGGGAGGAAGACAGAGGCAGGAAACTACAGACCTGCCAGTTTGACCTCAGTGGTAGGGAAAATGATGGAATCACTTCTGAAGGCAAGAACTGTTGAGTACCTAGAGGCTAGTGGGACACAGGACCCAAGGCAGCATGGATTCACAGCAAGAAGGTCATGTCAAACAAATCTAATTGATTTCTTTGACTGGATGACCAAAGTAATAGACCAGGGAGGGGCTGTGGACATGGCCTACCTAGACTTTAACAAGGCATTTGACACAGTCCAGCACAAAAAATTAATAAACAAATTAGCCAGCCTGGGAGTGGGTCCCAGGGTGGTAGCCTGGGTAAAACACTGGCTGGAAAACAGGACACAGTGGTTAATAGTAAATGAAGTCCACGGTGAAGCAAGGAGGGTTACCAGTGGGGTACCGCAGGGTTCAGTATTGGGGCCAGTCCATTTTAACATCTTTATAAGTGACATTTCAGAGGAACTGGAGGAGAAAGTATGTCTCTTTGCAGATAACACAAAGATCTGGAACAGGGTTGATATGCAAGGTAGGGTAGAAAGGATGAAATGGGACTTGGCAAGGTTGGAAGAATGGTCAAATGTATGGCAGCTTAGATTCAATGCTAAGAAGTGCAAAGTAATGCACCTGGGAAACAAAAACCCAGGGCAAGAGTACACTATGGGGGGTGAGATACTGAAAACAACATAAATGGAAAGGGACCTGGGGTAGTCATATCAGAGGACCTAAAGGTGGGCAAGCAATGTGTGAAGGTGGTAAGGAGGGCTGGGGGGATAATGGGACGCATTGAGAGAGGCATCGCCAGTAGAAAACAGAAAGTTGTTTGCCCCCTGTACAGACAGTTGGTAAAGCCACATCTGGAGGACTGTGTACAGTTCTGGAGACCCCATCTCCTTAAAGACATAGACAGGGTGGAGGCTGTCCAGAGGAGAGCAACCAAAATGGTGCATGGTCCGCACCAGAAGACACATGAAGAAATACTAAAGGAGCTTAAGATGTATAGCCTCAAGGAAAGAAGGGAGAGGAGGACATGATAGAAACTTCAAATACCTTAAGTGAATCAGCAAAGTCCAAGAGGGGAGCATCTTTCAAAAGAAGACATGTGTAAGAACAAGGGGGCACAATTTGAAGACAGAGGGGGGAATGGCTCAGCGGTAATGTGAGGAAGTATTTCTTCACAGAGAGGGTTGTAGATGCATGGAAAAGCCTTCCTGAGGAAGTCATAGAGTCAAAAACAATGGGGGAATTCAAGAATGCATGGGACAGACATAAGGCAATTCTAGTGTGGGGTAGGAGGAAGTAGGCTGTTGGTTAACTAGGATCTGCAGCTTATCCGTTGGGTAGGGAAATGGGCAGACAAGGTGGGCCAAGCGGTCCTTATCTGCCGTCAGATTCTATGTTTCTATGTTACAATGGTATACATGGGGGACCCACCTCATTTGCATAGGCACAGTAGTAGTTTAGTGATTTGGCACTGCCTGGTTTGAAGGGCACTCCCAAGGCCTCTGCATATGGCCCAGTTGGGAGTGCTCAAGCAACCCAGGTTAGTGCCTGTACTGACCATGTTAGCACAGGTGCTAATATTTGAATATTGCACCTGAACTGTGATAGGAGTTGCAAAGGCACTGACAGGCAAGAACAGTGGTGTTTTATTTTTAATAAGTTGTGTCAGTGAATTGTACATTCCATGTAGCACTCATTTTGCTATTGATATTGCATTAGCAATTTAGTTACATTGAAACAGAACATTTTAAGTTGCCAATTAGAAATAAATTGTCTTTTCAAAGTATGAACAAATTGGAAATACACTGCAAAATTACCTAAATGCAAAAACTGAAATCATAAGTGGCTCCCACTGATCGCTGGGGATATTGAACCAAACCAAGGTCCCCCCCGTAACCCCACCCAACCAGCAAATTCCCCTAAGGGTCTACTAATATTTCACATGAATACTCGAAGCCTGCTATAAAATTTGAACCTTGTTAAATGCTGGAGAGCTCACCACTCCCCAGACATGCTTTGTGTCACTGAAACATGGCTCTCGGAAAAGACCCCCAACTCCTCCCCAATGGCACCTGATTACTCACTTCTGCACCAAGATCGTGGCAAGTGGGGTATACAGTAGGGTTCACACTCTATATACAGGAACCACTATCTTGCTCCATCACCAAACAAGAATCCTGCACTGCCTCCCATGAACTTATCCTCGCCCTCTTTCCCTTCCCTCTACTCTCCCCATCTACATAAATGTGATATATGCCTCCCCATTGCGTGCCCTGACTCACTGATCTCATGCTTATCTACTCTACTATTCCTGACCACAAATGGTGAGTTTGTCATAATGGATGACTTCAAATTGGACTGGCTCTTCCTCTCCACCAAAGTCTACCTCATAAAAATTTAAGCCCTTAACATCACCCAGTTGACTGCAGAGCCCACCTGATTCAACCTGCACTCCCCAATCCACTCACTTATTGACTGGATTCTCTCCTCTAACTGGCACAGAATCACTACAGCTTAGATACTATCTGATGCCCTAAGTGACCGCAGCATGACTTACTGCATCAGAAAAGCTCAGCTCCCTAAATCAGCCCCAAAATACATAAAAATCTGTCCACTAAGCTAAACTGACACAGTTGCTCTCCTGCAGAACTTGAGTCATGCTGACCGAACCCCGGTCTACTCGGCACCTGATGTTGACTCTGCCGTAGCCCAGTTCTTATCCATACTCACTCTGATCTGAGACTGTCATGCCCCTTTGGTGAAAACCAGAGTCAGGAAACATCACCATCCCTGGATCTCAGCCTCCCTCATTGACCAGTGCAAAGCCCATGACAAGGCCTGGTCACACTACAAAGTCACCTTGTCCCCTCAAACTTGGCAACTACTGCATACAATACCCTTCAGAAGATATGTACCAAGGCAATCTATCATGTAAAGGCCAACTACTTTAAAAAGCACCTGCAAACCACTCAGATCACCTCTTTTTAGAAGGTAGTTCACTCTCTAATTGATTGCCCTGCTCAATAGGCCTTACAAGTCCTGAAACAAAATGGCCTACCTATCTCAGACCCCCTCAATGTAGCTGATATCCTAAATAAATTCTTTGCCACATCTGCCTTTCCCAATCACCTTTGGTTCCTCCAAAGACCTCTCCCCAGACCCCACACAAAATAGTTTCCTTTTCTCACCCGTCTCCACTCAGGAAGTTCTTCAGACACTCTGCTCTCTAAATACCAACAGATCCAACACTGGTGGGTTTCACCCCAAACTCCATCAACTATCAGCACCTGAAATTGCTGCTCTCCTAGCCCATCTCTTAACCCTCTCCTTCTCCTCCAGAACTGTACCTGAGGCCTTTAAATCAGCTAGTGTGATTCCCCTGCACAAAGGAGGCAACCCCTCCATGTCATTAAACTGCCAACTGTCACAAACTGACTCAGCGGATCAGGCCCTCTACTCCCAAAGTGCCAACGTCTGAGCGCAGCCTTGTGAACAGTTTAACAGACAAGGTAACCCTCTTTTCTGTTTTGTGAGTTCAGATCAACCTTTGGTCTCAAGTTATGGAGGTATTCAAACTGTTAACCTCTTGTTAAGATACCCAATGCACAGGCTAAGATATATCTGTCTTTGGGGGGGCCAGATATCTTTACCTACAGGCACCTAACCAGGTATACAGAGATGAACCATTTAAAACTTTAATAAAGACCTCAGATTTAAAATGCTTCTCTTTCCAGTTTGGTATCACCATTCAAGCTTATGTCTATCGTCTGCTATAACCATGTGCTTTTCTTACAAATAAAAAAAAGAAGTCAAAGACAGACCAAGTAAGTTCTAAAAAGAATTTTACTATAATAGATAAGAATATGTAAAGCACAACAATACAGAACTGTTATATCACAAGACATACAAATCTTTTAAAAGAACAAGGTTTAAAGTGCAAATTCCTACTTCAGTACTTAGTCTCTCTTGCTTAAAGGTGCTCTCAAAATGTTTCGTGTTCAGAGTCTAAGTAAAAATCTGTCTCTGTGAAGTAAAACAGACTAAATTAAAAGCCGGCTTTTACCCCACTTCTTTTCAGGAGTTCACCTAGCTCCTCCCTGTCAGGATATATGAAAATATATATATACTGTATCTTATACAAAAGTATTATATTCTGCAACTTCAGCATAATTCATGTCTTTCAAATGACACTTTGTTTGATCACGTGCTATATCCTCCCTCACACAAGCTTCACAGGGACATTTACATCCTTGCACCCCTGTGTAACAACCTAGGTTCCTCTCTAACATCATAAATCTTCTTTATGATTTCTCTCCTAACAACATTAACTTAAACAAGTCTATATTTTGGGGGTCTATCCTCTACATGGGATGTGCTTCCCAAATGTCAATGTGGCTCAGTTGGTAGCACATCCACCTCTGGACCAGAAGGTCATGGGTTCTCGTCCCACACCAGGACTGGACTTGCACCTAAAAATCGCTGGCATCCGAGTGCAGTATTGAGGGATGCTGTACTGCTGGGGTGTGCCGTCCTTCGGATGAGATGTTAAAACCAAGGTCCCTTCTGCCCATCCTGGTGTTGTCCTGGTGGGTGTCCAGGTGGAAGTAAAAGAACCCAGGGCACTCTTCGCAAAGAGCAGGGAGCATTGCCAGTGTCCTGGCCAACATTCCTTCCCATAAACCAGTTCATGCAATTATCCAGGCTGTGTGTGCGATATGGCCACCGCGACACATTCAGTCACTTCACTACCAGTCTAGCATTTCTTGTAAAGCACTTTGGGATACTGTATATGAAAAGCGCTATATAAATGCTGATCCTTCTACTTCTTCTTCTTCAAATTGGTTCACTCCTTATAAACCTTAGACAGCCCATCTGAGATCTGGTTTTTCGCTCCAGCCCTATGTATGATTTTTAGATCATACCCTTGTAAAGCAAGACTCTATCTTAGTAATCTGCCATTGTTCTTTCCCATCTGTGTCAGCCAAACCAGGGGGGGTTGTGGTTAGTCTGTACCACAAAATGCTGCCCATACAAGTATGGCTCTAGTTTCTTTAGAGCCCACACTATGGCAAGACAATCCTTTTCCACCGTGGAGTATGCTTGCTCCCAGGGAAGCAGCTTTCTGCTCAGGTACACTACTGGGTGATCTGTCCCTTGGTTGGATGTCTGGCTCAGCACAGCCCCAATACTCATGTCTGAGGCATCAGTCTGAACTATAAAGGTTTTGTTATAGTCAGGATTTGTCAAAACAGGAGCACTGCACAGTGCCTCCTTCAGTCTGGTAAAGGCTTCCTCACAGGCTGGGCCCCAGGTAATTTTCTTTGGCATATTTTTCTTTGTCAGGTCAGATATGGGAGCAGCCAGGGCACTGTAATTGGGAACAAATTTCCTGTAGTACCCTGCTGTCCCTAGAAAGCTCCTGACCTACTTCTGGGTTTGTGGTCTGGGCCACACCTAGATCACCTCTATCTTTATTTGGTTAGGACAGAGCTGTCCCCGCCCTACCACATGCCCGAGGTATGCCACTTCTCCCATGGACACCTGGCACTTCTCAGCTTTGACGGTGAGCCCAGCCCTTTGTATCCTGCCCAGCACTTCCCTAAGGTGGGATAGGTGTTCCTCCCAGCCAGTACTAAAGATAGCAATGTCATCCAGGTACACCACGGTGTACTCCTCAGCACCATTTAACACCTGGTTCATCAACCTTTGGAAAGTGGCTGGGGCGTTCTTCATTCCAAAAGGCATTACTTTAACCTCAAATAATCCTATCAGAGTGATTAGGCCAACCTCTCCCAAGCTCTGTCTGTCAATTCTAACTGCCAATACCCCTTGATCAGGTCAATAGTTATAAGGTAGGTCACCCCTCCCAACTTGTTCAGGAGTTCGTCCGTCAGGGGCATCAGGTGGGTGTCGGACTTTGCGACTGCATTCAGTCCATGGTAGTCCACACAGAAACGAGTTGAGCCATCTGTCTTGGGCACGAAGACTATGGGTGAGGCCCAGGGGCTGTGGGATCTCTGGATTACCCCTAAATCCAGCATCTCCTCCACTTCCCTCCTAATGTCTTTTTGGACAGCCTCTGACACCCGATATGCTGTTCACCGTATGGGCGTCTGTGTCCCTGTCTCCACATTGTGTGTTGCTAAGGGGGTTAGTCCAGGCTTGGTGCTAAACAATGGGGCAAAGTCTGCTAAAACCTCTCTTACTTTCTGGACCTGGTGCAGGGCCAGCTGGGGAGACAAATTTACTGCCTCCACAGAGGGCTCCCACTTACTTTCCTCCAGCAAATCCAGAAGGGGGTCTCCTTCATCCATCCCTGTCCGATGACTACACACTGCAAACACCATGTCAGCCCTATTTGCATATGGCTTCATCATGTTGACATAGTACATCCCTTCAGTCTGTCTTCTGACAGGTAACTCCACAATGTAGTTCACGTCTTTTACCTTCCTAACCACTTTGTACGGTCCTGACCACTCAGCTTGCAGCTTGTCTTTCCGGACTGGAATAAGGACCATGACTTCCTGTCCCACCATGTACGAGCAAGCTCTGGCTCTGTGGTTGTACCACACTTTTTGTTTCTGTTGGGCAGCTGGTAGGTTGCTCCAGGCTGTCCCCATAAGCTCTTTTAGCCTTTCCCTAAACCTAAGGACGTAATCCACAATGGGAGTTCCCTGGGTAGTGTGCTTGCCTTCTCAGTCCTCCTGGATCAAGTCTAGGGGCCCACGTACCTGGCGTCCATATAAGAGTTCGAAGGGAGAAAATCCTGTCGACTCTTGGGGCATCTCCCTGTATGCAAAAAACAGGTGGGGATGGTATTTCTCCCAGTCCCTCCCATGCTGTTCAGCAAACATCTGAAGCATTGACTTTAGGGTACCATTGAATCGTTCCACAAGTCCATTGGCTTGTGGGTGATACAGTGTTGTGCATCTTTGCACCACCCCACATTTCTCCCATAAACATTTCATCAGGTCTGACATGAAGGAACCCCCTCGATCAGTGATTACCTCCTGCGGAAACCCAACATGGCAGAAAATCCCAAGTAAGGCATCTGCCACTTTGTCTGTCCTCAGAGAGGATAGGACAACTGCATCTGGGTACTGGGTGGCATAATCCACCACAGTCAGGATGAATCTTTTCCCTAAGGAGCTGGGGGTATTTAACGGCCCCCAATATCCATTTCCACCCTCTGGAATGGCTCCTCCACTATGAGCAACAGAATCAGGGCTGCCTGGGTTTTCTTGCCCGCTTTCCCTATTTCTTGTCACCGGTGACAAGACTTGCAATACTCCCTCACCTGCTGGGTGAAGTTAGCCAGCAGAGATTCTGGGCCAACCGATGCATCGTGCATGCAATTCCCAGATGACCAGACAAGGGACTATCATGTGCAATCTTGAGCAACTGCTCACGATACCCCTGGGGAATGACAAGCTGCCTGCCTAGCATCCCTCCCTCTGTCTGTACTGCCTGAGTATACATAAGGCCGTTTTCCAAATAAACGTTATGTCTGCTGTCATCTCACTGCATGCCATCCGAGTCTGCCCAAGACCTTAGCTTCTCTAAACTAGGGTCGCCCCTCTGAGCAGCTGAAAACCCCTCACAGATTCCCAAGGTATGGGACAGGTCCCCTTCAGTTGCTAAACTAGGGTCCCTAGCACTAGCGTCAGGATCCTCAGTATCACTGTCAATCCCAACCCTCTGACAAGAGGTCACCTCTCCCTCTTTGGAGTAACCCTCTGTAGCTGTGTGGTTACTTGCTACTGGGGAAATTTCTACCCTCTTTTTATCAGTCTCTCCATCTGGAGACACAGGCTAGGGATACAGCCTCTCAGCAGTTTTTACACTGGTTTCTGTGGGGTTCAGGAAACTACTATTTTCCCTTGCTGCTTGGCTATGGGCAACTGCACATACCACTCCCTGCTGGAGATTGTTACCCAGGATCACATCCACTGCTAATGTGTTGGCTACAGCCACCTGTTGCACAGTTTCCCCTTTTTTCCCCAGTCCAGGAGAACACTAGTGAGTGGCAATGTTTTCTTTTCACCAGTAAACCCTTGTACAGTTACATATTTATTGGGTATAAGTTGACCAGGCTGTACCAGATCCCTCTTTATCAATGTTAGGGATGCCCCTATGTCCCTTAACCCCTGCATCTGTACACCATTCACTACGACTTGGTGCATGTGTTCTCTCATGTTCACTGGCATGCTCTCAGGGACACACAAACAACCCACATCTTTTCTAGCACCCTGTTGTGTATTTTAGCTCACCTTTTGGGGGCACTGTCTGGCAATATGCCCAGTTTCCTTACACTGCCAACATGCATTTCTTACTTCAGATGAATGTTTTCATTGAAACCAGGGGCTAATTGGTTTTGGTGGAGGCAGTGAGGGTTTTAACTGCCCTGAAGGTGCACCTTTCTCTTTCTGCACTGCCACGTCCACCCCATTTGCTCTCAGAGCAGGTCTGCTCTTGGCATAGCGGTCCAAGAGTTCAGCAGCCTCTTGCACTGTGTTTGGATCTCGGTCCTCTAGCCAGGTGTTTAGCTCTGCTGGGCATGCCCAATAAAACTGTTCTAATAAAATCACATTTTCAATTTTATCAACAGAGGTTGCCTCAATTCCTTCCCACCAATGTTTTAAAAACTGACATCATTTCTTGGCTAGCTCCTCGTAACTCATATCAGGACTTCTCTTGAGCTTACAGAATTTAGCTGTATATGATTCAGCAGTTAAGTCAAACTTTAACAGTGCAGCTTTTAGCTTGCTGTAATCATCACTGTCCTTATTGTTCATTTGACCCAATGCATCCCAACATTTCCCGGTAAGTAGCGAGAATAGCTGGAAGCTCCAGAACTCTCTAGGAATTTTAGTCTGAATACAAACTTTTTCAAAAGAATTTAAAAAGGCATCCCTGTCCTCCCCTTCCTTAAACTCAGCTATTGATTTGGAGTTCAATTTGTAACCCAGTCCTGCAGTCCCAGTTAAACCCAAGCCACTTACCTGCTCTGATGTTGCAGGTCAGAGTCGTCGCTTCTCCGGTTCATGTTGCCACTGGTGCTCATCTCTCCTCTCCTCTGCCTCTCTGCATTCTTGCTCTCTCTTCTCCTCTGCAGCTCACTGGCACTCATGCTCCTCACAGGCTGCCTCCTCTGCTGTCTCTCTGCCTCACAGTCCGCCTCCCTCTGTTCTCGCTCTCTCTTCTCCTCTGCAGCTCATTGGCACTCACGCTCCTCATAGTCTGCCTCCCTCTATTGTTGCTCTGCCTCCAGTTCCATCCTATGCATCTCAATTTGAAGTCTGAGTACCTCTTGATTCAGGATATTGGTGACCATCCCCTGCTGCTGTGGCCCTTCACTGACAGTGGCCCTGCTGTCCTTTTAGTCATGGACGATGACTCGCTGCTCTGGGTACCTGCTACCATCAGGGCCTCTTTGAGGTTCTGCTTTTTGGCTGTCACCTCGAACGGGACTCCCCTGTCCCCGCACAACTGCTTCAAGTAATCTACAGTGTGCCTACTGTAGTAGAAGACATCTTATTCTTCCCTGACTATGGCTGCTCTGACTTGCACTTTAGTAAAAAGAATAAAACAGGTAGGAACTTGAAAGTACGCCAAGTGATATATAGTTCTGTTTCCTTTTTAAAATAAAAATGGTATTTTTCTTTCTCTGTAAGAGAGCTTGAGGTCTCAGCTGACAGAACAATATAAGCTTGTGATACCAAAATGATGCCACTGCTGTCAACCAATCTGTCACAAACCCACTCAGCAGGTCAGGCCCTCTACTCCCAAAGTGCCAACCTCTGAGCACAGTCTTGTGAACAGTGTAACAGACAAGGTAACCCTCTTGTCTGTTTTGAGTTCGGATCAACTTTTGGTCTCAAGTTCTGGAGGGATTCAAACTGTTAACCTCTTGTTAGCATACCCAATGTACAGGCTCAGATATATCTGTCTTCGGGGGACCAGATATCTTTGCCTATGTGCACTTAACCAGGTATACAGAGATGAACCCTTTAAAACTTTAATAAAGATTTAAAATGCTTTTCTTTCCAGTTTGGTATCACCATTCAAGCTTATATCTATTGTCTGCTACTACCATGTACTTTCTTATGAATAAAAAAAGAAATCAAAGACATACCAAATAAGTTCTAAAATTAATTTTACTATAATAGATAAGAATATGTAAAACACAACAATACAGAACTGTTATATCACAAGACATACAAATCTTTTAAAAGAACAAGGTTTAAAGTGCAAATTCCTACTTCAGTACTTAGTCTCTAAATACTTGCTTAAAAGTGCTCCCAAGATGTTTCGTGGTCAGATTCTAGGTAAAAATGTGTCTCTGTGAAGTAAAACAGACTAAATTAAAAGCTGGCTTTTACCCCACTTCTTTTCAGGAGGTCGCCTAGCTCCTCCCCGTCAGGACATATGAAAATATATATATATATATAAAATACAAAAGTATTTCATTCTGCAACTTCAGCATAATTCATGTCCTTCAAATGACACTTTGTTTGATCACATGCTATATCCTTCCTCACACAGGCTTCACAGGGACATTTACATCCTTGCACTCCTGTGTAACAACCTAGGTTCCTCTCCAACATCATAAATCTTCTTTATGATTTCTCTCTTAACAACATTAACTTAAACAAGTCTGTAATTAACTTAGAGAAACAGGATCCTTGATTAAAGTCTTCAATGTAACACATTGTCTCTAAAAACTGAGTGTGTGTGAACTCACATGCTGTCAGCATTTTTCTTATGGCTTCCTTCTCTCAGCTGATACCCAGGGGGATGAGTGAGGTCACTCCTAGAGCATTTGATTTTCAGCAGGAGACATTCAGTAATACATTTCATATTAAAAAGAAATGATACAGCACTTAGAACTGGCTGTCTATGTCACACCGACAAATCTACTTTCTTCTGGTCCTTTCCAAGTTGCAAGAATCCTTAGTTCACCCCAGACTGATTGAGTTCCTAACTTCCTTCAGCTTTCACTCCCAAATCCAGTCCAGCTTCCAGAAGAATCATTGTACAGTCTCATCCCTCTTATGAATTACTGACCATATTTACTCTGCCATGGACCAGGGCCACTTGACTGCAGCAGCTTTTTTGGACCTTGGCAAGGCTTTCAGCTCTGTCTTTTATCTTCTCCTCACAATTAACAATTCCTCACCAAGCTCAAGGCTGCTGGCTTAGCTTTCCTCACCGTAAGCAGCTTCAAGTTGTACCTCAGAAACAGACTGCAATCTGTCAGGGTGGGCAACTACTCCTTCCCCCTCATATAGTACTTGCAGGTGTACCACAAGGATCATTCCTTGGTCCCATCCTGTTCTTGGTATTCATCAATGAATTCCCCTCTTTATGCTCCAACTCCTGTATACAAATGTATGCAGATGACACTATCCTGTTTGCCTCTTGGCCCACCTTATTGGATGTCCACATCCCTCTCCAACTGGACCTAAATAAGATGCAATCCTGGTTCCTCAGAAACCAATTGAAAGTCAACATTTCCAAAACCTTTTCCCTGATCTTTGGCTCATCCAAAAATGGGTCAGAGCACTCCCCCCCCACCTTCACTTCCTTGGACGGCACTCCACTGGACTGTGTCCCTTTATATAAATATCTATGGGTGTAGCTTGATCCCCACCTGAATTTCTCAATCCACATAGAAGCCAGTACCTTAAAGCTCCACCCCAAACTCAGTATACCGTATCAAAACAGAGTTTCTCTCCCACTCCCTGTCAGACATGGAATAGTGACAAAGATGATAATACCAATCTTTCACTATGCCAGTGTTGTTTACAACACAGCCCCTGCCTCCTCTTTATCCACATTAGATACCCCGCTGAATTCTTTCTGCCCTTTCACGTCACCCCCCCAAGAACTCATTACTGCATTCTCTTCTCTTCTCCTTCCTTGGCATCCTGCCCCTATCACACAGATGATATATCCATTCACTTTATCTCATTGCCAAAATCTGGTTTGGCCTGCTTCCTCCCTACCTCTCAGATATGCTGTCCCCTGCAGCCTCCATCTCCTATGTCCTATACACCAGGGACACCCGCTTCTTCTCTCTACCCCACCACCTATCATCAGCTAGCAAATACTCATTCTCCTACAGACTCCCATACTTATGGAACTGACAGACTCCTCAACTCCAGAACTCTCTCTTTTACCCTTCTCTCAAGCAGCACTTATGCCTCCCCCCTTGCTCCTATCCCTTTACTTCCCCCTCCCTCCTGATTCCACTGCAATGCAGTAACCAGAGTCATAACTTGAAAACTTGATCATCATGGATTATATACAACTATACAGTCAAATGTACAGTATAAACTTGTATTGCCTATACACTGAATTGTATCTTAAAATATCTGTAACCAACCATGACTATACTGATACTTGTACTTTCATTTATTTGTATGTTGAAATCCTGTGTCTGTTTCTGTTACCCCTGTACCTAGGTCTCACCTTGAAATGAGCCTCAGCTCACTGTGCCTTTCCCGGTTACCAAAACTTTAAGTAAAATAAAAATGTTGCTGGTACCCATATAATATAGGCTCTTATCCCTCAGCCATTTTCACTTTCTCATCCAGATAATTCTGCACCATTCTGTTTGTTTGCTTTTCCAACTCCACCTAAGACCTGACGTTCAGGTCTTTATAACCAAGGTATAGTTGAACAGCTGCTGCCACTGTTGCTTTTAGGACTGTGTGAAATAAGCAAATTCTGACTTTGTGGAATTTTCACAAAATTTCATAAAATTCTACAAAATGTTGTGAACTTCTGTGGAAGTTTTTGAAAAATCTTTAATTTGTCATAACTAGGTCTGTATCTGCCTAGAAATCTGGAATTTGCCACTTTTTGTTTTTCACAGGCTCTAAAATTATTTCAGGTTTCATGACATGTGAATGGGTGGGGGGTATTATAGTGGCTCTAAGAGTGGCAATTAAGTATTCATGACAAAATTTCTGAAAATATTTTATGTTTAAAACTCAGCAATCTCAGGAGCTAAATAACTGAAAAGTTATACTGTAATTTTCATAGAAGAGTCACACAAACTGCTAAATAGAGACATAGTTGATCGTGCAAATTGTACGTACAGGAGTTCAACATTTCACGATTTAATTATTTATTAAATTGTGTGAAAATTTAAAACATATTTGGATGTTTATAGCCCCACTGCTATTACAGGTATACAAGCAAGACTTTGCATGCACACCAAAGCAAATATATTCTGGAATCTAACTAAGCTGGATAAATGTAGTTACAGTACGTAGTTCAGAATTTATTGTGGATATATTAGAAAATATTCATTCACAAAATGTGCTGAAATATATATGGATGCATAACAGGTAATGCCATTAGAATGCCATTTGAGGAATTTAATTTTCAGTAAGTACTTACAACCACTGTATTCTCTTAACTGCATTAGCTCATGACCCAGCAACATCCCTCCAACACTCCTGTGATGGTGATGCCCAGCATCATGCTCCATCATGGCAAAAGATATCCATATATTTCTGTCACAGTGGCCTAAGTTGTAATTAGTTATAAGGCTTGGCGTCACTTGGTACTACTGTTTTCAAATACTGTAGTGACAATATACATTGTTATCTTCAGGGTTGTTAAAGAGTCAACAAGAGGCATTGCACAGAAACAATCCTGCATGTGCATGTGCTTCCACAAGTCTTTACATCGAGGAGCTATAGTTGTTATCTGACCTATTGCAATGCTACTGCACAGTGATGTCCATGACTATTCTTCATGGTTCATCACTAAAGGTACTATAGTGATCTGTCACTTGCCACCACTGTGCTTTTACTATGGAACCTCCTATGAATGCTACTTTATTGCCATCTTACCCAGCCTTTACCTTTCTCTACAATGGTAACTCAAGTATATACTAGGCAAAATGTATATATGGCTTCAATAAAAGTATCACAACATTCCTCAATTTTCACAAAAGCTCATGAAATTCAGCTTTAATTACCAAAGTTATTTTGGAATCTTTGTCTGCTTATAACTTTTCTGGCCTTTGAGCAAAAGATTAGACAGTTGACACAGACTCTTTTTTTTCCATATTGTTTTTTTTTTCCCAGCTAACAGCTCATCTGTCAGGGATACATGCTGTTCACAGGGATATATGCTGATCCAGTTAAACTTAGCCATCATTCAGTTGCCTACTCTGTTTTACTCCAACATTTTTCCCTCCCATCTCCATTGATGGGGTCAATGCCTCTGTCAGCCACACACAGTCACAGCTTTCTGTACAGCAAGAACAAGATCCCTGGCCCAGCTGCAGGGCTCACTGAGTTGGTGGAACCCACCACCAACTCTTCCCAACTAACATGCACTGCCAAGCAGCAGTTGTCTTAGCCATGGCCTGCCTTCTGATGTGACTTGCCATGATCATATCCAAACATGGGTTATCAATGCAGCAGCATGACAATCTGTTGCTAGACCAAGGGGGTGGCCTCAAAGTCTAATATTTAGGATCAATGAAGTTAACAAAATTGGTGTTATTCCATTACGTAGTTTTAAAATTATAAGGGCTTAAAATTCTACAGTTTAAATAATTGCAAAATGTAATGTTAAAATCTCTGAATGTTTGGAGGTGTATAACTCAGTCAATTTTGATGATAGGATCTGAAACTTGGTACACTTCTGTATGGACATTGGTAAAGTCATCACATCAAATTTAATGTAATTTGGACTAATATGTTTCAAATCAAATGAAAATAAACAAAATTTCAATTTGACAAATTTCCATTTATGTTTAATGAAAATTTCATGCAATTTCATGGATGCAAAATCAGAATTTCACCAAAATTTTGCTGGCAGAAGATCAATTTTTCGATAGCTACTGATCTTTTTTTTCATTTTAGCAGCAGTAGTTCTGTGTTGACTCAAGAACAAGGGTGAGTTACTTTCCAAATATTCATTGTCAGCTGCAGCCCCTTGGGATCCATGGGCTCCTTTCTCCCACTGTTCTTCTTCTGCTGTGCTTGTTGCTCTATCCTTTTATTTTGCCACATATATAGACCACATGTATAAGCCCATCTGTATAGGATTGGTCATACTTGCCACCTTCTTTCACATGAACACATGCCCCAAATATGTCCTTAACAAGCTAGTCTACTCAAACTAATAGTAGGTTGTAAAAGCAGTCAACCATTACCCTTTGTATCTGATGTACTTTTTATGTTTCCTTTGTATAATTAAAATATTGTTTCCCTGATATTAGTAAGTGTGGTGTGTAGAACAACAGTCTTTCTGGCAGCTGACATATCTATCACTATTCCCCACACTACATCATCAGCATTGTGACCTCACTGACTATGACATCACTGCTGCTTAGTAGCAGCCACTCAGTGGCTGCCAGATCAGTCACCTATGATGTCACTCCCAGTAAGATCACAATGCTGATGATGTAATGAAGAAGACAGAGAGAGAGAGAGAGATATGTTGGTTGCCAGTCTAAGATCTGTTCCACACATCGAGCACAATATTATCATATAGAAGTCTTTTTAGTGATGAAAAGGAAAATATACTTCAGAAATAAAAAAGTTACAGCTGATCACTTTTTAAAATGTGTAACATTTAACTTCCTGCCTGTTTTGGAAACCCTAATTCTTTAAAGTGAGGATCTACTGTAGTAGGCTGACTGATGCAGTAGTGAGCTGCATGTAATTCCTTAATGTGTGTCCCACCAAGAAACATGTGCTTCATTGTTCTACTATGATAAGAGAAGTGGTGCTCTGCAGTTACCGTTCTCAAATAGAACCCTTGCAACCCATGTTGCCTCCTCAGAGGGTTTCAGTGCACAGCAAAGGGTCTCCAGCAGTCACCAGTAATTAGGGTTGATTTTTGGTATCCCATCAATGAAGTTATGGCATGAGAGAGACAGAATGAGGGTGATGCAACCAGTTTGACTGTCATAGTGGTGAACTGGTTGTTGGTGCACCCTGCAGTGAGAGTGCCACATGGTGTTGCACCCCCTTTCCGATACACCTATACCATGGAGATTATTGTTATTATTTTTTTGGGGGGGTGTGGGGGGTGAAGACCCTGAGATGGGGGTGTGAAGTCCCTACAAACAGCCAGTATTTGCTGTGCTATATAGCTGCCATGTGGGTCGGGTGGGACAATTGGCAGGTGGATTCATTGCCATCAGAACTGTGCTGTCGCCCTAATGATGGTCACCCTGTGGCTGTCTCACTGAAGTGGGTAAACCTGATGTTTACCTCTGCCTTACCAATATCATGTTCAACTGTTAAGTGGTGAATGACCTTTTGTTTTTCTAGCAGTGACTGCATTATGTCAAAGGGGTAATTCCAAAATCTTCATCAAGGATATTTCCTCCACTGGGGCACACATTTGTAATTGTAAGACACTAGCAACAAGACCAGTTGGAAACTTTTCTAGCCAGAGGCAGCTCATGATGATCTACAATGTCAGTGCCAATACAGTGAAGCTCACCAGGATGAAGTGCTGTGTTACAGTTGCCTGCATGACAAAACAGATGAACTCCCATTGAAATTGCTTTGTTTCTTTCAGTAACTAAGCAGCATAATACTGCAAAATGGGGTCTCATCTAGGCAGGATTCATTGTATAATGTGGGTGGTCCCATCAGCACCCAGTTCTTTCTACCACTGACAGCCACTTGTCAGATCAGCAGAGGAACAATATCTTCATTTACCTGATTTTTCTTTTCTAACTAGTTTACAAGTCTTGTTGTTTTAAGCTGCCATAAAAATAACCTCTATTTAGGTTTTGTTCCTGTGGCTAGAAGATCTACAACGGTGATGCTCACTTCATCTATGTTTGCTGTTTGGCTTTAACCCATAACATGATGGTCTGAGAGATCTGTGAGAGATTCAACTAGGCCACAAGGAAACATTGTCAGAAGGTCCTTGAGACCCTTATTGCTTAAAAGACCATGGCTGCTGCCAACAAGGCCATGGGCTTAAAACCAACTTTTCCACTGAGTTTATTGACCACTGCCAACACAAAGTCTCCCTAGCATTGAGCAATACTGTTGTGGTCATCAAAATCCAGGGAGAACAACAAAACCTCATCATCCAGCTATCACCACAAGCATAAGAATAAAGTTCTTGCTTTGCTGGTGAGGCTGAGATCCCTGCGCTCCAAGTGGAGGGTAAGTCCTCATCATCATGTGCTCCAACAGTCATGACTCCTAAAGCTTCTCACTGTCCAATAGATACCAAGATCAGGGCCTTGCTTTAGCTGTTCTGCACAAAATATGGGCAGTTTGCAGACTCTGTCGATGGGGATGGTCACTCTAACTCCTTTGCAAAGGATCATTGACCCATAAGTTGTGCTAGTCATAGTGTCACAATTGTTTGGAGATTATTGTTGACTTTTCCACCAGTGATCACAGTTCTGTAATCAACAAGATCTACCCTATCTGCAAGATCTGCATGGACAGACTCAGAAAGCATAATTGTAATACCGCTTCACAGTCACCACCTTTGACACCAGCTCTACTTGAGCTTTTCATCATCATTCCAGATGATGAGGAAGCGTATAATCCTGATCTTATTAAACCTGACTACCAGGAGAGCTTTTTGAAGTCTGATCTATCCATTGTTTAACCCTGATGCAAAATGGCACTCAGGGCAAAGGTATGGAGGAGGATTTGGAAGAGGTGGAAAGGAACGTGGATTCATCTGAGGGTAATCTGGGTTCCAGATCTGCCATTTTCTCATGTAGTGAGGGCACAGTGGTATACACATCACAGTTCCCTCTTGAGGATGCCTCATTCCATACATTAATAATGCAAATGCAGAGTGCAATGGGCTTTGCTGGTGAGGAAAAAGACTCCACAAAGCATAACCTGCTGGAGTTCTTGGAGATTCTTACTACTTCCTCCATAGTTATTCCTCCAGTTTGCCCTGCACTGGAGGATGTGGTACTTGCTGTATGCCACATGCTTAACACTCTGCCTAATGTTCCTAGAAGGCTGACAAGCTGTGTCTTGCCCCTTACAAGCCTCACAGCCTGAAACTGACTCTGTAATAATCGTGGCAGCTCATGATAATTCCAGGGCTCCTAGACATATGAATTCCTTGCATCCTGATAAGGAATCTAGGAGACTGGACATTATGTACAAAAGAACATATGCTTCAGCTTCTTTGGACCTTAGGATAGCTAATTACATAGAAACATAGAACTTGATGGCAGATAAGGACCACAAGGCCCATCCAGTCTGCCCATTTATTTTTCTACCTTATAAATGTGCCATCGGCTTTTGCTCTGTCAGTGGCCTATCTATTCATACTCATTTGTATTGCTCCCTTATGCCTATCTCATGCCTGTTTGAAGGCCTGCACTGTATTCATAGCCACCACTTCTTGAGGTAGGCCATTCCATGCATCCACCAACCTTTCTGTGAAAAGAATTTCACATTCCCCTTAATTGGCCCCTCTAATCTCATGCTGTGTCCTCTTGTCCTGCTATTTTCTTATATTTAAACATGTTAGACTGTT
Organism: Neoceratodus forsteri; assembly: GCA_016271365.2. Lineage (NCBI taxonomy): Eukaryota > Metazoa > Chordata > Ceratodontiformes > Ceratodontidae > Neoceratodus > Neoceratodus forsteri. Next base: position 712,292,512 of record CM028134.1, on the reverse strand, counting down.
TCACCTTGTTAATGCCCTTAAGGTGTTTGAATGCCTCGATCATATCACCTCTCCCTCCTTTGCTCAAGGGTATACATATTGAGCTCCATTAATCTGTCCTCATATGTCTTCTGATGCAGTCCCTGCACCATTTTGGTTGCCTTCTCTGGACTTCCCTCAATTTAGTTATTGTCCTTGTGGCGGCCTCCAATACTGCACGCAGTACTCCAGATGGGCCTAACCAGTGTCTTATAAAGAGGATTATTACCTCGCCTACGACTTGTGTTACCCCTACTAATACACACTAACACCCCCCTAGCCTTACCTACTGCTTTAGAGGTCTGCTTGGATGATTTCAGGTCATCAGTGATGATGATGCCCAAGTCTCTTTCTTCCTTTGTGACTGCTAACAACTCCCTTCCTAGCCTATAGGTGACTTCAGGGTTTCTCTTCCCTACGTGCATGATCTTGCACTTCTTTGCATTAAATCCCAGTTGTCACTCTTCTGACCATTTTGCTAGTTTATCCAGATCTCTTCTAATTCTGCCCACCCATCTGTATCATCTACTCTGCTGCAGATCTTGGTGTCATCTGCAAACAGACAAGCCTTACCCTCTAGTCCATCTGCAAGGTCACTAATGAAGATGTTGAAGAGGACTGGCCCCAGGACTGATCCCTGAGGTACCCCACTTGTGACTTGCATCTATTCTAACTGTATACCATTTACCACCACTCTCTGTTTTCTGCCCGTCAACCAGTTTGCCACCAGTTGACCAACTTCTGACCCACCCTGAGCTTACCCAGCTTATTTATCAATCTTCTATGTGGAACAGTGTCAAAAGCTTTGCTGAAGTCAAGGTAGGTGACATCAACTGCTCCCCCTTGGTCCACCACTCTGGTTACCCAGTCAAAGAAATCTATGAGATTAGTTTGACAGGACCTTCCTTTTGTAAACCCATGCTGTCTTGGATCCTGTGCCCCTAAGGATTCCAAGTGTTTCACTATCCTTTCCTTAAGGAGTGCCTCCATAATCTTGCCCACTACTGAGGTAAGACTGACTGGTCTGTAGTTCCCTGCCTCCTCCCTGCTACCACTCTTGTGGAGCGGGATCACATGAGCCCTTCTCCAGTCTTCTGGGACCTCTCCTGTGCTCAGATACTCACTAAACAGTTCTGCTAATGGCTCTGCTAGTTCCACCTTTAGCTCCTTAAGTACCCTGGGATGTATGCCATCAGGTCCCATTGCCTTATCCACCCTGAGCTTAGTAAGCTCTTGTAGGACCCTTTCTTTTGTGAAGGGAGTAGTACTCACCTCCCCCCCCTGTGTCCATGGTGCTGAGCTGTGGGGCCTGCCCTACCTTTTCTTCAGTAAATATTGAGCAAAAGTATCTATTTAGGATAGATGCTTTTACATGGTCCTCCTCCTCACATGCTCCCTTTTCTCCATTAAGCTTGGCAATACCCCCTCTGGACTTTCTCCTTTCACTAATGTATCTATAGAAAGTCTTGTCACCTTTAAATACCAAAACAGCCTCTGGGTGACTGCCATGACTACAATTAACGTATTGCCTCATAGTCCTGCCAAAGCTGATTTATTAAAAGTTGCTTCTACAGGTATTGATGCTAATAAGAATTGTTTGTATTCTACATATGATGTCTCCAATGCTTCAGCTAGAGCTGCTTCCTCTGGTGTTTGTCTTTGCAGATATTCTTGGCTACATATGCCAAGTATTTCGCTGATGTATTGCAGTCTACAAACAATGCCCAATTTAGAGGCTCCAGACTGTTTGAGGGGATGCTGTTGAATCAACCTTGTACAAACTTCAGCCCTCAAGGATAACTCCTAGGTTACTTAAGTCCCCGACTTCCTCAAGGGGCAAGGTAGGGGTGTGTTTCACAGGCCTGCCACCTGTAGAGAACTGGCTGCTAATCAGCAACCCTTTGATAAGGGTAGAGGTGCTCACTTGAGTCCTCTCCTGCAGTACCCATGCAAAGGCACCCAATGGTACTGGTCCAGGTGGTGCTTCTGGTACATTCTGCCTCCATAACACCTCTCCCACTGCCTCCGCATTCCAGTATGCTGGTAGGGGAAAGGATCTTCCTTCATTTTCCAAAATGGATGGAGATCACTACAGACAAGTGGGTACTAGAACTCAGATGAAATAATCAATGACAAGTGGGTACTAGAAATAGAAAGGAGGCATGTTCTAGAGTTGCTGCCTACCCCTCCAGTGCATTTACCACCTCCTTACCATTATCATCTGGGCCACTTGTCCCTTCTGCTGACAGAGGTTCAGATGCTGATACAAAAATGTGCTATCAAACCCATTCTCCCTCATGAGATTAACAAGGAATTCTATCCCTGATACCTCCTGGTCCCAAAGTGGACAGGAGATATATGTCTTGTATTGGACCTAAGAGGTCAGTTCAGTTCAGTTTACTGATCTACCATACAAGTCATTATAATGCAATAAAATCAGTCTACAATACTTAATAGGTATGAATAGAGAAAAAGGAAAAAAGATAATTTATCCTAAGATTGTCTTTCAATGTATGTCATGTAATAAAATCTTAATAGTAATATAATTGCATTAATTATTTAATTCATTGATAATTCAGATGTCATTTCATTTGATTCACTATTTTCTGGAAGGAGGCCACAGCTTCTAAAATCTGCAGAGTGTGATTTAAATAAATAAGTTACTTGATACTCGTGTTCTAGTTCTAATTCAGCTAATATTCTGCTGAAGTATTTTCCCCATAGGAACTATACAATGGACACAAAGCTACTATATGCTTTAAATTGTTCATACCCATATGGCATATACACATCATTAAAGGTGTTTGTTAAAAAATATTTGAATACTTTAACTCTAATAATATTTGAATCTGAATTTGGTTATTATTCTTCTCCGAGGATTTTTAACCAGTTACAAATATCTTTCAAAAACAATTATTCTTTTGTTAGCTGATAACCATCTACTGGTTTTTAACTGGCCACATACACTGATTTCTTGTTTATGTATATGTCCCTCAATTGTAGCTTCTAACTTCATTAAAAGTGTTAATAAAAATATTTGATAAGCATATAAGTAATCTGGTATTACCTGTTTCATAATAAATGTTATACCTGGGTAATATACTTTTTGATTGAATTAAATTAGTTCTTCTTCTACAAATTTTCTTGGCAATCTAACTCTATTCATGTATAGACCTTAAAACAGCAGTGCAATGAAAAAAAGCTATTCCGGAAAGCTAATTTTCTACTATGGTTATGAAAAATATTGGCAGAACTGTTGATTTTGGTTTTCTGGATGCTACCTATGCTATATACTGTACATGGGCATTTTTGTCTGGATTTATACCCAACTCAGGTCCTTAGTATTATTTCTATGCAAAATGAGGCAGCCATCTTTTTTTTCTTGAGAAACAATTATTTTTAAACTTTCATAAAATTCTTAAATGATAATGGAAACTGAAAAATTTACCACCAAAATAAACTGGAAGACCTCTGGCATTAATTATGAAGAAGAAAAAAAAACAGGTGGGGTCAAATTTTAGTCCATTTTCATTGCACTGGTGCTTTAAGCCAATGTGTGAGTATTCTCTCCTTGATTAAATATTCCAAAAGAAGTTGACCCAGTTATATTCTAAGCAATGCAGATGGAGCAGCAGCTGGGAGTCCTAATAGCCTTGTATGAGTTCAACAATCCTTTAATATTTTGTGTCCCCTGATGTCCCCAGATTTCTGTTCCATCTAGCAATTGACTTTTGATTTTGGCATTGATAACTTTAAGACAACCTTTTATTGAATTTCCCCCAAATTTATGTGTAGAACATTTCTACCAAGTTCTTCTATGTGCTTATTCCACTTTATAACATCAGCAAACATTATAGCTTGATAAGAAAATATTTTACTACTTCCAAATTGTGGTTGTTTATTCTGCATTTATATGGTATTCTCTTCCCCCTCCAAATACCATTACTTATGTCTTTTTTTTTTCAAAATGTATTAATAAATCTGCCTTCTTGCACAGTAGGTAAATTCTGTCCAGCATCCTTGTAATTCATAGATAACTTATATAAATTAATACTATGCTAACTGCATATGCCAAATATGGACAAACGTAATTTGCAATTTTTGATCAAGGTCTGAGTCAAATAATGTTGGATAATAAAGTACTCAAAAAGAAGACTGAATAGGAATGGTGACAAAGTACAATGTTGTTTGACCCCCTCCCCCATTGGTAAAAAAACACATTAATCCTATTACCTCTTGTATTGTATATTATCTCAGTAATATTACCCAAATACAATCTTAACGTATTTAAAAGAGATTTTTCTATCCCCATTTTTCAAGGGCTTCCCATAAGAGTGTCTACTTATTCTGTCAAAAGCAGCTATCAGCTCTATGAAGGCACAACAGAGCTTTTGTCATTTAATCATTTTATACTTACAGATCACTTGTGCGGAAACAAAATGTTGGTCTATACTGGAATGATCAGATTGAAATTTAGTCTGTGCCTCATCTAAAATGTTATTCTTTTGACCATTTTAATAGTCTGATATTAATAATCTTTGAAAGATAACTTCTGTGTGCAATCAATTAAGCTAATTTGTTTATAGCTGCTAGAATCTGCCTTAACTCCCTTTTTAAATATTGGTACAATAATGTTTCTTTTCCAGGATTATGGTATTGCATCTGAGTTATTAATATGAATAAATAGCTTATCTACGAGGTCTGAACAAGTACATCAAATGCAAAATATTTTGAATACTTTCTCTTCAGGATCTCATTCTGCTTTTACAAACAGGTGATTGTCTCTGTGACCTAGACATAAAGGATGCATACCTTCATGTCAAAATTAATAAAATGCTGCCAACAATACTTCTGTTTCATTCTGGAGGCAACTGTTAACAGTTCTGAGTGTTGCCATTTTGCTTACCCTTAGTACCACTGGCATTTACCAAATGCTCATTGATGGTGGCAAACACCCTCCTGAGGAAAGGGCTGCATGTTTCCCCTTACCTGGACAGTTGGCTCTTCAAAGCCCCATCCAGGGAAACAGTTATGTACACACTGTCCAGAACTAGACAGTTGTTCAAGGAATTGGATATTATAGTGAATAAACCAAAACAGTCCTTGTTCCTTGTCAGCAACTCCAGCATTCTGGACAGTGCTGGACATGCCTTCCAGCCCACAGGGTGAGGCACTGCTTTCCCAGCTCACTTAATACACAGATACCATTATGTATCAACCATAACAATACTACATCTGCTGTATCTGATAGCTGCAGCCGTCATAACCATCCTGTTTGCCTGCCTCCATATGAACATTTTGCAATGGAATTGGTTTCCATGGGACCCACTGATGTATGACTTGGAACAAATGGTTCTAGTCATGTCCCCTCCTTTTTCCATGCTCTGCTGTGATGGGTGGACCACCAGAACTTGCTACAGGGTGTTCCATAACAATGGATGCAATGTCCACCAATTTGGTGACAAAATTCCACAAAATGACTATGATACAAGCTCTCATTGTGCAGTTTCCATGCACACTCGTAACTTGAAGAATTGCTAATATTTTCAGTCCAGATTTTCAACATTGCCATTTTTGCAGACTTCCTTAAGAAAGTACAGCTGTAAATTTTTCACATCCTGCCCAAAATGTGGTTTTACACTGCTGGCTCATGATGGGCATGGTCACTGTGAAAAATCAATGTTCGGGACAGATTAAGAAAATTACAGTGCCACTCTTCATGAGCTGAGGTCCCAAAATACCTATGTTGAAAATCTGGTGTAAAAAAATTCCCAACATAATTGCATCATGGGTGTGTGTTGCGCAGTTTCTAAGCACGCTCATGACTTCAACAATTTTTTTATATTTTCATTCAATTTTCAACATTACCATTTTTTTATACCGCCTCATGAACAGTACAGCTGTCATTTTTTACATCCTGTTCAAAATGTGTTTTCTCACCTGTGGTGCCAAATGGCACAGCTGCTGTGCAAAATCACCTTTCTGCTAATGAACTAATAGTGTCACAATTCATGTGGTGGGGTCACAAAAAGCCCATGTTGAAAACTTGGAGTGAAAATACCAAGAAATGCCCACGGTGTTAGGGTTTCTGACCATAACTCCCTGCCCTGTAGGGACTAACAGGTGGCAGGGGTGCGACTTGGGATTGTCAACAGTAATGTTCATGCCATTCCACCCCCCAACCCCAACCTGCAGCCAGTGACAGACATCAAGGTGCACCTTGGACTCTTCGGCCCCAAAGTTCACCCCACTCTCCTATACTGTACCCATTTCAGTGTATTCCTATATGGAATGGGGTGACTGTAAAGCTGAACCCCCCAAAGGCAACACCTCAACACTTGTCAGTGTCTGCAAGGTAGGGTGAGGTGAGATGGCATGAATGTTATGGGAAATGACCCACAGGCACACCGTAATGTCTGTTCATCTCTGCAGGGCAGGGATGGGGTTGGGGTTGGTGTCACTTCAATACTTTACAGCCATTCCTATTCTGCATCTGTCTAACTCCTTCACTTCCAGTGCTAATACCAGCAAGCAAACATTCGACATTGACAAATGCTTGTTTAAACTAGTTCTGCTTTGGGACCTTCATTTTGCTGTTGTAAAGTTGGCTGGAGCTCTGTTTGAGCCAGCTGTAACATGTGACCTGTGACATGTGATATGTTTCATTTCATGGACAATGCTTCTTCTGTCTATCACTTCTGTTCATATAATTTCTGATCTTCAGACTCTCATGCTGAGCTTCCTTATTTTATTTGTAAAAAAGCATAGGGTTTTGTTGAGGAACAGTCTTGTGTGTCTGCCTGAACATGCTAACAAAGGGGAAGTATTGCTGCAAACACTTAGGGCAGAATTCACAAAAGGGATGCACCCAGTGCATCAAAAATGTGCTGGTGCATCCCTGACTTGTCCTGTATCATGATTCAGGGAGGAGGCCAATGCACTGGCACAACCCCGATGCGCCAATGCATTGCAGATGTGCTGCACACTGCCCATAATGATATGTGGTGCATCTGGAGTGGGTGTCAAGCAGGCAAGCCCATGCATATAGAGCACAGCCCCATTAACAGCCCAAGTTGGAGGTGCAGCCCCAGGCCATGTCTGGGGATGTGCCTCCCAAAGTTAAGTCTAAAAATAGTAGACTGGCTGCTGAACTGCAGACAGCAACATGGCAGTATGCACACCCAGGCAGTCCAACCCATTCCCCCCACCCTGCTCGTATCCCAGATGACCCAGTGAATGTACACAATGGTGCCTGGTGGCATAGTGGATCCCCCTCTCCTTGCCTGTAGCTCCAACCCCCCAGCACTGCCCCTGTAATGTTTCCTGGTGCCATAGTGGAATTCCCATCCCAACCCACAGCACAGAATCCCCTTACAGAAGGCCAGCAGCACCCCATTTGGCAAAGTGATCCCCCATCCCCTGCCTGACTGCTGTATAATTTCCTCTGGTCCTAGAGCCCTGGTGGTCTAGTGGTCCCACCCTCCCCTACCCACATAGACATCCCCCAGCCTGCTCCCAATTCCAAGTAGTGTCAGTTATCATTGTAGCGGGCAGCGCCACCCACCCACACACCTGGCTGCCTGCTACCATGCTGCCTGTGACTGACCACATACGGCACAACTGGAATCACATTGGTAGACTAGGTCGACCAATGGGCTTGCAGACTGTACTGTATGATGTCATTCACAACTCTGTGAATCACAAAGTTGTTAATGACAGCATACAGTACAGGCTGCAAGCCCATTGGTTGACTTGGTCCACCAATGTGCTTCCAGTTGTACAGTATGCTGCCAGTCACAGACAACACAGTCAATAGGCAGCCTTGGTGGAGTGCAGGTTGGTTGTGCTGCCCACCGTACCGATACTGATACCGCTTGGAAGTGGGAGTGGACTTGGGGGTTCCTGAGTGGGTGGGGGGGTGGTGGGATCACTGGGCCACCAGAGCTCTTGGACCAGTGGCAATTGCACAGCGGTCAGGCCAGAGAAGTGGGGGTCACTATACCAAATGGAGTGCTGCTGGCCATCTGTATGGGGATTCTGTGCTATAGGTGGGGATGGGGGTTACACTATGCCACCAGAGAACATTCCTTGGGCATTTCTGTTTGTTTAGAGCTATGGACAGGGAAGGGGTAACCACTATGCTACTAGGGCACTGTGGTGAACTTTATGGGGTTGTCTCAGTACAGCTGGGAGGGAGCCATGACACCAGCTGATGGGGTATTGGACTCTGGCTGTCCTGATAGCCCCGTAGGATGCCCAGCACAATCCACCAGGCAAGTCCCTGAGGAATGCATGCAAATTGGGCCATAATGACATGCATGCCTTGCATGTCTAATGGCTCCATTTGCATGCTCATGGCTGTGAATGGTGATTTTGGGCACAGCACATCCTGAGATGCACTGCCCCATTGGATTCCAAGCCCAACGTGGAAGATGCACTGGTGCAGCTAGGACTGGGTTCAACTTTGGTATTCACAGAGGGGTGTGCCAGGAGCATGCCCCTGTGCATCTTCTGTGAATACCACAGTTTGCACTTGGCACATCTCCTCTGTGCTGGGCAGCCCAGATGTGCCGAGTGCATCTCCTTTGAGAATCCTGCCCTTAATGTACATAGACTGCTACATTTCTATCTTTTTTTATATCATAGAAAATGTTATTGTGATTTTCTTTCCAGATATACATAAAGAACATTACAAAACAAGACATGTTGAAAAACAACTAATTACAGTAATCAACAATTACTTACATAGCTTCCAATATTCCCATACAGTCCTAACTAAGTCAGACAGAATTATATGGGTTGATGTCACCCTGCCCAGTGATATCCTTCCATTCTGGTGACAGAGAGAGTCTGACTGAAAACAAACACCATAGACTCTTCCCATACATAGCCAACCTTCCAGCCTGCTTATATTATTAACCTGTAGTTTTATTACTACTGCACATCTATAAAGTGACACTTACACATTCTATCAATAGAGGTATATTTCAGCTCAGCATTTCTCCTCATATGAGAGAGAAAGGAGGAGTAAAATGGAAAATGGAGTGTGGTAGAAGGGTGTAGATTGTTCATACAGGAGGGTTGCCAGAAGGTGGTGTGGATACCGAGCAAAGGTGGGATCATATGGGGAAATTTCTGCTGCCCAGAACCGACCAGCTCAGCTATTCAGAACTGTGGACAGATTTTGAAACCCAAACTGTCTACAGCTCCGTAGAGCATTTTCACAATTACAGTGTGATGAGCTTGCTTGGTTCTTTGCTGATAAGGTGGCTGTCATTTTGACACAATCTATGTGTGTTCCTAGTGGCCAGGATCTGGTCACCGCCGCTTCGTTTTCCTGGAGTACCTTCGACCACCCGGAAATCATAGATGTTATGCGGATTGTCCAAGAGCTGCATCCTACCTGCTGTAGTTTAGATCCAGGCCCTACTTCCCTAATTTTGGGGTGTGGGGAGTCCATTCCACTGGTTCTAGCACAGATAGTCTGGTGTTCCCTTGACTTGGATGAATATCCCTGTTCCTTGTAAGAGGCAGTGGTGACACCCTTGTTGAAGAAAGCATCCTTGGACCCAGACTGTCTTGCTAACTACAGACCTATCTCAAACCTTCCCTTTGTAGGGAAGGTGATCGAGAAGGTAGTGGCGGCCCAGTTGGAGAACCATTTGACCATCCATAGCATCTATGAACCTCTCCAATCAGGTTTTCAAAAGAAGCACAGTACCGAGACTGCGCTGGTTCGGGTGCTCAATGATCTCCTGATGGTGAGAGACCAGAGAAAATGGTCCATTTTGGTACTATAAGATTTGTCATCATCATTTGACACTGTTGACCATGGGGTCCTACTTGAGCACCTGAGATGTATTTGTGGGCTCTCTGGGATTGCTCTTAGATCGTTCACTTCATACCTCACCAGAAGAACTCAGAGGGTGGTGTCAGGGTTTTTTCCCCTGATTCCCATCTCTCTATTTTGTGGGGTTCCTCAGGGCTCTATATTGTCCCCCATGTTGTTTGCGGTGTACATGCTTCCCCTCGGAGACATTGTGAGAGACGGTATGGGCTGAGCTTTCATTATTAAGCAGATGATACCCAGCTATACCTGTCCTTTGTACCTGACCAGGAAGGAGCTATCTCAGTATTTAACAGCTACCTAAATGAAATCCAGGATTGAATGAGATCCAGCCGGCTGAAGTTGAACTCTGGAAAGATGGAGGTGTTGGTATTGGATCTGGATCACTGGATAGGGGGACCTGTGGCCGGCACCCCATCTGGATTGTTTTTTGGGGATGTCGAGCTATGGGTCTCTGAACAGGTGCGAGATCTGGGGGTGATATTAGATGCGGGGCTGACTCTTCAGTCCCAGGTGTTGGTGGTGGTGAAGTCATCTTTTTGCCATCTGAGAAACATCACCAGGATCAAGCACCTCATTCTGTCCGGTGATCTGCCAACTTTGATCCTTGCTTTTGTGACCTCATGCCTGGACTACAGCAACTCGCTTTACCTTGGGCTTCCAGGGGTTGATATCCACCACTTGCAGCTGGTGCAGAATTCCGCAGCCCGAGTGTTGATGGTTACCTCTAGATCTTTCCATATTACACCGGTGCTGCAGGAACTGCACTGGCTGCCGGTTCAGTGGCAGATCACCTTTAAAGTCGGATTACTGACTTTTAAAACCCTGCACAATCTGGGCCCTGATTACCTGAAAGAACTCTTGACCCCTTGTCAGCCTGTGAGATTGCTCTGCTTAGCTGATGAGGGGTTGCTAGAGATTCCAAGAGTGATGTTAAAATCTGATGGGGCCCAGGCTTTTATGTTTGCGGCCCCTTCCCTTTGGAATTCTCTAACTCATCAGACTAGGGAGTGTACAACCATGGGGAGTTTTAAACAAGCTCTTAAATCCTTTTTGTGGGAAAAGGCATATGGTTTTACTATTCATTAATTTGCCTTTGTTTGTTTTTATAATATTGCTTTTGTATTTCTGTTTCTGTACTCTTGTATTTTTATCTTACTTTATTGGAATGTGCCTTGACACTTGAAAGGCGCAATATAAATAACAATATTATTACTCAGGTTCCAGTTCTTGTACCACCCATTTAAGAAAGAAAGTAGCACCCTGCAACCATTGAGTAACATGAAAACGTATTTATTTGAGGGTGGAAAACATTTCTTGGAGGAGGATAAGACGGAGGAGACTATATACACCTTCAGTCAGTTCCACGGACAGAAAACATGACATCACTCCTTTTGTACATGCAAAACTCCTGTAGGCACTGCCCACAGTCATAAAAAAGCTGTGAAGATACAATCATTCTTCTGACATACTGTACATTAATCTATTTAGTTTTTCAGGTGTGTAGGAATAGGTACGATGTGGGGCGATTCTTGCTCTGTTGAGATTTGTGAATATGATACAGTGCAACACTACACAGCTTTGCTTAGTTTGGAACCTGCTGACAGAATGCATATAAATTATGTTGTCAACATACTGAAATACATCATTGCAGAAACTGTAGCTAATGAAAAACAGATGTTGAATGATTGTTCTTCCCCACCCATCCCAACACACACACTTCCTGATTAGCATGTAAGGTGTTTGATGAGTACAATAGTTTGCAAAGTGTTTTGTTCTGAAATATCCGAATGGCAAGTTTGACTGAAGATGGGGAGGGAGACAGAAAGAGGATATCAAGGAAAGATTTTGAGAATACAAAACTTACAACTGGCTACCTCTAGATGACTGGCAGAAAAATTCTGCAAACTGGACATACTTATGCAACATGTAAGCTTTATACATACAGTTATGTAACGCTTTACAAAAAATATACCCAGTATGGAGTTAACAGATAAGTGGATATTTCCCTTTTTTGGATTGATTTTATGGAATTTCCTTTTTTGTTTTACTTTTAAATTGTCTTGTACTGGGTAAAAAGATGTCCATGTCTAGTCTTGAACCAGATGATGCACATGTATTCTGGTGAGGGCATAACAAAACAAAATAGCAAAACAAACAAAAGTATAAATAAACAAATAAAAAAAGCAGTCCTTCTAATATATTACATTTTTTTTCAATATCAGTATGCATATCAATCTGTCACATTGCCCCAATCCTTGAATGTCCTAATCACTTTTCACCAACGATCTGGACAGCAGCTTTAAAATATAATTAATGAGGCTGCTGTCATTGGCTCAGTTTAACTGCATTAATGAAGAAACAGGGCGTTTCATAAAAAATGTGTATTAGTTAATTCTCTGGAATTAAACTCTGCAAAAGAAAATTTGTCAGACTAGTTACACAGAACTAAACAACTTTAGATGTAAGATCCCAATTTTTTATTGTTTGCTTTTTTTTTTATAAAGGAAAACGATAAATGCCTTTGAGTAGGCAGAGAAGGATCATAGGACAGCTTTCTGAATGAACAGATGTTTCTTGACAATAGCACGTCTGAGAGCCACAAGAATACCAATTAAACAGTTACAAAAATTAGTTATTGGATCACAATATAACAAAACATCTGCAGATACAGAGGTGGAATGTAATCAGTGGTACACATCCTCATGTCTTTGAGGAGCACTGCTGTTGGATGTAATTCCTTCAATGATGTCAGACACTGACTGGAACTGATGGGGAAGGGGAAGATCTAGCTGACTGTCCCAATGAGATCTGATTAGGAGGCACACTAACAGTCTGAACAAAAAAGACAATCAGAGACATACTGTTTCTTGTTAGTATAATCAAATGTATTACACTTAAATGGAAAACACCTGTGAAAATAATATTTTTAATATAATGCTTGCCTTTTATCTTTAAAACTACAAAATATGCCCAGCTCCTTGTTGATTTTAATCCAGAACAGGGAGCTACTGCACTATACTATGTCAAAGGACACCCCAGACTGTGAGAGACCGGGGGGTGGAAGGACCACTGGTGGGGAGCAACCACCACTCAGTAGGGTTCACATTCTATATGGGGAAGGAGGGAGTAGAATCAGGTACAAGGGTGCTAGACTTTGGGAGGGCCAACTTCAGAAGGATGGGGGAAGTAGTAAAAGAGTACCTGACCAGAATCCAACCTAGGATGGACTCTAATCAGAGGTGGGAGCTCATAAAGTTGAGGATTCAAGATGCAACCAAATCCTGCAGAAGGGCCCAAAGTAAGAAGGCTAGGACTAAGAAACCTAGCTGAGTGAGCAGGGGGGTCATGGAAGGAATAAGGAGTAAGGAAGAAAACAGCCACTTTTAGGAGGTATAAAAGAACAAGAAAAAAGGAGGACAGAGAGGATTACCAGAAGGAATCGAAAGAGGTGACAAAGGCAGTAAGGCAACCAAGGCATCTAGGGAGCTCAGGCTAGTGCAGGGCATCGGTGGGGGGGATTTCTTCAGGTACATCAGGGAGAAGAGGAATTGTAAGGACCAAATAGTAAGGATTAAGAGGGAGGTGGGGTGGGTATAAACAGGGGGAGAGCAGGCTAAGGCGCTTAATGACTACTTCTGCTTGGTATTTACTAAAGAGAAAGTGGGGAGGTACTCGGGGGTGGGAGAACAGGTACAGAGGGGGAGGAGGTGACAAATGGAGAAATCACAGAAGTCTGGGTATTAGAGGGCTTGAGGGTGCACTGAGGGTAGACAAGGCACCAGGGATAGATGACATTCATCCCAGGGTAGTGAAGGAACTGCCACAAGCCCTGGTGAGGCCATTGCAGACCTGTTCAATGCCTCCCTGGACTCAGGAGGTGTACCTCAGGACTGGAGGATGGCACATATGGTGCCCCTCCATAAGAGTGGTCCCAAGAATGAACTGGGCAAGTACAGACTGGTGAGCCTCACATCCATTGTGGGTAAGCTGATGGAGACAATCTCAAAGGAGAGGTTGGTGATCCTTTTGGAGGCCAATGGGCTGCAAGACAATAGGCAGCATGGGTTTGTCACTGGCAGATCTTGTCAGACCAACCTGGTGAATTACTATGACTGGGTAACTAGGCAACTAGACGGAGGCCATGAAGTGGATGTCCTGAACCTGGACTTCAGTAAAGCTTTTAACTCTGTACCACATGGGAGGCTAGGAAGTAAGCTAGAAGGCATGGGGTAGGGCGAAGATGGTGGGGTGGGTAGTAAAATGGCTACAGGAAAGGAAGCAGAGGGTGATGGTGGATGGGGAGCTCTCATACCCTAAGGCAGTGATGAGCAGAGTACCAGAGGGCTTGGTGCTGGGTCCAGTGTTGTTTGGGATACTGATTGCAGACATCTCATTGGGCATCAAGAGCAAGACCAGACTGTTTGCTGATGACACCAAGATGGGTGCAGTAGTGGATGACCTGGGAGGTTGGCAGGAGTAGCAGGATGATCTGTCAAGGTCGGAGAACTGGTCAAACTCTTGGCAGCTGGGGTTCAATGCCCAATAGTGTGAAGTGCTACATTTTGGTTCAAAGAACCCAAGGAGGAGTTACCAGCGAGGGGGTTGCAGCTAGCCAAGTCAGAGGAGGAAAAGAATCTGAGGGTGCTCGTTACAGGATCAATAAACAATTCTGCACAATGTAGGAAGACAGCTGCAAAGGCCAACAAAATGCTGGGTTGTATTGCCTGGGGTATATCCTCAATGAGTGGGGAAGTGATTCTGCCTTGTATAGATTGCTGGTTAGGCTGCACCTGGAGTACTGTGTGCAGTACTGGCACCCATACCTAAAAAGGGACATTAATTTGCTGGGGGTTGTGCAGCTCAGGGTAACAAAGATGACCCATGGGCTGGGGGATTCACCCTATGAGAACAGGCTGAAGGAATTGAACATGTACTCTCTAGAGGAGAGGAGGGATGGGGTGATATGACTGAAACCTTCAAGTACATGAAGGGAATAAACAAGACAAGCACAGAAGGGGCTGTTCAAATTAAGGGGGGTGGGCACTAAAGGCCATGATCTGAGACTGAAGGGAGAAAACATCAAGACAGAGATGAGAAGACACTTTTTTAAGGAGAGGGTGGTGGCAGGTGGAACGCATTGCCGGCAGAAGTGGTAGCCTTTTGAACAGTGGGCTCCTTCAAAAAGGTCTGGGATTGGGCAAGAGGGAGTCACAAGAGGATGAGGAGGGAAGGGCAGTTGCCGAATAAGGGCTGCTAGCTGCAAAATCAAACAGACTCGATAGACCATAGGACCTTTATCTGCTGGCAATTTTGTATGTTCTTATATAAACTGTAGGGTACTAATTTTTAATTCTCCATGTACTGCCTTAAGACCTTCAGAGTTGTGATCTCTCCCAAAAGTGAGTGCTAAGGACTGTATGTTCTAGCTTCTAGAAGACATTTCACTTCTGGCAATGTGTGCACAGAAATGTGGTCACATGAATACATGCATCATTGCTGCATAGAAAAGATTAAGCCCTGAAGCAAGGTATTTAAAAAAATATATATTTACTCTGTGACATATTAAAGGGTGGCAGCCCAAGTAGGTCAACATGCTCTCACATGACATAAATAAAAATGTGCAATATAGTACAATGAAGCAGAGACTGTATAAATCTAACACTATAATAAACTAAAGAAAATACATTGCTTTAATTTTCGACTGTAACATTCAGTGATATACATACAGAAAGAAAGAAGAAAGAAAGAAAGAAAGAAAGAAAGAAAGAAAGAAAGAAAGAAAGAAAGAGACTCCTTGTAATGATAGTATACTTCTTTAATACCTAAGATGCTACCAAATTCAAACCACCAATGTTTCGTGACTAGTTCCCTTTGTCTAGGTACGTGGTAGTCATCTGTATTGATTTTTTCCAAACATATATTTAAAATCTGCCACTTAATAGGAAATCCTGCTAGAGGATGGTGACATACAACATAAAGTTTTAATGTAATCAAACTCTTTATGCACTTGTACTTTCATTATGCTTCTAATTTAAAAATTATATTATAGGGACACAGTACAGTAGCACCCCTATAGTTAGGGTCGCAGAGCCTGTTCAATGTTAAACCCCTAACATTGCACATTAATATATTTGGCTCCATTTGATGAAATGAGTTGAAATTTTGTATGTTTTGTCTAGAAGGCAAAATCTTGATCTGTGGACATTTTTGTGATGACAGCTTGTGCAGATTCTGAAATCTGCATGTGTCATTTCTTGGAAAAATCTAAATTTTTTACTGTACTTAACATGTTTTTTTTTGTTCTCCCCTACAGCCTACATGGCTTTCAGGGGACATGTGTCATGTCCTAGGGTAGTGCTTTTCACAGGTCTGGTGAAAAAATATTAAAGGGTTCCAGAGTTAAAATATTTTAAAATTCAGTGGTTTCTGACCTGTGCATGCGCAGTAGGGTTTCTGAGAAAACCTTCTGCAGCAAAAGTACAAATTTGATGCTGCAACTACATGTTTTTGCTTTCATGACACTTGATTGGCAGGTCACCAAATATTTGTTATGTCATACCAAACACCATCTAGTTGATTTTTTCCACAAACTAATACATGTGGAAAATACATAAAATTGCTGGGATTTTAACAAACATCAGAATCTAGATAAACAGGACCTTTTTTGTAGTCTAATTTATTTTTTTAATTTAATGGCTTCCAATGCCTTTTCTGAGCACACCAAATCCCCAAATTCAGGGTTCACAGCTTAGTGGGAGGAGTGCTTCACCCATGTTCCCTGTATGAGAACAGCAGGAATTTCTTGTCTCTGCAGCCACAGCTGAAGTCGTGCTGCAGGCTGCAGGCTGCAGTGTGAGCTGTGAGCCACCATTTGTCTGGTGTTTGGTGGCACCCACTCCACACTGCATTGTCATCCCTAGTAATGTGTCAAGTTGCCTTGGTGTCTAGTGGCATCCCACCCTACCAATCACTGTCTCCCATTCACATATTTCCCTGGTGTTTAGTGGGCACCCCCACCTGCCGATCGTCAACCTGTAAAGATATAAATACATTCCCTGGTGTTTAGTGGCACCCCCCAACCACTGACTACCATTCCCATTTCCCTGGTGTTTACTGGCACCCCCCACCTGCCAATCACCATCCCCACTGTGAAATAATATAGTCCCAATCCCTGGTGTTTACTGGCAACCCCCACCTGCCAATTGCAATTCACTGTTTCCCTGGTGTCTAGTGGCACACCCTCACCTGCTGATCACTGTACTTGTTACTCAAGTAAATATTGCCTGATGTCTAGTGGCACCCACCACCCTTACATTTATGACAACCATTTTAACATGGAATGAGGAAAACATTCCTTCAATGTTTTTTTTTGTAACACATGTAAAAAAAGAAAATGGTCCCTCACTGATTAACCACTCTCCCCCATCTCCCACTCAGCACCCACCACCGCATACACCCCCCGTACACCACCTCACAGCCTCATTCACCTGAACAGGTCCCAGATTCAAAACCCATTCTCCAATCGATGACACATCTTTCTGTTGGAACCAGCGACTGCAACATGAGAAACTAAGGTAAACGCAGTTCAATGTATTTCAATGGGGCTTTCAACTTTTATGCATAACTTAGTCATTTCTTGACATTTTGACCCCACATTTTCCACAAGGCCTTTTGGGGACCTAATCTCATGAACAATATGACTGTCATTATGCAACTCCTGCCCAAAATGTTATTTTGCAGTCACTTGCCAAATTCACCTTTCAGGCAAGATTTGAACATTTTTCTGCACTTGTTCATGAGGTGGGATAATAAGAAGGCTATGTTGAAAATTTGGGATCAAAACGTAAAAATGGCAAAGTTATGCAGATCTGTTTCAATTTCACATTGCATGCTCGTAACTCTGGAAATGTTATATATTTTCACCCCAGATTTTCAACATAGCCTTCTTATTACCCCACCTCATGTATGTCACAGATGTCATTTTTCAAATCCTGACCAAAATGTGTTTTCACAACCGTGGTGTGGAATGGTGTTGCAGTTGTGTAGAATTATGTTCTGGCGGGGATTCAAAAATGTTCTGTACCAGGTACATGAGATGGGCTAATAAGATAGTTATGCTGACAATTTGGAGGGCCATGTATCTCCACAGCTACATGCATACATACATGTATCTATGGAGGGATGAGAGTGCAGGGCCATTCACATCCACAAGCAAATAATGATATGATTATACAATCTCAAAAAGTAAGGAAATAAATTCCAAAACAATTCATTAATGCTCTAGTTAGGGTTAAAGTGACAATAGTAGGGAAATTTGGCATTAGGGTTTCCAACCCTAACTCCCCACCCACCCAAAGCAGCAAAAGGACAACACCACACAAGCAACCACTGACAGCCATCATCAGCAAGACAAACAACATACAACTGTTTCCAAATGACACAAATGGAGCAGCACTGATGTGCTGCCTTTGTGGATTTTTATCTGCAGCATGAAAACCACAAGACATACTAAACACACTCACTTATCATTGCAGATACAAATCCATTATACTCAAATTACAACACTGCTTCTGTAACCACAGGTACAAATCTGTGATACTAAAATTACAAGAGTTATGTCTGCAGAAACATGCACTCCTATGCAGGCAGCCCTTCTGTTGCCTGAGGTACTCAAGCACATTGTAAAACAAGAAGGGCCAGAGCTTCTGCAGGCACAGGTATAAGACATATACACTGACTTCTGGCTGCAGAACTGCAGGTGCCAGAAAATCCATGACAGCAAAATTGCAACACTACTTTTGTATGGAGAATCACAGGCCCCTGAGGGGCCTGCATCTCTTTGGCCACAGGTGTGAAGCATACACTGACTTCTAGCTCAGAAGGTCAGGAACCTATGTTGCCTGCAGTTATGCACATTGAAATACTGTCACACTGTGGCTGAAATGGTTTGAGCAATCGATCAAGAAATTGTTCCAGAGGGTAGCAGTTTTTTCAGATATTCAGATGCATACAGAAATACATACAGTAATGCAGCATCTATCTAGGAAAGTACCTTGTACAGCATGCATATGTAAAGCAGAGCCAGCCATGATGCAGAACTGTCACTTGCAGTAAATAACTTCACAATATACTGCAGTAAAAAAGGGCTTTATTGTCATTGAACTACAGTGTTTCCTACAGCATTCTGCAGCATTGCTGTCTTACATCCTGGCTGGCACCATTGTACCTGTGGGTGCACAGATGCAGACCCATTCAACCTTCTTTGTACACATACTCATGCGCACATGCTCATGCATGTAATATGACATGCACACACAGGTGTGATTACATAGGCACAGGTACCAGCAGGGCTGGTGTTAAGCAGTCACAGGTACAAATTCACAAAGGAAGCACATCATTGCTACTGAATTTGTGTCATCTGGAAACAGTTGTATGTTGTTTGTCCTGCCTGAGGATGGCTGTCTGTGATTGCTTGTGTGGTGCCTCTTTGCAGATGATACAAAGATTTGCAACAGGGTTGACATGCAAGGTGGGGTGGAAAGGATGAAAAGGGACTTGGCAAGGTTGGAAGAATGGTCAAATGTATGGCAGCATAAATTCCACAGAAAGAAGTGCAAAGTAATCCACCTGGGAAACAAAAACCCAGGGGAAGAGTACACAATGGGGGGTGAGATACTGACAACAACAAAAATGGAAAGGTACCTGGGGGTAGTCATATCAGGTGACCTAAAGTTGGGCCAGCAACGTAAGAAGGCAGTACAGAGGGATGGGGGATACTGGGATACATAGGGAGAGGCATCACCAGTAGAAAACAGGAAGTTGTTGGGCCTCTGTACAGATAGTTGGTAAGACCACATCTGGAGTACTGTGTATAGTTCTGGAGACCCCATCTCCCCAAAGACATAGACAGGGTGGAGGTTTGTTCAGAGAAGGGCAACCAAAATGGTGCAGGGTCTGCACCAGAAGACATATAAAGAACGACTAAAAGAGCATAAGATGTATAGCCTCGAGGAAAGGAGGGAGAGGGGGACATGATAGAAACTTTCAAATTCTTTAAGGGAATCAACAAAGTCCAAGAGGGTAGCATCTCTCAGAAAAAGAGACGTGTAAGAACAAGGGGGCATAATTTGAAGATGGAGAGGGAATGGCTCAGAGGTAATGTGAGGATGCATTTCTTCACAGAGAGGGTTGTAGATGCATTGAATGGCCTTCCTGAGGAAGTTGTAAAATCAAAAACAGTGTGGGAATTCAAGAATGCATGGGACAGACATAAGGCAATTCTAGTGGTGGGTAGGAGGAAGTAGGCAGTTGGTTAATTAGGATCTTCAGCTTATCCATTAGGTAGGGAAATGGGTAGACTACATGGGCCAAGCAGTCTTTATCTGCCATCAAATTCTATGTTTCTATGTTTCAAATTCTATGTGTTCTCCTTTTGCTGCTTTGGGGGAAGGGGTTAGGGTTGGAAACCCTAATGCCACAGTTCCCTACTTTTTTTTGCTTTAACCCTAACTAGGACATTAATAAAGTTTCTTGCATATATATATGTGTGTGTGTGTTTATATATAGATATATATATATATATATATATACAGTGGCGTGAAAAAGTATTTGCCCCCTTCCTGATTTTCTCTATTATTGCATATTTGTCACACTGGATGTTTTCAGGTCTTTAGACAAAATATAATATTAGATAAAGGGAACCTGAGTGGACAATAACACTTTTTTTTTTTTACTTATTTCATTTATTTAATGAAAAAAGTTAACTAACACCAACTGGCACTGTGTGAAAAAGTAATTGCCCCTAGTTAAATCAACCCAATTAAAGGGATAATTAGAGTCAGCTGATTGAACACAGCCAAGCTTGATTACAGCCAGCCTTGCTCAATATAAACCTCACTTATTTTGGCCCTACCATCACAGTCACATTGCCAGCACAAAGATTCAACAAGCACATTATGCCATGATCAAAGGAAGTTCCTGAAAAGATCAGAAAACATTTTGTTGCCCTCTATCAGTCTGGAAAGGGTTACAAAGCTATTTCTAAGGCTCTGGGACTCCATCGAACCACAGTGAGAGCCATAATCTCCAAATGGAGAACACTCGAACAGTAGTGAACCTTCCCAAGAGTGGGCGGCCCGCCAAAATTACTCCAAGGGCGAGTGTAAAATCATCCAAGAAGTCTCAAAGGATCCTAAAACAGCATCCAAAGAACTGCAGGCTTCTCTTGCCTCAGCTAAGGTCAGTGTTCATGACTCCACAATCAGAAAGAGACTGGGCAAAATGGGCTTATGTGAGAGTAGCAAGGTGAAACCACTGCCAACTAAGAAGAACATAAATGCTCATCTCTCATTTCTCCAAGAAGCACCTGGATGATCCACAGCCTTTGGGAAAATGTTCTATGGACAGATGAGTCCAAAGTGGAACTTTTTGTACAACATGGATCCCATAATGTCTCGTGTAAAGCAAACACAGCATTCCACAGTAAGAACACCATACCAACAGTCAAACATGGTGGTGGTAGTGTGATGGTGTGGGGATGCTTTGCTGCCTAAGGACCTGGATGACTTGCCATAATTAAAGGAACCATGAATTCTGCTCTGTACCGGAAAATTCTTAAGGAGAATGTCCAGTCATCCTTCCGACAGCTGAAGCTGAAGCGTGAGTTGGGTCATGCAGCAAGACAATGATCCAAAACACAAAAGCAAGTCCACATCAGAATGACGAAAAAGAAGTAAAATTAAAGTTTTGGAGTGGCCTAGTCAAAGTCCAGACTTAAACCCAATAGAGATGCTGTGGCAGGACCTGAAATGAGCAGTTCATGCTCGAAAACCTACCAAATGTTACTGAATTAAAGCAGTTCTGCGAGGAAGAGTGGGTTAAAATTCCTCCACAGCGATGTGAAAGACTGATATTGAATTATAGGAAGTGTTTGGTTGCAGTCATTGCAGCTAAATGTGGCGTAACCAGTTATTAAGTGTAAGGGCAATTACTTTTCACACAGTGCCAATTGGTGTTGGTTAACTTTTTCATTAAATAAGTGAAATAAAAAAAAAAAAAAGTGTTATTTGTTCACTCAGGTTCCCTTTATCTAATATTACATTTTTTCTAAAGACCTGAAAACATCCAGTGTGACAAATATGCAATAATAGAGAAAATCAGGAAGGGGGCCAATACTTTTTCACACCACTGTATATATATATATATATATATATTTCATTGCAAACAACTCTGTTAATACATCAGTTAGGGTTGCTTTCACACCAACAAAAGTCTAAAAATTTGATGTTAGGGTTACCAACCCTATCACCACCACCCCCACACTCTACACACCAACAGGCATCAGGGTGTGCCTTGGGGTCATCCACCCTAATTCTCACCTAAGTCCATTTATAGGGAAGTTTAGATGGTATAGTATAGGAGATTGGAGTAAGAGTGATGACCAATGATCCCAAGACACACCCCAATACCTGTTGGTGTGCAGAGGGTGGGGGGGTGGTAGGGTTGATAACCCTAACATTGAATTTCCAGACTTTTCTTGGTGTGAAATCAACCCTAACCAATGCATTAATAGAGTTTTTATGCAATGAATTTCCCTTCTTTTTAAGAAAGTGTAATGTTACTCATATCCATACTGTATGTGGGAGTGCAGACCCCCTGGGCCCTAGGGTCCCACTTTCCCATAAGCATAGAAACATATCAGAAGAGGGCCCTTGTCTGCCAGTTTTGCAAAATGGTATCCATAGGTGGGAGTGTGGGCCCTCTGAGCCCTGCACTCCCACCTACCTCTAAGCCTAGAGACATTGTGCAGTAGGGCCCTGTGCTCCCAGTTTTGCATAATGATAGCCATATGAGGGAGTGCAGACCCTCTGGGCCCTGTGCTCCCACCCACCCATAAGTCTAGTGGCACAGTGCAGGAGGGTCCTGTGCTCCCAGTTTGCATAATGGGATCAATAGTTGGGAGAGTGGGTCCTCTGGGCCCTGAATTCCCATCCACCCATAAGTACAGAGACATAGTGCAGGAGGGATCTGTCCTCTCATATTGCAAGCTGACATCCATATATGGGAGTGTGGGCACTCTGGGCCCTGCACTCCCACCCACCTATAAATAAAGAGACAGTGCAGGAGTGCCCTTTGCTCCCAGTTTGCATAATCAGAGCCATAGGTGGGAGCACAGACCCTCTGGGCCCTGTACTCCCACCAACCCATAAGCATAGAGGCACACCACAGGAGGGTCCTGTGCTCCCACTTTAGCATAAGTGGTATGCATAGGTAGGAATGCAGGGCCCAGAGGACCCACACTCCCACCTACCCATAAGTACAGACACACGGTGCAGGCCTAGAGGCATTTCAAGTAACCCTTGTACTGCACATGTGGTTATATCTCACAACCATAGTAATTTTGGAAAACTTTCTTTGCAGTTGTACTCATGTCCTGGCCACACCCACATGTGCTTAGCTACGCTTAGCAAAAAATCCATATCTTGAATCATTTTTGAGATATAGCCACTGAAAGGCAGTGAGTATACCACAATGTTATCCTATGGGAAAACTGACATCTTCAGAATGCAGTAACTATTGAACCGGTGTAAATTTTTTCACCAAACCAGCAAAAGGCACATCTGTGGTGCAAGCCCTTGCTACCCTGCAAATTTCAGACCAAAAGCCCAAACTGTTATATTTTCTATACAGTGGCAAATAAACTGTTTTTTGGGGGACAGTTTACTCATGGAACTTTCACGAAAGTACAGTGGAACTTTTACAAAACTACATGGAACTTTCGCACAAGTTCCACAGCTAAAACGGAGAAAAATGTTGAAAAAACATATTTCTGGGCATGCTAGCAAAAAGTAATGCCAGGGTCACGTTCTTAGGGCCCAAATAAGGTAAACCCAACAGTTGGTGTTTACCAAGTGACAGTATTATATGAGCTACATTGTTTTTTCTGCTTCGCTAACTAAAAACAAGATGGTGGCAGTGTGAAAATAAAAAAAAAAACAAGCACGACAGTGAAACAGGCTTTTGCAAACGTTTTCATGGTGCACATATATTTCTCCCCTAAGCTATAGTGGGAAACAAAAAAGTTTAATAACTTTTGAACACGTTACTGTTTTTTCACCAAATATTCAAACTGCACTTCCCTGACCCAGTTCCCATATACCCTGAACACTTCAGACCAGATGGATAAACCATTCAGGCTGTGGAGACAAGCAAAGAATTACACAAAATTGAGGATTTTTCACACTCTTTCACACTACACAACCCTGCAACTGCAAATCCTACTGAAACAAAACTTTGCAAATCCAGAGATCTATTGTGCCAGACCACAAATTAAAAATGTCAGGCAAATTGGATAAATAGTTGCAAAGTTATTAAAGTTAACATTAAAGTGCCTATTCAACATATATATATATATATATATATATATATATATATATATATATATATATATATGTATTGCAAAAAACTCCATCAATGCATCAGTTAGGGTTGTTTCCACACTGACAAAATGTGGAAATTCAACATTAGGGTGTTAGGTTTACCACCCCACCACCCCCATCCTCTACACACCAACAGATGTTGGGGTGCACCATGGGGTCATCAGCCACAACTCTCACCTCATTCCATGTGTAAGCAAGGGTAATGACACACTACAGTATAGGAGAATGGGGTGAGAGTTAGGATTGATGACCCCATGGCACACCCTGACATCTGTTGGTGTGTATAGGATAGAGGTGTGGGGGTGGGGTGATGGGGTAGTAACCCTAACACTGAATTTCCACACTTTTGTCGGTGTGGAAACAACCTGAACTGATACATTAATGTTTTTTTTTGCAAAGAATTTCTTTTCCTTTTGAAAAAGTGTAATATAAATAGTAAATGGTATGTGTTGGTGGAAGCGTGGGGCCCAAACCAAGCTGGCCATTTCTGCATAATGATATGTGTCTGTGGGAGGGTGGGCCCTCCGGGTCCTGCACTCTCACATAAATATAACTACAGAACAATACAGTAGCACTATTGGGAAAGGAAGTATTGTAACACAAATTTGCCAATATCTCAGGAACTGTAGCAGGTAGGAAAAAAATTAAACTGTTGTAATCATGACAGCAAGTACTGCACATGACGTAGGTCAGCTGAATCCATATCTTGCATTGTTTAAGAGATACAGGCACAGAAAAGCTCTTTGAAGGCTAACTCTGTGGGCGTAATAGTGGTCCATGGACATGAAAATGAGCATTTGGAATACTAATTCCCAAATATTAACTGTATAAGGTAGAAAAAAAAATCAAATGTCATGGTATTCATGGCTTTCCTACCTACTTCTGCACTTATTCTCCCTAGAGGGGGACTAAGAATTTTGCGATGAAAAATCCATATCTCGAACTGTTTTCTAGATACGGGCACCAAAAGGCATCATGGGCACCGCAGTGTTATCCTTTGCGAAAATTTCTGAACTTCAGAATGCTGTAAATATGGGCCTGTTCAATGTTTTTGTACCAAACCACCAAAAGGCACATCTGTGGGACTAGGGCTCACCATCCTGACAATTTCAGGCCAATAGCCCAATCTACCTTGCCACAATGAAGTGACAAACAAAACAACACATAGTAAAATATGCTCATGTAGTGTTACCGCGATTACTTTTATGTTTTCATGACACTCCTATCTCTATAATGGGAATGTTATCGTGCACACAAAAATGCTGCTGCAGCTACTATTGTTCTGAGCTCGAATGTTAATGCAGCAACAAAAAAATTCTGCCATTATCAAAATATAGTAACAATTTAAAAAACATATTTCTAGACCAGCTGGTGAAAAACTAATGCTGGGGGCATGTTCCTGGCCCAGTTAGGTAAATACAGCTGTTTGGGTTTACCAAAGGGCATTATTTTTTGAGTTCTGTTTTTTCTCTTTCACTAACTGAAAAACAAGGTGGCAGCAGCAAGAAAACAATTTTGGGAAGCTAAACAACAAAGTGTGAACGAGAAAATTTTCGCAATGCACATATCAATTTTTCCATAGGCTACAATGAGACATGAAAAAAATGCCATAACTTTTGAATGGACCAATATTTTTCACCAGATCTTCAAAAGGCACCAGTTCAACCCAGATCACATGTAAACAACAAATTTGAGCCCACTCAAATGCATTCTTCAGTCCAATATGGCTTACTGAAGAATTTGCAAAAGTTGTGATTTTTCACTTTTTGAGTGTGTTATGGTTCCTCAACCATACATCCACCTAGAATAAAATTTTCCAGATACAGGGATCTGTGGTAGGTGGGTCTACATTCCAAATTTCAGGCATATTAGGCAAACAGTTGCAAAGTGTTACAGTGCAAACTTTGAGGTTTAACATACAAGTGGCCATGCAACCCTAACTATAGTGGCATCTATATATATATATATATATATATATATATATATATATATATATATATATATATATATATATAATAACATTATGCTCCTCATTAATTAAAGATTATGGGCTGCATATGCAAACATTCTGTGGTGATTTGCATATGCAGCCCATGATGCTTTGCATTGTGGGGCATGTGTGATTTTGTATTTTCTTGAAACTTTGGCTTCCCAGCCAAATGCCCTTTGGGTAACCCTTGCCTTCGGTGTTTGGCGCACAGAGGTTCTTTTGTCTTTAAATAGTTTTTATTTTAATGGGTTCACCACAATATATCCAAGGCACACTGCCTTAAGGGTAGCTGGTCCATTCCACTGGGGTGTCAAGCAGACAAGGCATACTGATGAGTCCTGGTAGGACAAAACACGTGTCTATGTCTTCTGTTAGCACCCTTTGCAAACTGTGTGAGAGGCCTTTTGGCACCATGCAATTCTGCTTAAAGTTGGACCAGCATCACATTCTGTGGTGATTTTCATATGCAGCCCATGATGCTTTGCATTGTGGGGCATGTGTGATTTTGTATTTTCTTGAAACTTGGCTTCCCAGCCAAATGCCCTTTGGGGTAACCCTTGCCTCAGTGTTTGCGCACAGAGGTTCTTTGTCTTTCATATATATATAGATATAGATATAGATATAGATATAGATATAGATATATATATATATATATATATGTAATAGATATATACCACTCTGAGGTGGAGTCGCTCTGATATACGCACGCCTAGGTGTGCGCCAATGTCTATAGTACGCGATATCAGGATGCGGACCGCACACCTCAGAGTGGTATATCTATCTTATAAAATGTCAAAATTGTTTTGGAGAGGGGGTAAAAGTGCAGTGGCGGTCGTGCTTTGATATAACGCACGGTCATGTGATGGTGTTTGTCCAGTGCTGTTGCAGTTCCTGACCATGACTGTTCTCAAGCATTTTATGAATATATATATATATATATATAGATATGTGTGTGTGTGTGTGTGTGTGTAATTATAGATAGGTAGGTAGGTACATGTAGGTAGGTAGATAGATAGATAGATAGATAGATAGATAGATAGATAGATAGATAGATAGATAGTTAGATGTGTGTTATTCTAGCATGGTAGTTCTACTACAGTTAGGGTTGAATAAGGTGCTTAATGTTAAAATCCTGATTTTTGCACCTTAATAATTTTCAGTGAAATTCATCAAAATATAGCATGCATTGTCTCTCAGGTAAGTTCCCAAGATGTGAGAAGTTTCATGATGGTAGCTTGTGCAAGTTTTGAGATACAGAATGTTGATTTTTAATGAAGTGCTGTGTCTTTTCCTATATTTATCATACTTTTTATTGCTCTCATGTACAGCCTAGATGGTAGGGAATTTTTTCCCAAAACTTTTAGGGTCGAAGTGGCCTGTGCCAGGATAGTGCCTTCTGAAGGTTTTTGTGAAAAAGTATTAATCAGTTCTAGAGTCATTAGGATTTAAAGTTGTTTCTTCATTTAACCCTCTGGTATGAAATGAAAATGTTTGGGTTGCAAGACCGTACTGTGCTTGCACCACTTAGTTGTTATCATGACCTGAAAACCAGTTTTTTTGTTGGGAGGGGGTCACGATGGCTACCATCTTGTTTTTTTGTTTTCAAATTAAAAATCTTGGAAATACGTAGAAGTAATGTATTTTTAAAACACAAAAATGTGAACTTATGCAAATGAGAGCAGTTTACTAGATTCTGGTGTTTATGTTTTATATAATGGCCAAAAAAATACCTTTTCTGGACACCCCAAATCCTGGGTGTCCAACTTAGCAAGAGGATCCAATTAGGGTAATGTTTGGCTTGCACACAAAGCCAGTTAACATGCTGTCACAGAGTTCTGTGATGGACTGAGGGTGTTAAATCACTTCTCAATCCCCATCAGCTCTGGGCTGCAAGCTGGAATGCTGGGGCTGCTGGGAAGGCATGCACATAAACAGCAGTGGCAGCAGCAGCCAATCACAATCATGGAGGTGTAGAGGGAAAGAGGGGAGCCAGTGAACATTTGTGCCTTGCAATCTGGGCTTTGTGATCAAGGGATTGGTGTAATGAACTTGGAAATCTAATTTCACCAGGAACATGGATGACAAATCCAACAAGCTTCTCCTGGCCTTTTTGCGGTACTCTTCTTTTTTGTTGTGATCATTTTGCAATATGTTTACCCAGGAATCAAGTGCCAGTTGTCAAAGCTACAAGCTTTCAGCTCTTTGATTGCAGAACGCTACCTGGCAGAGGACAAGACTCCCATCATGCTTGTCCCCAAATTCAATTTCACCAAGGGTGACCTTATGAGAAAGGTGGCTTTCAACATCAAATGGGATGCTGTGATCATGTTTCTGCACATCTACATGACAGGGGAACCCACTTTTGGTCACCATTTGGCCTCATCCTCCAGCTAGAGCAGTCATGTGACTACAAAGCAGGCAAAAGAGATGTACCTGTCTGCGCCCAGGCAAATTGGAGATGTGGTTCTTCTCCAGGTTCTTGGCAGGCTGGAGTTGTGCATTGCATGTGGATTGGACAGAGCTCACCACTTGTGTTCCTTCCATCATGAACAGCAAGAAGGAGGTGATCCAGAGACTCCTGAGGTGAGTTGAGGGCAGAAGGGAATACCTGCACTGCAGCTTAAATTAATTTTTTATTATTGTTTCAGAATTGGTCAGTCATGAGTAAAGCAACCTGACAACCTATCAGCTATTAATCAAGCTGTGGTGACAGATCAGATCCTATACCTCTAATATAATTAATGCACTTTAATATATGAGTATTGTTGTGGGTGAGGTAGCAATGATCACACAAAACTACAGTCAATAAGATACACCACATCAAGAGATGTGATTAGATTTATTAAAAATAAAAAGGAAAAAAAAAACAGATGCAAAGAAATAACTTTTTAAAAACACAAAACAAAAAGATGCAATAACCAAAACTGCACAGCTCAGGGAATAATCACAGCTAATTCCTTAAAATTTTTCTGTGCCAAGTCTCCCTTTGAAGAACTTTCTTGGGAGGTGTATACAGATCTCCTTCCAAACTACATCCAATCTCTAAGTCCCAGGTCATGGTTTAAATAGCACCAAGACTCCTCTCAATATCTGGAAATCCCACCCCTAATATCCTTTATTGTGTACTCATAGTCATTCCACAAACTTTGAGGAATGTCAGTCACATTCATTAATCAGATGCCAGTGTGTACAAAATACATATAGCACTTCATTTCTATTGCTTTTCATTAGTTTAAACAAAAATGGTCTGTAATGAACCTAAGCGCCACCCCCTTATCTTAGATTGTCATTTTAGTCCCACATAAATGCAGCAAGGAGGGTACTGCTGACTCTGTATAGGAGACTTCACCCAGCTAATAGGTTCATTCTGATTGGCATGGGAGCAGGCTGTGGTAACAACTTCAGACCCCCTAACACAGGTAACCTAAATCCACATCTTGTCTAATTTCTTAACTGTAACTGTATACAAACTGAGTTTTTAAAAAGGAAAATACAGAACAAAAATACAGTATAGTATCATGCAGAACTGTTTAGCAGAGTCTTTTTTATTTATGTTTGTTTAACTCTCTGTTCTGCTCAGAGTTCCTGGTCCATGTCTAAGACCTTAATATGACATAGGAAACAAAGATATACACAAGAACCTATTTTCCCTAAGCCCTCGTGGTTCTACTGTGAACCACAGATGGCCTAAATATGCAGACTGTACCTTCCCCCCGAGAGACTCGCAAAACCAGCAAGTCAGAAAACAACCAAGGTAAAAGCTTAACAATGGCTGTTTTTATGAGATACAGCAGCCGTATTCAGTTCTCGAGCAACATGCAAGCAGGTACCATGCTCACCTCTTGCAAACATGTGAGAGGGAGCGGAATGCCAAAGTGACCATTTCCTAAGCAGACATGTACACGCTGCAAAGCACAGACACATACTGCATCATTATCCAGCAGAGATAGATGCCCCAGTGCTCTGCTAAATTTATGGGATTTCATTAAATAAAATGCTTGGAAACATGGAGAATTACAGGTTGGTGTGGTCACAGGAGCATGGGCACCTAGAAACAAGTACAATGAAGAAATGAAGGTGATTATATACAACAGGTGGCCAATCTACTGTACAATAAAACAGAGATAGGTAGAATAAAGCAAGTAAAGGTGCTGTTGTGCAACAGACTAAAAGAAATAAAGAGAGATAATGCATAAAGGTAGCAAGAGGGTGAAGAAGAGGGGGAGAAAGAAGAAATGTAAGCAGGGGCCCATTCCACAAGGGACACACACCATCCTTTTCCAGTATCTACCCTATAGCCCCCTGCTCAAGTACAAACCAGTGTGAAGCTATTGGTTTGTCAACCACATCCCCGAGGGGATGGCAGGAAGCTTCCACACACCCTCACAGAAGCTCCACCCTAGATCATCCTAAATAAATACTAAATACAAGTTTTATTACATAACCTAGAAATATCTCATAGATCTGCTATACACAATGTTTTTCCTAGGGTACATATAATAATTTCATTTTAGATCAGACATGCAATTTACTCCATATCTAGATAAATAATCAGCATTTTTATGTTGACTCCCTGGTCTATGTTTAATTTCAAACTTATACGGTTGTAATGCCAGATACCACCTAAGGATTTGAGCATTTTTGTCCTTCATCTGGTGAAGCCAACATAAGCAGTTGTGATCTATAAGTAATGTAAAATGTCTTCCTCATAGGCAAAATTTTAAGGCTTCAATGGCCCACTTAATGGCCAAGCAAGTCTTTTCAATGGTAGCATATTTGCATTCCCTCAGAAATAATTTCCGATTGATGTAGAACAACAGAAAGTCCTGAACAGTATTACACCACTAGAAAAGTGGGCAATACGAATTCTGAATAACAACCATAACATTGTAATAAAACAAGCTGACAAGGGTGAAGCTGTGGTTGTGATGAACACAGAGGATTACATTAAAGAGGCACACAGACAGCTGTCAGATATAGCTTACTATAGAGAACTCACCGAAGACTCTACTATACAATATACTGAAGAACTTAAACAAATAATCAAGTCTCTACCTAACAAAATCCAAGAACAGTTACAAATACTAATTTCAAACAAACCTACTCCAGGAACATTCTGCATGCTACCCAAGAAACACAAACCAGGGAATCCAGGAAGACCCATCATCTTGGCATTGGCACACTCATTGAAAGTATTTTAGGACTCATTGAATTCACTTTAAAACCACTAGTGAGAGCTACTAGCAGTTTTATTCAGGACACCACCGATTTCCTCAGGCAACTGAAACAAATTGTACAAATGCCACCAAACACTATCCTAGCCACAATGAATGTCAATGCCCTGTACACCAACATCCCACATGTCAGAAATGTCAGCATGTCAGAAATTTTTAAAGGAAAATACATCCACAGGAGACATTCCAGAAACCATGATCATCACCCTAATAAAATTAATTTTGACACACAACTCCACCTTTAACAGCAAGCACTTTTTACAGATCATGGGGACAGCCATGGGCACTAAAATGGCACCACAGTATGCCAATCTTTTCATTGCCTGTTTAGAGGAGGATTTTTTTAAACACCACCCATATAATTCATTTGTCTACCTCCAATTTATTGATGACATATTTCTGATTGGACAGAAGGTGAAGACTCTCTCAAAAAATTCCATTATGATTTTAACAACTTTCATCATTCCATAAATCTCACTATTGAATACTCCACCACCAGCATACATTTTCTTGACACCACAGTCAGTATCACTAAAAACAGACATATACAAACTCTCTTTACAGAAAACCCACTGACAGACACCACTACCTGCATAATTCCAGCTCCCACCCAAATCATACAAAAAAATCTGTACTCTATGTCAGGCGATCCAATAACATTGAATCTGCTCTGATGAGAGAACAAGAGACAGACAGCTCTCCACACTTTGGAATTCCCTAATTCTGCAGTGCCACTCTCCAAGACAAAATGACAGAGCATTTGAATGGGCCATACAAATACCATGAGACAGTCTGCTGGAATACAAGCAAAAACATCAAACTGACTGCACACCTCTAGTGGTCACTTACAGCCCATGCTAAATCCACTTCAGGAAATTGTCAAAGAGCTACAACCCATGCTGATAGAAGATGAAACACTGAAAGACATCTTTTCTGAACCACCTGTTATTGCCTATAAGCAGCCCCCAGCCTGAAACATAATAATTCCCCATTTGACCTGGCAAATGGGGATCCAAAGGAAGTTCAGGAAGAGTTTAGGAAACTGGGGAAGGGTCTCAAGCAAGTAGCTACTTCTGTCACTTTCTCAGAAGTACTACCTGTGAGAGGCAAGGGAGAGCATAGGAGTGCATGCACCAGGAACTTTAACTCATGGTTGAAGAACTGGTGCTGTGAGGAAGGGTTTGGATTCATTGGTGACTGGGGACCCACCTGGAGGGATGGAGGTTTGTTCAAGCCTGATGGCCTGCATCCATCCTGGAGGGGAATCCAAGCACTCAATGATAAGTTTAAATGCTACATTGACAAGCATTTAAACTAGCAAAGGGGGGTGGCAGGCCAGCAAGGAGGGTACTTACTTGCTCACCCCACACAGCTAGCAGTGGAACCAGTGAACCAGAGGAGTGGCTATCTCTGCAAAGCAGTGTGCAAAAGATGAGATTAGTGCCCAAGAGGTGGATAAGCAGAAAAGGGGCAAAATTCAGCAGAAGGGCAGACAGCAAGGAGAACCAGGGATAAATGACAACCAAGGAAGGGGCTGGAGTAGAACAGTGAAACAGTCTAGGGAGGTCAAATCATGGAAAGCCATGTGTGCAAATGCCAGGAGCCTTAGCAACAAGATGAAAAGATGGAAGATCTGGAGGCTGTCATGGTGCAGTCAGACCTGGACATTGTGGCCATCACTGAAACCTGGTGTAATGATAACCATGACTGGGAGATGGCCATACCTGGCTACAACATATTCAGAAGAGACAGAGCAGGCAGGAAGAGAGGAGGAGGCACTGTATGAAAAATGACATAAGGGCCACAGAGATCCAGGAGGAACAAAATGTGGGAGAGATACTGTGGGTTAGCTTGGAAAGGAAAATGGAGACAGCCATCCCAACAGGTGTGTCTATAGACCACCAGCTCAGAAGGAAGAAACAGATAGGGAGTTGATGCTAGCCATCCAAAGGATGGCAGACAAGGTGAGGTAGTACTGGTTGAGACTTCAATATTCCAGACGTGGACTGGAGTATCCCAGCAGCAGCATCAACTAGGAGCAGATTTATCCTGGACTCCTTCAGGGTGCCTTCCTCAAGCAACTGGTCATGGAACCAACTCGGCAGAAGACAATACTGGACCTTATGCTCACAAACAGGAACAGTGTGATGGGGTAACAGTGGGGGAGCACCTGGGAAACAGTGACCACCAGTCATTGTGGTTTGAAATCACAGAAAGAGCAGAACCAAACCACACAAAAACACGTATCCTGGATTTTAGGGGGGCAGACTTTGGGAAAATGGGGAGATACTTGAAAGAGGCATTAAGGGAATGGGACAGGAATCAGGGGTTGAGGAACAGTGGGCAGTATTTAAAATGGGGATTACAAAATAACAGAATTATGCATTAGCAGGTTAGCAAGAGGAAAGGAAGAGGAGACCATTATGGTTTTCCAAAGAGGTAGAAAGAAAGTGAAAGCCAAAAAGATTGCATTCAGGCAATACAAAAAGACACAGGCAGAAGGGGATAGGGAGAAGTACCAGGAGAAGCAAAGGGAGGCAAGGAGGTCAGTAAGGGAAGCCAAAGCTCAGACAGAAGAGCACATTGCAAAATCAGTGGGTAGAGGGACAAAACCTTTTACCGGTACATAAGTGAAAAAAGAAAGACAAATGAGGGATAGTGAGACTGAAAGAGGAGGATGGGGGCCGTGTGGAGGATGACAACAGTAAAGCTGACATATTGAACAGGTATTTCTGCTCAGTCTTTACTGAGGAAGAGGAGGGTAATGGGTCTGAAGGGAGTACAAGGGGTGAGAATGGTGCAGAAATGGACACAAGTCCCTTTACATGAGAAAGGGTCCTGAAGGAACTGGAAGTAATAAGAGTTGATAAAGCAATGGGGCCAGATGGGGTGCACCCAGGGTCCTTAAAGAACTAAGAGAGGTGGTGGCTGAACCTCTGGCTATCCTGTTTAGCCGATCACTGGAAACAGGGGAGGCACCCAAAGACTGGAGGACAGCAGATGTAGTCCCCATACAAAAGTGGGAACAAAGAGGAAGCAGGGAACTACAGACCAGTCAGCCTCACCTCGGTAGTGGGGAAGATCATGGAAGCA
This sequence comes from Neoceratodus forsteri, assembly GCA_016271365.2. Lineage (NCBI taxonomy): Eukaryota > Metazoa > Chordata > Ceratodontiformes > Ceratodontidae > Neoceratodus > Neoceratodus forsteri. Next base: position 712,257,889 of record CM028134.1, on the reverse strand, counting down.
CTACTGAAGGAGAGATTGGTGGAACATCTGGTTGTCAATGGACTACAGGACCCACGGCAGCATGGTTTCACCAGGGGAGGTGCGTCAGACCAACCTCATTGAATTTTTAACTGGGTGACTAGGGAGGTGGATCAGGGAGGGCAGTGGACATGGCCTATCTGGAATTCAGCAAGGCCTTTGACACTGTGCCACATAGAAGACTATTACACAAACTGGGGAATATGGGTGTGGGCAGGACAGTAGTGTGGTGGGTAGGTAACTGGCTGGGTGGCAGGACACAGAGGGTGGTGGTAAATGGCTGTCACTCCACAGAGGGAAGAGTGACCAGTGGGGTACCACAGGGATCAGTGCTGGGACCGGTCCTATTCAACATCTTCATCAGTGACATTGCGCTGGACCTAGAAGGCAGAATTTCACTGTTCGCTGATGACACAAAGCTCTGTAACAGAGTAGACACACCAGGGGGTGTAGACAGAATGAGAAGCAGCCTGCAGAAACTTGAAGAATGGTCAGGGGTTTGGCAGTTGAAATTCAATGCAAAGAAGTGCAAGATAATGCATATGGGGCACAAAATCCCTGGCACAATATATCAGTTGGGGGGTGAGAATATAGCATGCACCAAGCAGGAAAGGGATCTTGGGGTTATCATCTCTGATGACCTCAAGGTAGAGAAACAGTGTGACAAGGCAGCAGGTAAAGCAAATAGGATGCTGGGATGTATAGGTAGGGCATCACCAGCAGGAAAAGGGAGGTCATAATTCCGCTATACAAGACACTAGTGAGGCCCCACCTGGAGTACAGTGTACAGTTCTGGAGACCATACCTACGTAAGGACATAGACAGCATAGAGAAGGTTCAGAGGAGGGCAACAAAGATGGTGCATGGATTGCATCACAAGTCCTATGAAGACAGGTTGAAGGAACTGAACATGTACTCCCTGGAGGAGAGGAGGGAGAGAGGGGATATGATAGAGACATACAAGTATCTTACAGGGAGGACCAGGGTGCAGGAAAACACTATTTTTAAGCGAAAAAGATGTTCCAGGACTAGAGGGCATGGGATGAAGTTGGAGGGAGGATGATTCAGAGGAAACATGAGAAAGAATTTCTTCACAGAACGGGTGGTGGACAAGTGGAACACCCTGCCAGAGGAAGTGGTGGGGGCTGAAACAATCACGGGATTTAAGAATGCATGGGATAGACATAAAGGAATTCTGGAGGTCAGGGGTAAGGGGCAACAGACTTCTAGGAAAACAAACTGAACTTACAAGCTCAAATGGGCAGACTGGGTGGGCCATAGGCCCTTATCTGCTGACACTGTCTATGTATCTATGTAATTCATAACAAACTCCCAGCAGATCAAAATAACCAGAAAACAAAAGGGACAACACCATGCAACATGGCAAGATGTAAGACCTGCACCCACATATGTACACAGGCCACCTTTAAGACTAGCCAGAACAACACAATACAAATTAATAGATCCTACACATGTCAATTCAGCAATGTGGTTTACCTAATTCAATGTAAGAAATGCACAGATGGTTGCTATAATGGGGAAACTAGCTAACCACTGAAAACCAGGATGAATCACCACCATCACACAATAGTAAACCAGATTATCAGCACTCCAATAGGAAACCATTTTTCACAAACAGATCACGCTCTCTTAGATTTATCTGTCTTGATACTAAGAGGCAGCCTCAGAAACACACAAGACAGAAGGACATGGAAATTTGAATATATTAAACAATTTAAATCTAACATTTCAGGACTGAATTGAGACATTAGTTTCATGGCATACTATGGCAAAATGTAATTCTTTTTTATTGTGTACTAAATCATGTCATTATTGATCACACTTTGGTTCTGTATTTATCTTATTATTTAGTTTTCTCCGAGTTCTGCCTGATCAGCTTTTTTTACCTGTACCTCACATCCTCCCTGCCTCTCCTACTATCTCTTTAGCTCAGTACCACCCAATCCCTCATGTTTTCACACCTCTGTTTATACTACCTCACATTCTGTTGATTTAGGCCCTTGTTCTTTTGTTTCTCCTAATTTCTTGATTCCCTTGCATCTCTTAGGCATCTTCGCTCTATTCTACCCTTACAGCCAGCCTCTGATCTCAGATCCTATCTGCATGCTTTTGTCTTCCCTTTAGCTTCCTTTCATCTCCTACTGATCTGTTCCTATTTAGTTCCCTCCCCATTTCTTCTCATGTTTTTATTTTGCATCTTAGACTTTAATCTCTAGTTCCCTTTATCACCTTCCTACTTCACTTCTTGATTTTTAATTGCTCTGCAGTGGATATAAAAATACTGCTTATGTTGCTCAGTTTTGGTATTCACCTGAAGAAGGGACCTGTGTGGCCCTGAAAGCTTGTGTATAATTCCATCTTTGTACAAGACACTTTTTGGTCCAATAAAAGGTATCAAACCTTCCATCTTCGGCTGATGTAGACAATGGGATGCTCTTCTCCTTTTATGGTCTGGCATAACACTGCCCCTAGTCCTGTTTCTGAGGCATCAGTATGTACCTCAAATGGCTGACTAAAGTCAGGGGATTGCAAAACAGGAGAGGCACATAAGGCTGCTTTGATAGCATGGAAAGCTAAATCACAAGCCGGGGACCAAGGTACTTTATTAGGAACCTTTTTTCTGGTACAGTCAGTTAAAAGAGCAGCAATGGTGGCAAAATCAGGAATGAAGTACCTATAATATCCTGCCAAGCTTAAGAAGGAACGTACATGTCTTTTTGTCTCAGGGACAGGACATCTAGCCACTGCCTCCACCTTTTCTAACTCTGGATGCACAACCCCATTGCCAAATATAAACCCTAAATACCTTGTTTCTTTTGTAGCCAGAGTACACTTGGAGGGATTAATTGTAAGACCAGCAGTTTGTATGACCTTGATGATGTTGGTTAGGTGGGCTAAGTGCAAGGTAAAATCATCACTGAATATAACTACTTCATCAAGGTAAGCTGAGCAATACCCTGAATGAGGACTTAACAGCTGGTCAATGTACTACTGAACGGTAGCGGGTTAGCCATGCAGACTGAAAGGCATATACACATATTGCTAAGGCCATTTGGAGCACTGAATGCCATTTTTGCCTTAGATGTTCTTTCCAAATTGATCTGCCAATACCTTTTGGTGAGATCGAGTGTGGTAATGAATCTATCTTGTCCAATCCAATCAAGAATGTCATCCACCCTAGGAATGGGATAGCTATTGAATTGTGATACCTGATTCAGTTTCTGAAAATCAAGGCAAAGGCATATGCTCCCTTCTTTTTTCAGCACTATAACCACAGGAGAGGACCAATGACTGACAGAAGGCTCAATAATGCCTAACTGTCACAATTTATTCAGTTCCTGATCCACATCAGCTCTGACATTTTTCTATAATCAGTATGCTTTTTGCCGGACTGGAGCAGAGTCTGGTTTTATTTCATGCAGGACACCAATGACTTTATCGGGTATACTGATAAAGGTGTTGGCAAATTGTTTTAGTAGCTGATGCAGGTCACTTTGTTCTTGCTTTGAAAGGTCAGGGCTGATATGGATAGCATTTATACCTTCAGGATGCTCTAATCTCCTATATGCCACTTCCAATTCCATAGCCAGTGTTTCAGATAATACATAAAGACACTCAGACCTATCGTGATATTTCTTCAGCAAGTTGCTGTGATATATCTTCGTGGTTACTTTTACCTGGGGTTTCAGTTTGATAGGTTATAGGTCCAGTTCATTCCTTAATAATAAATGGACCTTGCCACTTCATGCATAGTTTGTTTTCAGATGAAGGAAGAAGTAATAAAATCTTATCCCCTGGTACAAAAGATTTCTCCTTACTTTTGATGTCATACTTTTGTTGTGCTGTGGCACAGTTTTGATGAGCTTGTTGAATATATAACATCAGTTGCCTACATAACTGTGTCATGTATTCCAAGATATTAGTGTATATTATGATGGTATTACCTTCCCAAGCTTGTTTTACCACATCAAGAGGTCCACAATGGTTTCGCCTATACAATAAAGCAAATGGAGAAGACCCAGTGGAAGCCTGTGGTACCTCTCTGCATGCAAAAAGGAAGAGTGGTAGATAGTGATTCCAGTCTTTACCTTCATCATCCACAAACTTTCTGATCATGCATTTCAGGGACTGATTAAAGCACTCTACAAGACCGTCAGTTTGTGGATGATACGATGTGGTCCTAACAGCTGTCACCCCTAGCACCTTATAGAGTTCTTTCAGTAGTTCAGCATTAAAGTTAGCACAACGATCAGTCTATATTTCTTTTGGGATGCCTAATCGGCTAAAATACTCTGTAAGTCTTTCTACAACTTTGGGAGCAGTGATAGTTCTTAAGGTAAAGGCCTCTGGATACTTAGTAGCATAATCACAGATTGCCAAGATGAAATCGTTCCCTTTCTTGCTTTTTTCTAAAAGGCCCACTTTATCCATTGCTATGCATTCAAATGACTGAGCCACTAGGGGAAGGGGCACCAGGGGCACTCTTTCTCTGATCTTGACCTGGCTTATTTGTTGGCATACTGGACAACTTTTACAGTAATTGGCTACATTTTCCTGTAATCCAGGCCAGTAAAAGTGCTGTAATAATTTGGTTATTGTTCTTTCTTTACCAGTGTGTCCAGCACTAGGTAGATCATGCCCCAGAAACAATAAATCCTGTCTGTACTTAGTAGGAACTAATAACTGTTCTACCTGCTCCCAGGTAGTAGGATGGGTAAACACCCTATGAAAGATGCCAGCTTTTTCCATTATCACAGGGGCCCCAGAAGTAACATTCATCCCCAGCTGTGAACAGAAAGGTGTAAGAGTTACATCAGACTTCTGGTCATTTACAATATCATACAAAGGCACAGGTGGTAAACAGTTTCTGTTCATTAATATCATGTGCTTTTTTCCAGGCCCTCTGTAACTTCCTCTTCTCAGATTTAGTTTTCCTTGTTTTTCTAGCAGTCCCAAACACATCACCTGAGAAAGAAAACAGAATTTCCATTTGTTCTGCCTGTTTCTGTTGAGCTCTGGTGGTTACAGCTACCAATGATGTGTCACAAGCCAGAACCAGTGCATTAAAGGCCAGATGGTTGTGTCCTATGATGAGAGGAATCAGTAATGTGAGTACCACTCCCACATTTAAAGTTCTTATTTGACCATTAATACCAAGCTCATGCCCAACAGAAGGATACTGATGTACATCCTCGTGTATACAAATGACTCCAGTTGACATGGTTACCTTAGGGACAGGGGGAGTTAAGTCTGCTCTTACAAGACTTTGCCAACTACCAGAGTCCTCCAGACCCTCTATAGGTTTCCCAGCCAGTTGTACTTTGATGATAAAGGTATCCAGGTTCATAGTTTCCAAATATGCAGGATCTTTTCTCTTATTGGTGCAATACCTGACAATGTGACCCAAACCATGGCAATAATGGCACTCTGTGTTAGGGTCAGGTCTCTTTGCAACATAGTCCCTTCCATCCCCTCTCTGTTTATTAGCCCCAGATCCTGAAGAAGGAAAAACAGGTGTTCTTACAACTTGACTGCTGACTGTACTGGTTGTTGTTGTAGTAGAAGGGGTTGGAAATGTATTGTCTGTCCTTCGATAACTTTTCCGCAGAGGCTGGCATGTGGAAAGAATGTCCTCAGCAAGGGTCAGAATGCTTTCTGCACTTTAGGGGTTGTGTTCCCAGATCCACAACTGCACATCTGCGGACATGATAGTAACAAACTGTTCCAGAACCAATTGTTTCAGGATCTCCTTCACACTCTTACCCTCAGGCTGTAGCCACTTAGTACACAAGTCATTCAGTCTAGTAAATGTCTCTCTAGGGGGCACATGTGGGAGGTGTTTTAATGTCCTGAACCTTTGCCTGCATGTTTCTGTGTTGATATCATATATTTTTAAAATTTCTTTTTTCACTGCCACATAGCGATTAGACAGCTGGGTGTCCATGCTGGTATATGCCAATTGTGCATTGCATGTGAGATATGGGGCTAGTTGAACCACCCACTGTAGTTGGGGCCACCCACATGCCTAAGCCACCCTTTTGAACATTGTTAAATAAGATTCTATATCATTGGTAGGGGTCATCTTAGTCAGTTTTATGTCTCTTGGACTGGTCTTGACAGCCTCCTGTCCAGCCCCAATAAACTGTAAAGCATGCATGGTGTCTGCCCACCTTTGGTCTTGGTGTCATCTGTCCTGCTCCCATTCTTGCCTGTCCTTCTCCCGATCTTGTAAATCCAACATTCTTTGTCTCTTTAGTTTCATCTGATGAACTACAAGCCATTTCAATAGTCCAGACACATCTTCAGGTGAAGTATCTTCCAACTCCTCACTCATGCTGGCGTTTTCTGGTTTAGCAGCCTACATGACTATAACAACAGGAGGAGAATCTCTGGACCCTTTGGGCCTGGTCACCAGACCCAGACCAGGAAACAAAGGTTCCCTTGTTTTAGCAACCTGCTGTAGAGACCCCTGGAGTAGCTGTGGAGTCTTCCAATATATGGGTCATGTACCACTATAGTCTGTGCTGATCAGCACACTAAGTGCAGTATCAGAAATGTGGAGTCCCCCAATTCTCTCTAGACCCTCACAGTACCCCACTCCTGGTACCAAACGTCATGGGTGAGATAATAATGATCACTCAAACCTACAGTCAATAAGGTATACCACATCAAGAGATGTGATTAGATTTAATAAAAAGAAAAAGAAAAAAAATGGCAGATGCAAAGAAATTTCTTTTTTAAAACACAAAACAAAAAGAAGCAATAACCAAACTGCACAGCTCAGGGAATAATTAAAGCTAATTCCCTAAAATTTGTCTCTGCCAAGTCTCTGTCTGAAAACTTTCTTGAGAGATGTATACAGGTCTCCTCCCAAACTACATCTGATCTCTAAGTCCCAGGTCATGGTTTAAATAGCACCAAGACTCTTCCAAATATCTGGAAATCCCACCCCTAATATCCTTAATTCTTTACTATGTACTCATATTCATTCCACAATCTTTGAGGAAAGTCAGTCACATCCAATAGTTACCAGTATGTACAAAACACATATACCACTTAATTTATATTGCTTTTCATTAGTTTAAACAAGCAGGGGCTGTGATGAACCTAAACTCCACCCCCTTATCTTAGATTGACATTTGAGTCCCACATAAAAGCAGTAAGGAGGGTGCTACTGACTCCCTATAGGAGACTTCACCCAGCTAGAAGGTTCATTCTGACTGGCATGGGAGCAGGCTGTAGCAACAACTTCATACCCCCTAACACAGGTAACCTAAACCCATATCTTGTCTCATTTTTTAACTGTAAATGGATACAAACTGAGTTTTAAAAAGGAAAATACAGAACAAAAAAATAGTATCATGCAGAACTGTTTAGCAGAGTTTTTTGTAATGTTTGTTTTACTCTCTGCTCTTCTCACAGCTCCTGGTCCATGTCTGAGACCCTAATGTGATATACTGTAGAAAACAAAGCTATACACTAGAACCTATTTTCCCTAAGCCATCATGGTCCTACTGTGAACCACAGATGGCCTAAATATGCAGACTGTACCTTTTCCCTCGAGAGACTCGCTAAAACCAGTGAGTCAGAAAACAACCAAGGCAAAAGCCTAACAATGGCTGTTTTAATAGAATTCAGCAGCAGTATTCAAATCTCATGCAACATGCAAGCCAATACAGCACTCACCTCTTGCAAACATGCTAGAGGGATCGGAATGCCAAAGTGGCCATTTCCTAAGCAGACATGTACATGCTGCAAGGCATAGACACATGCCACAGTATTACCCAGCAGAGATACACACCCCAGTGCTCTGCTAAACGTACAGGGATTTCACTAAATAAAATGCTTGGAGACATGAAGAATTATGGGTTGGTGTGGTCACAGGAGTCTGGGCACCTAGAAACAAGTACAATGAAGAAACAAAGGTGATTATATACAGCAGGTGGCCAATCTACTGTAGAAAAAAGCAGAGATAGTTAGAATAAGCCAAGTAAAGGTGCAGTTGCACAACAGACTAAAAAGAATAGAGAGATTGCATGAAGGTAGTGAGAGGGGGAAGAAAGAAGGGGAGAAAGAAGAAATGTATACAGGGGCCCCATTCCACAAGGGACACACATCTAGAGATGCAGTGAATTTAAAATACTCCGATGAAGTGAACGCGAAGTGGCCACTTAACATTGACACATTGGTATGTGGAGTGCGCCATAGGAAAGGCTCACTTCACCATGTTATTATTACTTTGTGTTGTCATTCCACCTTAAACACAAAATAAGGTGGAGTGACAACAATACTGGCAGCATCCCACCCACACAGTCACCAGAGTTAATGTTCTTCCCCAAAGTGCTACTGTCTTGTGTCCAGAAGAATGCTTAGTGCTGATGAAGTGAAATGAGAGCATAACAAGAAATGTAAAGTCTCCCAGAATTAATGGCACACTCAGTCATGTGCGCAGTGGTCAAGTCACACACAGAGTCACCAGAATTAATGTGCATCCACAAAATGCTTTTGTCTTGTGTCCAGAAAATTCCCCAGTGCTAACAAAGTGAAATGAAAGCGTAACAAGACATGCAGTCTCCCAGAATTAATGGTGCCATGAAAACTCACAGACAGATTAAGATTGTGCTGCACACTCAAGGGATGCATGCAAAAAGGCACAACAACACTTAACCAGTTCTCATAAATCACAAATCCAAATCTGGAAAGGAATGCATTTTGCCAGTTGAGGAATTAGTGCATGGCGGTATCAAAAATTCATGCAGGGGCAGTGGATAGCAGGTTCACACTGCTGCAGTAACTCTATAATACAATAAAAGGTATCTGATTTAATGGCACGCATTGCACACACACTCACATGCACACTCAAGTAATGCATAGCAAATTGAAAATCTTTAGTAATGAAATCAAATGTTTTAAACAGACAAATTGTACACTGCTGCACCACAACAATCAGCCGAAAAATGTCAAGAATTACTAAAAATATTAGTGTGTACGTGAACACATTTATACAAGAAAAATATAACCAAAACAGAAAGACTGCCTTTTTCTCCCAGTTAATCTACCTACACCACAAATACACCCCACCCCCAAAGCACACTTCACAGTACACAGACTAACTGTTCTAAATTAACATTCAAAATTCACGTACAACAATAAACACTTGATGAGATGAGCACAGAATGGTTTCCTACAATCGATGTACTAAATTTTGAGCAAAAAATATTACTCAAAAAGGCATTTTAAACAGCTTTTAGAGGTTTTGAATCGCAGAGCTCTGACAGCAAACTGTCTCCAGCTACCACTGCACACACACTACCCAGCCCAGAACTGAAGCTGTGCCGAACAATCTAGACCCCGCTGCAGAATTTCATTTGGAGCTCAATTACAGGGTGAAGTGAGGCGAATTACATTGATTTCAATGTACTTCACCTTAAAATTGGTGGAGAAGTGGTTTGGGGAAGGCAGAATAATGCAAAGTCATTGGTCTCAATGGACTTTGCGGTACTCATTATGAAGCGAAGTACTCCGCTTCACATTGTGACGTTCTCAGCAGATTCTATGCTACTCAGTGAATCACTTCATGGAGCAAATTGGGGCCACTTATCCCACCACTACTTATAGTACTGTAACTCACATGCTGTATGGGAAGGAACACGAATGCCTATGGCTGTACTTCCCTGATGAGCTGCAGCACAAAACTCCCTGACTTAAAAATGCTTATTAATTAATACAATGGTGGAGTGGTGAGTCCTGGAGAGATACTACAAAACATGCTTACAATACATCCAAGTAACTAGTAAGAAAATTAATGCTGTCATTCATGACGTGCTCGTGAATCATAATTTGTGACTGCATTTGTGACTGTGATGATTAAGAACGTGATTTGGTGTCAATGGTTTGAGAAAACCAATAAGGAACTGTACTGGGATTGCAAATGACTATGGCTATACTTCCCCGACGAGCTGTAACACAAACTCCCTGACTTAAAAATGCTCATTAATGAGTATAATGGCGGGGTGGTGAAGCCTGGAGAGATACTACAAAACATTCTTACAATACATCCAAGTAACTAGTAAACAAATTAATGTTGTGATTCGTGACATGATGGTGAATCATAATTTGTGACTGCATTTGTGACCGTGATGATGAAGAATGTGATTTGTATCATGAGTGACTTGTGATGGTGGTCCTGACATAAAAACGCATATTAATGAGTACAGTGTTCATGCAGAATTATGGACCACACCTGTCCAGTAGTCTGAAGGGAAGCCAAAGAAACAACTGTGACTAAAGTTACAGATGGGGGTTGGGCACTAAAGAGAATGAAATGCACAGACAGATTAAGATTGCAATGTGCACTGAAGAGATGTTGATGCAAAGGCACAACACCTAACCAGTGCTCACCATCAGAAATTTAAATCTGGAAAAGAACACCTTTGCCAGTTGGGAGCGGGCTGCGGGGGGGGGGGGGCAGTGTACTAGTAACAGTCACTAGTACTAGTACCAGTAAAGAAACCACAAAGAAGTACAAAAATCATAAAGCTGCAGTGGATAGCAGGTTCACATTGCTGAAATTATAATGTGGCACAATAAAAGGTGTCTGATTTGATGACACGTGTCACACACATTCTCACACACACACTAAGTAATGCTTAGCAAATTGAAAACTTCAGTAATATAACCACATATTTTAAACAAACTAAACTTATGCCTTGCTGCATCACAACAATCAGCAAAAAAATGGCAAGAATTATTGAAAATACTACTGTGTGTAAATTAACATGGTTATACAAGAAAAATATCACCAGAACAGAAAAGTCTTTTTCTCCAAGTTAATCTACTTACACCACAGATGCACCCCTCCCCAAAGCACACTTCCACTGTCTCTCAGTACACAGACTAATTGTTGTACATTAACATTCAAAATCCACACACAAACAATAAACGCTTGATGATATGAGCACAGGAGGGTTTCCTATAATTGATGAACTAAAGTTTCAGCAAAAAAATGACTCAAAAATGCTTTTTTTAACAGCTTTCAGAAGGTTTGAATTGCAGAGCGCTCTCACAGCAGATTGTCTCTTACACACTACCCCAAACTTAGACAGTGCAGAACAATCTAGAGCCCACGTGAACTGAAATCCCATGGATCACTGCAAAATTCTCCTTTGTAGCTTAAAAACAAGGTGAAGTGTATTGTTTTCAATGTACTTCGCCTTAAGAATTGGTGGAGTAGTGGTTTGGGAAGGTGGAATAGCGTGAAATAATTATTTTTAATGGACTTTGCATTACCCATTATAACGTGAAGTACTCCACTTTGCATTGCGGATCACTCCACGAATTTGCCTTCACTTTGTGAATCACTTTGTGGAGCGAATTGAAGCCACTACGCCCATCTCTATACACACACCATCCTTTTCCAGTGTCTACCACAGGTATTATTTACATGCCGGTGTCATTGCAGGTGAGCTTTTGTGAGAAGCTCTAATGTTCAGAAAAGTAGAAAAGTTGTAACTGATTAATTTGAAACCTTGGGTAACACAAGCTCATATTTTTGAGAGAGCCCTTACTTTCATTTTGCAAATGCCCTCATTTCTATAGATTCACCACCACCACCCTGCCAAGCAAAACAGTCAGGGTGCCCAATCCTGCCACCTGTACACATTTCTAACCCACCCCCCCAAGATAGTCTGCCTCAGTATCTCTATTCCCCAAACTCTTAAAATTCTCAAAAACACTCAACCCTCTATTCACCTTATCACCCACTTCCTCAACCCAGTAGCGCCTACCTCTGTCCCTTGTAACTAGTCCTCTTGTCACTCGATGGTGAATCCTCAGCGTCCCTTGAAGCTCTTCTTCTCTGATGGCCAACTGCATTGAAATGAATAGGGCCCATTCATTTCTGGATCCATTCATTTAAATGTTTTTTTTTCTTTAGTTGATAATATGTTTACCTACTTTTTTCTGTCAAGGCCATTTTTTAGCCCCACCCCAATGAACCCTATGAGTGTCAACTTTAAAAATCACCATTCAAAAATGTGTGTTTATGAAATATGTCAGCATGTGCAGAAAACACCCATTTTAGAGGGACTTGCACATTGACACCCATAGTGGGGCTAAAAAATACATTGACAGAAAACAGTAGATAAAATATTGAAAAAAAAAGTTATGACTTAAAGAAAAATGTCCATTTAAATGAAAGGGAAGTGTGTGCCCATTTGTTTCAATGGGGGGGTCTTTAACTCATAACTTTTTTTTTGTTGTTTTTCTTTTAGTATTGTTTATGAACATACGAATATATGAATGTGCCAGCAGAAACAGACCACCCAATCTATCTAAGTCTGCTCGATTGTGCAGCTAGCACCCCTAGTTTGCAGCTGCCCCATACCCCTCCCATTTGTCATCCCACTGCCACCCCCCACCTCCCCCACCCTCACTCTTCCCTGTTCCATGTCCCATGCCCTTTTAAAACTGTTCACAGATTTACGTGATACCACCCATTCTGGTAGGGCATTCCATTTTGCTACCACCTTCTCTGTGAAATAGTGTCTCCTCATTTCCTTCCTCAATCTTCCCCCTCTATTAGTAGCGCTTGGCCCCTGATGACCCTCCCTCTCCTTAACTTAAAGTCCCCATCTGCCCCATCCTTATTGATTCCCCTTAGATACTTGAATGTCTCTATCATATCCCCCTGTGCCTTCTATCCTCCAGGGTGTACATGTTCGGGTGTCTCAGCCTGCTGTCATAGTCTGTCCCTTCCATTCCACATATCATCTTTGTTGCCCTCCTCTTCACCCCCTCCAGTAGCCTGATATCATGCTTTAGGTATGGTCTCCAAAACTGCACAGAATACTCTAACTGAGGCCTTACCAGCGACCTGTAGAGGGCAAGATCACCTCTCTTCACCTGGACAAAAAAGCCCTCACTATGCACCCCAGCATTTTGTTCGCTTTTGCATCCGCTGTCCTGCACTGGGCAGTGTTGTCCATGGTCCCTGTTACCATTACCCCTAGGTCCTTCTCTTCCTCAGTGATCCCCAGCTTAATCCCCTTCCACCCAGTATTCTCTCCTTGGGTTCTTCACCCTAAAGTGCATACCCTTACACTTCTTTGCATCGAACCCCAGCTGTCACCTCTCTGACCACTCCTTTAGCTTGCTTAGGTCACCCTGCAGCTGCTTCCATCCCTACTCTCCATTCACCACTGCTCTGATTTTGGTGTCATCAACGAACAGGCTTATCTTGCTCACCACCCCAAGTGCAATGTCTGATACCAAGAGCCCAAACAATACTGGCCTTAACACAGAGCCCTGTGTTACCCCACTTGTCACTGGCCTTGGAGTTGAGAGTTCCCCTGTCACCACCACCCATTGCAGCCTTCCACTCAGCCAGCTTGTAATCCGGTTCATCATTTTTGCCCCTACACCATTTAGCTTCCCCCATGCCACCCATGAGACACAGAATCGAAGGCTTTGCTGAAGTCCGAGTAAAGAACATCCAACGCATGACCCTTATCCAGCTAACCTGTCACCCAGTCATAATATTGTATCAGGTTGGTTTGACAAGACTTCCCTGAAACAAACCCATGCTGCCTCACATCCTAGAGGCTATTGTCCTCCAGGTATGACACCAGTCTTTCCTTTAGCATTGTCTCCATGAGTTTGCACACTATGGAGGTGAGACTTACCGGGCGATAATTACCCAGTTTATCCCTTGGTCCACTCTTGGGTAATGGTATTACATGTGCCATCCTCCAGTCCAGTGGCACACATCTCAACTCCAGTGAGGTGCTGTACAGATCCACCAGTAGCTCCAACAACACCTCCGCCATCTTCCTCAGCACCCTGGGGTGGATACCATCTGGCCCTGGTGCATTGTCTATCTTCAGTGCCCTTAGCTCCTCAAGGACTCTACTTGCCTCAATTCTTCCATCTGTTGCTTCCTCTCACCCTGTCCCCATCCTCCCAGCCCATGGTGGTAGCGGTCCCCCTTTTTCTTCTGTGAGCACTGAGCAAAAGTACTCATTCAGTACTTCTGCCTGCTCCTCACCCTTTTCCATCCACTACCCACCCCTTTTTATCCTCACTATTGTCTCCTTGCACTTCCTTTTCTCCCTGATGTATCTGAAAAAGTATTTCTCCCCCCCCATTAATTCCCTGCTCTATTCTCAGCTCCCTCTGGGCCTTGGCTTCTCTCGCTAGCCTGGTCACTTCCCCAGACCATCTTGCATACTCCTCCCTGTCCACTTCCTTCTCTGTCCTTCTATACCTCTGGTGCGCCTATCGTTTTGCTCTCACCACCTCCACTACCTCGCTGTTCAAACAGCATGATTTTCTTGCTCTGCTCCTCTTACTCTGTCTTGGTGCAGGCTCCTGTTGCCTCTGTAATCCCCCTTTTAATAATATCCCATTTCTGCTCTGCATCCATCTTCTGCCTTATGCACTCTAGTTTCCCTTTCAGTACTTCCTGCATCATCCCAAAGTCTGCCCCCCTGAAGTTTACTACTTGAGTAACTGATTTCTTTGGCTTCCCACACATCGTGATAGTAAACCACACCGTTTGGTGATTGTTGTCGGCTAATGGGTCCTCCATCTTTATTTCATTTACTGCCTTCCCATTTGACAACACCAGATCTAAAGTGTTCTTTAGCCTAGTAAGTACACTAACCAACTGTGTCAGGAGACCCCCTGGATTGCATCTAGGAGCACTTGCTCCGTAGCACTGGAGGTGACTGGAATGCTCCAGTCAACCCCCGGCAAGTTAAAATCCCCCATGATGACCATCTTGCCTTTTCTACATACCTTTCTGATTTGTTCTGCTAATTCCCTGTCAGGATCCTCAGACTGGGATGGTGGCCTGTATACCACCCTGAACCTCAGTTTCCTACCCCTTGAGTCTAGGAGATGCAGCCAGATTGCCTCTGTTCCCTTTTCTTCCCCCTGGTCCCTTGTGCATTTGATCCCATCCCTCACATAGACGGCCACCCCACCACCCCTCCTTTCCTTACGGTTCTTCCTGTATACCTTGTAACCCAGGATTGCTCACTTGCCCACATTTTAGTGACAGCTGCAATATCCATCCTCCGCACTGCTAAGAGTGCCTGTAGTTCAGCAGATTTGTTGCCTAAGCTTCTTGCATTCAGCGAGACCACCCTCCATCCTGCCCCTTCCCTTCATTGGCCTCCATTTCCTTCCTTCTACTCCCTCCTTTTTCCGCCACCCCAAGTCGGTCCCTGCTAGCCTGGGGAGTAGGCTCCATTCTATCATATCCCTGCCTACCTGCTGTCTACTTGCCACCCCCCTATCTAGTTTAAATCCACCTTTGTTGCAATATACCTCCCCAGTCTTTGCTTTAATACCTCCATCCCCTCCCCACTCAAGTGCAGCCTATCCCTTGCAAACAGATTGTTATTATCCCAGGCACTGCCCAAGCCACCCACAACCCCATATCTCTTAGCTTGTCACCATTCTACCAACCATGTTTTCAACTCCCTAATCCTTTCCCTTCTCACTGTGCTTGCGCAGAGTACTGGGAGCACTTTGTAGAATGCCACAGACTGTATTCTGTCTAGGTCTCTTTTATCCCTATTCTGATGAACACTATGCATATCAATGTTCAAATTCCACCAAAATTGATGCAGTGCACAGCAGCATTCATCAGAAGCTGCCATGAAATATTTAACAGGGCAATATAGGGCAACCTATAAGTGGTTTGATGTGTGTGCAAAGTGTTTTGTAAGTTCTTCAGTTTTGAAAACTCATTCCCCCTTTCTAGCTTGTCATAGGTAAGTGGATATTTATTCATTTGGCATAATACCGTAGACTTTATTTACTTATTTATTTAAAATTTGGTAACTAGGAAAGACACACTGTGCCAAAGCTCATTTCCAGGTGCAACCAGGGGAAAGAGGGTGCAAAACACAATAAAGGGTAACAAAATTATGATACAGTTACATACAGTATACAAATAATGTCCTCTTGTACATTTATGTTACAGAGTAAAATTTTACACGAAGAAATAATGGAATTAAAAAACAACTTTTTGCAATAATAGAGATGGAAGACAGAGAGGAGGGTAAGAAGTTTAGCTGTAAGTTAAGTCAGTGAACAGCAGCAAGATGTGATGGAGAGGGTCTGAGAAATCACCTTAGTGCTGGAAAGGAGTGAGTAAAGCAAGCATACATTGGTTATATAACAAAATCCAAAAAGGATGTCATTCATGTGTGGTCCTGTCACGTTATCCCAAGAGTATTTGAGAGTGATCATCACAGTATTTGCACACTCCCTGAGGATGAGGCTTGGAGACTCAAAGCGCTGGAGTATAGCTTTTTGTGAATTGCCACTGAATATGCATTTTGCAGTGATTTTTTTCTTACATGTTTTTGGTGGAGAACACCTCAAAGGTTTGTAGGACATGAGCCTTGTTTTGTGAGGCCACACCTGGACTTATCATTAGTGGATTCAGTGTTCTGTTCTTCCTGCAGACCATCAAATCTGCCCAGCCCTATCTATTTAAGATTTATTTTGGAGGCCCTAGTGGTGGTTCACTCCTCCTTACCCCTCCCCTTTTGCCACTATCTTTGCCAGCCCTATGTTCGTCTCACTCCCACTCGTGTTTGAAACAACCCACCACACAGACTACCTTCTTTGCAGGGATGGCATTAAGGGAGTGCTCCATTCTCAATAGTCCCATTTACAATTAAATAAGATTAAGTTACAGTTTTCAAGATACTGTATTTGCCATTGCCTCAACACTGACTAGATATCTAGACATGAACATATGAACATACAAAATTTGCCAGCAGATAAAGGCCTAGAGGTCTATCAAGTCTGCTCAAATGTGCAGCTAACACCCCTTATTCTGCAGCTGCCCCTTCCTCCCACCTCCCCTTCATTAACCCTCCCCCTTGTCCTGTCCCATCCTCATTTGAAGCAGTCCACTGTTCTACTGCATACCACTTCAGCAGGTAATGCATTCCACCCAGCCACCACCCTCTCTGTAAAAAAGTGTCTCCTCATCTCCCTCCTGAGCCTTCCTCGCTCCAGTCTTATATCATGGCCCCTGGTGGCCCTCCCTTCCCTTACTTTGAACAGCCCCTCTGTACCTGTCTTGTTTATTCCTTTCATGTATTTAAAGGTTTCAATCATGACACCCCTGTCTCTCCTCTCCTCCAGTGAGTACATGTTCAACTCCTTCAACCTCCTCTTGTATGATAAGTCCCCCAGCCCCTCGATCATCTTTGTCGCTCTGCATTGCACCCCCTCCAGTAACTTAATGTCCATCTTCAGATACAGACACCAGTACTGCAAGCAGTACTCCAGGTGTGGTCTAACTAATGACCTATACAGTGGCAGAATCACTTCCTCCCTCCCTCCTCGAGGATATACCCCTTGCAATACAACCCAGCATTTTGTTGGCCTTTGCAGCTGCCTTCCTACATTGTGCCGAGTTGTTCATTGACCCTGTAATGAGCACACCCAGATCCTTCTCCTCCTCTGTCTGGGCTAGCTTCACTCCCCCTAGCTGGTTACTCCTCCTTGGGTTCTTCATCCCAAAATGAAGCACCTTGCACTTTTTGGCATTAAAGCCCAGTTGCCTGGTGTCTGACTAGGTTTGAAGCTTTGCCAGATCATCCTGCAACCCCTGCCATCCCCCTAGGTCATCCACCACCGTGCCTACCTTGGTATCATCAGCAAACAGACTGATCTTGCTCTTGGTGTCCCATGATATGTCTGCAATGAATATCCCAAACAACACTGGTCCCAACACCGAGCCCTGTGGAACACCGCTCGTCACTACCCTTGGGTGTGAGAACTCCCCACCCACCACCACCCTCTGTTGCCTTCCCTGCAGCCAGTTTCCTACCCATCTCACCAGCTTTGCACCTGCCCCTGTGCCTACTAACTTCCTTCCCAGCCTTCCATGTGGCATTGAGTCGAATGCCTTACTGAAGTCCAGACACAGGACATCCACTGCATGGTCCCTGTCCAGTTGACTAATTACCCAGTCATAGAACTCGACCAGGTTGGTTTGGCAGGATCTGCCATGTATGAAGCCATGCTGTCTGCTGTCCTGTAGTCCTTTGGCCTCTAGAAGGGCCACCAGCCTCTCCTTCAGGATAGTCTCCATTAGCTTACCCATGATGGATGTGAGGCTCACTGGTCTTTAGTTTCCCGGTTCATCTTTGGGGTCACTCTTGTGGAGGGCACCACATGAGCCATCCTCCAGTCCTGAGGTACACACCTGAATGTAGTGAGGCATTAAATAGGTCTGCCAAGGTCCTGCAAGGACCTCTGCCAGCTCCTTCAGTACCCTGGGTGGATGCCATCTGGGCCTGGTGCCTTGTCCACCCTCAGTGCCTTCAAACCCTCTCAAACTCTGCTCTCCATGATTTCCCCATCTGTCATCACTTCCCCTCTGCTTCTACCATTTTCTCCACCTTGGGTGTCACCCCCCTTCTCTTTAATAAATACTGAGCAGAAGTACTCATTTAGTGCTTCCACCTTATTGCACCCTGCTTCCACCCAACCCCCCTCCTTCCTAATCCTTACTATGTGGTCCTTACAGCTCCTTTTCTCCCTGATGTACTTAAAGAAGTCCTTCTCCCCCTTCTTAATGCCTTGTACCAGCCTGAGTTCCGTAGATGCTTTGGCTCTCCTTACTGCCCTTGTCACCTCCTTGATTCTGTCAAGTACTCCTCCCTGTCCCCCGTTTTCTTGTACTTCCTAAAGGCAGCTGTTTTCCTCCTTACCTTTTCCATGACCTCTTTGCTCAACCAGATTGGTTTCTTAGCCCTAGCCTTCTTGCTCTAGGCTTTACAGCAGGTTTTGATTGCCTCCACTATCCCCAGCTTTATGAGCTCCCACCTCTGGTTAGTGTCCATACTAGATTGAATTCTGGCCAGGTATCCTTTTACCACTTCCCCCATCCTCCCAAAGTCAGCCCTCCTGAAGTTCAGCACTATTGTGCCAGATTCCACTCCTTCCTTGCCTATATTCAATGTGAACCATACTGAGTGGTGGTCACTCCCTGACAGCGATTCCTTCACTGTAAGTTCTCTCACAAAGTCCTCATTTGCCAGCACAAGGTCAAGGGTATTTTATAACCTGGTTGGTTCACTGACCTTTTGCAGCAGGAAGCTGTCCTGGAGGGCATCCAGCCGTACTTGTTCCCTTCTGTTCCTGGTTGTTGGAGTGCTCCAGTCCATTCCTGGTATGTTGAAGTCCCCCACAATCACCACACTACCCTTCTCGCAGGTCCTCCTGATCTGTCCCGCTAGTCCCCTGTCTAACTCCTCCGTCTGAGATGGTGGCCTATACACCACTCCCATTCTAAGAATCCTATTCTTGGAATCCTGGATTTGCATCCAAAGTGACTCTGACTACCCTCCTCCCCTTCCTCCCTTACACACTTCAGTCCTTCCTTCACATATAGTGCCACCCCCCCTTCCCAATCACTCTGTCCCTATGAAATAATCTGTACCCTGTTACAGACAGGTCCCAGTCATTGTATTGGATGGCCCATGTTTCCGTGATGACTGCAATGTCCACCTCTCCCTCTGCCATGAGAACCTGTAACTCTGGAGTTTTCCTCCCAAGGCTCCTAGCATTAAGGGTAACCACCTTCCACCCTTTTCCTCCCTCCCATCCTGCCCTCCTTTCCTAGCATTGCCAACAGTACTTGCCATTTGTCCTTTGTCACTGTTATGGGTGGTAAGCTCATATGGTTTCCCAACCTGTGGTCCCTGCATATCTCTTCCCCAACTGCCATCCCCCACTCCTAGTTTAAATTCCCAACTTCCTCTATGTACTCCTCCATCCTCTGTTTCAACACTTTCTTTCCCTCCTCACTCAAGTGTAGTCTGTCCTTGGCATAGAGACTACTGTCCTCCCAGGTCCCTCCCCACCCCCAACAGCCCATACCCTTTAGCACAACACCAGGTTCTTAGCCATTCATTAAATTCCTCTATTCTCAGCTTTCTTGTTGTGCTTGCCTTTGGCATAGGAAGTATCTCTGTAGATGTGATGTGCAGTAAGACTGTGGTTTGTGGCAAGTGTAAATGTTAAAGTGCTTCTGAGATATTTATTTACTGAATCATCCTGAAAAATGTTTCTGAGACATTGCTTTTGGTCATTTCTTTCCTCTGCAAAATTTGTCATGGATATTACTTTGCAACTGGAAACAACTTTATCTTAAAACTTTCTATAATTGTAGAATGAAGGAAGATAGCATATTGTGAAACTGAAATTCAGGACAATGGATGTTAGAATAGCATTGCATCAACCCACGTACAAAATAGAAAAAGAAAACTCTTCTCTTGGCATAGGACCAGCACCTCTGCACCCATGGCTGCCAAAGGGCCCTGCTCTTTGGCTGACAGTGGGACTCTTTGCCCTGCCTGTCAATAGCTGTAGCCACATGGAAGCACTTCTGCAGCTCACCAGATAAATGCACAAATTCTTAACATCAATAGCCACATGCAGGCAGATGGAATGTTCCATTGGTCCAGGGTGCAGATGGGTCCTGTGTATCTGCATCTGTTTATGCAGTTTCTGATTGGACCTCCATGAATGTGCATATGATTCCCCTATCTCAAAAAGAAAGGAAATTCTTTAAATTAAAAACTGTGTTATTGCACTAGTTAAAGTTCAACTTAATGCCACTAAAGTAGGAAAATGTGCTGTTAGGGTTTCCAACCCTAACTCCCCACCCCCAGCATCAAAAGGACAAGAAAATACAAGCAAACACCCACAGCCATCATTGTGTAAGACAAACAAAATACAGCTGTTTCCAGATTACAAAAATGCAGGGGCCTGGACTTGCCATTTGGATTAAAATCACTTGCAGTATATTTTTCTGTGTCCTAGAGTGCTCATTACCTTGGCTTTTGTGTGAATTATTGAGGTTTGCACCTCACACTGTGAGCACCCGGTTGTAGTGTTGCACTGTTTATCTGTTGGATTCGATAACAAAAATGCAGTAGCCTTGATGTGCTACCTTTGTGGATCTGTATCTGTGGTAAGCATAATGCAGAGCATACACAATCACTTCTGGCTGCAGATAGAAATCCAAAATAATAAAATCACAACACTGCTTCTGGCACAGAAGCACAAGCCCCTGCAGCCACAGATACCAATCCATGATACCCAAATTACAAGAGTTATTTTGTCTACAGCAGCACAGGCCCACATGTAACCATAGGTGCTCATCCATATTATAAAACCTACACACAGCTCTGTCTGTAGAAGCACAGGCCCCTAAGTGGCCTGTTCTTCTGCAGCCACAGGTGTAAGACATACACACTGAACTCTGGCTGTAGAACAGTAGGTGCAACAAAATCCATAATATCAAAATTGCAACAGTATTTCTGTCTGCAGAAGTGCAGGCCCCTGAGGTGACTTCACCTCTTTAGCCACAGGTGTAAGACAAATACATCAACTTCTGGCTGCAGAAGGGCAGGCCCAAGTAAGGCCTGCACTTATGCAGCTGCATGTAGAAAACTATACACTAACAGATCCAGCTATGTAGTGAGGTAGCACCTGCTACTGCCTTAGGCCAGCAATAAGTAATTGCTTTAACCTAATCTGTACTTTACAAGGGAACATTTTACTTTATTCATGGAAAATGCTACCCCCTAGATAAAACTGCTACACCCTTTAGAAATTTCTAGATCTACTGCTGAAACCATGACACCTACATTGCAACAATGCTTCTGCAGCCATAGTACTCATGCACGCTAGACAACATACATACACAGATGTGGCTGCAGAATTACAGTCATTTTGCTGCTTGAGGGGTTGCTAGGGTTAGAAACCCTAATACCATATTTCCCTACTTCTGTGATTTAAAGTTGAACCCTAATTGGTGCATTAACAAAGCTTTTTTTTTCTCTAAAGAAAATATAGTGTATAATGGCAAATAATTTTCTATTTTTAATGGAACACACTGATATAAAATGGAATTTGTCATTTTTAAACTAGCACTTGGGAATTAATTATTCATGATGAACTCCACTTTGCACCATGTTTTTGGGCAAATCCCCTCATTGTAAGCCAAATTGTTGTTTAAAACATGTACAAAACATGCTAATTTACCCTCAGTTTAGAGGAAAAATGCATAAAATGGATTTTAAGATATTGCCAAACAGAATTGTCCATTTTTGAAAATGGAAAATTGTGAGTTTTTTCTATAGTATATAATATATCTAACTACCTATCTATCATATATATATATATATATATATATATATATATATATATATATACTTTATGTAAAAAAAATGTGTTAATGTTTCATTTATGGTTAAAGCAAAAAAGTCAGGAAATGAGACATTAGGGTTGAAGCCCTAACCCCCCCCTCATATAAACCACCACGATCCTCCACAGTTTGAAAGATGCCGGGGTGTGTCATTGGGGTCATGAGGCCCAAATCTCACCCCATTCCATGTGTGAGCATGTTAACATGCTACAGTAAAGGAGAATGAGGTGAGATTTAGGCCTCATGACCCCAATGAAACACCCCGGCATCTGTCAGTCTGTGAAGGATCAGGGTGGGGTGTGTGAGAGGGGTTAGGGTTTCTACCCTAATGTCTCTCATTTCCTGACTTTTTTGCTTTAACCCTAAATGAAGAATAACACAATTTTAAGATAAATTTTCTTACTTTTTGAAAAAGTGTAATATAAGTAGAAAAACACATATTGGTGGGAGGAGTTGAGCCCAGCTCCCACCAAGTTGCCAATTTTTGCATAACGGTATGCATCTGGGCCCATGCTCCCACTTATGCAAAGCTACGGAGCCATGCAGCAGCACTATAGGGCACCAAACCTTTGTAACAGTAATTTGTGCATATCTCGGGAACTGTAAGAGCTAGAAAAAAAATTCCAGTATCATTGTAATCATGACAGCGAGTACTTTATGGAATATCGAAAGACTGTACTCATGTCTCACATTGTTTCAGAGGTACGGGCACTGAAAAGCACTGGACAGGCACTCTTGGAACCCTTGTGACAGTAATTTCACAATATCTCATGAACCATGCAACGTATGAAAAATATTCCACTGCAGGTTTATCGATGATTTCAAATATTTTTCCAGTGGCATAGGTCACCTATAGGTACTCTAACTCACCTGTAGTGAAAAGTCTGTATCTCGCTTTGTTTCCGAGATAACGGCACTGAATGTCATGACACAGACTGCAATGTAATCCTATGGGAAAAATGTCAATTACAGCATCGACTATCTCTGCAACCAATTAATTCCCCAACACATAAACAGCATAGTTCACATCTCTATGACATCCCCTCAACACCCTTCAAATTTCAAGTAAAAAGACCAAACTATGATTGAAATATGGTCATCCCAATTTGGGCCATCTGGTCTTTCCTAGGGGCATCATTTCTCTTTAACTTTGCAAAAAATATATATACATTTTCCCATAGGATATAATGGGAATTTCAAATTGCAACAACTTTTGAATGGATTAATATTTTTTCTCCAAACAAATGATGACATGTTCCTTGGCCCAAGCTCTTTCTAGGTCCCAAGTATTGGATCAATAGACCCCACAGTGTCCATGCAGTGCCACAGACAAAAAAGGAGCAAAAGTGGCAAAAAATGCATTTTTTGGCACTTCGCTGCATGAAAATCCTATGTCTGACTGAAATGCGATTTAGTAAATCAAGAGTTCTACCATACCAGACTGTGCATTTTAAATGTCATGCAAATTCGCTGAACAGTTGCAAAGTTATTAATGTGCAAAATTTGAGGTTTAGCATTAAAGTGCCTACTCAACCCTAAATACAGAGGCGTGACCGCATCCCTATAATAACCACTAAAAAGCATGTACTGGTAGGAGAGCACCCTGTGCTCCAACCATCTTGCCCATTTTTGCATAACAATATACATCTGAGGGAGAGTGGGGCCTCTGGCCTATGCTGCCACTTATGCATAGCTATAGAGGTATGCAGCATTCCTATTGATCACCAAACGCTTGTGACAGTAATTTGTCCATATCCTGGGAACCGTAACATCTAGAAAAAAATTCAAGTTTTATTGAAACTGTGACTGTAAGTAGAGCATGCCACAATCACTGACCAAACACATATCGCACATCGTTTCTGAGATATGGACACTGAAAAGCACTGGGCAGGCATTCTTTGAACCCTTGTGACAGTAATTTCACAATATCTCATGAACCATGCAACACACAAAAAAAATTCCACTGCAGGCTTACTCTACAGTTTCAATCTTTTTTCTAGTGGCATAGTTCACTTAAAGGTGCTCTAAGCCACCTGTAGCAAAAAGTCTGTATCTCGCTTCATTTCCAAGATAATGGCGCCGAAAGTCATGACAGACTGCAATGTAATCCTATTGGAAAAATGTCAATTACATCATTGAATATCTCTGCAACCAATTAATTCCCCAACACCTAAACAGCATAGTTCACATATCTATGACATCCCCTCAATACCCTGCAAATTTCATGTAAAAAGATCACACTGTGATTGAGATATGGTCATTCCAATTTGGGCCATCTGGTCTTTCCTAGAGCCATCTGGTCTTTCTCATTAACATTGTAAAAAATACATATAAATTTTCCCATATGATATAATTGGAATTTCAAAATGCAATAACTTTTGAATGGATTAATATTTTTTCACCAAACAAATTATGCCATGTTCCTTCACCCAAGCTCTTTTTACGTCCCAAGTTTCAGACCAATAGACCGCATGGTGTCCACACAGTGCCACAGATAAAAAATTTGCAAAAGTGGAGAAAATTGCATTTTTTGGCACTTCACTGAGCAAAAATTGTATGTCCAACTGAAACACAATTTAGTAAATCAAGAGATCTACCATACCAGACTGCGCATTCCAAATTTCGTGCAAATCTGTTGAATGGTTGCAAAGTTATTCATGCGCAAAACTTGAGGTTTAACATTAAAGTGCCTACTCATCCCTAAATACAGGGGCAAACACGCTCCTATAATATATATATATATATATATATATATATATATATATATATATATATATATATAGTGGCATGGTAGTGCCACTATAGTTAGGAGCTGCATAGCCATTCTATGTTAAACCTCAAAGTTTACATTTTAATAACTTTGCAATCGTTTGTCCAATTTGGCTGAAATTTGGAATGCAGACCTGCTTACCATAGATCTCTGGATCAGGAAAATTTTGCTCTGGTCAGATATATGGTTGTGGAACTGTGGGATGCTCAGAAAGTGAAAAATCACCCTTTTTGTAAATTCTTCAGTAAGCCATAATGGACTGAAGAATGCATTTGAGTGGGTTCAGATTTATTTGTGTACATGTGTCCTGGGTTGAACTGGTGACTTTTGAAGATTTTGTGAAAAAATATTGCTCTGTTTAAAAGTTATTACATTTTTTCATGTCCCATTATAGCCTATAGGAACATTTATACTGTACGTGCAATGCAAAAATTTTGGCAATCATATTTTTTGTTGTCGAGCTGCCTGAAATTGTTTTTGAGCTGCTGCTATCATGTTTTCAGTTAGTGAGAAAGAAAAAAAAACCTTTTAATTTAAAAAATAGTGCACTTTGTTAAACACCAACAGTTGTGTTTATCTAATTGGGCCCTGAGGAAGATGAATCTGGCATGAGTTTTTCACCAGCTGGTCTGGAAATGTGTTTTTTTATTTTTGCCTCCATTTTGCTGTTTTTTGTTCATGATAATATTTTACGATACCCCAAAAATAATCATGATCATAAGAAAAAGAACCGCAGCAATATTTTTTGTGTTCACGGTCACAGTCCCATTATAGAGATAGAAGTGTTGGACAAACATTTAAAATAATCATGGTAACACTGCACAAACATATTTTTAAAATATGTTGTTTTCTTTGTCACTTCATTGTGGCAAGTTAGATTGTGCTATAGGCCTGAAAGTTTCAGTGTTGCAAGCCCTAGTCCAACAGATGTGCCTTTTAGTGGTTTGGTATGAAAAACATTGAACAGGTCCATAGTTACAGCATTCTGAACTTCAGACATTTTCCCATAGGATAACATTGCAGTGCCTGTAACGCGCTTTGGTGCCCATATCTTGAAAATGGTTTGAGATATGACATTTTCGTTGCAAAAATTCTTAGTGCCCCTTTAGGGAAATTAAGTGCAGAAGTAGGTTGGAAAGCCATGAATACCATGAATTTTGAATTTGTTTTCTACCTTGTATGATTACTGAGATATTTGGGAATTTGTGTTCCAATTGGTCATTTTCATGTCTGTGGGCCAGTATTACACTGACAGAGTTTGTATTCATAGTGCTTTTTGGTGCCTGTATGCCAGAAATGATGCAAGATACACATTTGGTCAATTTAGTTTGTGAGAAGTACTCACTGTCATGATTACAATGACACTTGAATTTTCTTCCTAGCTGCTACAGTTCCTGAGATATTGGCAAATTAGTGCTACAAGTGTTCCTTGCCTTATAGGGCAGCTTTATGGCTCCATAATTATGTGTAAGTGGGAGCACAGGGCCTGGAGGGCTCGCACGCCCACCAATATGTACTATTATGTCTGACTATGATGATTACAATGGGAGTAGATTTTTTTTTCTAGATACTACGGTTCCCGAGATATTGGAAACGAGTGTAACAAGGGTTCCTTCCATCATATGGCTGTTAGTGTTACAAGGGATACTTGTTGCATTATAGAGCTGCTGTATGGCTCCAAAGATATGTGTGAGTGGGAGCTCAGGGCCCAGAGGGCCCGTGCTCCCACCAACACATAGTATTGAGCACTCCCACCAACACATACTATTATGTCTGAATATGATGATTACAACGGCACTTGAATTTTCTTCTTAGATTCTATGGCTCCTCAGATATTGGGAAATTACTGTTACATGGGTTCTAGATGCTACGGTTCCTGAGGTATTGGTAAATTATTGCAACAAGGGTTCCTTTCATCATATGGCTGTTAGTGTTACAAGGGTTCCTTATTGTATTTTAGGGCTACTGTATGGCTCTATAGTTATGTGTGAGTGGGAGCCCAGGACCCAGAGGGCCCGCAATCCCACCAACACATACCTTTATGTCTGAATATGATGATTACAACAGCACTTGAATGTTCTTCTTAGATGCTATGGCGCCTGAGATATTGGGAAATTACTGTTACAAGGGTTCCTTCTGTTATAGGTTTGCTGTATGGCTCCATAGTTATTTATAAGTGGGAGTGCAGGGCCTGGAGGGACTGTGCTGCCATTAACAGAAAACAATTAGGCTTCTTTATATGCTTGTTCAGTCTATCCTTCAGCACTTTAAGGCTGTGTTCTCTACTTGTGGTGGTGGTGCTGTTACTGAATATGTGACTAATAAGTGTTGTTTAGATTTGTGCCTAGATCCCGTCTACCTCCTGCACCATGGAGTTTTTGTCTTTACTCTTAGATGTTGTACTGACATTATTTTATGCACATCATAGTGTGTTTTGCAAGGTCTCACTTACTTTGACTTCAGCAAGCAGTTTGGCTGCTCATTGCATGCCTGCGTAGCTTCATTAGTGTCTTTTGAATATAGCTCTACCACTTTAAGGATGTCCTCTGTATGCTTTCTAAATGGTTTGGTGCGTACACACAGAGACAGACACAGAGAGAAATAGAGACACACACAGAGGCACACACACAGCAGCAAGCAAACACACACACACAAAGGCATTCTGTCTGACTTTTACTACACCTACTATGGCATCTCATTCCATGCTATTGCCACTCTTTCTGTAAAGAAAAAAATGTGTGGCTCTCATGTGTATGCTTTCTATCATGTTTATGTCTTTTCAGGTGTCTGTCAGTGTCTTAGTGTGTAGTACAAGTGAAGTTTGACTAATTCCGTATACAGTTCTAGAGTAGCCTCACTCCTGTGGTTGCTTGGAGACTATTTATGTATTGGGATTCAAGAGTATTGCAAATAGGGAAATTAGATATATATGCTTACCGTGATAAAGTACAGAATATCTGAGAAAATTTGTCTGTCTTAGGGATGACTACCACCGTGATTGTAAATAGAGGGGTTATACATAGTTTGCGCAGTCAGTTTGGGGCTGTGCACCCTGGCTCGCCAGGTATGTGTCTGTGTATATGTGTGTTTATTTGTGAATGCTGTTTTTGGAAAATGAATAAAGATGGTATTTAAAAAAAAAATAGAGTAGCCTCACTTCTCTTAATGCTAATTCCCCTAGGAATGCATGAACATCCTGTTAGGCTTAGGTATACAATGGGGTATGAAAATCCTGTACTCTCATTGGTCAAAACACATCACATGACCATGGTATGTCATGTAATAACACACAGCTGAGAAATGGCATTTATAAAAAATCATACGTAAACACATTTCAGATTTATTCTACACATGGGTCCATTGTATAATTGCAATTAGGCACTCCAAGATGTTGCTTATTGGGGGATTTACCCACTTCTTGTGTGATTAAGTCACTTGGCTGTGCCTTATGATATATAACAGAAGTCGTGGAAAAATCTCACAATAACTCACAGCCTATTGTGCCTTAGTGTTTAAGTATGGCTTGTTTTTCTTGTTAACTTGAGTGATTCAGGTTACTAAGAGTTATGATGGCCAGATCTTTTTCATAATGCGATGGTGTTGTCTGGACTTTTCCAATGAAGTACTATGTTATTGGATTGTTTTCTACCATGTGAATAACTTTGCAAAGGGTTTCCATAACAGCCCAGCCTACCAAACCAGGCAGGAGAGCACTTGTGGGGTGTGATTTGGGGGCTCCCAAGCATCTGCTGATTATTGTTTACCCTCCTGCATGGTTTGGTTTTGGTAGCAAACATGTATATTTTCATTGGGTACCATATCCTATGTCACTAATAAAGATGGTAAATACCATTGATGTCAAAACCTTACAGAAGATAGTGGCTGATGTGCTATTTTTATTTGATAAGCACATTACCCATAGTAACATGGTTCAAACAGGAAATGTACACATGTAGCATTTGGATAAAATAAGACAGATTTGACTTAGTTTGACTTAGTTGATAGGAGCAAAAGAAGGTCAATGCCCACAAATAGCTCCATTATGATAGGGTAGGATTCACAAAAGGGATGTGCCCAGCACATCTGAGATGCTCTAGCACATCCCTGACTTGCCCTGTATTGTGATTCAGGGAGGGGGCTGATGCACTGGTGCAACCCTGATGTGCCAACATATTGCAGATGCACCACATACTGCCCATAATGATATGCGATGCATCTGGAAGGGCTGTGAAGAGGGGCATGACTATGCAAATGGAATGAAGCCCCATTCATAGCCCAACTTGGAGACACATCCCTGGGGCATGGCTGGGGATGCCCCTCAAAAAGATAAGTATTAAAAAAGTGGACTTAAGTGGGTGACCACCCACAGGCTGGCTGCTGAACTGCAGACAACAGCATGGCAACCTACACACCCAGGCAGTTCCACCTGTCCTCCCACCCTGCCCATAGCCCAGATCCCATAGTAAATGTACATGACAGTGCCCTGGTGGCATGGTGTACCCACCATACCCACTCATAGATGCACGCCCCTGGCACTGCCCCTGGAATGTATAGTGGAACCCCCCTTCCCGCCCATAGCTCTAACCCCCCCGGCACTGTCCATGGAATGTTCCCTGCTGGCATAGTGGAACCTCCCTCCCCTCCTGTAGCACAGTATCCCCATACAGATGGGTGGCACCACCCCATGTGGTATAGTGCCCCCCCATCCACAGCCTGACTGCTGTGCAATTGCCACTGGTCCAATTGCCCTTGTGGTCCAGTGGTCCCACCATCCCCTAACCCACTCAGGCACTCCCCTTCCCATCCCACTCCCAATGCCAAGCTGTATCAGTATCAGTACAGCAGGCAGAACAACCCACCCACACACCACCATGGCTGCCCACCAACCATGCTGTCTGTGACTGACAGCATACTGTACAACTGGAAGCACACTGGTGGACCAAGTTGATAAATGGGCTTGCAGCCTGTGCTATACGGTGTGATTTACAACTCTGTGAATGATAAAGTTGTGAATGACAGCATACAGTACAGGCTGCAAGCCCATTGGTCAACTTGGTCCACCAATGTGCTTCCATTTCTACAGCATGCTGTCACTCGCAGACAGTACGGTTGGCAGGCTGCAATGGCGGTGTGTGGGTGGGTTGTGCTGCCCGCTATACCGAAGCTGATACAGTTTGGCAGTGGCACCGGGCTGGGGGCATGCCTGAGTGGGTGGGGGGACCACTGGACCACCAGGACTATTGGATCAATGGCAATAGCATAGCAGTCGGGTGAGGGATGGGGAAAGTACTATGTTATTGAGCTGTTTACTACTATGTAAATAAGTTTGCAAATTGTTTCTCTAACAGCCCACCCCGCTAAACCAGGTGAGAGAGCATTTGTGGGGTGTGCTTTGGGGTTCTGAAGCATCTGCTCATGATTGTCCACCCTCCTGCAGAGTTTGGTTTTGCTAGCAAACATGTACATTTTCACTGAATACCATACCCTATGTCACTAATGAAGATGGTAGATAACATTAAAGTCAACATCTTACATAATATAATGGCTGATGTGCTATTTTTGTTTGATAAGCACATTTGCATAGTAACATGGTTCAGACAAAAAATGTACACTTGTAGTATTTAGTTAAAATAAGACAGATATTGTTTTAGCAAGAGAAACACATTTCATGACACAGTATGCAAAGTTATGAGTCTTTTTTTATTGCTTTTCCACTTTGTTGTGTTCTTCTACAAATGCACCATTTCTAGTTAAATAAGAAGATTTTAGTTATGAAAAAATATTGAAAAATAATGTTATATCACTGTTATTATAAAAAATTAAATTTCTCTCTTACAAATTACATTCTTTGAAAAAATAAGTAGCATTATTCAATAATAAAACAAATATTTTTCTGTTTAAAATAAAATATTTTCACTAAAGAATATTCATTGTACTATTATTATGGAACTGTAACTATACTTTAGATAAAGAAAAAAAGTTACGTCACCTATGTAAAAATTATGAACATAAACAAAAAAACAACTTATATACGTGAGAGGGTGGTGATACAGCTGCCTCTGCTGCTGGAGGCTGTCAATTAACCTGGCTGGGGGTGGCAGGACAGGATGGTGCAGGGGAAGGCGAAAGCAACCTCTTTTGCTGGGGAAGGTACAGCAGAGTGGCAGAGAAGGGGGCATAAGATTTCTTATTGTCGACCAGGATCTTGTGTCTCAGCTTCTTCATCTTGTGTCAGAGGAGGTGTAGGAGGTGTTATCCAGTTTATGCTACTTGTGAGCACCTGGACAGTGTGATAGAGGTGTGTTATTTGTAAAGTGTTAGACTTTATATTTTGCTGAATGGTATCACATTTTGAGATGGCTGTTTCTATGTTTCTGGATTGTTTCTCTACTAATTGTGTTAGACTTTTTAGATAATTGTTGGTATCTGTCTGGGTCTGAATCAAACAGTCCAGGTAGTCACAAATGGCTTCTGTGCCTGTGGTTTCAGTTTCTGTGGAAACAAAAACTTATACAGATCATTAGTGTTGTTATATTTTGTGTTATTTAGATGGTGAGCATGCTACTTTTATTTATTCTCATTGAAACTTTGGCTGTTGTGATTCATTGAACAGATTAATGTAATAACAAATTATGAGATCTCCTACTTTGACAATGTGAGATACACTCTAAGATTTATTGCACTATTACCTATTATATGTTATGTGGAGTGCATGGTTGCTCATATATGTAAAACAACCACTTATAGTTATAGATTTTTCAATTAGTATTTCAGGCACCCTTGATCATCAAGTCTTGTCCAGCACATTGTGCGTCGCACTGAGACAGTGATGTATAGCATATTACTACAGAGATACTGCAGTTCCTAGTAGTATGATGTCCTCAGTAACAAAGAATAAGAAGTCATTCTGTGTCGCTGATGAAATTAGTAGTGCAACAGTTGACTTGTGATTTACATATAAAAGTAGTTTTCAATGTGCGCCATATGTAAATATTGTTTGATGAGTGATGTGCTGAGGAAAGGAATAGAGAACTAAGAAGATCCGAAATGTTAAATATTTTTTTCTTCATATGAAGTGAGGTGTTTCTATTCACTTATTGGTGAAACGGTGAAATAAAAACATCACTACGCTGGTTGTAGTGTCGCACATCCATTTACAAGTACAGCTGTTTCTGGTCCTGTGTTTGCTTTGTGCAAGTGCATGCGGACCTTAGCTGATACCTAGTCTATTGTATACCTTAAAATACTTATAAACAGTCTTGAACAGTTTAATATTGCATAACTTATTCATCTGAGCTGAGCTGTGAAATATATTTCTGTAACATCAGAACAATGTAGTGGTATACTTTTCAAATATTCTGAAGAGTTGGAACTGTTTCAAACAATGAGGATGTGCCATCTACTGTATGTCTCATACTTTGTACAGTAGATGCCTCGCGCACTGCAGCAGAGGTACTTTGCTTCACAGAGATTCTCGTCAAACAGTTGTTGCCACTGTCTATGAGAAGTCTGCTTCAGCAAATTGATAATTTGCATTTTGAGGTGAAGAATATCAGCAAAACAAGTATGTAATAAATGTATTTTACTGTTGACTGGTATGCTGTCATGTCATAAGGAATATACCACCCTATGCTGCTGAGGATAAACAGCTAAACATGTGGCAAGTACTATAGCAATGAAATATTCATGTAACATCCTAACACAATTCTAGTGGAGTTTTACTGGTTTATTATCTGTTTATAGAGCCAGTGGTGGTTGTTTGCTATGAGATAAGAATGTTATTTATTGCTTGTGTTGAGTAAAAGAACTGGTCAGTTTTGTTTTGTAGGTCTCTCAGTCAAAGTAGCACGAGATAATATTATTATTATGGAAGAAATGACTACTACTACATCTATAACAATATATGAAAAACTATTATTACAATGGTTCAAAAATGGCACAATCTGATTGGGTGTTAGGAGTCTGACACTTTTATAAATCTATATCCAAGGAGGATGCTGAGAACCTCCACAAAGGAGACCCACAGGAGGGTGACAGGGGACCCTGCAGGGGAAGGAAACAACTCCTGCTGGGGCACTCCATTGTTAGGAAGGTAGAACTGGGCAAGGAAGGGGAGAGGGAGGTAAGGTGCCTGCCTGGCGCCATGGCTTGGAGGGACAGGGAGCGAATCCTCAGGATTGCCGGAGCAACTGCACAGGGGAGGGAGCTGGATGTCATTGTCCACCTAGGGACAAATGACCTGGCTAAGAAAGGGATTAGAGAAGTGCAGGAAGAGTTTGTGGAATTGGGGAAGGGCCTTAGTCAAGTAGCACGCATGGTAACCTTCTCGGAGGTGCTATCCATCTATGGCATAGGAGAGGCTAGGGTGTTCCATACCATGGGATTCAATCAGTGGTTGAAAAACTGGTGTGGAGCTCAGGGATTTGGCTTCATTGGGGACTGGGGGTCCACCTGGAGTGATGCAAGCCTATACTGCATGATGGGCTGCATCTGTCCAGGAGGGGAACCAGGATCCTAGGTGATAGGTTTAAATGCTTCATTGGCAAGCTTTTAAACTAGCCAAGGGGGGAGGCACTGGAAAGGAGCAGGAAAATCCTAGCCCAAACCAAACAATCATGGTAGTAAGTGTGGCAAACACCAACATGGAGGTATTGATAGGGAGAAGGGCAGGGGTAAATGGAGAAAGTGACAAAGGCAAGAAGGACAGGGATGGGGCAAAAGGGGGTAAGGCCATCAGGAAATGGAGGGTAATGAGTACCAACGCCCGTAGTCTGGGCAACAAGCTCCCTGAGCTGGTGGCCTTAATGGAAGAGGATGCCTGGATATCGTAGCAGTCACAGAAACATGGTACACAGAGAACCATGACTGGGATGTTAACATACCAGGGTACATAACCTACAGGAGAGACAGGCAGGAGAAGAGGGGGAGGAGTAGCTCTCTATGTAAAGGAAGGGATAAAAGCAACTGAACAAAAGAGTAAACAGGGAGGGGAGGGGAGGAGAGGAAGCACTGTGGGTCACCTTGGAGACTGGAAAGGGTACCACAATCCGCACAGGGGTTGTGTACAGACCCCCATGTCAGGGAGAAGGAATGGACAAGGATATGATGGAAGGCATTTTTAGAATGGCAGAGAAAGGGGAGATACTGTTGATGGGAGACCTGAATATGCCAGATGTTAACTGGAGCACATTTGCTGCAGCCACATCCAAGAGCAGGGCCATTCTTGATGCCCTACAGGTGGCAGGCATTAGACAGCTAGTTTTGGAACCCACTTGTGAGGGAGCAATCTTAGACCTCGTACTCTCAAACAGGGGCAGTGAGAGGATCTCAGATCTAGAAGTAGGTTGCCATCTGGGGACAAATGACCATCAAACAGTGTGGTTCACGTTAAACTCAGCTACAGAGTCAAGCCATACAAAAGTGAGGGTACTGGACTTTAGGAGGGCAGACTTTGGCAAGATGGGAGAGTGCCTCAGAAAAGCACTAGCAAACAGGCTAGAAGGAGGTGTGGAGCAACAATGGGGAATCATCAAAACTGCCTTCACAGACGCAACAAGCCTTTGTGTGAAGCAAATAAACAAATCAAAATGAAAGAAAAAGCCACTATGGTTCTCAAGAGAGGTGGCTGTGAAAGTCAGGAAGAAAAAGATAGCATTCGGAAGTATAAGGAAACACAGAAGGAGCAGGACAGAGGCTGTACCAGTTAAGGCAGAAAGAAGCAGGGAGGAAGTCAGAATAGCAAAGGCCCAAACTGAGGAAAAGATAGCCAACTCAGTTAAGAAGGGGATAAAACCTTTATAGGTACATCAGCGAGCATAGAAAGACAAAGGGAGGGATAGTGAGGCTGAATAGAATGAACAGTGGGTGGGCAGAGGGGACAGTGAAAAGCAGGAATACTGAACGAATATTTCTGCTCAGTATTCACAAAAGAGGAGGGGAAGTGCCTAATCCAATTAACAGAAGCACTTTGATAGGGGGTCGATCCCAGTCCTTTCACAGAAGAAAGGGTTCTGCAAGAACTCCTAAAACTGAAGGTGGACAAAGCAATGGGTCCTGATGGAATTCACCCCAGAATTCTAAAAGAATTAAGGAAGGAACTAGTGAAACCACTGGCTACTCTTTTAATAAATCATGGGAGGATGGTGTGGTACCGAGGACGGGAGGAAGGCGGATGTGATTCCCCTTCACAAAGTGGGACCAAGACAGAGGCAGAAACTACAGACCTGTCAGTCTGACCTCGTAGGGAAAGTGATGGAGTCACTTCTGAAGGAAAGAATAGTTGAGTACCTAGAGGTCAGTGGAGCACAGGATCCAAGGAAGCATGGGTTCACAGAGGAAGGTCATGTCAGACGAATCTAATAGATTTCTTTGACTGGGTGACCAAAGTAGTAGACCAGGGAGGGGCTGTGGACATGGCCTACCTAGACTTTAGCAAGGCATTTGACACAGTGCCACACAAAAGATTGATAGTCAAATTAACCAGCCTGGGAGTGGGTCCCAGGGTGGTAGCCTGGGTAAAACATTGGCTGGACAGCAGGACACAGAAGGTAATTGTAAATGGAGTCCACTTGAAGAAAGGGCGGTTACTAGTGGGTACTGCGAGGGTTCAGTATTGGGTCCAGTCCTTTTAATGTCTTCATCAGTGACATTGCAGAGGCACTGGAAGGAAAAGTATGCCTTTTGCAGATGACACAAGATCTGCAACAGGGTTGATACAAGGAGGCGTGGAAAGGATGAAAAGGGACTTGGCAAGGTTGGAGGAATGGTCAGATATATGGCAGCTAGGATTCAATGCAAAAAGTGCAAATAATGCACCTGGGAAACAAGAACCCAGGGAAGAATACACAATGGGTGGGGAGGTAGTAACAACAACAAAACAGGAAAGGGACCTGGGGGTAATCATATCAGATGACCTTAAGGTTAGCAAGCAATGAGAAGGCAGTAGGGAGGCCGGGGGTATACTGGGATGTATAGGGAGAGGCATCAGCAGCAGAAAACAGGAAGTTGTTATCCCTCTGTACAGACAGTTGGTGAGACCCCATCTGGAATACTGTGTCCAGTTCTGGAGACCCCATCTCCGCAAGGACATAGACAGGATAGAGGCAGTCCAGAGGAGGGCAACTAAAATGGTGCAGGGTCTGCAAGAGAAGCCGTATGAGGAGAGACTAAAGGAGCTTAATATGTATACCCTTGAGGAAAGAAGGGAGAGGGGGGACATGATAGAAACTTTCAAGTACCTCAAGGGAATCAACAAAGTCCAAGAGGGTAGCATCTTTCAGAAAAAGAGACTTGCAAGAACAAGGGGACACAATTTAAAGATAGAAGGAGGGCGGTTCAGGGGCAATGTGAGGAAGTATTATTTCACAGAGAGGGTAGTGGATGCATGGAACAGCCTTCCTGAGGAAATTGTGGGGTCTAAAACTGTGGGAGAATTCAAGAATGCATGGGACAGACATAAGGCAATTCTTGTGGGGGGCAGGAAGATAAAGGCTGTTGGTTAACTAGCATCTGCAGCCTATCCTGTAGGTAGGGAAATGGGCAGACTAGATGGGCCTAGCGGTCCTTATCTGCTGTCAAAGTCTATGTTTCTATGTTTCTATGTTACTCTGTCACTTACAACCTGTGCATCATGGTACAATGTATTCTTACTGTAAGCCTTCCATGCTGTGTCACAGCTGAATGTGTGTTATAATGCATTCTGATTTAAAACCAGAATTATTATAGTGTTGGTGGAACTACAATTGCATCACAAATGTCTGTCTGTATGAGATTTCCATTGAAATACCACACTTTTTACAGATTTCTTTTTGAATTGTTTTTATACTACTAATGAGGCAGTATGGCAGTCGGTTTCACTTCATGCCACTTTACTGGACTAAGGAGTCATTAATAGACTGTCAATGCAACCTCAGCCCATGCTTTACACTGTATCATATACTGTGATATGCTATACATGCTTGGACTTAGCTTTACTGAAAAATAAACAATCATTCATCTCTGTACATACGGTGATATGGCTCTGGCTGTGGCTCCTCTTCTTTATTGTGAGGCAAAATAATGGTCTCCAGTGGTACTGTAAAAAAGAAAATAACAGAGAAACACATGAATACTAAGTATGCACTTAATAATATGATAAAGAAAGACAACATCTTTACTTGTGTGACACGGACACTAAATGTTTTCTTCTGCTGTGATATATCTTAAACTTAACTTGTTTACATGACATGATATGAGTATATCAATATCTAGTGATATTATTGTATGGAAATCCTGCAGTAGCAGTATTGGTCTGTACCCAGGGGACTGTGATAAGGTCTAATAATGTGTTCATTATGAAACCAATACTAACAGCTATGTATGACTAGCATGACTAATATCAGTTTTATCATTACTCAGTAAACAGCTTCAATTAGTCTCACATTATGTCACTGCAGCTCATCTGCTAACATAACATGTTGAGCTTAATAGATCTTAGCACACTCTTGTCAGACAGACATACAGAAGTATAAAAAGTAAGTGCTGCAGCTGCTTTCCTCACAATCAAAAATCTTGCTAGTTGCATCACCTTGTAACTATTGAATTAAACAGTAATGCATGGCAGCGTCTGGGTTGCACTGGGATAATGTCATGCCTGGGTGTTTGGGCACAAGGCTGTAGGCCGAGTACATTTCATGTCAGAGAAGTTAGGTTATCAAAGCACAACTCACACCCTGGAGTACATTACTGTTATTATATGGTGGTGTGCTGTTATAAAAAATAAGAAGCAAATATTTAAAAATGTTTACAGTTCATTGTTACTGTGACTATATATCTTTATTTGTTAAAAGAGGATGCAACAAATAAAATAGAAATGCAATAAATCAGTACTGTGAGATTGTGCTGGGTGATCTCAGTGTGCCAGGCACACAGACAAATCAAACTCCAGTACATTATTGTGCCATTGTATAATCTGTGTTGCTTAACTTGCAATAGACACAAGAAAAAAAGTGAAATGCAGTATGTTGCTGTGACTTACATATGTAGCTCTGGAATTATGCATAGGTATGTTTTTTCACATGCTACTAATATGTTTAGTGCCGGCAAGACAAGAAATATACAACTGTGACAAATGTGTGGCATGTCAGAAGGTTAAGAAATGTATGTGAGGGTTATGTGTGCAAGTGTGGTCAGTTGCACCACTGCAGAGGTTGTGAGAAGTGCTTTATAATATATGGCTACTGTAGCGATAAGTATCTTACCTTGAGATGGCATGGCACTGGTGGTGTGTGCTGGGGAGATTTTGTTATCGTAATACATACTTTTGGATGGGGAATTTTTCACATTCCTTCATTCCACATCCACCTCCCTCGCCATCCACACTCAGAAAAAAGGAAAACAACTCACCAGTTGTGAAAAAGATATATGATTTGTCTACATGTCATTAAAAAAGTCTCCCATAATTTCATACCCATATTTTCCCAACTCCTTATGTGTAACTGTTGTGTGCCTCCTCCAGTAGCCAGCAGTCCTAGTGCTGTCCAAATCTAGATTATAAAAAAAAATATACAGCCTCCAGAAGTTATCAATGTGTTTGTCCTCTATTTTACCATCAATGCTGCTGAAGAAGATGTCATCAGAGCAACAGATAATGGTGCTGCACTACATGCAGTTCCACCACTAAACCAAACCCATAATGTTTGATTCCCCACTTGAGTAATGGAGGGACCCTTTAAGTGTTGTGCACATCTTGAAGTGCAGGTCTAATAGGAACTAGGACCATTTGAGTGTGATGCAGCACTGATTTGACATGTATATACAGTATTCATATAAGGAAGTGCCTGTTATGTGTTGTGTTAATGTTTCTGTTAGCAAAAACAGTTTACCCAATAAATGCCACTGGGTACAACAAGAGTTTTAAGTGGCATTACATAGCTGTTGTATTATGTTCTGTGTGTGTTAGCATTCTTTGTTTTGATTGACACCAGCAGTGAGATACAATCTTGCAAAATTGCCCCTTTCCCTTTGTAACTAGGCAGTCAGTGGTTGGATGGCTAATGTAAGGCAATAAAGAGTTCAGCTATAACAAGAAATAGGTTACCAGGACAACATCAGCTGCAGCATATGGAAGAAGGATGATCTAGTGGTTAAAGCACTGGCACAAGAACTGGGAAACTCTGGTTCAAATCCTACTAAAGTCCCTTACTCTCTAACCCTTAACATGTTCCTCTAACCACCTTGGGAACTGTGATGGCCTCTCGGGTCCATGACTTTAAAAGTGCCCCCATTCCCATTATAAATCATTAGCAGTGATGTGACAGCTACAGCACTTCATTTTGAAGGTACTGAAGAAAAGCTGTGGCTGACCCCACCTTTGTAATGCCAGCATTTGAAGTAGGATGTCCCTCACAAATCAGATGCTACACTTCAGCTGTTGTAGGTAAAGAAAATAATCAGTCTCAGTGCTTGTACTGTTCTGTATTTGATTAGCTCATTCCTTCCATGTCATATGCATTCTGTGTCTTGGTATTTCCAGTCAGAAACTCAGTTTAAGGAGCATTTGAAATGTAAAACAATACACTTTATTAGGTAAGTGATCTAGCTCTCCATTTTCAGGCTGCTGAAAGGGGGTGTATCATTTGTGCGAAGGAGGAATTCAGTCTTGAGTGATCCTTTGGGAAACTGCTCAGACCTACCTTGTAAATTAATCTTCTCAAGGGTATTCACATGGTTCAGTAATGATTGACTCATTGACTGCTAGATTGTCTGATTGATTCTTTCTTCTGCACATGTTGCAACTGTCTCGCAGAGAGAAATGAGCAGTACAAAGAAACAGATTCTGTTTCCTGTGAATGAAATACTGTTAGATGTATTATTTGCTCTACACATACAGTATTAAGGCTACAAGTAATACTCCCTGCATGAGTTGCATGACAGAACTATCTTAAGCCATTGCAAACTTAAACTAAAATCAGGATAGACAGCATTAATACCCTTATGTGTTCTTCTGCACTGTTGCTGCAGTGACATCAGGGAATGCGAGGGACTGTATTACAAGTGACCCATTTGCATGTAAATGGAGGCTTGCTTGACACTTTACTACCTTGTGTCAGAGCCTCGTACTCTAGATATGTGTTACAACAGCAGAAATGACTGATCTCTTATTGACATATGTACAGTAACTAATGTAATGTATAATAAATGCATCAGAAATATCCAAATCAGACATATACAGGAGACTTCTCCTTTAACACTGTGACAGTATCGGGTACATAAAGTAGTAGCAGATGGGAGTTGTCAGGTGGTTGAGATGAAGGCACTCAGCTTTGTCTCCTGTGACAGTTAAGCTGTG